>OW119927.1:77690589-78890589 GCA_933210815.1 Meta bourneti | reverse complement strand
AAATATGACGCTGAGAGGGTCAAATTAATTTAACAAGTCATAGTACAACGACGAAGTACACGACATTCCATAAACATTCTCGATTAAGACAGCAAATCTGCGCATTTACAATATTTTTCCTAATCCTTCTTTGGACATGATCCGGAATTTTCCGAAGGCCATTATTCAAATTCCTCAAAGTGCGGATGAATATTCAGTTCCACTTGGGCAGTACATCCTGCATTAGCATATGTGAGGGGATTTGATCTCTAATTCGGGAAAGAAAAACCAAGCAAAAAGTGAAAGAAAGATTGGTGTGTGTTAATCAAGTGGTCGCTATCGGACCCGGCATGTAATGCGTCCCGGGAGTGTTATTCCAGCAAAAAGAATGACTACAACTCTGACCGAAACAGGGCTCGGAGGGCCAATATGTATCGCGCCGAACGAAACGCGGACCAATACTTTGCTGGGAAGGAAATTTACAGGTTGCAAGCCAGTTGAAAAGCGCAATCTAAGTTTATAAAGATTGGTAAAAAATGCCTGGTATTCTGAGTAACGAGTGGTCAGACTTAGTTTCATCGATTGGAATTGGTTGGGAAGTCAAATTAGAGATCATATATTGGATCCAACCCTCCTGGTTGTTGTCTTGACGTGGTATCTCGTCATTAACAAACCCATTAGCATTTTTATTATAAATAAAGCAAGCCCAAATATAGTTACCATCAAATACTCTCATTAGTGTGAACAAAATTGCAAGGAATATAAACGCACAAGGATGTGTTAATTTGCTCAAAATCGAAAATAATAGCTCTCGTTCTATGAAAACATTGAACAAATATAAGTAACGTGGATTTCATTATAAATAAAGCAAGCCCAAATACAGCTTTCCGTCAAATACTCTCAACTGTGTGAACTAAACTGAATGGAACATAAAAGCTCCAAGAATGTGTTAGTTTGTACCAAATATAAAACGATGATTTTCGTCCTACTAAATAATTGCAGCAAATATATAATAAACGTGGATTTATTATAAATGAAACAAGCCCAAATATAGGTTACCATCAAATACTCTCAGTTGTGTGAGTAAAACTGCATAAAACATAAAAGCCACAAGAACATGTTATTTTCTTCAAAATCTAAAGGAAAGATTTTCATTTTATAGAAACATTGAAACATAATTAATGTGGATTTCATTATAAATAAAGCAATTTAAATTTAGCTTACCATTAAATACTATCAACTGTGTGAAATAGAATTTCCATTAAGTTGCATGTCTTATATTTTACTTAATTACTAGTATTTGAAATTTGGAGAGATAAACTAACAAAATCGATACAAAAAATGGCTAGTATTAACTTTTGATGAACGAATGTCGTCCGAGAATCCAAACACTTCGAAACAAGGAAGAAATTTCACGAAATATGTTGCACAAAATAGTCTAAAGTAAGGATTACGTATGTTCCAAGAGTACATTCCTCTTGATTGGATGCATTCATCCAGATAATTATGTTTCTGCAAAGTAAGAAAAATTGCTTAGTAAATAGTTGCTTTCAAAGCAAACCTTTTGAAGAACGCGAAAGAAATTACTTCAATACCTTGGGAGCAACACCACAAAAATAAGTCACTCATCACTTTATATCCCGTTGATGGACGAAATCCCTATAGATCAGTAATCCGGCATGTCTCTTAATACCGAGCTCTATGTATGAGAAACTTCATCATATGGGAAGGAGAGATACACGTTTGACTCTCAAGAAACTAAGAAAATAAAAGAAAAACATCGTGACTGCTGCGAAACCAATCTGCGTCGAATTCAGCTCTTTTTTCCTATTTTACTTAGTTTTTATCCATTCCATCTTATTATTGAGAAGTAACAGAGTGTGTAGTTTTTATTTTTCGTGTCTTCTATTTAATTCTTTCATGTCTCACTTTTTTTAGCTTGCTCTCCCCTCTTCCTTTTTTACGGACATTTAATCAATAATCTTCCTATCGATTATCGCGGATGGTGTTGGTTTCTCGTTTCCGACACGCTCTAAAAAAGAAAATAAATATGTGTGTTTCTTTCGCGAAACCGGGACAGGGGAAAAAGAGGGGAAACCGGCGGAATGTAGTTAACCACCCAAATTGTTGTTCTCGTAAATAGGAATTGGGAAGGAGTCGGTTGTAAAATGATTGCTTCCATTATACTGCGCTGTCCTTTCCTGGAATATTTTTGTCCCCCGACAGTATTTATATACCGATGAACGTTTGGTCAAGTAAACTTCATTTTTCCCGGTGGAATGCAAGTTTAAAAACGTTTTAGTTTTCAGAGATTGAGAAAAACTTTTCGGGAAGAAACATATTTTTCCCTTTTCGTGATTGATTGTGGAAGAATGTATGTGGTTACAGCCAAGAGAATTTAAAAAAACTTTTTCTTCTTGCATTATGAGGTATGTTTCTACGAACGTGATTACACTATCTTGTGATATAAACTGAGCCAATCTGTAAAACCGTATGTGGAATTATACAGAGCGTTCACAGATCAAGTCAAAGTTCTCCATGATTTATTTTCTACTATATTATTTGTGAATTGTATTTGATAGTTAATAATGTTTGTTGAGATTTTTTGCTCGTCAAGTGGCTGCTAGATCTCGATTGCTTAGTTAGGGCAACTTCCTTGGTGCATAGAAGTAATTTCTTTTGAAAATTAAAGTCGCTACAATGGAGTGGGATTAACTTTCAAAGGTTTTAAGAACTATTGAAATTACATTTTAAGCTATTTATTTCGAAAAGCACAATATTTTAAAAACCATTAAATTTAAAAAAGATAAAACATCCGGTTATAACCCTAAAAATTTATTGAATGTGTTTTCTGTATTAGATATTCTGTAGTTAAATTTTTCAGCAACTACTCAGACTTTAATTTGCCTCTCTATGGTCAGCTTTTGCTACACGAGGGCTAATAAATCGGGATCTACAGCCTAAAGTGGATTGCGAACCACTACAAACATCCATGTTCAGACGGGGATTTGAATCCAGAGACAGTGGAACCAAAGGCCAGAGTGCAACTACTCACCTACCACTGACTTCGTAGTTGAAGTACAAAGGGTATTGTTGCATCCAAGAATATGAGCTCTAAAAATTTCTAGCAGTTTTGTGGTGATTAATATATGGAATAAAAGTGCTTTGAAGTTTAATGTTGTATTTATTTAACTACTCGTCTGAATTTACTTTAACCCTCCAAGTGTTTCGTCGAGACATCTCGTGAAAGATCTGGTCATCTTAAAGAGATATCTCGTTGAGACAATACTGCCCTATTAGTCCAAAGGGAACGATGCTCCAAGTAGGAAAAACAAATTGTCCATTCCCCAGAACTAGTTACAGTTGTGAAAACAGGTTTTTGCACCAGAACCTGGCCACTACAGAACAGTTTTATGAAGATAACCTCCAGGAGGTATAATTTCATGATCGTTGTTATCAGATTCACCTTAAAAGGTGATTTTGAGGACTATCTTCTGGAGTGTTTATCGTGTCACTGCATCACAGCTAATTCAAAGTACGGATTTATTGGTTGAAATATTTATTGATGAATGGTAAATAAGCAGTATATTAATGTTGCTCTCACATTTTAAAAGTCGCGGTATCAACTTAAATGTCTAAGTAGCGACATCAACTGTAAAAACAAATGCATCAAACATTCAAAAGTTTTCACTTCTTTCTGCTAGCATGAAACCTAAGGTGCTGAAAGGTGTGCTACCTTTGCTGAGGATTTTAGCAAAGGTAATAATCATGACATTGACACAAACGACGCCGTGTCATTTTGATTCTCGCCTAAACTCCTGAATTAAGAATACCTTGGATTTTGAAAGTAAATTTTATAATAAAATGCTTAGAAGAATCACAAAGTTTTGAGGGGAAAATACATGCATCTTCAAATATTAATATCATGTATAGAATCCATTAAGAACTATACACTAGTAGTAAATTTTACGTAAAAGAGAAGCAATATTTCAGAAGTTCAAGCATAAATCAAGATCAAAGTGACTCGAAATATCATCAGTTTAGGATCGTGTTAACGTAAAATCAAATACAAAGAAATCCTTTGAAGTAGAAACTGATGCGCATGGCAAAACCCTTGTGATTTATGTTCTGGGAACGAAACAGGAATCAAAGCAGTGTACACAATAGTTCAATTTTTTTCTGAATATGAGATGTGGATAAATACATTTATATCCCTTGTTTTATGGAAAAGTCAAATTCAGCATCCAGATATAAAAACACTTATCATTTATTGAAATTATTTTCGTTCGAGAGAATTCACTAAAAATCTAGTAGTTTTTTATGTGTTAAGAAAAAATATTTTTACTACCTAGTTCTATAAATTATGCGAACATGACCTTTGAAAGCTCTGATTTCAGTAGAAACAGATAGAAATTGTAAATTTCTGTAACAATTTTGTTTTTTGGTGGATACTTTTCAAATTTGGTAATGCAGGGATTATATTTAAAACTAAATAACTTTAAAGCTCCTATCATTTAAAATTCGTGTTACGAACAATTTTTTATGTATAAAAACAGTTTTACTCAAGTAATTTTCATAGATTTGCGGGCCACAAGATAACTCAAGAGATAATTAGTCTACAATAGTAAAACTTTGCACTCATTACAGGACCTAATACTTATAAAAGGAAATATAATTATAATCGTAAATTCACAATTATTGAAGCTATGACTTTAGAATTGTTAAAATTGTTGTACATAACAGAATATCATGGCAAAAAACAGAAATTTTAAGCTACGGTTTTGAAAGTATTTAATTTTATAGGTAAGGATTATTTTAATTACCCCATCCGTCGTAAAGTATGTCTTAAATTTCCTTATTATAGATATCTTGCAGACTACAAAGACTATAAAAACAACCACTTGGGCAAAATTGGTTCTTATATATTTGTTCATAATCATAAAAATTCAAATCATAGGAGACTTAAAGTGATTTTCTTTTAAATTACATTATTTATGTTATCCACGACTAAAAACTGTTCTGAGAAAGCAGAGTAAAAAAGTTAGAATTTCAAGAAAATAAGTTGACTTACCCAATGGTAGTCACATATCCACCACATCACAAAATATTTGTAGGCTTTCTAACCGTCTATCGATGCACCACAAACTGTTTACAACATTATATTAATCTAATATTTTCTTTCTTCCAGCACTAGTAGATTTGAAGAATTTTTTATATTTTTAAATTCACACACAGTACCATTTGCAGTAAAAGTAGAATTACATCCTCAAAACACTCTAAAAAATTTTAACTGATACTTTAATTCATATCCTCAAAAGTCTGCCTCTATATCTTCGACTTCTAGTGTTCAGCTTCGATTTTGTAGCTAATGCTGATTTAGACTCAAATTCTTCATCAGTGTTCTTTCGATAAATCGAAGCTTTTGAGTTCCCTATCCAGTTGATCAAAAATAAATTTTGCTTTATTGAAACGCAGGCAAAGTGTATACATTATAATATAACCATCTAACTTTTTAATAAATATAAACAAATGATTATTAATCACGTTTTGTCATAATATTCCGAATAAATTCGTTTACAATTTCAATGCATAACTGTAATATAAACACACAACGAGCGAATAAAAATAAACAAATGAGAAGTTTACGTTTGCAGACAATGTTTCTTTTTCACTATGGAATAGATGATGTAAATTATACTTTAGGCTTGAAATATAGCATTCAGAATATTACGCAGTAGCAGACAATATGTGTTGACATACAGGAAAAAAACTTAAAATTGGTGAGTCATATACATGAGTATTGTCTAGCTAATAACTCGTGAACTGTCAAGAATTTTTTAAGCGGTTTATCAAAAGGTATGTATAAAGCAACAAAATACAATAAAACTCGATTTTTAAGCTTTATAAGAGGAATTTTGAATGTAAATAAATAAACCTGACAGTATACGCATATTTTACTTCTGCTGTCCAAATATTATCTCGGATCTTTCCCTTTGGGATTGATCCCGGGCAATCACCTCAATAGCCCGTTGTGTTACTCCAGTGTGACGTTAATTAAAATACCTACATACCTATCAAATATTATCAAATGCTAAATATTTGGGTTACCTATAAACGCAGTTTATCGCCAGTTTGGTTAGGTTTCGCGTTTAATCAAATTGATGTTGACCAAGCAACTATGCTACATTCAACTCGGTAGGTAGGTTGTTAATTAACAATTAACTTCACACTGTAGCAACACAACGAGCTATTGGAGACGATCCGGGATCTCTCCCCAAGGGGAAGATCCGAGACAACACCACGTAATTTTGAACCACGGTCAGATGACGAGGCAACACCTGAGCTGGAACCTCAACTTCCACACCACGCCAACGTGAGGACATTTGAGGCCTCGACTGATTGAACGTGCATCATTCCCCTATGTACATGACGGTCTTTGGTTGGATTCAAACTCGCAACTCTCCTGTTGCTAATCCGTTGATCTTCCAACCGGGCTAACGTGACGTTTATATTAAATTCGGAATTTATACTTAAGAACATCTACTGTCGAAGTACTTAAATCATGTTCGAAAAGCAAGCCAAATTACGTCACACTCAGATACGTACAGGAAACACTTATCGTTGCAGTTACACTACAGCCACCTATTTTTCTCTTAGTATAAAATACGACTTACTGATGTCTCCTTAGTATTCTGGGGCCGTGGTGTGCACGGGAGTTGGTTCACGTTAAATTGCCGCTCCTCAAATCTCCTCGGGTTGGTGTGGTGAGGAAGCTTGTGGAGTGGCTTGCCAGACCAGGTGTTGACCTCGTCATCTAACCGTGGTTCAAAGTTAAGTTTTGGCGTCCGCGGATCTTTAACTTCGGATTTGATCGCAGACCGTCGCGAATAGTTCGTTATGTTTCCCCAGTGCGGCCTTAAATCAACTACCCATCTACCATATTTATGTATCGCTTGACGATCATATCCATAATCCATCTTCTCAGGGCCGGCGCGGTTCCGTGGGTTTGCCTACTGTGCTAGAAACTTAAGAGTTATAGACGGTGCGATTTATAGACCTGCGACTTATAGATTCGATTCTTGTCAGGTTCTATTCCTAACCTGGGTGTACTTCTCTCTCTTCTGTGTCAGTAAAAGCTTTCCTTGTGCGTATTAATATTACTCTACGCCGATTTATAAGCGTATTATTGAGATCAATCACATGAGTTGGAATTAATGTGTACTCAAATCAAATTCAGCTCCTCCCAATGCTCAGTCTACTTATACTTCATGTTTATGATCAGATCTCGCTATATAAGGACAAATTAGACAGTAGCCTAAGCTAACCCCGAGCAAATAAGAGTATATGTACTCTACTACCCAAAGCCTATTGGTCTGAAGACTAGTGCTAACCACCATAGACCTAAAATATAAATATACTGAGCCATTAATAGGAGCTTCATGGATAGGAGCCATGGATAGGAGCTTCAAAAAGAGTGACCAACTTGTCGACCAGTATTCACGTGACTGCTCTATGAAAATTTAATTTTGCTGGCCGATTTGGCATTTTATCGCCTCTTTTGGTGATATAACATTTCTATGGAATATAGAAAAAGTGGTAAAATCGCCAAATTCTATTACTGTGTAGGGCTGACCAAACTTGATGAATCAAAGGATAGTCGTCATCTCCCACCCCGTGGACATGTATGCACCCCCAGCTTTTATTTAAGACCAGATGATGAATGTTCGTTTCTTGCCGACCATCGGAATATGAATACGGGTCACGCTACTACTAGTTTTGGTCACATGATCCTTACAATTATTCATTTTACCTTTATATTTCCTCTATGCCCAACCCCTATGAGCCCATATATTCCACCGAGATTCGAATCCACCACAGCCTGTTGAATTTGAAGGTCAAAAGATTAGCCACCCACTTACCATATCGACTATCGTTTGATATAATATCATTTCTTGTTTCATGTTGTATAATATACTGTATTGTATTTAAATATGATTCAACGTGTATTAATTTAAGGAGAAGGTTAGTATACACATGTGCTATTAATACTTATGTGTAAATGCATATCTACTTATTTATATATCTACTTATATATTTACAATGCTCCTTCCCTTATCTTTAAGTACACTACCTACTACACTCATTTCATTTACTCAGTGAATTTACTTTTCACCTTTAGGGTAAGCAGTGGAATTTTTTAACTTGTATTCATAATTATAATTTCGACCAATCTAGTTCTTTCAGTTTCTTTGTAAATTGACCCGATTTTAAAGTACAAGAAAATATGAATAATGGATTATTATTTTTCACAAAGATTTTATTATTGTTTTCTTAATGATTATTTTTATAAAATGGACATATTTACTTACGTAGCATCCATATCCTTTCGTTGTTCTCTCATAGAAAAAGTAAAGTTCTTGTGCTAGTAAAGTAAGAGTTGATTGCTTTTAGTTTGACAACTACACTGCTGGCCACCGTAAATGCAACACCCTGAAGGAAGCATGCAAATAATATGAAATTTACAACATGCATTAGCGGAGGTGAGATATGCAAATGATTAGAATTTCAGCGCAGACGCACATCACGCGCGCCTGTGGCGCCACTTCAAAGCGCTATTTAAGGCTTGGAGATTTCGACGATTTCAAGTACGGCAATTGTGTTTTTCTTGTGGTTTTTTCAAAAAAAACGATCAATTATGCCTCGTAGAAAACAGCGATCATCTTTTGATCAAGTATCCGAGTTCGACAGAGGAAGGATAGTGGCCTACCGAGATTGTAGATTATCTTTCAGGGAAATCGGTAGTCGTGTTGGACGAAACCAAACAACTGTAATGCGGATATGTGATCGTTGGATGCAGGAGGGTACGACGGACCGACGTGTTCGATCGCATCCACCTCAGTGCACCACTTCACGTGATGACAGGCATATTGTGCGTATGGCAGTGACGGATCGCTCAGCCACATCACGAACCATAGCACAGCACATTCAGTCTGTACCGCATCATCCAGTGTCTGCGCGTACCATTCGACGCCGTTTACAGCAGAGTGGTCTGTCCGCAAGACGTCCATTGCTTCGTCTACCCTTGACGCAGAACCACAGACGTTTCCGCCGCCAATGGTGCGATGAAAGAAGGATGTGGACGGCAGAATGGAATGAAATTGTCTTTACTGACGAGTCACGCTTCTGTCTGCAACACCACGATGGTCGGATTCGAGTCTGGAGACACCGTGGAGAGAGGATGCTGAACAGCTGCGTTATGCACCGCCACACTGGTCCTGCACCGGGTATTATGGTATGGGGCGGTATTGGATATCACTCTCGCACTCCTCTAGTACGCATTGCCGGTACTTTAAACAGCCAGCGCTACATCTCCGAGGTGTTGGAGCCAGTTGTCCTTCCTTACCTTCAGGACTTGCCCACAGCCATATTTCAACAGGATAATGCGTGACCACACGTGGCACGCATTGTCCAAGGGTTCTTCGTCAATCGCCAGATTGAATTGCTTCCCTGGCCAGCTCGCTCTCCGGATCTTTCGCCGATAGAAAACATGTGGTCCATGGTTGCTCAACGATTGACCCAGAATACATCCCCAGCTGCCACACCAGATCAACTTTGGCAACGTGTGGAAGCTGCTTGGTCTGCTGTACCCCAAGAACACATCCAAAGTCTCTTTGAATCAATGCCGAGGCGTGTGGCAGCGGTGATCTTCAACAATGGCGGCTACTCTGGCTACTGATTTTGGCAGGAACCACACTTCACAGAAGTCTATAAATTTAATCATTTGATACTTGGTCAACATGTTATCTACAAAATAAATTTTGTTGTGATATCTTTTGTCTTTCTTGGTGTTGCAATTTGGGTGGCCAGCAGTGTATTTGTTCATAAAAGAACGAGGTAACACTATAATAAAAGTACAAATGAAATTTGACATTACAAGTAAGAACGTAACCTTATGAGGTGTTCACGCAAGTAATTCCATTTTATAATCTGAAGTCTTTCGTTCATGACTTCGAAGCATTCTGAGCCTTCCTGATCAATCAAATCAGAATAATTTTAAAACACTCTATTCTAAGTAAAGGATCAATCAAATTTTTCCAATGGATTAAACTCTAAGGACCAATACCAATGTATCTTTCCAAAGGATTATTTTCTAATTAAATGAGAATATAATCTTCCAAAAGAATTCTACTCTGACGAAAAAAACCAATGTAATATTTCTAACCGTTGTGAAAGAATCCATGGATTCTTTCAACCAATAGGTGTGATTATTTAGCCATTAAGCGTGTGTTGTTGAGTAAGAACAACACTACACTATTCGGAAGCTTCGTGACACTGCAAGGGTTATTTCTAACATTGAAAAGTATCTGCACAACTTTTCTTTTCGAAAGCTGAAACAGAATATAAATGGGATTAAATAGAAAAATGAGAATATGGATGTTGCTTTTCTTTTTTTTAAACTAACTCTAACTAAAATCTTCTAAAAATAAAATATATCATACATTTTATAAACCGACTCGTACTGTATAATGATTTCTGTTGATCAACAAAAGCAATATTCCGAAAGGAGTAAATTTGTGCATTAATTTTGATATTTCCGTTCCTTCAATTCTGATCATATGATTAAATTTTTTTAATCCTCCAAGTGGTTTCGACGAGATATCTCGTCCATCAAGATCGGGTCAGTTTTTCTTATGACGAGATATATATCACGATATAGCCGATTGTTTTATGATGACGAGATCAAGATCTGGTCACTCTTCTAATGATTACCATCGTGTTTTCTTATGTCAAGTCATCACGCCTTACTGGTCAGTTTTACTAATAACAAGATACCTCGTCAAGACAACTACTAGGAAGGTAGAGTAATGAAAAACGATTTCCACATTATACAATTATTTGACCGATTATATTCAGTAATTAACTTCCAAATTGAAAGCGAAGCTTAAAATAATTTACTAAAATACATCTGCAAAGCGATTATTTATTTTCATAATTTATTTTATGATACAATTGAAATTCAAAACACTGTAAACCATGGCATTCTTAAATGTATTCAAATATAAATAATAAGTAAAAGTAACGCATTTTAAGTCAAAATTAAAATGATAGCACAAGAAATTACACAGCATATTCACAAATATTACATTGCTTAATGTCTTGTCAACTTAACTATATCTTGTAATGGTGACTGGAATTTAATGTACTGCAATTTTCACAACACGATATATAATACATAAATATTTCATATCTTCTGAATGAATTCTATAAGGGTATTTTTTAATTAGTTCAATAGTTTAAGAGAACTACGTTAAGCATTTGAGAAATTTATTAGTTTATCTACAGGTTAAAGTTATAAAAGTATTTAATTTTACCTGTTAAACAATAGTTATTTTTTCACAAAAAAATATAAAAATATTTCAGGTATTCAATTCAGGTTGGAGAGTAAATAAGATGAACTAAAGCTCATATTTTGTGATTAAGCTTAAGTTTAAAATATTTTATCTTTGAAAAGAACTGTTTAAATACATGTAGTTTGTAATTTCGATACAATTTTGTAACTGTTTACAAATTTTAGATAAATTCTTATTAAAAAATAACAGAAATTGAAGTTTATAAATTAAATTATAGTATACTGTATTAATTTTGGTCAATGCTTCTGAAAGAAATTCATCGTATTTTACCAAATACTTAAGTATTTACGCATTAAATTTTTTATCGCATTCATATATGTATGCATACATAGTACTCTTCTGTACACGTTGAATCAAACTAAAATCTAAAAGAATCAAACATAATCTCTACAATACAAACTAAATATACATTTGCATCTAATTGAACTAAATATGTACATTCTCATTGGGGAGAATCATGCCAAAAATACAACTAAACTACGTTAATCTGGAAGCGTATATATTTATTTGCTTAAACCGTTTAAATAATGCAAGATATCTGAAATATGACAAGTAGAAAATTAAATTATCTGTATTTTAAAAATAAATTGTTAGAAATTAAAATCAATGTTCAGCTACGAGCTTTTAATTTTTTTACCAAACCTAAATTAACTCGCACTCGTAATTATATTCGATCAGTGAATTTGTGGAAACATTTCTTTTGTATACATTCGTTTTTGTATACATTTTATTTACTTCAATTCAGATCACATAATTATTTTTCGAAGTACTAAGATGAAACGATTTTCACTACATTATACACTTATTCGACCGATTTTTTAATGATTTTTCTGGAATTAACTTCCTAATTGAGAGCGGAAGAAAAATAATTTACTAAAACATATCTGCAAAGTGATTTTTATTTTCATAACTGATTTTAAAAATAGGCGCTTTTATTTTTTTAGCTTTGGAAAAGAAGTGACATGTGCATAGTGTTTGCTACAAAATTGAATAGCCTGATTGACTTTTGCATTGAATTATAGTACAAAAAAAGAGTTCAGCACCTTCATTGGGGAAATATAATTAAAAAACTTTTAAAATGAAGAGGAATCAAGATTTATAAGTCTCCGAAATAAAAAGCAGTCGAATGGAACATTTGTGGATAATCCCATTAAATGATAGAAATACGTTTACTATTTGTTTTTAGGAATCTTATCTCTCGCAAATGAAAATAAAGTTTCTCCTCATTTGTAGATATACATAGTGCTGATTTTACTTCAAATGTTCTTTTAATTCATGATGAGTACTGCAATTGTCAGTAAATATTCTTTATGTTCAAGAGGCATGATTCTCCCCAGACTCTGAGTATTGTTTCCACAATAGTCTTCGTTTCATAACACGTATAACCCTGTAGGATGAAGCACCAATGAATGCGAGGTACGGATGAGATTTTTGTCAATCCTCCGTTTAAAATAAGCATGAAGATAATGCGCAGCAATTCAGAGATGAAAAACTTGTAAACAATCGAGAAGCAATCAATTTTATGGCTACAATTTGAAGGCAATTAGATTTTCTATACCTTAGTTATGTTCTTTTCAATTATAATAAATTAAAATTATTGTTCTAAGAACCGATTTCTAAGTTAACGACTTTATTCTGTTTTTAAAATAATTCATATTTTGACAGTCCATGTTTATTTGTAATTAAACGTAAAATCTGTAATATATCTATAATTTATTTGAGAAATATTTGTATGTTTGGATTAGACTTAAAGCTGAGTTTGACTGTTTGTTCGTCACCTTTTCAGGCTTTAAACTGCAAAAGGTTAATACGAATCGTTAAAATATTGATATTATTGTATAACATCGATTGTAAGAATAGCTATACACTGCAAATATATAGCGATTGATGTACCAACTTAAATGCTCATGCCGTATTGATGTCAAACCGTCTTAGTTCATTTATCTTTCTAAGTCTTCTGTCACATGACATCATGAATTCAACCACAAATTGTTGGATTTATGGCTTCAGGAGATCAGTTAAACTGTGTTAAATTGTATACCTTATCAAAGTCAATTACATTATGCTAGTTTGTGACTACTTAAAGTCAACCATGTCGCGTTGGTTTTTGTTCACTTTTTTTAAGAAGATTAATTAAATTATGTTGTTTAATGACTTCTTGAAGTCAGTCAAATCGTGTTGGTCCTTATGCCCTTCATAAAGTCAACTAAATATTGTTGTTCCATATGCTCTTCACAAAACTAGTTAAATTTTGTTGGTTCATATGACTTACTGAATGCAATATCAAATCATGTTGCTTCATATGGCTTCTGAAATCAAACTTATTTCTACATATATACAAACATTAAAAGCAAAGTAATAATAAATTAAGTTTCACTTCATTCACGCCATTTTCATCCCTGAATTGCATCAATCATAAACTGAAGCGAATATACTGACAAGCAGACTTTCTTATTGGGGGAAAAAAGCTCCATTGGATAATGAATACAATTAAAGAAACCGATCCCAAGTTCTCCAGAGATATGTTCACAAGGTAATGCCAGCTAATGATTCGTTTCTCTACAAATTGAAATCCAGAACAAAGAAGGGTGAAGACCATCTCGCTCGCTCCAGATCCATAACCGATGAAACTTTTAGAAGCGATTCTCTGCACGTAACACAACGAGAGTTACTCTGGAAAATTTTTCTCATCGCTTTTCACTGATTATCTGAAATTAGGTGAAGCAGAATAAAAGTCAGAAGTTTGGCGTATGATACAGTATTACCATTAATACACACCGATACGTTTTTTTACAACGTCAATTGCAATCATATTCTTGCACGTGATCCTCTTCGAGTTTTGGTTCATTGTTTTGAGACTAGGTGATCACAAAAGCACGTAGAAGCAAACCCATTGGCACATGATGAAGTATAATACACGGTACGAAAGGCTTGACATCAAGTCTGCGCTTTCAGAAGATACAGTATCAGCCCCTGAAAAAGAAATATTATTCAAAACTCATGTTTCAATGTATTTCATAAAGACTTAAATCAAATATTGTATATTAACGCTACATTTTCAAAAGAATTAAACTAGAATTCAATGCTGAAATAATTTCTTACACGAATACTAATTCCACTTTCAATATCAATAATGCTCCCCAACTCCCACCACGAATAACGACTAAGCAACCAAACCTATTAATTGAAAGAATCCTAGGAAAGATGACATTGGTCAAGGTCAAAAACGTCATGCAGTAAATACTGCAGATAGCAGAACTTATATATGCACTTGAATTCCCCATTCTTAAACTTTACTTTCAAAAGATAATGAACGCTATTAATTCAATCGGTTATTTTTATTAGAGATTTTCAGTAGAAGCAAACGAAATATTGGAAAAGTACTTTATTTCCTATAACTAAAGGCGGAATACGTACAAAGAGCACGTTTTATATCACTAAAGCACATGTGACACCTACATTTAGCTTTACAGGAAAAGCCTCTCATTATAATAAATGCAATAAGTTAAAATTAATATAGAACATCAGAAACAAGGGCAGCAAAAATATAATTGGAAAACAAAAGCATAATCAAATACAATTAGTTACAATGTGAATACAATATTTTTTAAATGCCCAATGTGCACAATATGTTTAAGTTAACGAGATATAGCTTTATGAAATGAGTCTAACGAATGTTTCTGATATATTTTCCATATATGAAAGATGATAGTACAATATTTTATAAAATGGTTTAATGTACTTTGGAAAATTGAAATATTACGAAAAAGTTGTTCACATACACAAAGGCTCTCTCTGCTCACACATATATGAACTTTTATATTACCTCAGTGAGTGCATTAATCTAAGTAATTTATTGAACATGGTAATCATCTCATCCTTATAGCTATTGAGAGAACAGTAGCATTCTTCTTGAATATAATATTTTAAAAAATTGAAGTATAGTCCTTAGGGGCGCACATGCATATATCAATACTACAACTTGTAGTCTTCATTGTATGGCATGTAAATTACGTTTACCACATTGACGAATGGAATGCTTATTAGGATTCTTTCAACCAATTACATGGGGATATTTAATAATTAAATGTGATGTAGATTATGAAATATACTACTCGGAAATCTCATGATTCTCAGAGGGATAAGAACATAAATTATACAACCCTTATGATAGTACTAATAACTTAAGAGACAATTTCAAATATTTAAATAATAGCCATATCAACTAAATGGCCTCTAAATGCTTAAGCGCCTAAGTCTCCTTACACCGCTCGCAATCCATAAGTCATTTATAATATGTAACGATTAGATGTAGCGTAATATTCACATTTCACTACAAGTATGATTACGGTAATTGATTACTTAGCTAAACTATCCACAACAGCTATCTTCATCCGTCAATGAAATTAATTGCACACGTTGCTGTCTTAATTTTTATTTAAATTTTTAATTTTAAAAGAAAAATTTAGGTAAAAATATAAATTTATTTAATGCATTATTATGAAAATATAGTATTTGAAGATACGTAAAGAAATCAAACCCAATCAAAAGTCGGTAACATGGAAAATTAATTTTATAGAACCATTAAGTCGAGGACAATGATTTAATTTTATATACAAATACAGATTAATTGTGCATAAACAATCTACACTAAGCTTTCATTAGATCTACCACTCAAAATTTTCTAAACATGCGCGTATATATGCTATTTTTCTAATTTTAAGCATGTATAAGTTTTAAATGAAATTAAATTAAATCGAAATTTAACAAATTAGATACATTAATTTTATAGAACCATATATAATTTTATAGATATCCTGAGCCCAGTGCACAAGTTATATCTCACTGCAACATAGCTGTTTTTTTGTTCCTAATAGTTTTAGCCTTCTTAGTTCTCCAAGTGGTTTCGACGTCTGAGCAAGACTATTCAGTTCAGAATTTGACTAGGTTTCTTTATGACGAGATATCTTTTCATCAAGATCGGGCCAGTTTTGCTTATGACGAGATATATCGTCATCAAGATTTAATTAGTTTTGATTAGGACGAGATACCTCGTCGGGAGTACTAAAGGGTTAATCAATAAAGGATTATTTTGATCAATTGACTGTTCTATTTATTCGTTAAATGTTCTAGGTATAAGACACAAAATTATTATTTTTTAGATAATTTAAAGCTAAGAGCATATACTCTTAACCCTCTGAGCGTCACGAGATTTACGATAGTGAAGTACTTTTGCACCACAACACTCAAAATGACTAAATAACAGCATCTATTGGTAGACAGAATCCTAGAGAAGATTTTATTGGTCAAGAAGGTGAAAACTGACTAGAAGTTTAGCAGGGAAGGCTGCAGGTTACGAACCTATATCTGTGTGCGAACTCCTCAAAGTATTAAAGTTAAGAAATTAATAGTGTCCTAAAAGGTCTCGTACTCCAACTTTAAAAAAATCATTTGCCCGTGTTTTTTTATTATTGAATTTTATCGTCTGCTTACAATTTTATGGATTCTTTGGTTTTCTTCTCGCTCAAGTTGCGATAATAAAGCTCCATGTCATTTTGTTCTTCATTGCAAAATGAGTTTATCACGCATTCAGAGAATTGCGCTGCTTGAGGCTTATTTTGAATGTAAATCATATGAAAGATGTAAAGAATTTTGGCGACATAAATATCCAGATGATGCAATACCGAGTAAAGATACGCTATATCAACTCGTTCGGCGATTTCGTGAGATAGGTTCGGAGGAAGACAAACACAGGATTGGAAGACGGAAAGGATAGATGTATTCTTGAAAAACGCAGCATACAGATTGTTAAGAATTGTGATTCTAAAATTTCGGAATCACATTTTTTGATTTGTGTAATTTTTATACCCGTTCTGAAGATGTTAAAGTGATCGAGTTCTATTTATCTGTGATCTGTTTGCATATACTATTCACAGAATAACTTATCAAGTATGCGTTATCATTTCTGGTTTCTGTAAAGCAAATGTGCCCGAAACTTTCCAGAAACCAAGAATTTACCTATATTCCATATGCAAATTCTTTGCTTTTAAGCCCCAACAATATCTCAGAAGGAGAAACGCACTTTTCTTTACCTGTCTCTCTCAGTGAGGAAAATCTTTTCGCACTATACATTATTCACTTCTCAATTCCCCTTTTCCTCTGTACAGTAGATGCATTGTACGGTTTTTGAATGACGTTAACGTACGCCGATAAAATTCCGCCTTGCGTTTCTTACAAGAGATAAAAAAATTCCCTCGAATAGATACGCCACTGCATAAGCTATTTTTCTATCCTTCTTTACCTGGTTCCGTGTTAGAATTTGTAGGAGGAAAATAGTTCTCGCTTGAGAAGCTACTGGCGTTGAAACTAGGAGAGGGTCCGTACTGTACCTCAGTTGAGCCTGAAAAATTGGGGAGAGAAATAACGTTAAGACCTTTTGGTGAAAAGAAAGAAACGGCATGGACACCTTTAAGACCACTTAAAACATTCTTGCTGATAGGGTTACATTTCTTATAAAACTAATATATTGGAGGGAAGTTTCCAAAAAGATCTGGGAATAGTGTTATAAATGTTTTACTTTATTAATTTTCGTTTAATTGTATGTACTTGTCACAGCGTAAAACTTTTTTAGATAATACTCTGCTAGAAACATCTATCTAAAAAAGCTTTTGTGGGCAACGTTTTGTTCACTGATTTACAGCCATCCACCTTCTAATGAAATAGATGGAGCATTAAATCATATCCAAGCAAAGCTCTACTTTTTTAAGCTTGAGTAATCTTTCATCATATAGTAATTTTTATACTAAGAGATCAAATAATTTTAAATGCGACATCTATTCAAAAAAATGTTTCAATTATTCGCCAAGAGAGAAGAAAATAATAAATTAATTAACAAATTTTAAGATATAATTTTTATTTCGCATATTATACTCGTGTCTAGCGAACACAAAAATTACGCGAAATTGACATTACAACTTTCAAACCCAATTTACGATGATATATTACTATTACCAAAAGTAAAATAATGGCGTTATCTCAATATATAAAAGGTAAACTTACATAGACCTTATAATGAAATAGACGGAGCATGTGCTCGCAGCATTTTGTTATTACTTCCGGTTGCTCGATTTCAAGATCTGCCACGTGGTTGTGGGAAAAGCATGGATCCTAAATTATTGATTGGCTAAAATGATTATCTACCGAGATCAAAAACACGAGTCAATTCTTCGATAGCCAATTGGCTAAGTCGATTCTTAAGCCCACGTGGTTTATCCTTCTGAGATCTTATGCCAGCGAATCCGCCCAAAGTCTGTTTTTTTCCATTAGAAGGGGAGATGTTTACAGCTTGTTCAAGTCATTAAGTCCTGAACACGACCTTTTAACCTCGCCGAATAATCACTTTAGCCAATCAAAAATTCGTCCCACGTTAGCATTCATGCTTTTTCTCACAACCATGTGACAGATCTTCAAACCGAGCGACCGGTAGAAATAGCATGAAGCTAAGCTCACATACTTGCCTATTGCACTGGAAGGTCGATGATCCTGAAATCGCATACCACGACTTATATTTGTTTTCAATTCCTCAAACAAATGATGGTGGTAGTGTACCCTTTAATTACTCTCCCCGTTTTAACGCCCCTTTTTTCAACAGAAAGAAAATAATGTCTCTTTTAGAGTTTACAGCACATTTTACAATTGAAAAATTAACAATAAAAACACGCATGTATTCGTCAAATAGTTGAATCATACTGATCGGCAATGACTAACATCGTTGTCTATTTCTGAAAGCATGTCATTAGCTTTGTATTATTCAGCCAATTTCCAAGCTTTGGGACCATCTCTTTCATACACTAAAGGGCCAGAAAAACTGCTACAGACGATCCGATACAAAATACACAGCAACACCACACCAATGCATGTCATCAGCCAGTGCTTATGTTTTGCGAGACATTTTTGGAAGCATATATAGAAAGCATTCCGCCATAGGAATGACAAGTTATCACAATTCAAGTAATTTCAACACGGTTTTATAGTTGGACTTTATTGTAGGAACTACCTTCTGCTTCTGATCATAAGGGAAAGCAAATCTCAATTTTATTAACCCTCCAAGTAGTTTGGACGATCCACTCGTCAAGATCGTGTCAATTTGACTATTGACGAGATATCTCGTCCATAAAGTTCTGGTCAGTTTCGCTAATGACGAGAGACCTCGTTGACATAAAACTGCCCTATTCTCCAAGGGGAATTAAAATTCTAGTAGGAAGAACAACCAGGTCCCAGAGACTGGCCACAGCAGATCGCTTTTCGATGAGAAAATAAACCACTAGGTAATATCAAAAGGTTGCAAACTTCCCATGTTAAATAAAATGTATGTAGGGATTTAAAGTGTGATTTTGAATCTGAGAATTGGCACTGCCAATGTATAGTTCCAATATACAATCGAATAATCCTATGATTTTTAAACCCAGTAAAAGCAACGGAATTAATACAAACAATAATAAAGCTTATATTTTATTTAATGTGTGATTAATATTCCTGTTCCCACATAAAATACTAGTTGTGCTTACGCATGCGAGATTCAGCACTTTGAAATAATCTTCTGAATCAAATTAGTGTTTTGGCGTAAGAACTAACCACATACGAGAAAAAATGGGATATTCAATAATTTATGTAAATGTTTCTCCGAATTTCAAAGACGTCACGTTTTTAGTTAAGTTTTTAAAATACCAAAAGACGTGGCGAAGTAATGGCAGTAATTAGAATACGCCTACTTATTGTTGAAAGTTTTAAAAATGAGATTTTAAATATTTAAGAATGCTGAAAAACTTTACTTGGAAAAGGAACTAGGAGTTTAAAATATTGTTTATTGTTTATGTGTGCATTTAGGGGTTTATAAAAACAAGTAATATTCATTATTTAGGACATTTTCTATCTCAAATTAATATTATCAAATTAATGCATTTAGGTTTATAAAAACAAGTAATATTCATTATTTAGGACATTTTCTATCTCAAATTAATATTATCAAATTAATGCTCATAGTTCAACTAAGTAATATTTTTAAAACAGATTTTTGAATTAGAGTCCATTGCTGTGGTATGCCATGTTTCAGAAAATTAAATAATTATTTTTTTTAATTGAAGTATGCAAGATATCAGTACTTTAATTCACCTCCTTTAAGTTTGATCTAAACAATTAAAGTTATGTTCAAGAGAAATTATCATTATACACTACAGTTTGTGAAAATTGCAACACCATGAAGGAATAATGCAAATTAAACGAAACTTCCAGGAAATGCAAAAAAAGGTTAGGATAGGCAAATGATTAGAATTAAAAAGCGATCAGGCATGCGTAGGCCACGAAACACCCTCTAAACTTCCAAGTGAACCGTGTATGAAAAGCACTGTAAAGGTGCGTTAAAATGTGTGTATTGTCGTTTGACTGCTGTAAATGATAGATCATAAGTCAATATGCCTCGCCAAAAACGCAGAGTGCCATAAGAGCAACTCGTGGAGTTCGAACGTTATGATCGGCCTCGGTGAGAGTGGACTTTCGTATCGTGAAATCGCCACTCGCACGGGGCATAATGCCACAAGAGTGATACGTGTATGGAATAGATGGACGTGGAGAACTGGACACGTCGAAACCCCGGCAGTGGCTCACGCAATATGACGTCACCACGGGACGACAGACACCTCATCCGCATGGCGGTGATGGACCGTACAGCGTCCTCTCGTGCGTTGACACAACATTGGAGCAGGTGTGTCATTGTCTGCGCCCACGGTTCGTCGACGTCTGCTGTGCCATGGACTACGTGCAAGGATTCCCTTGACGATGAACCACGGACGCCTCCGGCAACAATAGGCCCACCAACACAGCCAATAGCGTGCTGATTGGTAACAAGTCGTCTTCTCAGATAAGTCCCGCTACAATCTGGACTATAATGATGGACGCGTACTCGTCAGACGCTATAGAGGTGAACGCCTTCTCGCGGAGTGTCTTATTCAGCGACATACTGGACGAACGTCTGGCGTTATGGTCTGGGGCGCTATCGGATATCATGGGCGATCCCACCTACTCCAAATTGAGGGGACTCTGAACAACGGGCCCTACATCAGGGAAGTTGTGGAGCCCGAGGTCCTACCCCTCCTGCAACACATTACCGGAGCTGTATTTCAACATGACAATGCCCGTACAAGCCTTCTTCCGTGCACGACAGGTCCCGCTTCTTCCATGGTCTGCACGTTCCCCAGATATGTCGCCCATTGAGCTTGGCTGGGATTACATCGGACGGCGACTCGCTCGTACCGCTCGTCGGGCAGAGATTACGGCTGAATTCTGGCAACAGATAGAGGCTATCTGGAATGCCCTTCCTCAGCATGACATTCAGAATCTGTATGATTCGATGCCACGACGTGTACAGGCTCTCATCGCTGCGCGTGGTGGCTGCACAAGATATTGATTTTCGGCATTATTTTTGTTTTGTTGTTCTGTAAATTTGATTGTTTATTTAAAGCACTATAAGTAATACGTTGAATAAATTTCATTTATTTCTGGTGATTGTTTCATAGTGTTGCAATTTTACAAACAGTAGTATATTTATTTTCGTTATTAAAAGCCACAAATAAAATATAACTTATATTTATTGACTATTACTGTAAATTATCAATAGAAAATTCTGTAAAAGTATCAATAGCGATAAGTTAGCGTTATTAATTGCTGCAATCTTATTTCTAAAATTTCAAACCTATAATGTTAACACACATCTTCATTTAAAAATTACACCTGAACACTTGTACCTGTATATCAAGATAAAACACACTCCATATTCTCACGATATGTGTTTTAATGCTTTAAAGAATTTTAGCCTTTTTCGATAAATTAATGATACATTTTCTGAGTATCATTTCATTTCACATTTCTATCTCGTAATCTCAAATTTACAACGAATTATTCTTTGCGTCTCGAGTATTTCTTTAAATTTTTTGAATAATATTACATTGTAAAACTACTATGTTGCGTGAACTGCTTTGAGGAACGCAAATATAGGAATGGCATAATTCCTTGTACTTTAGGAATACTTAAGATGACCCACCTGTCTCTTCCGTTTTGGTTTGAATACTTTGAGGATAGCCGTTGCGCAATTTCTCGGACTTGGGCCTCTGGGGCTCAGGTCCCTGAGATGTAGACGGTGAAGATGGTGGGGGTATTTCTGGAAAAATAGAAAACATTCTTGAGTTAAATTTCTCACTATACAACACACAAAGTTGAAGTGAAATGATGCATGATAAAGTGAACAGCAAAATAATAAGAATGCCTTCTCCAATACCTGTGTCTCTAAAGCCGATAAGGGCAGCGATAGCCCAGACCGGAGTGTTGCGAGTTCGAACCTTCGTCCAGCCAAAGATCATCGTGTATGCGGGTACGAGATAAATATGTCATGGCCTCAAATGTCATTGGTCATGGTGTTTTTTTCATTAATTTTGAACCACAGTCAGATGACCGTGGTTCAAAATTAATGAGGCGTTGTCCTTGGGTCTTTCCTTTAGGAATTCTTCCCGGACTGTCGCCAATAGCCCATTGTGTTGCTCTAGTGCAACGTTAATTAACAACCTATCTCAAGCCGATGAAGATTATATGAAATTACATAAAAATTATGACGCAATCAAAGTGAAAGAGAAAGGAAACCTGGTAAAATTAACAGCAAAATGATCAGATTGCTCTCTCCAATTCCTGTCTCTGAATCCAATGAATATAATACAAAATTACATAAAAAACTATATAAAACAATTAAAGTAAAGTAGAAAGGAAGCATGGTAAAATGAGCAGCAAAAAGACCAGATTGCTCTCTCCAATTCCTATGTCTCTGAATCCAATGAATATAATACAAAATTACATAAAAAACTATATAAAACAATTAAAGTTAAGAAAGAAGCCTGGTAAAACGAACAGCACAAATACCAGACTGCTCTCTCCAATTTCTATCTCTGAAGCCAATGAAGATCGAAATGGGTTGCAAGTATATGTTCCTGTACTCTAAAGGCAACTCATAATCGTCCTTTCATGTATGTACCTCAAAGGCAGCTTAACCACCATGAGCTGTTTTTTGAGGGCCTCAAGTCTAAAGGGATAATAGAATGGGTGCAATCTTATTACTTATGCCAAATCTCATAAGTAGCAACAAAATAAAGCATAAATGGTGTTGGAAGTTGTTCCGAAGCAATATGAGTTTGTTCAAGTTGCATAACTGCGAAATTGTAGAATTTTTGGCAACATGATGTTAATCTACAAGTATAGCGCTATACTGGACAATTTATGCTTTAACCCTTCTGGTGTTTGTCATGGTCTACGAGGTCTGAATCTGACCAAATCTTAATCTCGTCGTCATAAAAAAATTGACAATATCTTGATGACGATATATCTCGCCAAAACCACTTGGAGCGTTAAGATAGACAAAATTATTTTAATTCAGATGGTAGGTAGCTGGATAAACCTTGCAATGGAGCAACATAATGGGCTATTTGTGACTGTTCAGGATAAGTCCCGAAGGTAAAGAACCGAGGACAAGACCTCGTAATTTTGAATCATGGTCAGATGTCGAGATCAACACTAGAACTCGTAACCCCACTCTCCAAACTCCCACACCACGCCAACGTGAGGATATTTGAGGTTACAGCAGGTTTAACGTGTGTCCGGTTGCTAATCCGCTACTCTTCCTACTGGTCTACCGCGGACCCAATTCAGAACATTGGTTCTGAGTTAGGGAAAATATGTAATTGTAGCTTAGATGGATTGCGTTACACCTTTTCCTCTGAAAGTGGAGTGTTTTCAGTGATAATTAAGCACACTAGAGCTTCATTAATAAAAATATGCTCATTGTGGAAAAAGTGGAGTTGGGTAAAAAATTGTCCAAAACGTTACAAATGACCATTGTGCTGACTGAATACAATAGACTGCAATGAAAGGCCAATACACAATTGACCATTGTTTCTGAAACTTCAACAAGCTGCATTTTTATAAATAAATTTCAAGCAACTTATAATAAAGGTTTATTCTGCCAGTGCACGCAATTGACAACTTTGGGCCATTGTAGATTGAGGGAATTCACTTTAAATCGTATAATGCGTGAAATGTTTTTTAGTTTTAGAACTCGTTTTCATTGTATGTAAGTATTGTAATTAACCCTCTTGGTGATTGTCTCGACGAGGTATCACGTATTACAGGAAAATTGAATAATCTTGATTTCGTCATCATTAAAATCGGCAATATCTAAATGAGACGAGATATGTAGTTATATGTAAAATTGGTCAGATATTGATGGACGAGATATTTCGTCGAAGTCATTTGGAGGTTTAAAAAACTTCAGAAACTAACTTCGTAATGTACAAAAAATAATAAATGAGGCTTTAACAACCTAGTATCTTTCCCAACATAAATTTTAAATCATATTCCGTCGATACGGACCGAGAAAAATTGAAAAGTACACCTTTAAGCAATTCTCTAAAGGTTATACCACAGAGAATTACCAAACTAACCAACTCTAAAACGAAACATGTAAAGTTCTGGAACGAAGGAAAACGTTGGAAAACTAATTAGAAAATGTTCAAAACGAAAATCGAGTTTGTTAGATGAAAGTGTTTTAAAGCCATACTGAAAAATAGCTGTCGTCGTTGCATCTCACGAATATTTAAAAACATAAGCTAATCAACAATAGAATACGAAACAATAAGAACCACATTAAAATATGAAAAAACTCTAGTTTCCAAAGTGCTTCGAAATAGGTTCCCAAGAGTGTATTTATAGTGGAATTTAACATAGCTGAAGAAACTTTCCACTCTAACATGTATTTTATTGTTTTGTTAATTGCAAAACAAAATTAATAGATTAATTAAAAATAAATTGGTAAATTAATCATCTGTATTTCGGAATGAGAAAAGTCAAAGAATAACGCATTTGCTGTCAAACAAGAATACTCAAACAATGCAACGCTTATCATCTCTCTCATTGATGTCAAACTAAAACAGTTGCAAAAAGTTTCCCCAAAGGCATTATTATCGCGTAAAATCTCATTACCAACGCAATTGTGTACTTTTGATGCATTAGTTTGGTTCGTACATATATTGTTATTGTTATTGTTATTGTTATTTCAATTAACGTCACACTGGAGCAACACAACGGGCTACGTACATATATATATATATATATATATATATGTATATATATATATATATATATATATATATATATATATATATAACATCACACCATTAAAAGTACTTATAGAAAAAAACGCTTAATAATTAATAGTAATCAAGTAGGTTACATGCTACAATGTTAATCTTGTATTCTAATAATAAAATTATAGAGACATTGACATTCGAGAGTAAAAATCTTAAGAGGAAAAGCATGCATTTAACTCAAAACAAATATATAATCTTAAATCTTCTAGGAATGTTTGTTACTTTTATTAAAATGTACAGTTTATTTTAATTAAAACAAGTATTAATCCGTATTCATACAAAAAGCAAGTAAGGGAGGCATGAAGAGATATCTATAAAGCAAATAATTAGACTTTGGAACAATTATGCTTACAGAATAAATTCTTAAAAATCTTTATTAGTAACATATCTTTTAAGAAATAATTTGAAAATACATTTCTTGGGAAGTTTAACGTGTTTAATAAATCGAAGAATCTTATAGGAATTTCCTCATAAACATTTTGAAAAAAAAACAAGAGCTCTTTTACGGATAAACTTGATTCTAGAATTTGCATGTTTGTACAGATTTTATAGTTCACATATACAAGTTTTGAAAAATTTAAGGGGATATATATAAACTCCCCTCCATTTTTCCAGTTTTCATTTTCCTTTTGTTTATTTTTAGAATCAAAGTAGTCAGTTTCTGGGAAATGCAATCGCTTTTGTGGAGAATGTATGTTTATGGCGTTTTTAAGGTTGTTGAATTCGTATAGTGCTTTAAAATTTTCCCTGTTTAAGGCAGTGAATGGAATATAGTGAAAAGTGAACCTGAATAGTTCAAATATTGTTTAAGAAGTATTAACTTCTATATTTTACTATACAGGGAGAACATAATTGAAGTTCATACTTCAAAGCATCTGTGGTAAGAAATAATAGTCAGAATGGCATCAAATTTTGCATCAATTTTCTTGATGTAATGGAACTTTCTAGCGAAACATGATGGTGGCATTGATGCACACAGCCGTTGTCAAAATATGCATATTACATCTATAATACACTGCTGGCCACCGTAAATGCAACACCCTGAAGGAAGCATGCAAATAATATGAAATTTACAACATGCATTAGCGGAGGTGAGATATGCAAATGATTAGAATTTCAGCGCAGACGCACATCACGCGCGCCTGTGGCGCCACTTCAAAGCGCTATTTAAGGCTTGGAGATTTCGACGATTTCAAGTACGGCATTTGTGTTTTTCTTGTGAGTTTTTCAAAAAAACCGATCAATTATGCCTCGTAGAAAACAGCGATCATCTTTTGATCAAGTATCCGAGTTCGACAGAGGAAGGATAGTGGCCTACCGAGATTGTGGATTATCTTTCAGGGAAATCGGTAGTCGTGTTGGACGAAACCAAACAACTGTAATGCGGATATGTGATCGTTGGATGCAGGAGGGTACGACGGACCGACGTGTTCGATCGCATCCACCTCAGTGCACCACTTCACGTGATGACAGGCATATTGTGCGTATGGCAGTGACGGATCGCTCAGCCACATCACGAACCATAGCACAGCACATTCAGTCTGTACCGCATCATCCAGTGTCTGCGCGTACCATTCGACGCCGTTTACAGCAGAGTGGTCTGTCCGCAAGACGTCCATTGCTTCGTCTACCCTTGACGCAGAACCACAGACGTTTCCGCCGCCAATGGTGCGATGAAAGAAGGATGTGGACGGCAGAATGGAATGAAATTGTCTTTACTGACGAGTCACGCTTCTGTCTGCAACACCACGATGGTCGGATTCGAGTCTGGAGACACCGTGGAGAGAGGATGCTGAACAGCTGCGTTATGCACCGCCACACTGGTCCTGCACCGGGTATTATGGTATGGGGCGGTATTGGATATCACTCTCGCACTCCTCTAGTACGCATTGCCGGTACTTTAAACAGCCAGCGCTACATCTCCGAGGTGTTGGAGCCAGTTGTCCTTCCTTACCTTCAGGGCTTGCCCACAGCCATATTTCAACAGGATAATGCGCGACCACACGTGGCACGCATTGTCCAAGGGTTCTTCGTCAATCGCCAGATTGAATTGCTTCCCTGGCCAGCTCGCTCTCCGGATCTTTCGCCGATAGAAAACATGTGGTCCATGGTTGCTCAACGATTGACCCAGAATACATCCCCAGCTGCCACACCAGATCAACTTTGGCAACGTGTGGAAGCTGCTTGGTCTGCTGTACCCCAAGAACACATCCAAAGTCTCTTTGAATCAATGCCGAGGCGTGTGGCAGCGGCGATCTCCAATAATGGCTGCTACTCTGGCTACTGATTTTGGCAGGAACCACACTTCACAGAAGTCTATAAATTTAATCATTTGATACTTGGTCAACATGTTATCTACAAAATAAATTTTGCTGTGATATCTCTTGTCTTTCTTGGTGTTGCAATTTGGGTGGCCAGCAGTGTACTTTACATGAGACTTCACAAATAGGATAATAACAAACAACTGAATGCATTTCCTACTGTATGTAAGAAATCACGATTGTAACATAATAATGGAACTTACCCAAAGATCTCGTGCTGGTAAAGTTGTTTTATCAGAATGATAACTACGTTAATTGTTCTAATTAAGTTCAGAATATTAAAATACGGTCTACAATACGTACTAAGTATTGACTAAAGGGTTTAAATTCTGGTACAATATCTGTAAACTTAAAATTATTTTCAAATTTGAAGGTACTTTTTCTTTGGATGTCAAAAAGAGCAGAATATGGTAACTGTGCTGTAGTCAGGTAGTAGATGACGTGGCTTTAGCGTTACGTGGTTACAGTAGATCCAATGGTGTTGGAAACAATAGTGCTCGTACAATTTCCCTATCGTTATGTACCTCCGTCAGCGTGGTCCGTTAAGTTTTGAAAAATGTTCTGAATAGTCATCTGTACAAAATTACTCGTGTAGAGGGGTTACTTCATTTTGAAAAGAATGCACGAGAAACATTCGAACTGCAATCTCATGCTCGGATAAAAGTCGAAAACGGATGGGCGTGGAACGTTTTGTGGACTGACGAAGCTCATTTACAACGTCAAGGGGCTGTTAACCCTAGAAGTGGTTTTGACGAGATATCTCGTCCGTCAAGGTCTGATCAATTTTGTTAATGACGATATATCTCGTCATAAAGATATTCCCGATTTTTTTATGATGACGAGGCCAAGATCTGGTCAGTTTGGTAGGTACGCAGAATTGCTAAATCCGAGGAACCAAAATTACTTGCCTACTACGTATGATGCCTCTTTAGTCCCCAAAATAATTTTGTGGTGTGGCTTTTTACAACAGCATTATTGATGGTTTATTTAGAGGAAGTAATTAATGGGCTCCCGTGTCCTTTCCTGTCAATGACCAGCGATCTGAATTTCTTTTGAGAAGCCATGCGATTTCAATAGACGAACAATGTCAATGTCTGGATATCATCATTTTTATGTAAGAGGAAACTCTTCCGCACCTCACATAGCCAACACTAAAAAGAAACATCGTCTGCTTTGGACTAATTATGGAAACAAAGAATAATCAGCCGTCATTTCCCAATATCGTGACCAGAATTTTCACGGCACCTAAACCCCTGTGGCTTTTGACTTTAGGGAAACCTAAAGTACGTTGTGCTTAGGAGACAGATCACGAATTTGGAGGAATTGAAAGTAAACACTACGCAGAATCTCGCTAGAAACATTCAGATGTCTTGTTGAACATGGTCATCATCTCAAACATCTCAATGTAACTAGGTCTATCTCATCTTTGACTTCTGCCTATTAACCCTATTAGTGGTTTTCTTGACAAGGTATCTCGTCATTAGCAAAAAACTGACCAGATATTGATGGACGAAATATCTTATCATTAGAAGAAAACTGACAGATATTGATGTCGTCAACTTCAAGAAATCTGCAATATCGGATGAAGATACGTATCATTAGCAAAATTGGTCAGATCTTGATGGATGAGGTATCTAATAGAAACCCCTTGGAGAAAAATTACGGATATGTCAAACTTTTTGGAATAAGTTTACTTGAAAAGGAAATAATTTAAGTTCAAAAAGATTTTTGATTAATAAAGAACAGTACAATATGGAGCCATTTTTATTAAAATCTGTATGGTTAACTGTCCCACTGATACAGTAGAATCCCCAAGAGTGTTTATTTTAGTAGTACATTCGTATTAATAAGAATATATTGGTGTTTCTAGCATTAAAATTTTAAGTTACCGGAAGTGACGTCATAAAACTCTCGACACGAATACCTCCGGAATTTCACGTCCAATCGAAATACGGACACCGCATTCTGGAGCTAATTCTTGGAAAGATATCACTTGGTATTATAGTGCGGTCGGTTTTGACTCCCCTGTATCAGAGGTGTTGTATACATAATTTCGTATTCTTTTGAATATGATTGGTCTGATGGTCTTACGTGTGGCAACGCAAATGACCATTAACATGAACATGATAGTGATTAAATATATCACTTAATTAAAAAATGAGTGATGGAGTAAATATACTGCCAGCGATTCAATTTTTGAGCAGCATTGAAGCTGTAAATTATATCTTTTCTTGATATGTTGAATTCTAACAGCATATTCGGAATGTTTTCTGCCCGTATAATTCTTGTACTTCAAGATCCAAATTCATAACTAATCTGTTTAGAGTATTAATGGTTGTATTATGCATACTTGATTGCATCTTATGCTTCTAAATCACCTAGATAAAGTAATAGCATTCTAAGTACTTCCAAAAGGACTTACATACTTCTTTTGTAGAAGTTACAAAGATGGAATGGATACCAGGTTCCATATTTACTGCACTGGAAGTGTTCCAAGATATTAAGGTTTTTATTACATAAGAGTAATCACTTTTAATAGACTTGAATTAATGTTTGCAATTTTTCATTCGCTTTTCTTCCGCAAGTCGACAGCTTAAATTCACTATGAAATATTGTAGTCATTAACGAAACTAGATTGGATACGTGCCACTGTAATGAACTTACATGTTGTTATATAAAAGCAGATCCAATTATAATTTGCATGAAATACTGCTTAAAATATTAGTAAGAGTCAGTTATATGTTACTTATATGCGGTAATCAGTGTCCAAACTATGATTGGTCCCAATTTCAATCTTTCTACGTGACGAACACGAACAAAGAATATTATTTGCAATTTATCCCAATTTTTTACAGTTCCTCATTTTAATGTTTTCATTAAAATGTAGCATAATTTCTCGGCTTCTTAATAGAATAATCCCAAATTTGATAAAACGTTACATTCCTTATATGCCCTAATCATTTTCCAAGCCATTGGTTGGTAACAAATTTAATGTTTTTCATGTGAAGTACAAGGGTAGAAAATACTACTTACACTTTTTCACGATGTTTTACACGTCATCATTTTAATGTTTTCATTAAAATGCAGCATAGTTTCTCAAATAAAATAGAATCATCCCAAGTTTCACATTTGGAAAACAGTATCTTGAAAACACTTGAAATTAGACACTTGAAAACCAGTATTGTTCTTAAGAAACTACTTTACAACTGAAAAAAGATTCAAATTGTTTCTTATGAATTCATTCAAGTAGCAATTTTGCAGCGTTTCCCAGATCCACGCAAATTTACTTAACCCTCCAATTGGTTTGCAACGAGATACCTCGTCCATCAAGATCAGACCAATGTTGCTAATGACAAGATATATCGTCAACAAGATATGTATTGCCAATGTTTTGATGATGATGAGATAAAGATCTGGTCAGTTTTCCTCTAATGATGTGATATCTAGATCATATAGATCTGATCACTTGCTAATGACGAGATACCTCGTCGAAATAATTACCAGAAGGGTTAACCAGATAACCACCAGGAGAGTCTCCGAGCCTGTTCTTTAAAACGACATATCAGTTTGATGGACACTATACCAGGAGTTTTAACAAATTACCCAAATCATCCTTGTAATTTCACAACGGAAAATTCAATGTTTTCTACACTGCTTGTGAGGGACTTAGAATCTTCCCAAACTCCTTTCTGCTACGCTTCTAAAATAAATAGAAAAATAATGGACGAGTGCTGTAGAATAAAAATCAAGTTGGTCTATTTCCAGTTCGATGTTTTGGCTGCGACACATATATTTCTTAGGAGAAATCGTAAGGAATATACGTGGGAAGAAACGCCAAGTCTTTCTCTACTGAATGGCATAGAGAAGAATCTTCTAAACTGCATACTATAGTAGGATGCTATTGAAATTGAAACTACGGGCTGAATCATTGGTTTGCGTCAAAGCTTTACCCACCCTCTGTTCCAATTCTTTTAAACCCCGAATTCAGACGTTTGATGGATAGCGGGCTTAAAGAGACAGTTTCCTTCCCAGATTGAAAACTGAGAGTAGAAATGAGTTAAGCTACTTGATCTGTTCGGAGGTGGACAACAGCTTCCTCTTGAGATAAAAATAACCTGCTGGAAATAGTTTCATCACAAGTTTGGTCTTTTATCAGGTGGTGAAGTCGCTGACCTTGTTAGATAGGTACTGTAAGTTTAAATTTCAAAACTGAATCAAAATGCGAGTGCTGAGAATGAGTATTTTGCTCGATTATTTTAATTCGGAAAAACTTTTTTATGCTCGAGAATAGTTCAATGTATATATGAAATTGATGGCGCTTATATTCATTTAACAATTAATAATTAAAAAACACTTAAATTTAAATTTGTGTTAAGATTTCAAGAAATATGGGTTATGGAACGGTTATTTCAATAAATTTAACATTCTCTACATAACAAGAAAATTTAAAATTAATTTTAATATTGCAGTCGAATATGTTAATGGTTTGCACATGTACAATTAATTTTTGTGTAGTGTAACTATTTATTTAAAAATTTATTTCAACTTATTTCTACATGATTTCAACAGAGGAGTTCAGAATTAAGTATATGTACAAGATTGATTATCCATGGAAGTGCGCATTCTAATGTGTTGAAACTTTGAATCTGTATCAACAAGTTTTCAAAAAAATATGAAATTAATACTCGTATATATTTGTGAGATTCAATTAATATTTAGATCTCTCATAGAAAAACTCAAATTTAATACTCTTACTAAAATCAACGATTTTTTATTTTGGCTTTTAAAAATTTTACGTTTGAAACCTATTACTCCAAGTTACTGTATCTTAAATGCATGTTATAGAAACATAATGCAAATAATTTACTAATAAAATTGTTACGAATTGTTAATACAGCACACACACAACTTCAAATATAAAAACACGATCTTCTGGTAAAATCACACTCTTATAAAGTGGTGCCAGTTATTCAAAATATATAATTAAAAAGCTTTTCTCGCGCTTTGTACTACGCTTACACTAGCATTTTATTAACTAACCTTAACTCTGTATTACGGATTTTCCTGATTTTTTATATAATGAACCAACAATAATTTGTAAAAGCGTTTAACAAATTACAAACAATTGAGAAAAGATATTAAACTCATTTAAAGTACATTATTTTGTGCTTTAATGTTTATAGTTTTATAATTGTAGTCTGCTTTTTCAATTAAACCGAGTAGTGATATATGCTTTGGCATTGCAGTACTGAACATTAACTTGGATAAATAACTTTACATAAAACGTCGTTCAAATTTTGCTACAAATGATACTTTCAAATAACTTCCTTTTCATTATTCTTTCTTTAAACTTTTACTTTGTATTGCAAATTAATTTTAATTTATCAAGATAGTTAATAGTTAAATACATTTCTTATCTTAAAAGTTCTACAAAATTAAGAATTCTGTTTACGATCCTTTGTGAACGTTCCGCCATTTCTATTTTTGTAATTTATATAACAAAAAAACTCTCAAAGCGCACTTTGCACCAGTTATTTATAGCACGCACCAAACAAACCGACGTCCAACAGCCATAACAATCAACTAAACCACCTTTTAGCAAAAAGAAAACGAGGGAGAAATATGGCAAGTTATTAGAGAGAGTGTAAAAATAAAATAGACATAAAACAGCTCAAAGTGAAAGCCACATTTGCAGTTTTGGACTTACGCCAATGTCCCTATCCGTATCCTCATTGCAATGCTGGAGGACAAACAAACACAATGAAGACGAAGGGTAACGTATTTCATTCGTATTCCGTCCGTGTATCTCAATAAATGGCCCCCCTGCCAACTTAGATACCCTGTTTACTGAGTGGCGAGAACAATTTTTCAATGTCCGCAAAATGACAAAGTTATACGATAGTAACTAGAAACCATTTTCTCGAAATGCAGAAGCACCTGAAAAAGTATCCTAGAAGAGATGGAAGAAACCTGGAAAAGGAAGAGAAGCAAGAGATCTATTCAGCCAAGAAATCCATCCACAAATGCCGCATCGGCGTCGGCTTGTCACTTCTATTTTATAGCCGTTTTAAGTTCGTCGGAAGGATTTGACTGAATGGTTATTCTGCATGGACCAAGACTACTGTAAAGTGACCCTTGAATAGTGATTTGTTTTAAAATGTTCACCATTTTTTATTGGAATCTTAAAAGGATATTTATTGAATATACAATGTAGGATTTATTATGTCAGAATTTTAAAACTCGTGAAAAGGATTGAAAGTGTAGTAACTACGGATAGGATTTGCTTGTTGGAAGAACATGCTCTATATATTCGTAGTGAAAGCTCCAGTGTGTAACACGTGCGAATTTAGATGGTATCGAAGATAGAATATATTTTTAAAGTGACCCTTGAATAAAGGCTTGTTTTAAAATGCCCACAAAAATATTTTGTCATTGGAATCTTAAAAGGATATTTATTGAACTTTGATGAAGACTTTTGATGAAATATTTACAATGGCAAAATTTTTATGTTCTATGTATTCGTAATCAAACTCCAGTGTATAGCACGTGCTTAGTTTGGATGGTATTTAATATAGATGATATTTATTTTACTAAAATATTTACAAAATTAATGTCTCAAAGTAAAATATTATGTATTTATGTATAATTTAACAGTTAATCTACTCATATTATATTTCTTTTTAACACAACAATTTATTTAAACTGAGATTTTCAGCTGTGGTTAATTGTTATTCCATGAGGAAGTGTGCTTAAATTACTTCTACGAAGAATTCGTAACATTCTATCAAAATTGCTAGTTTCGTTCACATTGACCACATTTGTATGCAGAAGGAAAGTGCCCATTGCAAATAAAATATGTAAAAGTGGTAAATAATTTTAATTTAATATTCCTTTACAATATAAAAGGTATTCCATTTGCAGACGACATCAATTAATATTTTGTATTGATAAATGTATTCTTACATTTTTTTAAAACATCGATAGATACTTTTTAAAATTTACCTCTAGAATGTTGCTGTGGAAGCTTTTATGTAATAATTTTATGTGACTCGAACCAAGCCATGTAGTACCAGTATACTTTATACCAAAGAATCGTGCTATTTTAAATTTGAGATCACTTTCTTTAATTAAATTATCCATGCACACGCATTCGTATTTTAGAAAATTTAAAGTAAAATAAGTAATAACCTCCTAAGAATATCACAAATCGAATAAATTTTAATAAATATCCTTAAAAGAAATTTAAAAATATTTTTATAAAGCATGCGAATCACATTAAATATTTCACCAATTACTTTTAGCAATGAAATAGAAACATTTACCCTTATTCATGGCCTTCTTTGAAGTTAACGTTTGCATTTATTTTTGAACAATTTGTGTGCCTTAACACTCCTTGTGGTTGTCTCGACGAGGTTTCTCGTCATTAGCAGAAATGACCAAACTACATGGACGAGATATCTCGTCATTACAAAAACTGACAAGATTTTGATTTTGCCATCATAAAAAAATCCGACAATACATTGATGAAGAGATATCACACCATTAGAAAAGTGGGTCAGATCTTGATAGATGATACATCAGGTCGAAATCCCTTGGAAAATTAATATTTACTAATTTTATGAAAATTATGTTTACTTTAATAGAATATGTCTCAGTACGTTTGCAGATGCCAAATAAGGACAAAAATTGTAAATAAAATACTAGTTTAAGATTGAACTATCCATATATATTAATGCCTTAACGTTAATTGTCTTTAAAATTTCATCAGCCAAATCCAAAGCCGTATCCCTGAAAATCTACACAGGAAGTAACTGTACCCCTTTCAATCCTGAAACTTCTCACTCTCCTGTTGGAGTCGCAACGTTAGATTAAAATCTCAAAAGAATTTTCTTTTGAAGGGAAAATTCTAATCACGTATTAGGTCTTCGACAGTAAACTACAGAACCCAATTACTCCGAGTATCTCATGTAAGAATCATCCCTCCTACCTAATAATGACATCCGAGAGTACACATCACTGGCGAGGGCCTAATCCTGCTTTCAAGAAGAAAAGTCTATTTGGATCGAATCTTAGATATGCAGTAGAGTCCCCGAGACTTAATTGTCAAAGAAAACAATTTTCTTAAAGTGAACAGCACAAGACGCCCAGGAGTTTCAACACTTCGGCCGTTGGGGGTCCGCCTTTCTTATTTAAGAATAGCCTCCGCTTGGAATATCTTGAGCAGTTAAATTGAAATGGAGCTTGAAACAATGTAATGGAATGCGCTGCGTTCAATTTTTTATATCCTATATAAAAAGTATGAATTTTCGGATTCTATAGTAATTTTAAATTCATATAAATAGAGTCAGTTTACTTATATTTTGGAAAATTCTATTTATATAAAAAGTAGTTAAATTTGATAATGTGGAGCGATAAAGAAAAACTCTGAAGTAATATAGCTTTGCTTTAAGATCCTGCAAACTCTTATGTATGTATATGGATTTTTTTATTAAAAATAATATGAATTCTAATTAATTATTTTACAATTTTAATTGTAACTTGTTACAGCATGGCTGGGCATTGTTAGATATTCTACGTCATTTAGGTTAAATAACTTTTATTATCGTAACCAAATTTTTATTAACTAAATTAGATGTGAGGAATTTGTAATGTAAGAGAAAGAAAAATTACTTTTTTCAGATTGCGACACATTTTTGTCATTTATCGTAACTAAATATTCTCAACACATTTCTCTTCCACAATATGTGCTTGACCTTGTGCCTATCCTCTCTACAAATGTTTACTTTGGGCCCCTATTAGCCTTTACAATTTGACCAGATATTTTTTAACCATCCTGTATAAATTACCAAAGATATTTTAGGAAATACAAGTACCTTGATTAACTGTATTATGAAGTGTCTAAATCTATTTGAATACCATTTTGTGCAAGACAATGTTTCCTTTTGATTACACAAGGATATTCTGATTCGTTGCCATTTTGGAGAAGAGCATTGTAATCTCTAAATACAGGTAAATGTTTTTTGCATTATAAATAACTATTTTTAAATCCAATAAATTGATAATATTTAGGAGTACATACCGTAGAGACGAATTGTGCCTTCTGTTTCTCCTAATGAGTTTTTAGCCACGCACGTATATGGCCCGAAATCTTCTGGCTTTAGATTCCGTATTGTCAGCTGCATTTTCACTTTGTAGAGGCCTGTTGTGAGCAGAGCGCTGTTGTACTTGTCGTTCGTGAGCACCATAGTTCCGCTTTCTCGGTTCCAGTAGGTGACAGACTGCGGGAAAGATTCAAGGTTGCAGTCCAAACTCACATCAGACCCCACTGGAACACCTACCAGTTGGTTGGGTATCCAAATCATCGGTGCAACTGTTAAAAAGGTAAATCAATATTACATTCAGAAACCAATCCCTATTTGTTTCATATAAAAATTCAGTTATCTGCATGTTAACATCATTTTTCTCTTATAAATTCGCAGTGTTTAACCCTCCTGGAGGTTGTCTTTACGTGGTATCTTATTAACAAAACTGAGTAGATCCTGATGGACGAATGGAGTACGTACCGTAGAGACGAATTGTGCCTTCTGTTTCTCCTAATGAGTTTTTAGCCACGCACGTATATGGCCCGAAATCTTCTGGCTTTAGATTCCGTATTGTCAGCTGCATTTTCACGTCAGATTTCTTCTAATGAAGAGCTATCTCGTCACTAGAAGAAATCTGATCAGGTTTTGATATCGTTATCATAACGAATTCGGCGATATCTTGATGACGAGATATCTCGTTATAAGCAAAATTCGCCAGATCTTCATGGACGAGATATCTCGTCAAAACCGCATGTATGGTTAAACACTTCCTGTACAAACTTTAATAGATGGCAGGGAACACAAAAGGAATCCTCAAGTGGTTTCCACGAGATATCTCCTCTATCAAGATCTGACCATGTTTGCTAACGACGAGCTACCTCATCATCAGGATGATGACGAATTTTTTATGATGACGAGATCAAGATATTGTAAGTTTTCTTCTAATGACGAGATATTTCGTCCATCGAGATATGGTCAGTTTTTTTAATATGAGGCACCTCATCTATACAACCACCATGAGGGATAAACTCTATTCATTTGGGGATGAATCTTCTCAAGCTTCACCTAGAGGCAGCTGTTCGGAAGAACGACAGTTGCCAGTTTCTAGAACAATCCGTGTGTCAAAGATGACAGGAGTGCATTATTGAGGGTAGAAACGTTTATAGGTTTCTCTGAATTGCTGTGTATAATTACTGTCAAACTAAAAAATTAGGGATTATAAAAATGTTCACAATTGCTGATTTAAATTTTTTTCTCACCTTAGCCCCTCTCTCACATCTGAGCGCAGCTTGCAGTTATACATTTGTGAACACAGTTGAATTTTTTTGTTTTCTACCTCCTTTTATACCCTCATGGTGGTTGTTTGAACAAGGTATCTCGTTATCTGAAAAATATTGACCAGATCTTGATGGACAAGATATCTCGTCATTATCATAAGTGGTCAGATCGTAATGGACAAGATACCTCACACAAGTGCCTTGCAGGGTTAAAATTTAGACAGGATATTTGAAACAACCATCTTTTTATAAAGCACCTTACAGAGGAATAAATTTATTGCCACATATCCAAGAGGCTCGTTAACTGCACAATATTAGGGCACACAACACATCTACTAAGAGTACTGCCATGGTGCTTCATACCTTGTCCAAAGAATTTCCTAGGCCTGTCTCCCACTGAGTATGCCTGGTATATTCTAGGCCATCACCCTCGGAATATAAGGAACATGAGCAACAGCTGAGGATGCTTGGAGTGATTTGCTATGATATCATACGGGCTTTGTTTGACGCCATGCCAAGCCATATATTTTCATGTATATTTTCATAAATTAATAAGGACAACATAGGAGTTGTCCTTATTAATTTATGACGTCTATGATATAATTCTACAATAATGAAGAGTCCTCCAGTTTCGATACTACGATCTATTCTTTATTTCTTTATGTACATCACACATTCTAAATGTCCTTCCGATAGAACCCTGACTTCAGGGTTTTGTGGCATATTGTATTGTGGTATGCAGTTAGGTAGGTAGTTTATTAACGTAGCCCACACCGAGCTATTGATGACAGCCCGTGAAGAATCCTGAAGGGAAAGATCCGAAGACAACAACTCGTAATTTTGAACAACTATCAGATTACGAGGTCAACACCTGAGCTGGCACCTTACACTCCAAACTTCCGCACTACACCATCGTGAGGAAAATTGGGGTCCCGATAGATTTAACATGCATTAGTCCCCAATAACACAAAGGTCTTTGATTGGATTGAGTTTCGATCTCGCAACCCTCCGGTTGCTAATCGGGCACTCTTCCAACAGGGCTACCGCAGCCCTATTTCTGCAGTTACAACAATACTATTACAGCATTGTTCCAATAAAAATCAAAATATTTTTAGAGCAGGTTATTTAAGTATTAATATATTAAATTATCACAAATAGAATTTTAAAGAGTAACCATTTACTACTGATACTTACAATTTACGTTCAGTACAATTCGTTTACTAACAGATGGCTGCACGCCGTTGGACGCTATACACAAATACGCTCCCATCTGCAACCTTCCCACTTTGGTGATATTCAGATCTGTACTCTTTATAGAAACAACTGAAAGTGAAAAATATGATTTTAAAAGATAAAAAGGGTAATATTTTGCTACACATATTTTAGATTTACATTCGACATTTCATGATACATATTTTAAGTAACCTTTAAGTTACATTAAATGTATATAATAGTATAAGGTGTACATTTTTCATTTATTATTCTAAGGAATATATTATACAATAAACAAACGTAAATCGCCTTTTACCAAAAAAATGAATCCGTTAATATTTTAGCTTTAATTTTCTCTAGGAATCGCTTTCAAAACTTTTTTCATTTTCTCTATCCACAAACGTTTCTTTTCTTATGAACTATCTGGCATCATTATAAGTTATGATTATTATAATTATATTTAGATGTTTATGAAATATCTTAGATCTAATGATATTACGTTTTTCATAAATACAATTGTAAAAGTTTCGAGGACATTAGTTGATGCCCCACTATTCATTTATGAACACTACATATCTCTACGCAAAAGTGAAAGAATGGAAATGAATCTATTTTTTAACATTTGAAAGGCTATTAGTAAAATGCACGGATCAATTCGAAAAGGAACAAATGCATAATGACGTATTTGTGCTTATTACGTGAAATTTTTAATCTATTTAAGAATAAAACTCAATCTATTCACAACAATATAAATGGTACAAAATCGTACTTTTTTAACTTTTAACAGTTTCATTCATTTTACGTACAAACTCATTAGCTCATGCGGTTCTGCTTTACTTAGTTTTGGCACAACTGAAGGGCTGAAGATTAACACCATCTAACTTCATTCACTTATAAAATTGCTACAGTTATACTTGTGGCAAGTTAAAATTTTAAAGGAACGGAAAATTAAAAACAATTCTCAGCAAATTATTAATTATATAAATGCTACCAAGAACACTTTTTCTATAAAAATTGAAATTATCATCGATTGGTGTTACTGTTTTGAATTTAACAAGAGCTAGTATTTAGGAAGTAAGTATTCGGAAATTTGAATTTAAAATTTGTTGCATACATTATATCACACTACATCAATGGCATTCATATTTTTGAGTAATTCTGTACCTTGGTAGAAAAATGAGCAATTTCTGTTTTGCAAGTTGTCGGTCAAAACTAATTCAATAATATCTTTTCTAATGCCTGGCCAAGTGAACATTACTCATTATAGCTCAACAAGGGTGGATTTCTGAACCACTTTGAGTTAAGCATGGGCACCAAAGGGGCTATTCACGTTATACACAGGAGTAGTGTGGTATTTATGTGAATAAATACCACAAATTCTAGGCACAACCTTTGTATAGAGGCCCCACATTCATTCCAAACGGATCAACATCCTTGCCTTACCTCGGATATGAACCAGGGACCTTTCGATCCAGAATCCAGTCACTAGACCGATTGGTCGGTGTGATCTGATATTATTTACTTTTTAATACAGCATACAAACACATTTTCCAAAGTTTTGATTCCTCCTAATATATTGACCTCCTAATTTATTCTATCATTATAACTTTTTCCTTGAAGTGATTTGTGGACCTAACTCAAAATCATTGGGGTAGGTAGGTAGTTGAATCAGCGACGAACTGGAGCAGCAGAATATTCAATTGGCGACAGTTTGAGACGAATCCTGAAGGGAAATTCCGAGTACACCTCATCATTTTGAACCAAGGTCAGATGACGAAGTCACACCTGAGCTGGCTCCCCACTCTCAAAACTTCCACACCAGGCCAACGTTAGGACATTTGTGGCCACGACAGATTTAACCTGTACCAGCCTCCTGTACACGACGGTCTTTGGTTGGATAAAGTTTAGAACTCGTAACCCTTGGGATGCTAATCCGCTACTCTTCCAACCGGGCTACCACGGCCCCCGAATCAGTGAATTCGGACATTGGCCTTTTATACTAAGGTAAATAATTAATTATTTCATATATTAATCTGCAATATGCATTCAGAAATTGATTGCTCTGTCTTCCTCCTTTCACCCCCAGACATTACAAAGATTAATCCTTCCCGTGACAGATACATCGGGGACATAACTAATCCGTTCGTCTTTTCAACTATTGTCTATTCATTATTGGGTTTATCTACCTTTTTTCCGTCCAATCGTTATTTCTTGGCCGTCCTCCCTCCTCCAAGTGGTTTCCGGGTCCGGCGAACCCTTGGCGACGCACCGGAGACTCACGTCACTGCCCTCTCGGACTTCGGTGTCAGAGCTGGTCTCCTCTTCTTCGATGTGCGGAGGAACTGAAGAAAGAAAACACAACACAGAGATTGGTTAGGAAGAGGAAGGAAGGTATTAGGCGGATGCAACCCCAGCAAAGGAAGCAGAAAAAAGGGCATCAACACGGCCTGTCAGACACCGATGGCATTTATTTCTCGGGTTCTTCAAGAGGCCGTACAAGGATTGCTTTCCGAGGTCATGGGATTAGAGTGATATTTTTTCTGGGGCTGATCTGCTGGAGACGTCCGAGTGTGACCAATGCGGATCAAATAAAATGCTAATGCATTGCTTTCTCCGATATTGTTTGTCCTGGTGGAGTCTGCGTTCTTTTTTGGGAATTAGGCATTAGTTTGTGATAAGGAATATACGATGCGTAGATAACATTGCCTATTGACAAAGTAGACGGTATAAATGTGAATTGATTCCTTATTTTTTTTATTAGCTTAGCATAAGTATGCGCTGTGAATTTACTTAGTATGTATAAGTATTTAATACACGATAGGCAGATGGCAGTGTGTCTATCGACATAGATGGACGTTATAAATGTGAATTGATTCGTTATTTTTTTTATTAGCTTAGCATAAGTATGCGCTGTGAATTTACTTAATATGTATAAGTATTTAATACACGATAGGCAGATGGCAGTGTGTCTATCGACATAGATGGACGTTATAAATGTGAATTGATTCGTTATTTTTTTTATTAGCTTAGCATAAGTATGCGCTGTGAATTTACTTAATATGTATAAGTATTTAATACACGATAGGCAGATGGCAGTGTGTCTATCGACATAGATGGACGTTATAAGTGTGAATTGATTTGTTAACTTTATTTTCTTATCATGTTATATAGGGATGCGATGCGAATTTATTTAATCTGCATGCGTATTTAATACATGATATGGATATAACAATGTGCCTATTCACAAAGCTGAAGATTTAATGTGAATTGATTCGTTAACTTTATTTCATTAGCATAGCATAGGTATGTGCTGTGAATTTACTTAATCGGTCTGCGTATGTAATACATGATAGGCAGATAACAGTGTTCCTATTGACAAAGCAGAAGGTTTAAATGTAAATTGATTCGTTAACTTTATTTTCTTAGTGTGGTATGGAGACAGCTGTAAATAGTAATTAATGTATATGCTTATCATATATTCGGTGTACATATTACTGCTTCGGCGTAATAATTTTAATAGATAAATTACAAACATGTGAATTAATTCGTTTACTTTTTTCCTCAGTATACTAAAGTGACAGCGGTAAGTATTATTTAATATGTATATGTATTGAATATGCTATTTATAGATAACTAGTGGCTAGTAGGCAGTATAAATGTGATTTGATTCGTTTATTTTATTAACATTGCATAGAGATGTTCTGTGATTTTGTTTAATCGGTATACATATTTAATGCACAATACAGATATATACGTAGGCAAATAACAACGTGCCTATTGAATAATAGCCGGAATTGAATAATAGGTGGAAAATATAATTGTGAATTGATTCTTTTAGTTTATTTTCTTACTATGGTATGGGGACAGCTGTAAATATAACTTAACTAGCAGAATTACCCGGCCTTGCTCGGGTTGAATTGGTTAAATGCTGATTGAAAAGTGATCAGAATAATCACTTCTATTTCATAGAGAAATGTAAACGTCATTTAAGTGCACAGAAAATAATTTTAACATCGTTTTTACTTTTTCATAACTTCTACAATTTATTTTGGACGCAAATATGTATGTATACATGATATATCCATCCATATAATCCATTTCATATTTATTCATATAATCCATTTCATATTTATTCATATAATCCATTTCATATTTATTCATATAATCCATTTCATATTTATTCATATAATCCATTTCATATTTATTCATATAATCCATTTCATATTCATCGCCATTTATAAGACAAACTATAAACGTTTTTTCCTAGGTGGCTAATACAGAAGTCGATTTTGAGTTTTGGAGTGATTACGAATATCCCTGTACGTTCATTTTCAGTAAAAATGGCGAATTTTCGGCGTAGTCTTGCATTTAGTTTTCCTGTGAATATGTTTTACTTGTGGATTCTTGCACCTTGCATGCGATGTTTTCGAATTTCATCATCAATATGAGAAGATGGTAAATTAAATTGTTACGTCATTCGTGATTAATTAATTTTGAAGCAAACACATTTTTTTCTTGAAAATTCCATTCAGCGGCACATGGAATAACGGTAGGTAGATAGTTAGGTGTTTAATTAACATCGCATGGCACAACAAAATGGGCTATTGGTGACGGTCCGGTATCATTACCCGAAGCGAAAGATCCGAGGATAACACCACGTGGAATAACGGAGCTTGTGTTAAAAGTAAATGTCTTCGGTGTAGACAAAACAAACTCAATCATTAAAATTTTCAAAAAAAACCAGAAGGCCGATTTTACAGCGTTTATTAAAAAGAAAATCACTGCTTTCAACGAATGTTTCACATGTATCTAAGTTATGTAAAAACAGCTTCAATTTATAGAGTAAGCAACCTAGACCTACAGTCACTTAACCCAAAAAAATTCAATTCTTCAAAATTCCTCACTCTGATATTATTTCAAGATCAGCAAAGTCTTATTTAAAATTCTCTTTACTTCAACAGACATTCAGTTTTAAATCGAATATTTATGGTACTTTTTTAAATTCAGATTCAGTTTCTAAATAGAAACCACGTACCTATTTAGAATGATAGATGTAATTACTTGACTATGTAAATACAGCTTTCAATTACACCCATGAAACATGAAAAACAAATGTAAATTTAATTGACTTTAATCGTCTTGTTATGAAAAAATCTAAGTCAAAATTTTGAATTATATTTGAACTACAAAGTATGTCTACTGGCTTTAATTTAACGTAACCCATCTTATTTTAAAGTGATTTTTTAACTTTACTGGTCATTTCAAATTAAGAAATTACATATCTTACTTAAAGATGTTTTTTTATTTTTATAAAAGGGCACTATGCAAACCATTATGTATTCAACCAAAGACAAAGAAGGTTGGTCGGAATATACATATACTGCCAAGAAATTACCCATGCCTTGATATTTTGCAGAAAATAAATAATTCATTAAAATTTAAATTAAACACACACACACACACACACATATATATATATATATATATAATTAATATGCAGTATGCAGATAGCAGCGTGTCTTTTGGCAAACGTGGGAGGTAGGCATGTAAATTGATTCGTTAATTTTGTTTTTTAATATGGTATAGGGGCAGCTGTAAATAGTATTTAATCTGTTCGCGTATTGAATATGCGATATGCAGATGGCAACGTATTTACTGAGAAAGATGGACGGTATAACTGTTAATTGATTCATTGTCATTATTTTCTTATGTGGTACGGAGATTCCTGTCAATGTTAATGGATGTGTATGCGCATCGTATATTCGGTACACAGATAACTGCTGCGGAGTGGCCAATTGTAAAAGATAAACGGTATACATGTGAATTAATTCATTTACTTTATTTCCTTGGTATGCTATAGGAACAGCTGTAAGTATTACTTAATATGTATATGTATTGAATATTATATTTACAGTTAGCGTATTTATAAGGAAGGACGGTATAAATGAATTGATTCGTTAACTTTATTTACTTATTATGACATAGGGATACCAGTTTGGCTAGTGACAAAGGTGGATGACATAAACGTGAATTGATTCATTTAACTTATTTTCTTACAATGAATATGCGGTATGAAGTAACTGTCTATTGATATAAATGGTCCTTATAAATATGAATTGACTCTATTCCCTTAACATTATATAGGATCAACTATAAATGTTTTTAATCTGTATTTGTATTGAATATATGGTATACAGGTAAATTCTTCAGCGTGCCTATTAACAAAGATGTACCATTTAAATGTGATTTGATTCATTCACTTTATATTCTCATAATGGTATAGTGACAGATGTGCAAAGAGTACTTTTTATGTACATGACTTGAATATACGGCACAGATGTCTTTCGCATATCCATTTGCCAAAGTGTGTATTGGTTGTGTGTTGGTATGAATTATATGTATTCGTATAGAAAACATTTTTATTTTTACTTTTACACAATTAAATAATTTAGCATGATATTAAAGCCAGTAATAGCATACACATGAATTGTAAGCACTGCCATTTTTACCCATCTATGGATCACGTATATATGTTTTAGAGGAAAGAAAATTTCTTGTATGAGTTTTAAAAATTTACTTATATATGTATGGTGACACTTTTATTAGGTTTGTTTGATTATTAAAACGATGTAAGCATACATGTCTTACGAAATAAGTAAGGTTATGACAAAATTTTACAAAGTATTTCAAATATTCTCTCACAAACATTTTACAGAAGTTTTATACGGTAAAAAAGGATAACTTTTAATTTCAATCTATATACTAAACTGTCAACCTTCAAAACAAGCCCATATTAAATTCATCATGTAAGACTATATAAAGCTGAAAAATCCTAATTTTAATTAGGGAATTATTAAAATACTTTCTCATGTTAAAGATAGTTTTAATTAATGTATAATTATTTTTACAGTGCAGCGGTATCCAACTCAATTTCGATTACGGATCAGAAACAAACTGTGCTTATAGTTGCTGTGTAGTTGTTCTATGTATTGTGATGTCTGCGTATTTAATAAGTTTAATAAAAATGCTGGTAAATAGAAAAAATATATCTGTTAATTTATCCTGAATAAAAATCTCGGATAAGAATGATTTGTAGAATCTTGCTCATCCTTTATTCTCAATAACAATTTAGAAACTTGATAAATCATTAACAGGGCCCTATTCTTTTCATTATCTATTAATCGTCAGAAAGTGTATTTCTTTAAAGCAAAATTATTTTTTAACTCTTTAGGAAAACTATTAGTTTAGAGTTAATTGCATGATGGCCGAAAATCGAATCAATAAAGAGCACAGAACGTGCTTTCGTGCAAATTTTAGCAAACTCATATGCTTGAAGAAGAGCAATTAGTTTAGGTACAGATCATATGGAGGGACTATATTGTCATCAATTGAAACATTACTTAAAGGTTAAATAAATTTCGTGACAAAATTAATGTCTTGGGTATTACTTCCTTTATCAAAAATTAAATAAAAATAAGAAATTATTCTCCTAATTACGCCTAGAAACATGAAACATATGTGTTCCATACGTAGGCAAGCACTTTGTTATTGAAGCATGACATCTTATTAAATAAATATTTCCAAACTCCTTAGTTGGTTTTTTATTGGGAGCAGTTACTCAAAACTTTATTTCAGCATAATTTTGAAATTTATTTCTCAATATAAGTACAATGATTTATAAAATACATGTTAATAACTAATACTCTGCGTCTTAATTGGAATTTTAACGTGATTCCAACATTCTACTTTAAAAAAAAAGTCATTCTAATTTCAAATAAGTCAGCACTTTTGCTCTTAATGGTGACAAAAATCTCTTGTAGTGTAATGTGCCTGAAGTATATATTATTAATCGTAAAACCTTATTTTGTCTTATCATCTGCAGTTTGTTCAATATTCGAAAACTTAAGGAAAAATACACAACAGGATGTTATGATCATATCAACTTAAATATACAAAATAACACTTTTTTAGTTACATTTTAATGTATTTACGTATAAAATAATATAATGTACAAAGGTATGTATTTACGTATTTTTATTTTATATGAAAAATTTTACTTAAACCTCCAAGTGGTTTCGACGACATATCTTGTCCATCAATATCTGGTAAGTTTTGTTCTAATGACGAGATACCTCGTCAAGACAACAATTAGAAGGGTTAAATAGATAAAAATGGATAAGCGATTTATTACATCGCACCAAATAGTTATTGAATCATCATATCTAATACACTTGATGCACAGTCAATAAGTCATTCATGGGTCATAATGGAAGGACTACATGTTTAATTTGCAAATGTATCATTTGAAATTCATTGAATAACTTAATAAATTTTAATATGTAAATAAATACTCACATTAAATAGGTTTAAGTAGGCACATCAATTTCTTTCTTAACAGAGTAGTCGATTTTAATAAAGTAAGTTTAGGCGAATGTATATAGTTTTTAATTTTAAACTTTTGTATCAATTGAAATGCAATTCTGTTTTCTGTCGGACTAAGTCAAAACGCATATATGAATCGACTTTTCGACTCACTAAAAGACTAGAGAAATATTAGTCTCCATATTTCAGAAGGGACAGAACATTTTACCTTCCTTCAAAATATGCTAATTGAAACTCTCTCCCGAAAAAATATTGTTTCTAAACACTCGTAAAACAAACATATACATTAAAAAAGAATCTTATCACATTCTGTGCCGTGTATCAGTTCATGTATATTTATGAGACTGAGTACTCCATTTCTCTTCCTATCCTCCAATGTTTGTTCACCCACAAGAGAAATTCAATGAGTCTTGGCACAACGCTTAGATGCATGAAAATGCTCGGCAAAAAACATCCAAGACTTTCAAATTTATTTTTATTTACTTATGCAGTTTTTCCCAGTTCTCTAAGTATTGCAAATAAATCTTAAGCTACATTTACGAATATCACATGGTCAATTAGAAAGAGAAGGGAACAATATTAGATTTGACGGATTACTAAACGAAGTTAAACCGATGATTTTCCCCGAGTCTATTAGTCTTAACGGTAATTAACAACATATTTTGCGACAGATGGTTTTTTTTCCTCCACACCGTTGTAAATTGTACTTAAATTTTTGCGAAGGGAAAGGTGAAAATCTTCCTCCAGGATGGTGAAAAAATCTCTCATATGAATTATTTCTTAGTTAATTAAGTTTGGGCGAAAAGTTTGCTCTGACAAAACTAGCTTTGACTAATAAAAATAATGATTAATTAGTGGGGTGATTACAGGGAAAAGGCTTAATAAGCAGAAATTAAAAATCACCTGGAGATTATGTTTACGAATAAACATTCAGAGGTCACAACTGACGGACTAATTATGCTCTGTTTGAACTGTCTAAGATTAAACAATTTTTTAAACTAATCTTTTAATTTTTTTCCTTTCGCTCAGACCAAAGCATTCATTAAAGTGTGGCTGCAAAAACAGTTAAAGGTAAAAATTGCACATAAGTCGCGACAAAATTAATTAAAGGAAATGAAGTGTGATTAGAAATTAATCCATCACTTTTTTTAATCCATATGTGGGAAATAATTCATAAAAATTATAAGTGGAGGAGCGTGTGTAGAAAAAAATTGTAACAGAATCGTTAAGAGCGTTTCTTTTTGAACACTTACAGTGTATAGAAAAATGAAAACACTAATTTTCAACGCCTTACGTTCTTTTCTATTTGAGTTAAGACTATAAGCTACTAACTAAACCAAGTGTTTCATGAAAGAACCGTGTCTTACATTACTCGGAAAAACTATTAAAGTAAGTTACTATTAAATTGCGCAATAACCAGTTTTGATGGAATTAAAAATATGTAATTATGTCTTAAATTACACCATTAAAGTTTTAATTAGGTTAACTAAATTGTAATGAATGATTATTGATTATATATTTGTTAAAAGATTACAAAATACATTACTTATTAGATTATTTGTACTTTTATTACGCTTCCCATTCATTCATAGTTCTATATAGTTCTCAAAGCCTTTAGGTTTTGGGCCCAAAACTTTTCTCAGTTATTGAACTTTCCAATGTACAATTACATAAATTAGGCATATGTACCCCATTTGCCACTTGTTAATGTAACCAACATTGAGACACTGTGGACCTTACATTATTTTAACTTCAATGCTATATTAACTGCAGGGAACTACAGAAACAAAAGGATATGTGAAAGAAAACACTTTACTTATACAAATGTTCTGTACACGTTCCTTTCAGCTCAAAATTAGTGTATTAAATCTATCAATAATTATTTGAAATAAAGAGCTAAGAAATAAAATTTGAAGAACCCCGACAATTCATACCTGATACCATAGAGACCACCTTACAGCCTCGCATACGGGTGACAGAAAATGTACGACTTCCGCTTCTGGATTTGTGAGTGGGCTCATCAGATTTATGAAAGGACCATGAGGCTTTTACAATTTGTCTAAAATATAATACTGAACAAACCCCCTCATATCATCTTCTGGCCTGCGTTGGTTTGTCAAGGGAAGATCTATCAAAGTCCTGATTTTAATATAGGACGTTTTGTGCTAGCTTAGTCGGTTAGTTGAATTTTAATGGCGCAAGGGCCAGATATTAGCCAATCTGTACCAAAAACATGCAAACAAATCAACATTAACTTTATTGATGGTTGTTTTGACGAAGTATCTCGTCATTAGCAAAACTGACTAGATCTTGACGGACGAGGTATTTTGTCATTAGAAAAACTGACTAGATCTTGATCTCATCATCATAAAAAAAATCGGCAGTATCTTGATTACGAAATATCTCGTCATTAGCAAAATTGATCAGATCTTGATAGACAAGATATCTCGTTGAAACCTCTTGGAGGGCCAAAAGTTTAAAATTACAACTAGTGAGGAAAAGATATAAAGATTCAATGCAGGTGAGGGATAGAACAGAAGGAAGGACAGCTCGTTAGGGCTACTAGGGTTCATGATGCCAGTCTTTACTTCGGAAAAGAAACACCCTGAGGATGTGATCATGTTTGGAAACATGGACATACTTGATCTAGTTATTTAGCCAGACTCAAATCCATGATTCCAGACATGCAACAATAGTTATTCCTTGTTGCTTAAGGAATGAGTAATAAGGAATAACTATTATCCAGTCATCCATCAGAAGTGCTTCCGCTTTTGCAATTTTGAGACACCAATTTGAAACACTATTGGGTATTTTATCAAAAAGCACACATTTTTTAAAATGGTTTTTTAGCTAAATAACCATGGTTGTATTGCAACCCTTCTCACGAGTGTTACCCAGATATTCTTTTTACATAATAATTTCCTGGTTTTTCATTAAAATGAAAAATTGCTTATGTACGAATTATATAAAAGTGTTGGAATTTACATAAAAAGGTTAAGTAATTATTGTCATCTCAAATTCAGTCACGAGCAGGAAATGAATAAGTACCGAGAGAGAGAGAAATTATTGCCTCCCCATGGTGGTCAAATACCATCTTTCTTTCTCCATTGCTCACTTTTGTGACAGCATACGTTAAACTTGGTCATGAGTGAGCAGTGGGTGGCAGTGTTAAGGGGTGATCAACAGAACTACCACATAGAGGCTTCATTCTCGATTTTGTATTTAAAATGTTATTCTCATCCCAGTGTAATAATAATCCTTCTCTTGTGTGCTACTGACTCCTTGTGTTCGTAGCACGTTTTTCTGTACGTATTCCGAAAGGGACGTCACTTGACTTGTTATTCAAATAAGTTTTCAGAAGAAGTCATCAACAAAACTTCGAAAAAATAAACTATGAATTGATGTATGAAAGTTGGGCGTGTAATCTAATTGGCAATGCAACAATTAGATTAAATACTATTTGTATCATGCGAGAGTATTTGGGTAACTGGAAGTAAAATCCCCCTTTTCCGTCTGGTTTCGTTACACTGAAAATATCTCTCACAATATGGAATACATATTGAAAGTTTCATGAAAGATTACCTTGAAATTAGATATATCTCCTTTCAAAGTATATATTCTTTCTGAATTTAAACACAGAATGAGAGTGAACTCTGGTCTATGAGTTCAGATACTTGTCAACACAGAGAGATATACATGCCGTTTACATGTCTTGTGTACCACAAAATGAGTGATATACGTCCGGTGTCGCAAGAGACCATCGTTTATCACATAATCTTGCAAACAGAATCATTAATCATGCATTTTTATTTCCTATTAGATAATACAGAGCTTCGTAAGACGATCCTTGGCATTAGCTAGAATGTAATGGTTTTCCTGAATGAGATGAATCTGCTCTACAGCAGGCACCTCGATGGTGAAATTATCATTTGCCATCATTATGACAATGCCAAATGCATTGGAAAATCGGTTCTAAAATATCTAATGTGATAACATCCGTGCAGTACTGTCTGATCTAATTTATTTTAAGTCTAAGTAATTGCATTTTAGATAAAGTTCTCCTTGCAATAATATTTCTCAGGAGTGCATACATTATTGGTTAAATGCATTACTGATTGAATAAATAATAGCCATTTCAGCCAAAACTCATTATATACAGTATTTTACTGGGCCTAGGCAATATAAAGGTTTTGACATGAAAGGTTTGACTGTTATCCAAACATATTGCTAGGCAACTTTAAGTTTTTTTTGTTTTTCCTAATTCTTCTTGGTTTGTACATTCTAGATGAAGTCCATGAAACCATTCATATTCAAAAGGTCAAAAATCATGTAAAGATTCTCAAGTTATTACTCTTTTATGAATGTTATGTTAAAAAGAGTTGGTTTCGTAAAAACTAACGATTAAGCATTTCTGAAGGAAAAAAGATTGCACTGTAGGTACCTACAGGTAATTACAAATAATTTGTTTGTATTCGAGCATATTTAATTTCGCAAAAGAAATATATCCCATAATCATTCGACCACTAGTATTACTAATTGAAAAAGATAATGTGATTAGTACAATATACTCATGACTAAGAAATGATACATATATATTTGAATGAAGTATTCACGAACACTAAAATACTGTGCTTTTATAATTTAACAAACTTGATTGTGAATCTAATAAAAACAAATTGTTTAAATATGAATAATTTTGGAAATTTACAGATAGTCTGCTTAGAAAAAGAATGCAATAAGTAACAACTAAAAGGTACTGCAATATCGAACAAGACATTCTGTTTTATGTGAATCTATAATTAAAATTTTTAAGTTTACAGTGATATGTTTATTATCTGAAAACCTTACTACAGAATTATTGGATAGTAGCAATACATTCGTCACACACAGCGGCTTAAGATATTAGCAATAAAACTAGTAGAACAGCAAAAATCAATGTCTGGCGTCCACGATATGATTAACTTTGCTATTTTCCTTATTGAGTTCAATATTTTGATATTCTTTTAGGTGAAAAGATAAATATAATACTAAAATGATGTTAGGATAAACCCTTTAATGCCTTTATTATCAGACTTTATTTCATAGATATTTAATATATGCAGTAATTCCGAAGAAATAATAGCAAATATATAATGTTCATTGCGCTTTACATTTAAATCTCACGGGTAACGCACTAAAATGCGCGGCATTCAATATTCCTAACCTAGCCCTCACCATTCACCGCTCAGGCGGGAATACAAACACCTTCAGGTTCTAATAGAAAGGATAGGGATGGAACCACGAAAAAAGAATGATTGATCAAACAGCATCCGGAAGTGCTAGAACGAGTTTCGGAAGCCCGGGAGCATGATATGACTCCTGCTCCTGCGGATCATTCTCATCCTTAAACTCCCCGTCTCCCTTCTTCCATTTCTTTTCTCTTAACCTTTCCCTATCCCTTTGGAATCTGGCCAAAGCCAGGCTGAAACTTAAAACAAAGATAAAGAAAAACAACAATAGGAGAAGGAATGGTTCTCTCTTTTGACGTATTATTTCTACCTTCTTTCCTGATGATGATGATGATGATGATGGTGACGGAATCATAAACATTTGCCCGCACACATCCGGTGTTTCGGACCCTCCCTAGTTAAGGCAATGAAAGAGTGTAGACCCGGGACAGGTGTGGAATCCGTAAGAAGTCTCTCCATAAGTTTCTGTAGGAATTACTCCTGATGCATTCTCTTACAATTGTATTTTTGTAGGGTTGATGGCAATGCTACGTTTGATTGGGTGCATCTCACAGAAGTACTTCTGGGGTATCACCAGTGAGCAAAGTCTTCTAAGGACTTTTCGTAGCGGGTATTGATGGGAGTTTTTGTTTAAGGCTAATTGCCAGTGAGCACGTGTGGAGTATTCTTTTCTAGTTGTGGGTATGTTAAGGCAGAAAGGGAAGTATACTTTCAAGGTAGGTAGATAGTTGAATTAACGTCGCACTGGAGTAACACAACGAATTATTGGAGACGGTCCGTGATAAAATATTTTCAAGGAAATTATATTTTTTTTCACTTTCTGATACGAATATATAGTGTCGGCTAAAAGCAGAAACTCATTGAATGACAGTTTGCCGCTTGCTAAATGATGAGAAATACATAACATTCATGATGAGAAATACATAACATATATTGTAATATGTTTTAAAGATATATAACATTATCAAAGTGTTTATACTTTTTATTTTTGGAATTAAAAACTAATAGTTAGTCTTTGAACACCTGTACAGTAGAAAATTAACTTTGCAAGTTAATGAGTTTCTGCTCTAAACCGACGATATATGTATTTTTGACATACTTGTACATAGTGCGTCTAAAGAATTAGATCAAATTTTTTTTCCACTAACCTCATCAAAACCATCTAACGGTTTCAAATAATACTGATTACCACAATGTTCAACTTTCTATTCATAAAAAGGAAATAATAATGATATTCTAATATTTTGTTTGTATAGACAATCTATATCTACTATTGTATCACACCGAATTCCAATTGAGTTTTGAGTTAAATCTGGTATATCTCTTTAGAAAACTAACTTTTGGGTGGTCGTAGGAAATCAGCCGATGACGAGAATATTAAAATAAGACTTTTATTAGCATTTAAATAATATAAATTTTAAACACTCAAACATTAGCATCAAATATGTATAATAATAGATCAGCTTGACTGAGAAAATATGACTGTTAAAAGGCGAGGTAGGTAGGTAGTTAATTGACGTCGTACTGGAAAAACACACGAGCTATTGGCGGTGGTCGGGGTAAATCCCGAAGGGAAAGATCCGTGGAAAACAGCACATAATTGTGAACCATGGCCAGATGACGAGGTCAACACCTAAGCTGGCCCCCCACTCTCCAAACTTACACAGCACACCAAGTAAAAAGTGAGAAATCTGGCAGGAGTAGTTTATTTGGCGATATTGACTCTTAAATAAGTGCTCAAATCTCACCATAACTCCCTTAAAACAGTATGTTTGGGATATTAGGGGGTCAAGCATTTAGATTTCAATACGTTTTTCGGATGTATTTTTAAATTGCATGTTAGGATGATAAGGGACGACCATGGAGTAGTAACCATTTACTGATTTGGATGAAGAATTTCGTTGAAAATGACAAAGGAAGAAACATCAATTTCTGATCAAAATGGTAACAAGTCGTAGAATAGTAGATGAATTTAACACAAGTAAATAAACTGCTGATAAAATTGTGTTAAAAATATATTTGTCGATAAGGGTTATTATACTGTACACTATTCATTGAATGAAAAAAATAGAAAATTCTTGCCTCAAGCCAAAATTTAATTGAAGTGGTAGGTATTAATCCCTATTTAGATTAAGTTAACCAAATCTTGTAAGTAAACTTGGTGGTTTGCTTATGATTCAGAATCAAAATGTACATCACCTTGTAAGTAGTAGAAAACTCATATATGCCCCACAGTAATTTGAATTGCTAAAATTTAGTTGTAAATTCATAAAGGGAATCGGTGAATTGAGAATAGTAACTGACAAGTAATTTCGGAGAATAGTAACTATGAAATAGTTTGCGAGAATAGTATCTATAATTTGAGAGAGAATAATAACTATAATTTGTGAGAGAATAATAACTAAAAAATAATCTGTAAAAATAGCAACATAAATAATATTTGATCCGATATATATTTTATGGTCAAACTGAAATTTGGAAAAAGCTATTTTTAAGATAACTTTGAAATGCAACCTAAAACATATATTCTTATTTCTCATTTCCTTATTGTATTTACTTTGTTTTGTTTGCATCATTAATCCCCAAAACAAATATAAGCGGAAAGAAACTAATGTAGCGACATCTTACACTATATGTTAAATAACGATTCAATGGATAATATTGAATATCATTAAGATATATTTTTGGTTTTGCGGACAACAAAGGAAATATAAAATATGAATAAGAAGTAGCAAAAATGGAAAGTAAAAATGAAAACAGGAATTTTGAAATAACATCTTTCAAGATTATAATATTTAAAAAATCCTTAAGATGAATTTCTCTATTTTGTGATGTAGAAAAATATGGAAAACATTTCATAAGCTGAGGTCTCTAAAAGTAATACATTTCTTGAAATACAGCTTAAGAGAAATATATATTGACGTTAAAGATGGTCCTTATCTTATCTAATGGACTATATCTAAAAATTTAATGGAGCAGCATTTTTAAAATAAAAAAATATCGAAGTATACAATCCTTATATGAGGTATTTTATTTTAACTCAATACTTTACATAAAGAATACCCACGCAACTTTACCTACGTCAATGGTCAATAGTATTAAATGCACTAATACTTTGATATTAAAGATATAATTCAAAGAATTTTTCTGTTAAATTAAAATACTAGAAATTGAAAACACTAGATATTGTTCTATGAAAATTATTTAATATTGTTAACTTCATGATTCACCTTCATAATGAATTCATGGGCAAATTTACAAAATGTGTTATTTGTTTTATGAAACTAAATTTAGTCATTATGTAATTATATTACAGCTTTATTTTTTATTTTTTGTTTACAAAAATGTTTACATTTTTAGAAGGAAGTTGGGAAGTGTGCTTCTAATTTATAAAAGCATCATCGTGATTTAAATGCTATAGCTTTTGTATTATGCGTTGTAGAATCATAGTTGTATAATTTTCAAAATTATTCTTAATTGTATTATCCATTCATTTAGTTAATTGTACGATCCATATAAGTTAATTGTATATAATGTTGAATAAAAGTTAATTGTATGATCCATTCATAATTTTCTTACTATAACATATTTACTGACGCAAGTAATGGCGGCTGAAATAAGTAGTATAAGTAAAGTTTGTACTATAACCAACAAGACGGCTTTTAAAATTTAGTGAGGTTTCGTTATTTCTACGCTGTGTCGTTCAGAATGGTTCAAATTTAAGATAGCATCAAAATTAAGGTATCAAATTCAGGTGATAAAGATTTTTGTTTACATAGAATGAACTTTAAAACTAACTCTATGATTCCACTCTATAAACTAAAATGTCATAAGCATGATTTAATGCCATTAAATTAGTGATATTAACTCATACTTAATTCTTTTACAATAAATTATACAATAATAAATGTTCTTCCACCCTTAAATAATTTAATCTATACTATAGTCCTAACATTAAATTACAATAATAATGTAACACAATATTATTCATTGCGGCCTTTATTAAAATTCAGTTTGTTAAGAACTTCATAAATTAGCCCTTTTAAATATTTGTTACGATATTATAATTGTTAAATATATTTTATGATAACTAGACCATCCATTAAAGTGTACTCCAAATTTATCAGAGAAATGAATGACCATTCCCAATTACTAGTTCCTATAAAGTATAATTTAACGAATTAAGTAATTGTACATTTTTAAAACAAAAATTATTTAGACAGTTTAATTCAGAACATTCGCACGTCAAAACATATTCATTAAACATAATGTACATATTTGTGTTTCATAATCAGTTGATATAAAAGTGATATTTTATCTCAAATTGAATATTTAATTATAAAACTTTGCTTTGAAGCACTTTAGTTGTATGAGTTGATTAAAATAAAGAAAATGCTCTGTTTTGAAACTAAGATATTCAAGTATTACCAGTGAAGAAAAAGTATTTATATACTTAACATCTTTAAATATAGTCTGACAATTGAATAAATAATTGCCCTTCGTATGTCAGTTGCGATCAATTAAACTCCGATCCAAAAGTTATCCCAATAAATAATTGTTTTAGCAATACTATTTCTTGAGTGTAATCGTTCAGAGCAGTTTAAGAGATGTTATTATTTGCTGTGATAAGTATGTTTACTATAAATCATAATAAAACGCTTTAACTTACCATTCAATATGCTTGATTTTTGAAATACGATAACAATTTCTTTAACAATTTATTGATGTAATTTATGAATACGGAACTCATAGACAGTAATTTGCTGAATGCTATATAAACATTTTTTACTTAACGTTTTCTTTGAAACGCTATATTCCAAAGTGGGAATAAATTGAAAATCGTTATTTTGTCTGCAAAACTGGACTTCAATATTCTGTCTTAGGAATGACTTGTTTAAAAGAATGAAATCAAGATTTGATTCATAAGATGAATACCAATTTACTGTAGGATATCTCTGAAAATTTAATTATATCAATACCATATCATTTGCAAACAATATAACATCTTACTTTACATAACGATAAAAATTAAACAGGAATAAGGATCCAACGAAATCAAATTAATTCTTATTTTCGAGCTTACTTGTCATTATTCTTCCATAAATAAACGGAGTAACTTAAAATTAATTATATTATAACAGCTTAAATCCCAAAAATTCTTATTTCAAAATTCAAACAATTTTGTAAACAGTCATAATTAATCTAAATTTATGCCAATATAATTTCTTAAAAGTATGAAAATATACTGCTAGTGAAATTTTTGCAATCAGCTATTACGATACTTTAAAAGAATACTTTGGAAATGTAAATAATGTATGCATTGTTTATTTATCAGAGGGAAATACTTAACATATGTATAGTCCGTGTATAGCTTCAATGCAAGACACTGTCACACGTGAAGAATTGTACAGCATTGATATAATTTTGATTCGTAACTATTTAGTCTTGTTACTTTAATCTCATGCTCGATAAAATGAAACATCGAACTGCAAGAAAACGTACAAGTGCCTTAGTAAAAATAAGCTTAACAATGCGTCAAATTATAAGACTAATTCATCTCATTCGTAATTTGAATATAACTTCAATTCATTTTAGCGCAATGGATTAGAAAACATATACGGCAATTGTATAGATTCCTAATTTAACAACTTGCATTAAAGAAATAAGAATGTTCGCTTCGATGAAAATTGCATTTTCAAAAATTATTGTAATTATTCGCCATAAAATACTCGAAAGGGTTGGTTAAAAATATTTGAATGTTTCAGAATTTTTCTGATTGTTTCTGAAAGATGCATTAAGTAGAATAAATGTAGCTGCTGCTAGACTGCTTTCTGGGTTATAAATATTTGTCTTGTGCATTTTTGTCATTTCCTGCAAAATATGGGTTGCATAACAGGATCTATGAAATTGCGAAAACAAGGCTGTAATCGACATTTTGATGATAGTTGCTTGAAATATTCTCAAACAAACGTCAGAAGAGTGTTAATCCTCCATGGTACGAGATATCTCGTCTATCAAGACCTGACCAATTTTGATAATGAATCAATATCTCGTCATTAGCACTCTCGGTGATCTCGACGAGGTATCGCATCTTTAGCAAATCTGACCACATTTTGATGCCTAATATATCTCGTCGAAACCACTTGGAGAGTTAAGGTATTACCGATTTTTTATGATGACGAGATGAAGATCTGATCAGTTTTTTGTTAATGACGCGATATCTCCTCCATCATGATATCTGGTCAGCGAAGTTTCTTGTGACCATTAGGTAGAAACGGACTATACGATGGTGTAAAGGAATGGTCCAAAAGACAGTTATCGTATAAAAGATGGTCCGAAAGACAGTTATATGATGTCTGGATGAATATCATGGCCTGGATGACTGGAAGAAGGTATTGTTCGGTGATAAAAGCTTGCTTTTTGTATGGTATGTTGATCAAAGCATTCGTGTTTCGCTAATAAACCAAGAAGCATTTGCCAACGTTGCATAAAATGTTCCTAGAAATTTGTAGCCAGAGTTATTGTGTGGCCTTTCATGATCGCTGAAAGGCATGGGAGGCAATGTGCTGTATGTGAAAATATACATTTTGAAATATATTAATAATATCTTGCACATTTTATGGTGATAGCATCCGAGGATTTATGTGAGGATGATTATTTCTTCCAAATTCCTGTGTTGTTGTTTCTAATTTAAGGAATAATTAGTTCAACCAGTGTCAAATAAATGTACTTCTCTGGGCTGCAAACTTGCTGGATTTAAGCCCAAATGGGGATTTATGGGGTAATAATGAAGAATTGACTCCAAGAAGTTGCACCAGAAACAAAAATAATCTTGGGTCCAGTATAAAATCCGTCCGACCAAAAAAGAGTGAGCTGCTTGTAATTAACTAGTCAAATAGTTTCCGAGCTATTATTAAAGCTAAAGGTGATGGCAATAATACATAATCATTTTCTGAATTTTGTATAAGTAAAAAATATCCTGATATTTTAAATTAGCTAAAATTTTATTCTAATCCTTTGATTTTTTTTCAAAAGCCAATCATCATTTGAATGTTTATACATTTTTTTTCTTTTAAGTTATGATAATTAGTAAATTCGATACATTTCAACCACACTGTGTTTGATGTTATGAAAATATTTGTGTATGCAATAGAAAACATTTCTTTCAAAGTTGATTGCTTCGGTTATTCTGATATTCTAGCCGTATATAGTGGAAAAAATTTCTAAAAATACTGAATATTCATTCAAAAACATAAACCAACGCTTTGTATAGAATTTAATGATAATCAGATTTGCATAAAAACAGTCATTAATTAGAAAATCGGTATAGCTGTCTATCAAGTCAGTTATTTCATTCGAGTTAAATTCAAAGTTCAATCAGAGTTTCCCGCTTCGATAATTAAATTTATTCTAAAAAATACTTTATTTTAATTATCAGGAACTACTTATAGTTGTTTTGACGTACATATATTTATTTTCATTTTCGTTTTGTAAATACCCTTTTTGCAAACATGAATTTCTTCATAATAAACGTATTCAACTTAGGAACGTTTGAGGATCATTATTTTCCTATGGAAACATTGACATTGTTTTCTTATGTGATTCCAGACAAATTGTTTTTCACGCTGATGAATTGGGCGAGCTCACATACTTAAAGACTAACATAACTGTGCAAAAGCATTGGAATCCCATGAGCTAGTGCCATCAAAGCCAAAGCTCGGCATTTGCAAACAACACATTGTCATATACCTAGAAGTTGAATAGCAAATGTAGATCTAATTGGCTCTACAAATCAAGGTATTACAAATCAAGACCGTAGAATATTGCAGATCAAATCTACAGGAGCCATAGACTAAAACATAATTACCATGATCTTTGATCATGATCCAATTCTTTGATGGGCGAGAAGAACAGTACAAGTAACTTAATTTTGTCTCAGGGCCACATCCAAAATTTCTCTTAATTTCCCCTTTAAAGTTGTCAGACATAAGGTGCAGAACTGATTTTATAAATTTTATTCATTCCCAATATGGAATATTAAATGTTTTTTGGGTTCTAAAACTGTCATTTTTTGACTTGTACGGTTATTCCCGCCCATCAAAGAATTACAATAAATGATTAAACACGATGCATGATCAATCAAACCATTAGATGATCAAACATGATAGTACATAATCAATCAACTTGATATATGGCCAATCACCAAGATACACGATCAATCAACAAGTTACATGATCAATCAACATGATACACCATTTATTGTTTGATTTTTACAAAATGGCCTCGATTCCTTGATTTTTATTACTCGAGTTTGACATTATTAATAAGTAATATAAAATACATAAAGATTATTCAATCCTTCAAAGAAAGCACATATATCCGAATTCCTATGAGTGAAAATATGCCTACCATCTATACTAAACCCTTCAATCCAGTAACGGAAGCACGAATATAAAAAATTTTTTGGATGAAAATATGCCCTCCTTCCCCACACTTCTGCTTATCGAAGATAAGACATCTTTATTTTAATAGCTACATTCAATATTGCAAGCATTAGATTCACTTGAATCCAAATGTAGATAATTTTATAACTAATTCATAGCAGACACGCAAATATAATCATTTTAATTATTTCCCTTCACGTACACTAAGCCGCGATTGTATGTGGTAACGTTTCATTCATCATCCAGCCTTGAACCCAATACCCATGAATAATATCCCATCATTGTCCTCGCTTACAGAAGGTCATGGATTCAAAATTGATTTTACTACCGAAATGCTCCTTAGTCGGATTTCAGAAACGACATTACCTCTATGGTCACTAATTCAATAATCCTTTAAGTGTGGCTCTCACTGAAGGTGTATGACACATCAGACAAATTGGACTTAAAGCTTTAATGCCGCAGTAATAAACCGCTCCAAAACAGATGGCCTTTAAAATGATGTAACGTTTCTAACTGGGGCTATTTATCAAACAAGGATTCGCCTTCCTGCGGAGGGTACTTGGATAAAGCTTACCGATTCTCGAACGCAACTGAGGCTTAAGCGTTATTTATCACTCTGGTATCATTAGTTTTAAATTTCAATTCTATCCTATTTTTTCTTCAGATGCGTTAAACTACAGAAGGTTTGTGTGCATTTGTGAGGATACGAATTTTTATTCAACGAATAGAGCGGTATGCCTTAAGTTTTTTGTGACACTTTCGCTTCTAAATATGTTTCAATGCTTTAAGTAATCGAATGATGTACAAAAATCCTGAAGTGGAAGATATAACAATAAAAAACTCTACAAATGAGGGATATATATTAATTTTAGATTTCATTTAAAGCTACAAATTTCGACAGTTTTGAATTCTAGCAGAAATATTCATAAAATCGTACAAATCAACATTTAAGATGTGAAAAAAATTAATACTCCATTTTATCTTTAAATGTTGAATTAAATGTTAATTTTTTGTAAGTAAATAATTAACTTTAAAAAGTATATTGATTTTAATGAAAGGTTAATTTTTGAAACTCAAATAGGAAAGTCGGAGGTCAGGTGCAACTCTCTCATCTAAACAATAAGTACTAACATTAAAACCTTTTGCAACTCAATAATTTAATGCAATCTTTTAAAACACAATAATTTAATGTATTTTTGAAACACAGTAATTGATCATTTGTAACTCAACGATTTAACATAATCTTTTGTGACTCAATAACTTAAAACTTGTGGTGGTTGTCTCGACGAGGTATCTCGTCATTAGCAAAGCTGAAAGAGCTTGACGGAAAGGGTATCTTGTTAATATGAAAAACAGACACAACCTTAATCTCGTCCCCATAAAAAAATCGGCAATATCTTAATGACGAGATAGCTCTTCATTAGCAAAGTTTATCAGATCTTGAAGGACGAGATATCTCGTCGAAGCTGCTCGGAGGGTTAATATAGTCTTTTCAAACATCGTTATCTAGTAGTGTCTGAGTTTTCCATTATTATACAAATTCCATATTGCAATGTCTTAACGTGAAAATAAATATAATATTCGGAGTACAATTTATATACCTGAATACTACACATAGAAATGTTGTAATATAATGTTAAATAAAATATTATTTACTAAGTCAGGGACCTTTTCGATGCAATATTCTGCATTTCCAATAGTTTTTTAATAAAATGTTTGATGATCATAATACTTTCAAATTTCAATACATGAAACCAATATTGTAGATGTCCAAAGTAAAAATGTTCAGTGTAATTTAGTTTTGAGGAAAGATAATTCCATTGTCCAGTTTTGAAAAGGATCGTAAGAGGTAGTGAACGAAAGACTTTATTTTGTTACGTTTCTATTGTAACTGACATTATAAATTCTTTAAATACTACCTGACAGAACTGGATTTAGGAACTAGTTCTGTCAGGAGATCAGGGTGTAATCGTTCCTTTGACATATGAGGACATCTTGAAAAATAGTTCCATTCCATTTCGAAAAGAAAAAGTGGGTGGATTTGAAGATACCTTAGTTTAAACTACCAAACATTTCGCCTAACAAACGGTAGATACGTATTAAACATATTGTTAAATGGATGCAGGAATTCTCGTTTTTAGATATCTGAAATTATGACTTCATGTGTGGTGGCATCGTCTACGTATGGAAATAAATCGATTGGTACTAGCAAATTAAATTAGCTTTTTCTTTCACTCGTGCTGGCTGAAAATTAATTATCTAGAATGCAGCAAATTAAGAAAGTTGGTATTACAGAAGGTATGCAAGTCAACTCCGGACTGCACATCAGAAATAACTTCTGGGTCACCACTTGTTGGGGATTAAATTGATGAGGCAAGACGCTACAAATCCTTCTGATCCGAGATTTTATTCAGAATTTAATAAACATATTTAATTGTATTTACAGCACGTTAAATACGCAGACATCACAATACCTACAACAGCGCCTTCAGTGTATATTAGCTTTCATGTTAACACTTTTCTTTTTGTGGAGACACGCTACACTGATAAAAAACTATCAGTTTATTAGATTTCTAGAATTTTTTTAAAAGTTACTTTATATTCGTTATTCATTGAACAAGTCGACTTCTTCAGTTCGCTATGAGAATTAACACCTAACTAGCCATATATAATTTAGTATAATTTATAAATTTAGTGTATTGCATTAATGTGAAAATGCAATGCACATAAATTAAGATCTTTAATTTGTAAGGTCATATTTCTATTTCAATGGCATATTTCCCTCTTTGAAGGACATTTGTAGGGATGTTTAGAATCGAAACCGTTTTCCTTAGAAAAGTATTTTCTGTCAAACTGAATAATGTGAATATGTTATCGAAAATATATTACTATGAGAATTCAGAAAAAAATACTTTATTCCTTCATACCTACTACTTCGATATATCCAATTTGGCTTTTCATGGGCGATGTGTTGATCTGGCACATGTATTCTCCTTTGTCTCGTTCCTGAACTTCTGATATGTGCAACCACCACGTCCTATGGCTGTTGTGGGTTACTTTGTACCTTGAGTTACGGGTGATCACGCGATTTTGAAGGGTCAGGAGGGTATACCTGTCGGTGTGAATCCAGGCAACCTGAAACGAAGATATAATGAACAAATACAAAAATAAATATATATGTCAATTAGATAAATGTAGACAGAAATTTGAAGAAAACCCTTCGTCAAAAAATATTCCTCCAAACCTCCAATATATCTCGTCCAAGATCTGAACAATTTTGCTGATGACGAGATTAATAATCGAGAAAAACTGCCCAATTACTCTAAGGGGAATGAAGATTCAAGTAGTAAAAGCAAACTCTCTCTTGCATGGAACTGGTGACAGTTTGGAACAGGATTTCGCACTATTGGCTGGCCACTGCAGGACAGGTTTTGACTTGAATATAACCCAACAGGAGGTTTAAAAACACATTTACAATTCACTTTTTCTAATGTTAAACTTACAAGCCTAGTTACTTTTCGATTCAATGTCATTATTTGTTTTCCAATGGCAACCTGAATGGATCGTGATTCATCAGGACACTTATTGTCAAAAATATGGTAAACTACGTTACCCGTGGACACCATTGGAAGAGTTACCACCAAAGGAGACCTACGGAGGGAGCAGGGAGCTATGAGGGATTAAGTCCTTCCCAAAAGGTATAAACAGCCAAAAACTTTCCTTATTACACTGCTGGCCACCGTAAATGCAACACCCTGAAGGAAGCATGCAAATAATATGAAATTTACAACATGCATTAGCGGAGGTGAGATATGCAAATGATTACAATTTCAGCGCAGACGCACATCACGCGCGCCTGTGGCGCCACTTCAAAGCGCTATTTAAGGCTTGGAGATTTCGACGATTTCAAGTACGGCAATTGTGTTTTTCTTGTGGTTTTTTCAAAAAAACGATCAATTATGCCTCGTAGAAAACAGCGATCATCTTTTGATCAAGTATCCGAGTTCGACAGAGGAAGGATAGTGGCCTACCGAGATTGTGGATTATCTTTCAGGGAAATCGGTAGTCGTGTTGGACGAAACCAGACAACTGTAATGCGGATATGTGATCGTTGGATGCAGGAGGGTACGACGGACCGACGTGTTCGATCGCATCCACCTCAGTGCACCACTTCACGTGATGACAGGCATATTGTGCGTATGGCAGTGACGGATCGCTCAGCCACATCACGAACCATAGCACAGCACATTCAGTCTGTACCGCATCATCCAGTGTCTGCGCGTACCATTCGACGCCGTTTACAGCAGAGTGGTCTGTCCGCAAGACGTCCATTACTTCGTCTACCCTTGACGCAGAACCACAGACGTTTCCGCCGCCAATGGTGCGATGAAAGAAGAATGTGGACGGCAGAATGGAATGAAATTGTCTTTACTGACGAGTCACGCTTCTGTCTGCAACACCACGATGGTCGGATTCAAGTCTGGAGACACCGTGGAGAGAGGATGCTGAACAGCTGCGTTATGCACCGCCACACTGGTTCTGCACTTGGTTTTATGGTATGGGGCGGTATTGGATATCACTCTCGCACTCCTCTAGTACGCATTGCCGGTACTTTAAACAGCCAGCGCTACATCTCCGAGGTGTTGGAGCCAGTTGTCCTTCCTTACCTTCAGGGCTTGCCCACAGCCATATTTCAACAGGATGCGACCACACGTGGCACGCATTGTCCAAGGGTTCTTCGTCAATCGCCAGATTGAATTGCTTCCCTGGCCAGCTCGCTCTCCGGATCTTTCGCCGATAGAAAACATGTGGTCCATGGTTGCTCAACGATTGACCCAGAATACATCCCCAGCTGCCACACCAGATCAATTTTGGCAACGTGTGGAAGCTGCTTGGTCTGCTGTACCCCAAGAACACATCCAAAGTCTCTTTGAATCAATGCCGAGGCGTGTGGCAGCGGTGATCTCCAACAATGGCGGCTACTCTGGCTACTGATTTTGGCAGGAACCACACTTCACAGAAGTCTATAAATTTAATCATTTGATACTTGGTCAACATGTTATCTACAAAATAAATTTTGTTGTGATATCTCTTGTCTTTCTTGGTGTTGCAATTTGGGTGGCCAGCAGTGTATTTTAATGATTGCTTTTTACAAAATCGGGTATAAAGGTGCTTTGATATTGACTCATTGCACTCAACTAATATTCATTAATTGCCTTTAGCTCATTTACAAATTTTCCCATTTCTCTTTTACTGGGGTTGGATAAAATGATTTAAAATTTTAATATTTCATTGAAACCTTGGTACGTTTTCCTCTTCAATACAGCTGCTATTCGTCTTGAAATAGTCACTATAAAACTGATCTCTCTGAAACTAGTCTCTAGGTCACACACAATCAAAACTATTCTCTAGATAACACTCTATATCTAGTCTATATTTCAAAGAAAATCTTAGGCTTTAAAATCACCCCTAAATAAAGAGCTTACAATAAAAATTTAGCTCTCTTCAGTTTGTTATCTTGGGTGCGCCTATGGCTACGAAAATGCACTCACCGTGAACTTAAGACGGGACATTTGTTTCTTGAAGTCTTTGTACACTGACCCGCATTTATGTGTCGTCTTGAAGAAACCACGAAATTACAAGCAGCCAACTTGATTTCGGTTCATTTACTCGGCGATTTCATTTACTAATTTTGTAAATGAAATCGCCGATAATTTTGTAATGACGTCTTAAACCGATTTTCCCCTGCTAGGCTTTAAATCAATGTTAGTATATCATATAATCGATCAGATCATTTAGTTTTTTGATTTCCGATCACTTTCTGTGATACCTCGTACTTATTACGAATACATGAACATAAATTAGTTTTAAGTATTTTTATATCGCTACTATATGTCTAAAAGTTTTTAATTAATTTGTTTACTTAATACATTCAATTTTAATTGACTTATTAATTAGAATAAATTAAATGAGATTTCGCTAAACTTTGTATACTCATGAATACCGACCATTGCAATCAATTTCATGTTACAAAAGGTTTTAATAAAAAAGTCACGTATTGCTTTATAAAATGTCTCCATGAACATAAAAAATATGTCGTTCGGAACGGAATAATGTTCTCGATGTTTCATCTCCTAAATTCAATTATTTTTCATGTGAATTTATATTCTTTGAAATTGGAATTCCTCAAATCAATACAGCCCCAATGTATGTTTAGAACGTAAATCCAAATATTTTGTTAACACCTACTCCTCTATGTTATGAAACTTAAATTACAAAACGAGAATGTTAGTTGAAATCCTTTCATTATGTACACTAAATAATGAAATTATATTGAATACAAATATTGATTAACAATACATATTTATCGATCAAATTCTAGAGCATTCTCTTAAAAACATTTTTTCTAGAAGTAAATTTTAAAAGCTAACATCTGCTTGAGCATATGCAACAAGAAATATATTAATTATTATTATGTTTACGGATTTATACAAAAATATTTGTATGCACTATCCACCTTAGTGGTTCAGGAGTGTATTTACCTCTACTCCCAAAGAAAAAGCTAAATCATACATGTTGTATAAAAAGTAGTTTGTTCATACTTCTGAAATGTTTGTGCCATTTGTCATGTCGGGAAGTTTAGAAATATAAAATTAGAAATGCTAACATGTGTACTGATATAGATGCAATGTGCAATTGAGTATTAAAGAGAAATTATCTAATTTTTCAAAAGGACTCGGAAATGTGTGAGATAGATCACAATTTATTAATCTTTGTCACCAGAGTTGAAACATTTGTATTAATTTAAGCATTCATTCCACTTAGCAGTTGAAACACGTTTCATTTAATTCTTGCAGCGTTAGTGACATTTATTATAATTCAAGAACGTAACTTAAAACGTGTCAAAATGCTATAGCTATATAACTTAGATTATGTTTATTCCAAATAAATTAAAATTACATTTAAAATGTCTACCTTTATAATTTCAGAGAAAGATGACCTACTCAGTTTAAAAATTTGTATCCCTAATAACATTCTAAATAATATGTACTTTATTTTAAATATTTCAAATACTTTAAAAAATAAATTTAAATCTGAGACACGATTACTTGAACTTAGTTTCTGAATGAAAATGACTTATATGCATGTGTGCAGTATAAGTATTTACACATTTAAATAATTATTTGAAAAGAAAGTGTGGCTTTAAAATTCATACAACCAGAAAAAATAAAGAACATTATTCTCAATACTGAGAAAAAAATTTATCTTTAATTTTTGTTTAGAAATTTGTGTAATAGAGTACATCTTTAAAATTTTTCGTCATCATTTCTCTTTTACTTTAATCATTCATTTCGCAAACCAAAGTGATGATTAATACTTTACATGCAGCGAAAAATTTATTTTATCGTATTGCAGTTGAATTTAATAAAAGGATAATTGAAATTTCCCCGCATTTCCATTAATGAAATGCTTTTAAATATAAATGTAAAATTATCAAAAGTTTCAAGTTTCTTATATTTCTATACAATTTCAGATTTTTTATTACTTGCATTTTATTTGTGAAATACATCTAAGAAAATTCAATGTAAAATATTTTCATTTAGAAAAATGTTCTTTTTTCAGATGCATATTCGTAATACATTAATTTTTAATGATACATGAATCCCTTTTTTAGAGGTATAAATGATATTTTGAACACATATTTTCAATAGTGTAAGGTAACATTTATTACCAAATTATTAAGTTGTACATATGTTATTTGAAATAAATGATTTCGTAAAATGGAAGATACTCAATTGAGAATGAAACTAAATGTGTCCATTATGTTACGTAAGAAAAATATTTTCTATATCTCTTTAGAACAAGAGTTTTTAAATTTACAAAATTTTTATTTTGAAGTTCTTGATAAAGCACTCTTTAATGTTTTTAAGATATTCGTGTCCAACTATTTGTATACATTTCTAAATATTCAATATTTAATTTGACAGTTTCCAATTCACTTTAAAATGCTTATGAAAATCTAACCAATATGTATTTCATGTTAAACAAGGATAATAAAATATTTATTTTGAAATCGATAGAGATAAAATGTTTGAATTGGGAAATAATATTTCGAGAAACATATTAAAAGAGGAATTGATAAAATGAAAAACAATAATTTTAAATAGAACAGCAGAGTAACAAGGCAAATAATAGATTCTGTGACGTACATCTCAAAAAGGTTAAAAACTCATAATTCTTTACTACATATTATATATACTACAGATACTTCATATTATATAAATAATTATTTATGCACAGTAGTAAAATTTCTGTTTTGAATTACGTATTCGCCATGTAAAATAGTAAGACTTCAACTAAATTTCTTCAAAAGCGGGGATTTAATGCATGTACGAATTGAATAGAATGCTTGGTAGTGATGGCCACAGTACATAATATTAGGACACTGTGTCTATATACAGAAATAATTGATTTTATTCGTTTTCAATCAAAAAGGCTATTGACAAGCATCTCATACTATACGTTTTCCGATAAAAGTTTGGATATTTTAAATTTAAAAAACAAGAATTATGTTTCATAAAAAATCTTTCAGACAAAAGATTCAGATTTTCAAAGGAAAACATTCCGGACGTAACCAAGAATTCCCCTTTACAATGTCTTAGGTACCATGATTGAATGTTACATAAAAGTCCCTCAAGAACAGAAAAGAAAAAGGATTTATAATAGTATATTCTCCCCAAACACTTTTCACATAAATTTTCATGACCCTTGAAAATATTAAATATCAAAAGAATGACAAAATGAAAAAATGATACCGACCTTTAAACACATTTCAAATAATTCCCTAATACTCTCCATTTATCAAATAAAAACACAAAATTTAAGTAAATATCTGTCGTAGAGCCCATCTATTAAGATTCACACTGCGGAGTATTTAAAAGTAACAAAATTAAAATACTCCAAATGCTCTAAGTAATGGTAATTCCTTTAAGTAAACAAATATTATTTTCAATCTTGGGGCCATTATTTTGTAGTTTTAAAAATTCATTTTTCTAAGCCGCTTATGTAAATTTATGATTTATTATGCAGTCATAATGTCGTTAGAAATGTCTTTCTTCGAACCACAATGAAAATGTTTTGTTATTGAACTGTCAATATTTCAGATTCCGTTCCTACCATTGCTTATATACTGCTATCTCACAATAAACTTTCTTTGAAAATTATTTTGTGTCTTGTATTTCTAATCAACTTTTAAGACGTCATATATAACATTGTAATACCATCCTTTTGATAAACTCTCTAACACTTCATTAAATCTCAATGACGACTTTAAATATGAATACCTACTTAATTTTTTTGAAAACTTTATTTCTAATACAGCATCCCTTATATTAAATGAACATGCATTACCTAAAGTTTTCAAGGATTTATGTTTTCCAAAAATGTTCAAATTAATATTAGATTTTAAAAATCATCACATTTTAGTCCGTCCATTAAGGTTGTACACCTTTTTAACGTTCCAAGTGGTTTCTACGAGAAATCTAATCCATCAAGATCTCAATTTTGCTCATCATGATATATCTCGTCATCAAGATATTGGCAATTTTTTATGACGAGATGAAGATCTGGTCATTTTTCTTCTAATGACAAGGTATCTCATCCGTCAAGATCTGGTCAGTTTTGACCAATTATAATGAATGCGAGATGCTAATGACGGGACACATTGAGGAAACTACCTGGAGGGTTAATAATTATCATCTGAGAGTATTTTCTAAAAGTTACTGAGTTAAATGTATATACGAAGGAAGGCTTGGAAACGGAGGTACAAAGAATTCTGCTAGCAGCGAAATATATTGCTCAATGGATTAATGGTGTTGCTCAAAGACAAGATTTCGCAATAATTTTATTCCATCGCTAGAATATTGATAATGATGCAACATGTATTCATGCGGAGCATTCTAATATTTAATTGAAAGATATGTAAATAAAAATATAGAGTGAAACAGATACAAAGAATGTGTTGTATCCTATAGATGAAATGAGATTTTGGGAACTACGAATTTCCGAATCGGGAAGAACAGAATTAAATTTATATTTTTCTGATTTAATTGAATAAAAATTAGTGTCTGGAAGAAGTCAGAATATATAGATAAGTCTATGGTTGATGATTAAGCTTATCCTTATCCAAACTTGCAGCTTATTACGTTCCCCATTAGTCATTTAGTAAGTAAAAGCAGAAATTATACTAGTCACCACTTGTCGAATACTTAATTTATCTTAATTTAAAACGTTGATGGGAGAAATAGACTGGCTTTCCTTATTCATAACTCTTTCTTAGTCAACGTCATACATCATACTCTGCGTGAACTTAATAATTTGGAAGTAGTTATTTGCATATTTTCTTCGGGAAACTTTGGAATGAATGTCAGCTCTTTCTATAGATAAATGATTATGGAAGTTCCTTTTCATATCTGTTAAACTGTTAAATCAGTGCTTTTGTTATGTGAAGCAGCTATTGTCTTAATTAAATTTCCTTTTGATTCAAGAAGCAAAAGAATCCCATTAAAATCAAATAGAAATATTTAATAAGTAATGCAAATTATCTGTCTCAAAATGAACATAAACATGGGTATTGTTACGTAGGTACGTGATTCTTATAAAAATAGTTTCACTGCATAAAGTTGTGTTGTATTTTCCTCACAATTCACATTATTATAATGCATGGTAGTTTTCGTTCGTAATAGAGTAAAGCTTTAAGAAGACAAGATTTAGTTCAATTTAATGCACTTAACATCCTAAAAAGTTCACATACATATATCCGTTCTACAAAATGAATTTTCTGTGCTCGACTTTAAACCAGTCTTGACCAACAAAATCTTTGCAATGATTCTTTCGACCAATGGATGTGGTTATTTAGTCGTTATGGGTGTATTGGGGAAAACAACACTACTTGGAATTCTTGTGACTCTTAGAGGGTTAAAGTAAAATTTCCTCGATGTGATTTAAAATAACCTAACTTACGATTTTGAACAATGTGTTTCATTGAATAGAGAATGATTGAAATATTTTATAATAGAACATTCGTACAGCGAGCCGACAACACGACGTATTACTGAACCCAGTAGCTAAATTTGAAATAAACCAAAAGGGGAAAAGTAGTTTTCGTTTCTTATTAATTCTATTATAAGCATTAGTTTGTTTCACACAATTTAATTCAATTGATTTGAAACACAATTTTAAACTGTATTAAAACAAAAGTAATTTAAATAAAAGAAACAATTTTTGCAAAAGTTATAAAGAAACGTAGAAATGCACACTTAACTGTATAAACGATAATGAAAAAGGGTTTATTGAATAAATACTTAAGAAATGCCGAATTTTAAAATAAACCGAATACTTTTACTCTTAAAATCATCACATGAAAACATTGAGTTTTCGATATTTAGATAAAAAATTATTGCAGTCAGAAATTGAGAACAAATTAAGTTCGGGAAACCATACCAAATTTTCCATTTTTGTAGCAAATCAAAACACAATCAACATTTAATAAAGGTGCGGAAATACATTTGCTCTCCAGGGTCTTAAAGCAATATTTTCCGCAGACATTTCTCCTGATTGCAGTTTTTAAACTACCCTTCCCGTAAGGTGTGATAAATTTCAGGAAAATAAACACTAGTCGCACCCGACGTCCATGCGCTGAAACATTGCTTAATTAAAACACACAATTTAGATCAGGAATTAACAAAAAATATCATAATTTAATAATAGTAACAATCCGGTGGGTTAACACTGTGAGCAATGGCACGAAAAATTTCGCCTCGCATTTACTCAGGTGCTCCTGTAGGACCAGTGGAATAATGAAGCAGTAATTAACTTAATTGCCCGAATTGCAGTAAACAACGAAGTGCGCGAAGCTGATTGCAGAGAAATGATCTCATCTTTCATTCTCTTCGCTGCAGTGCGTTCAGATCTTTCATAATTAGCTTTGTAAAGTAGCACGCGGGAACGGTTTAACGAGTTGGCGTTTAAGGGAGGATATGTCTTCTCTAAATTCGTTCGGAAAACGAGTTTTATGTAAATTATACGGGGGTAAATTGTTTGGTAATTTCTGAACGCGATACAAGACAGCTTGAAAGAAACAGGAGAGATAGATGCGTTCTACAACATAAATACTCAAAAGTTTGTTTTACCCGTACGCGCATGCAGAAATATTCATCTGGTGCTGCTGATGTGGATGTATTTGATTTAGACTTCAAAATCAGGCTATTTTTAGACTAGAATCATCCAAGTATAATTCTCCGATATTAATGTCGTTTTCAATAGGATATTCATACACGTGTATGCGAAATTTAGGATTTGGTAATTCCTGTACACGATACAAGAACACGTGAAAAATAAGGAGAGATAGGATTGTACGTTCTGCAGCGTAAATACTTAATACTTAAATAATTTAGGATTTGGTCATTCCTGTACACGATATAAGAACACGTGAAAAATAAGGAGAGATAGGATTGTACGTTCTGCAGCATAAATACTAGACAATTTCCTATACGAACACGCATACAGAAATATTTAACCGGGGTTGATGATGTATATGTGTTTGATAAAGACTCAGAAATCAGGCAATTTCTAGACAGAAGAATCATCCAAGTATGGTTCTCAAAGTATCCGATATTAATTTCAAGTTTTCAATAGGATATGCACGCATGTGTATGCGAATTTTAAGATTTGGTAATTTCTGACCACGATACAAGACAACGTAAACGAAATAGGAAAGATAAGCTTCTACGTTCTGCAACATACTCGAAAATTTTTATTATGTACGTACATGCCGGAATATATTTTTATTCATCTGTGGTTGCTTGTGAGGTAGTGTTTGATCTAGACTTAGAAGTAAGACTATTTAACGACTAGAATCATCCAAGTATAGTTCTAAAACTATCCGATATTAATGTCAAGTTTTCAATAGGGGTAGTTAAATGAGAGTCGTACTGGACGTCACAACACAAGGGGCTATTGACGGCTGTACGGGATCAATCCCGAAGGGAAAGATCTGATTATTTTGAACCACAGTCAGATGACTCGGTCAACACCTGAGCTGGAACTCCACTCTCAAACATCCACACCATACCAAAGAGAGGATAATTAAGGTTACGGCAGATTAAGCGTGCACAAGCACCCACGTATACGACGGTCTTTAGATGGATCGAGTTTCGAACTCGCAACCCTCCGGTTGCTAATCCGCTTCCAACCGGGCTACCGTGGCTCTGAAAACGTAAAAAATAAATAATAATCCCAGAAATTGGAAAATTTTAAATAAATAACGTAAGGAAAGTAAAATAAAGTCAGTAGTTCGTTGGGATCTGCTTTATATATGTAGAAAAATAAAGTTACTTAATTCTAGCCTGTAGGATCATAACTTGCATCATTTAAGAATTAACGCAATAAAAGAAAAATATATTTGGCATAGCTTGGGAGAAGCTAATTCAATGTTTCTATATTTACTTGAATTAATGATTAATCTGTAATCAATTATTACATGTCATATCCTTTAAAATTGATCACGTAAAGACTAATTTCAAAATTTAAAATACATACGTTTCGTAGGAATACTAGCTTTAATTATTAGCTAAAATTAATTTACTCTTTTAATACAATTTCATTAATTAATAACATAAATATAAATAAAGTTGAACTTTTAAAACAGAAAACATGAAGCTAGTTAATCATTTTTGATAACTGTTTTGTAAATCTGATCTCAGCAAGGAATAAAACACGAAAACTTATGGAACTTGCAAGAATTCACCCTAACATACTTAGGATTAAACACAATTTTATCAGAAATTACACAGTTGGTGCATATATTCGTTCACAATAGATATATTCGTATTCGCTTCTGTAATTCGTATCATTTGAACCTATTCCTAATCCACAATTACTACAACTAATCATAAACATTTAAAGTATTTTAAGTGTAAATTGCTGTAAGAGTTATAAAATAATTCTTTAGATTAATGCACTCATTTTATCAATTGCATCTCTTGAAACATGAAACAGTAAAGCTTAAAGATCAATATATTAGTAAATTTACACCTGAAGCAAATAGTCGATCAGTTTTCAGAACTTCAAAATTATCAGTTTACGAGTCCCAAAATCCTGACAAAGCTGAATTCTCTAACACATGCCTCACTTAGGAAACACAGTTAGCAGACATAAGAAACACAAGGCACATAAAAGCTGTTAGAGTCGAGTACCACAAAAAGAGGATCGATATATTTCCTTCCAATTCACTTGACCTGGATACAGTTGACTTTTTTCAATTTTCCTTGATGAAAAACTTCTCAAGAGACACATTCTCGAGACCGAAATGACACTCAGAGGAATGCGAATGGCAGCTTTAAAAGCTACACGAAAAGTGGCGGCAAGAGTAGAGTGCAGAAAGGTGAACTTGCTGGTATTAAATCGCTATGGGGAATGCTTTCAAGTCCACACGTTACCGATCTCTACTAATGCAGTAACATTCAGATCCTTTGGGTGGTCTTGTCTCTGATTCTGCTTTCCAAGACTGAGTAATGTATAAAAATGTGAGTTTCTACTGTTTTTTTAATTAGGATCACATAAATCTTGGTTCTATTTTTAAAACTTGTTCAGCGGAGGTGGTGTTTCTGATGATTGAAAAATTGAGCAGAAAAATTGAAATGTTGACAAAGGAAATAATAACAAAGGATTGGTCGGATGAGCGCGATAAGTTATAAATAATGTATAAATTTTTAGCGCACGAGTTAAGCGTGACGTAATAGATAGTTAATTAACGTCACACTGGAGCAACGCAAAAGGCTAATACCGGCGGTCCGGTATCAATCCCGAAAGGAAAAATCCGAAAACAATACCTCGCCATTTTAAACCATGATGACGATTTCAACACCTGAGAAAGGCACCCCACACTCCAAACTTCCACATCACGCCAATGTGAGAACATTTGAAGCCACGACAAATTTAAAGTGCACAAGCCACCACGTACACGAAGGTCTTTTGTTGTTTTGAGCTTGGAACTCGCAACCCTCCTGTTGCTAAACCGCTACTCATCCAACCGGCCTACCACTGCCCCAATTCAGAAAGGTAGTTCTGAGGGAATATGCCATTTTAGCTTAGATGGATTGTGTTATAGTCAAGTCCACGCGTTGTCCATAATTCAGTACCATTCGGGTCTTTTCTACGGTTTTGTCTTCGATTCTGCTTTTGGAAACCAAGTAAAAAAGTGTGTAGAGTTCCTGCTGTTATCTTGATTTTATTCATAAACCTTGGTTTCCTTTTTCAAGTGTATTCATGTTTAATTAGGGGGTAATCGAAAGATTGAAACAGAAAAATTTAAATCTATAGAATTGAACGAGTATCGGTAAAAAGTAATGTTAAACGTCTGAGCTGTACAAGTGGAGTGTTGATAGGTGAACTGTCTGGTACTAAATAGCTCTGATGAATGCTGAACGTTTCCAATCTAGTGCTACGATATTTGGGTCCTTTCCAGGGTCTGGTGTCTGATTCTGATTACCGAAACCAAGTTAGATTTAAAGTGTTTCGTGCTATCTTCTGAACTGGGATCGTGAATCTGGGCTTCATTTTGCAAGTGCCTTCAAAGAATAAAACAGAAAATTTAAAATTAAAACATAAGTAAATCCTTATTATTCCATTATTTTACATAAAGAAGAAAATCATGACATTTTTGTTTTATCTTAGTATACTTGTAAGCAAAATCGAAATCTATTCGTAACCAAATGTCAAGATTCCTTTATTGCTAGATTTTAAAAGCTATTCACAACCAAAGAACATAATTTTAGCTAGCATCATTTCATGCACCTAGTTATAAACAGAGAAAGAAACAATAAAATTAAATTATATAGGATGAACAAAATTCTTCTAATTAGCACACAAAAGTAAATATAAATTTTTCTGTGCATCATACTTGGATTCAAAAGATGATATTTACTTGAAGTAAAGACTTGAAAGTATTTTAGAGCGATCGATGCATTTGTTAAAAATAGTATTTTTTAGAAAAGATTAATATTTACGTTGAAAAGGTTAAAATGTATTTCCATCTCTTTGATTTATCTTATGTCTGGTAACAAATTACTGTAAGGAGACACAACAAACGAGAAATGTATCTATTTGTAAAATGCGGAATAAACCTAGATACTTCTATTTTATGTTTCAATATGGTTTTTTGTCACGGCAGCAATCTGTCGACTTTAAGGTGTGATCTTCAAAAAGTAATATTTGGAAACAAATCGTAATGTCAAAAGAAAAAAAATATCCGAGTCCGAAGAGTGTTTGTTCTTCACCAAGTTATTTCTTAGAAGTTGTTACATTCTCCCCTCTACATCTTACCTAGATAGTAAAAGTTAAGAAGTTTCAAAATCGACTTTCAGCATTCTTTTGAACAAGGAAATGTGTGAACCCATGAGAACGTATGCTACAATTGAGTGCAAAATCTATACTCCATTTCTATTCCCTACCGGAAATATTTGCTTTTTGTCAAGAGATTAAATACATCAACAAGTATATATTTTATAGATATCTCTTTATATAGGTGGTGACAAAATAAGCAATGTATTTGTCGTTTGGAAACGATCTGAATAAATGTCACTTGATTCCACTGTGAATCAAATTTTTTTTATAGAAAGAAAATAAATTTTTTTTTCCGATTTCTTAGACAAAAAAAGTTTAAATTTATACTTCCAAGATGAAATAGGTCAAGATGGGTCAAGTATTAAAATTGTGAGTTTATGCAAACAAACACCACCAAAATACGAGAATTTTACTTGCTGTTACCCATTACAGTGTAGGGCAGATGGAGGCATTCCGTACCACAAAAACATTAGCCCCGTATATATGTAACTTTACATCAAAAGCTTCTCATGGAGAATATTTTTTACCGCTGGTGGTTGTCTTGAAGAGGTATCTTGATGACGAGATATCTCGCCATTATCAAAATTGGTCAGATGTTGTTGGACGAGATACACGTCAGAAACATTTGAAGGGTTAACGAGTAAATCTAATATGAGTGGAAAATTAGGAAAGGCGAAAAGAGAGAACATCAAGAAGTAAATTGAGACGAGTCAAAATTTAAGGGAATATGACACGATAACGAAGACATTGTAGTTAAAGAGCTTCATTCAGGGATAATGGTGTTAAGTATGATAATTTTGTGAGAACCGGATATTTCTTCTCAAAACTGCAGAAAGGCTATCATGATAGAAAGGTTTCCCCAGTGGCTAGGACGTTTTAAAACATTCAGAACACGTTTCTTCAGTTGTTTCAAAGGCTGTCTGAAACACCAGAGCTCATATCAAAAGGTTTACAGAATTTGTAAATTTTTCTCGTACTCTCACGATTTATGGAACACATTTTCATTCTCAGCAACTAGCACCTCCAACATCAAAGTATTATTTGAATTCGGTATATAAAAGCATGAAGTTGAAGATCGAGATTCAGTTTAAGTAAGGGGATATATATATTTCATAATATATAACCTTGCAATCATTAATAGATTATTATAACAATATTAGTTTTATACGTAAAATATTTTTAACATGTTTTATGTATATGAACTATATTTAAATAGATAATTTATTTTAATAGGGGGAAATATATAGAAAAATTCTAATTGCGTAACTTCCATTGTAGTATTATTTAACCTAAACATTTTATTATACCATTCTTGCAAATTAACAAAACAAAATGCTCGGTAACAAAATGCTAGGATACAAATGCTGTAATGTATTGGGCTTTACCTTCTAACAACCGAAGCGAGATGAGTTTACGAAGCAAAAGAAAATAAAAGAAAATGCGTAGCAATATTAGAGCAATGAGTAGAGTACTGCATTATAATCTAAAAACTTTAAAGGGATAAATAATAGATAATCATGAATAAAATGTGTATTTTGTGGAATATTATAAAACATAATATTTGATGTAAACAGTTAATTATGGTAATTTGGTTTTCTCTTCATTACGAGAGTTTTAGCTATAACATAATTTTCTATGAGAAAGCTTGTCAACGCAAGATAACTTAAAATATTTGACATATTTGGCAACTTGGTTAAAAAAACGTGGAATAAAAATTATTATATTGATATAAAAATACATTATAATGAATATAAGCTGAACTAATAGCAAGCACACAGTATTTTTAAGTTGAATGCAATTTTATGTATTATTTTATGGTAGGATCATTTCAGAAAGTAAAGCGTGCGTAATAACTTTTCCTTCGTGATTATAATCAGTATTTTATGAAATACTTTAGGCGTGATTTATAATAATCCACTCTATTTTTTAACATCTTGGCTCTAATGAAGAATTCATCTAAGTAAAACTTAAAAATTATATAAGTATATTTTAGAGTCAAATATTAATTTTTTGCTGAACTAGAAAATTTAAAGGAAATATATAATCAAAGTATTTTTTATGTAAACTTTAGTACCTACTAGTACGTCTATAGATTACACTACCATCCTACTACTGTCCAAAATTTAATCTCATATTAGAGGAAGAATACATATTTCATGCTTAGGAATAATATTTTTCATTCTTTTTGGTAAAAGCTTATCACATTGATTAGTATTTAACAAAACTGTTTTTGTTTCAGCATAAAATCTATGAAAAGTGCTTTTAGGTTTAAGAACTACCAACCGAAGAAAAAAATATTTCGATACATGTATTAATATTTCTGCCCTTAAATATTGATTTAGCAATGCCGTTTTGTTAGCTTAGGGTTTTAGAAATTTCATCTCTTACAAAACGTCTCTCATAATATTAGATTTCATGACAGCCGTTTTGCAATAAAAATTAAAAAGACAGATACGTTTGCGACATATATAACAACTGTAAGAAAGTGAAATTTCATATTTTTTAGATGATCAAAAGTTTAGATAGAAACATTTTTCAAAATCGAATTCAAATTACTTGTAAATTTGATTCGAAGTGACATTTATACATGACTCAAACTTTATTTATTCTCTGAGTATTAGTTTTATACAGAAACGGCATCTGAAAGGGTCTGTCCTATTTAATAGAAATTGATTATTCACTAACATGGATACAATTCGTCAACGCTTATGAAAATTATCTCATAACAGATAGTCTGAGTTAAAAGAAAAAACTAGCTTCAAAGCTCTGAGTGGTTCACACGCATATATCCGTTCTGCAATTTGAAATATTTACTGCTCCATTTCTTATCAGTATTAATCTTTTTGACCAATAGAATCTTTCCTAGGATACCTTCAACCAATCGATGTGGTTGTTTAACCTCTTGGTGGTTGTCTCAACGAGGTATTTCATCATTAGCAAAACTGACCTGATCTCAATGGATGAGATATCTCGTTATTAAAAAACAGACGAGATCTTGCCATCATCAAAAGTCGGCAATATTGAAAAAACTGCCCATATCTTAATGACGAGATATCTGATTATTTGCAAATCTTGGTGAACGATGGTCAGATCTTGATGAACAAGACGTCTCGTCGAAACCACTTGAGGGTTAAGCTTAGAGGTTGAAGTATAATTTAAATACAGCAAGAGTAGGTTATTTCATACCTCTAACTTAAATGTAAAGTTTTGTGACAGTGTTTCGATCTCAGATACGTGAACGATAAATTAGCATGCTTTATTTGGATTATATCATTAATCAACACAGAAATCAAAAGTTCAGTTCTTTGATGAGAGAGTTGTATTCCAACTTAAATTGGAGATTTCAGTTATTACTCAGCCAAACCATTAACCTGCACAAGACCGTGGCAAGGTAGAGAAGTTTCAGTTCACTAAAAAGTATTTCAGAGTTGATATCAGTTGCACTGCTATATATACTACATTGTAAGTCAATTGATGGAGAGGGAGTGCTGACTAAGTTCACCATATTACCCGCGGTAGAACTTAAATAGTGACTAAATTCAATAGTGCTACCACTGGTTAACTCATTCCCAATTGCGTGAAACTGTAAGAGCTGTATCAAGGTCACGGTTGTGTACTTAGGTATGCATCGTCAGACAATGGTTGATTGCCTGTCTAGTGTTGCCTCTAACACACAGCTAAATACATTTGAGGCACCGTAAACGAGAAGGCTGACTGGCAATGAAGAGTAAAGCCCTTATAGAAGTAGAAGGTCTGTTATCATAAAGCTGTTGAGCAGTTATGAAAAAAAGGTTTTGTAGGCAATTTAACTATTTCTTGAGGCTCATATTAGAGATTTTCGACCCCCATATTCAGAAGCATCATCTGGCTTGGTTGAAAGCTTACGTATTCATAATCACGTCTGCAAGTCACCAGTGTAGCAGACCGTGGCTTTTCAGTGCAATCTCAATCTGTCAAAAAACACTTCATGATTGAGATCCGTTACACTGCTCTCTCTAAATATACTACTATACTACTATATATATACTACTATATTACATTGTTTGTTAATTTCTTTAATGATACCTGAGTTCACCACAGCTTCCATTAAGACCGCCTCAGTGCAACGGAATATAAGAGAGGACATTCTACTAATTGGGAACGCATCTGTACCACATGGCGTAAGACGAAGTTCGTCAACCTTCCAAGTGGTTTCGACGAGATATCTCGTCCATAAAGATCTGGCCAATTTGCAAATGACGAGATATGACTTAATCAAGATTTTGCCGATTTTTTGTGATGACGAGATCAAGATTTGGTCAGTTTTCTTTTAATGACGAGATATCTCGTTCTTCGAGATCTTCTAATGGTTTTGCTAATAACGAGATACCTCGACAATACAACCACCAGGAAGGTTAGTTCATTGAGAGTACACTAAATTGAGTCCTGCCTAATGGCAGGAAAAGGCAGAGGCATTGACTGCAACCCAAAAGACCGCAAACCCCATAACGAATCTACTTCCATGTCTATATATACATCTGACAAATAATTCTAGCATATGTTGAGACGACTTACTGCTGACATTCTGGTTTCCCAGACAAAAAATTGTATTTCTTTATATGTCCATTCATACCTTGTACTAGATTCGTAGTCTTCAGTGTCAAATTAGTTTTTATGTACCTTGAGATTTCAAGAGGATTTAGATAATACAAAAGTTGCATTCTTTTTCATATGGCCGAAGTGTTGAATGTGCAATCGCCTTAATTCATTAAGTGTACACTACCTTCAGAAATTCGGGGCTTGCCCTAATGGCAGGAAAAGGCAGAGGCAATGACTGCAGTCCAAAAGACAGCAAACCCCATTAGGAATCCGTTGCCGTGTCTATATATACATCTGACAAATAATTCTAGCATATGTTGAGACGGCTTACGGCTGACATCCCGAACGTGGACTCGCGTTCCCAGCCATTACAAAAGATTCCAACGAACATGTTCCTATCCGCGGCTTTATTATCTTTCGTTCGCAAATGCTACGGAACTGTACTCTCCCCAGCCTCACTTAGGGTTTCTACTTACGAAGCAAGGTTGCGAGGTACTTAATTTGGACTTTGTCACTCAGTTCACGTACGCTTCTCATTGGCTCTTCGTGGGGTTCCGGAGCCTTCGAGTAAAATAAAGGAACAAACGGTTTCCATCTCAGGCATTACTTAAGTAATGAGAAAAAAATAAATACCGGAGCGAAGCAAAAACTGGAGAATGATCCGACCACGTTCTGTATTAGCCAAATAATGCAATTTTGGTTGTATTTTCTTTTGTTCCTTTGCTAGATTATTCGGAGCATTGCCGTGGCTTCTTTTTTTTTTGGCTGGGTATGTTTCTTTTTCCGTTGGATGTAGATAGCATGTGTGTAGGGGAGAATAGGGATAAAAAAAGAGGGGGAGCGAGATGTGCTACACCACTTTTTGTTTTCGAATGGTGTGGGGCTGTTTTTCTAATTAAAGAAAATACGATTGTGTATGTTTTCTTCATTTTGTATTTAATTTGATTGTGGATTCAGCGAGGTTTGAAGTATACTTTTTTTCGAATTAAAATTAGAGTTTAGGATTTTTTCATGTTGTTTCCTTAAAGGGAATCGCTAACTGAATGCTGATAAGATGTCTTGTTTTTTCCCCCTTCCGAAAACGGGGTTTTTTAAACTGCATAAATTGCAAAAACGGTAGCATATGGATGCTCCTGTATTTTTTAAGAAGTATAACGGTAATTTGAAAGGCTAATGATGATAAAAATAAAAAGCTCCTAGTCCATACTTGCCTTCAACATATTCGCTTGAATCTTTCGAGATATAAAGACTTTGAATGCTCCACATTTTAGTAAGCTAATGATTATTTAACAACTTGGTTTTGATAGTTATTGCCGGTTGAAAATAAGAAAAATTGATTATGTTAGAGCATTAATTTTGAATCGTGTTTTCTAAGATTATTTTTGCAGGTTTCTCCAAGAATTGAAATTCTCGTGCTATAATATCATTATGATTACAAAAACCTAGAATATTCATGGTTGGCTGGATTTTATTGCGCAAGGTCCGTATATGGCCAAGCTTTACGAAACACAGGACAAGAAACGTCAAGTAATGGACATACACATACAAGGAAACTTTTACTGCCATAAGGGAGAAATGCATCTGGGGTAAGATAACAAGGGATCAGACCTGTTCCTCTACAACTCAAAAATTGCTGGCACAGTAGAAGGCTCGTGGTATATCAAGCTAAGTAATGTCCATATTAAGGAATTCAACTATTGTCTGATGGGCTAAACAAATGAAAATATCTTAACGAAGGGTTGATATTTTGAAATTCAATCCAACGAAATACCGTCTTATACGTGGGGCCTGGTGCACTTTAAATCTGGTCTTAAATGTCATCGCGTCGGCGTGATGTGGAATTTTGGAGAGTGGGGTGCCGAGCTAAGGTGTCAACCTCGTCATCTGACCGTGGTTCAAAATTACGATGCGTTGTTCGGGGACCTTTCGTAATTGATCTCGGACCGGTTTCATTTGCCTATTGAGTCGCTCCAGTGCGACGTAAATTCAACTACCTACCTATTTAAAACTGATAATTTGAGTAATTCAGTGCGCAAGAATTATAATACATCATTATAGAATGTATGACAACTGAATGATTGAAATTATAAAAATCTGTAAGAAAAATTATTTGTTCCGAATTTACTTGTAAACGGACATTTTTTTGAGTCATTTAAGTGTTTAGCAAAATACATGCAATTCCAGTGAGATCCATTTAAAATGTTAAGCTACATTTACAGTTAAGAAGAATTTTACTGCTAAGAACATGATTTTTCAGAGCAATTTTCCACCAAATTTAACTCAATGGTAAGTAATATTTTTTATGTTAACATCTATATGGCCATCTAGACGATAAATTTAGTAGTCCAATAAGCAATACGGATATATGTATTTTTCGTTTATTTGATGCATTTTAACTATCAGACCGAACAAATTTAAACTATCTACTATTAAACCTTGGAATATTTTAAGGAAACGTTCTGTCTAAGAAATACAGTCTAAAAAAATACAGTCTAAGAAATACATCTGTGATGATTAGTGTAATTTTTTATACTGTTCAGAAATGCAAAGAACTAAGAACATATTATTTTAACTTATGGGTTACAGCATGCATACATTCGTAGAATGCAAAAAAGCTTATTGATCCATTTTCCAAATCATAGTTCTTGGAATAAAACAATTTTAAAATTATTTCTAGATATTTTAAAACTTTTTGAGCTGGGGAGTTAAAATGCAATACTAGCTGATACCAAACACTTTCATAACATTAACAGTGAATCTTTCTCCTTTCAACGCAACTTTTCAGCCTTGTCATGAGACTAGTTCTCATTTATGCATTCTCAGAGGACATAGTGCACTTCTCTATCTCGGCGCGAGACGCATCACACGACATCCCCGACACACACGAAACCAAAAGAATTAAACCGAATCTCTCTCGCAGTCAACAGAAAACAATACGGAGGGAAACCCGAACAACAAATAACGCCGAGAAACAGAAACAAACCACGATCAACACGCGCAATAACATCGACAACCCGAAACATTCCGACCGCATTCCTCTTGTCCCGCTGTGTTTCGTCGCATCTTGAACTAAATAAGGAAGTAAACAAAGAGAGGGGGTTTGAAGGCAAGCCGCGCTTCCAGACATACTGACGTGCCCGGGCAAAGGCAGTGACGGGCCATCCCGCGTGATGTCGATGCAACGTTGCTGACATTCCACGGATGCCAAACGGGCACGCTATAGAACCCTCAAACGAAAATCTCTCCACTCATCAAGGCTTTTTTCCATCCACCTATCAATAAAGTACTGCCCTTTTTGTTCTTTTGGGGTAAAAAAGAGGACCGGAAGAAGCGAATGTAAAGAAAATGTGTCCTCTTCATTTCTTTCCAGTTTGTTTTATTTTGTTCCCTTTTTATTCCTTCATGGACTTCCTTTAAAGGACGGATTTGCACACGCGCGCTTCGTGGAAGATTTCCCCTTTTCCTCCATGTTTTTCTTTATTCAAGAGTTTAGTTCGAGGCATTGTTTAAAGGAAGGAATTATTTATGGACTGCGCTTTGAACGGGGCCCGGGTAGTAGGAGATTGAGTTTGACAACTGCGAAAAAATTCCCTGCTATGTCTTGGAGGGGCTTTTGTGTTAACCTTGAGCAGCACACGGAATTACATGAATTATATATACATTACACTTCGACGAACTTCAAGCCGATTTGATATGTCAAGTGCTTGAATTCGATAAATTGTGAGGCAATTTAATGTACATTTGAATTCAATTTAGTTGAATCCGAAATCACATAGAAGTTACGCGTAAGGTATTAGTTTGTTGCAACTCACTTTCGGGGAACTATTCCATTGCATCGAAAGTTAATGTTTAGAATTGAGAGTTAAAGAATAAGGAGCAGAATATTAGATGATCTTAACCTTCCATGAGGTTTCAATGAAATATCTTGTCTATTAAGTTCTGACCAATTTTGCTAATGACGAGATATCTCGAAATGAAGATGTTGCCGATTTCTTTCATGCTGACGATATCGACTTCTGGTAATTTTTTTCTAATGACGAGGTATCTCGAAGATCAAGATCTGTTCAGTTTTGCTAGTGATTAGATAAATCGTCGAGACAACTACCAGGAGGGTTAATTTGAACACTTATGTCAAAATATATCTATAACAAAATAACGCATTTCTTAAATAATATAATACTTTCAATTGGAGAAAAGATTCTGAATTACCTTTGCTAAGCTATTCCTATTGTAGTTTCCCTAACATGATAATGTATTTCCTACGTAGTATAGTACAGTTTAGAAAAGTTACGGTTTAGTTTTACAATTCGGCACAATGACAATCTATCAATCTTCAATTAAAATTTGTATGAGTGATGTACATGTTTCGCAAAGTCAAGTTATATGACGTTAATATTAAATCTCATTACAATAATGAAAATATGCAATTCAATTTTGTTATTTTTTTCTTATGCCTGGCCACTGACTTCATCAGAACAAGGGGCTTGACGACTATTTTCTCAAGGAGCACCCAAACTTTATTCTTAACAGGGAGAACCATCAACATCCACGGGCTTACAAAACAGGGGTTATAGCCCGAAACCTAATGAGCGGCAGATGAATGCTATGACTACAAGACCAGCTTGGCTGCATTTTCATTAAATAAACGACATCATTAACACGGGAAGTTTTCAAAATTTCACATATGTCCGCTTCATGAAAATTTAAACATCTTAATATTTTATTAGTGTTTGCGGAAAAAATTAAGATCATTTTTATGGTAAAAAGATACTAGTATTTCCTCTTAATAATATCTTTTTACCATAAAGTACCGAAGTGCCCCTTGTAGTACCGAAGGCCGAAAGATCAGCGGTCGGACTTGAAAAGTTATTTCCATTTAGGCCATTCTTTAGCATAACTCAACATCAAATCTGGCTCTAAGCGATATGCAATAACGCATTGAGTAAAACGACCTATAACAAAATTTATTCAATAATTTTTCCAGATTATGTTGTAATAGCTTTTATATTTGATGATGCTACGAGAACTTTTTGGTGCATTATAAATTTATCTTTTTTAACGTTTTTCAAACAGTGTGGTTCATTTAGGGAACACGATTCTGCATAATACTTACTTAGATGATCATAGCAGACTAATCTAAAAGTTAAATATTAAATTCAGAATAAAGAATGAAAAACTGACGGAGTAATGCATGTAACATCAAGCAAACGTTTTATGTTTTTGATGCAAAGCATTTTTTAAAAAGTATATGCTTTAAAATAATTATCTGTCATAAGTTTTAGCGTTGGGCAAATTTGTAGGGAATTTGTAATCTAAGGGTTTGAATAATGGAACGAGGCATCGCTTAACTAAACTTCGTGCATTGATCATAAATATTAAACATTAATTCGTAGAAAAAGTACTACTAGCAAGGTAGGAGATGTGGTCTATTTATTTTGCTCAAATGTTAGAGCGTATATTTGTTATACATGGCTTTACGTAGCGGATGTGTAATTTTTCAGAATCACAAAATAATTGTAATGCATCAAAAATGTATGCTACATTATTGGAAGGAGAATGATAGATATTTTTCTCGAAGTTTCTATTCGAATCAGAATTTTCTGTACATATATTTTATAGGAAATATAGAGGGAAGTTTGAATAGAATGTTTTTCGTGTTTTATAGAGAAAAACAACTGCAGCCGTTTTTGTAATACTTCATGTTTATTGTAATTAATGATGTATTTGCTGTTAGCGTATTTTTCTATTACCAACATACTTACCGATTTTTCTTGCATTTAAAGGATGTTGATGTAATTTTCGATCAGGGTAGTGAGTAATTGCTATTAAATACACAAGATAAATTTTAATACTTTTAATCCTCATATATCCCATGCAAATAATGACAGTATTTTACATTCGAATATATTTTATATTTAATGAATATTTAGAGGTTTCTTGTGTTTGATGAAAATTACTTTCAAGTCTACATTAAATAACAAGAATCGATTGTCTTTTTTTTCAAAGGTACTGTGCTATACTCTCCAAGTGGTTTCCACAAGATATCTCGTCCATCGAGATCTACTAATGACGAGATTTCTCGTCACCAAGATATTGCCAATTTTTTGTGGCGACGAGATCAAGATCAAGGGTGGTTAGCTTTTTCTATTGATGATGTTCGTCGTTATTTTTAATGACGAGATATCTTGTCCATCAAGATCTCGGTCAATTTTGCTAATGGCGAGATACCTAGTCCAGAAAATCATCAGGAGAATTAAATTAGAATTATATACACATTTATAACTACTGCATTATGGAATGTTACGATAGTTATAACTGAGTCATATTTTACAAATTATAACATATATAACTGAGTGTAAACATTATTTCCCAAGAACAATACATTTTCAATAGTGATTACAGATTCTATATTAAGAAGGAACCTTTACACTTACCTGAAGAATTAACTTTAATAAATAAGTTTTATTTTAAAATCGATTTTTAAAGGAAGACCAAAAATACAAATATTTAATAAACGCATATAATTTTTTACAATCGTTTTATTTTTCTTCCTGACAATCGTAATTTAAATAAATGGTGATGCTTTATTTATGTCACAACAAATGCGAGAGAGTGCAATCAGACACGCAAATGTGAAAAATAAACATTTTTCAACTCTTATCTTATTTGTAGCTCACATTACTCGCTTAAAAAACAGAAAAATCTCTTCACTGTCTCATTTTCCAACGTAACTAACGCATCCGCAATGTTTCAAGAAGCATAATGGCATAGTTACACCCATGGCATATATGTTTAAAGTCGTGAGTATACTATCAATCTTGAAGTATTGGGAAATAAATTAACCTGTTTCCTTTCCGCAATAATCGGGTACATTAACCCCTCGTTCTACCAAGACTCGATATATCGTGCTTTCGGTTATATCATTCCTTATTTCTAGAACCCCGATTAATTTTATTTTAGAGAACAGAAAATCCCTATCTATTCTTTTAAAATAGGGAGTTTAAATTCAATTGTTTCGAGCTGTCCTTAAAGCCTTAACTGAACTGATAAAAAATATTTGGGTGTCAGTTTAATATTAAAAGATTCTGGTATCAATTTTGTGTTTGACTTGTAGTTTTACACAATTTTAACTAAAAGAAAGATGCGGTTTAATATTTATTAATTCATTTAACCTTCGAAGTGGTTTCTTCGTGATGTTGTCGAATTTTTGTATGATGACGAGATCAAAATGTTCTGGAATTTTTTCTTAAGACGAGATATCTCGTCCATAAAGATCTATTCAGTTTTGCTAATGACAAGATACATCGTCGAGGCAACCAAAAGGAGTTTTAAGTAAATTTCTATCGACCATCACTATATTTTTCCTGTTGGCACGATACATCAAGAGTTTAATATACAGTTAAAATATAAGAATTTTAATGTACTTGAAACTATTAATTGCGAAAAATTGCAAAGTTGTTTTAATGACAGATAATGAATACGCATTGAATAGGTAGTGTGTTACATATTTTACTACTTTAAGTGGTGCCAAAATCTCTCGTGAGGTTGAAATAGGAATTCAGCTTTAAATTGGAATTATGAATCCAGTGTATATTTAAGATCTGGAAAAACAAAGTATTCTTTCGTTAATGTTTATCTTATTTATGTATATGTTAGATTTATAAATTTTTATTCTATCCAATTGTATACATTTTGAAGTTTTGATATGCGTTACTAAAGCTGTTTGTATGAATTAAATAAACATTTTGCAATTTATTAAAGTAGCTACCTACATTTTATATTGTAATAAAATGTTACAGTATAGGAAAATTCATTACTGGAATATTTTTATAACTGACTAGAGGAATTTGTTTTACTACCAACAGCTTTAAGCACTTCGATGTAAAGGAATCAAATTTTGCTTAGTGTACTACAACTTAAATTAATTATGTTAACACCATACGTTCGAAATTATAATACATACAATGCAAATGAATTTATTCTTTCGTATCATTGGACAGCAAATAAAATTAGTGTTAACTAAATATTCTCAGCTAGTAGGAATAGTTAAAGTAAGTTTTCTAAAAATCATAATTTTAATGAACATACAAAAAAACAAACATGGTTAAAAGTGCCTTGTTGTCATGAATAATGCAATAATTAATTAAATTAATACTGTATCACATTTTTTAATAAAAAAAACCTTGTTCATAGTTTAGGGATTTTTCCTAATAAAACGACGTCATACATTTTGAATTTGCTTTTTCAACACTTTAAAAAAAATCAAATAATATGTTTCAAAATCAAAATACGAAAGGTAATATAGTTCCCCTCATTCATTAGAATTTAAAAGCACCTAAGTAATGTATAAGAGCGGTAGGTTAGAAAAGAACTTCGAAAGTATGCACGTGTACTTTAATACCCTTGCATCGAAATTATTATTTGCTTTAATGGAAAATTTATCACTTTTAGTATGGACATTTTGTATTATTTAAACAAAGTGCTTTGTTTTCCTTTTACATTTGCTCACATTAAAAAGCATACTTTAAACAGTGTCTTCACCCTGTATTTCTATGTTCTCATGCATTAATTATTTAGAGTAGATTTTACACTCCATCACACACACATTTCACTTGCTTGATTATCAGTAATAGCATGTGGTACTATAAAGGGAATTAATAATATACTTAATTACATCAATACACTCTTTCCGTTATTACCCTATAAGGCAAAATGTAAGGCAACCGATAATTTAACCCCCTGGTAATTGTCTCTACGAGGTAACTCGTCATTTGCAAAACTGACCAAAATTTGTTGGGCGATATATCTCGGTATTAGAAGGAAATACGATCACGATTATTCGCAGATAATTGACCAGATCTACATCTCGTCAACATTAAAAAATCGGCAGTATCATTATGACGACGTATAATATCATTAGCAAAATTGATCAGATTTCGTGGACGAGATATTTCGTCGGAACCACTTGACGGTTTTAGCAGCTAGTCTTTCCTGTGGTTTAGACGTGTTCCTAACTAATAGAATGTCCTGAAGAGTTAAGAATATAGAATCAAACCAGGAATATTAATGTTCATGACAATTTTGAACCTGAATCCCTATAATTAAAGTAGAGCCACCTAACTTTTATAGCGGTCAACGCTTGTCGGCCACCCAGGAAAACACAGGTTCGAATCTCGGTTTGCAAAACGCATGGATTTTGGTGCTTGTCCCGGTTAGTATTGGCTTACCCACTAGGTGCTTCTGAACAAATAGTCGCCAATTTGCCCATACTAGAGCAGAAGACAGGTCTGTGATCGGGATTAAAAAGTAATAATTCAATTCGATGTTTTCTTTTACACAAAAATGCAAATACGTCTCTTTCCAATGTATATATATAAAATTTTCCTTCAGGAACTTCACTCAAACATCTTAGACCAGCCACATATTCGACCGACATCGAAAATAGTAAAAGAATGCATAATTTCTCTGTACAAAAAGAAAAACCTAACGCATGCATATATCGTTTTTTCATCCAATTAATTAGGTTGGTTGTTTTTGGCACAAGGGCCATATTTGGAGACACTGGAGACACTCTCCGGGTCCACTCACCGTTAGGTTTAGAGTGTCATGTGTGGCCCGGAGGTGGAAGACTTCCGCCGCAGCACGAAAGAGGGCCAACGGGGCCCAACCCTCCCCGACCAGCATTTATTAGAATAGAATCAAAGATATACATTGCCATACAGGGGCATAAAAATACATGTACAATGTTCGGAGGAGAAAGCAGATAATATACAAACAGTCCGTACACAAACGGAGTAAAAGAAAACAAAATAAATATAAAACAGTTACAAAAATAATTGCAATACAGACAAGAAAATATACAATATAATAAAATCTCGTTGTGGTGTGCTGGAGGAACCGCACAACTGGATCCGAACACCTAGGGTCCAGGAGCGCGGGCCTCCAGACAGTGACCACAAACAAATAGAAAAACGAGTTATACAAAATACAAATTATACAAAATAAAACATAAAATAATATTACAAAATAATTGTGCAAATAAAAATAAAAATACATATTAAAAGTTGACAGACAGTGTAAGAGTGAAAAGGAGTTGATGAAATACAAGATGAAATAAATATATGATGAATGAAAATGAAATGACTATGGGATAAATAATATGCGATGAAATAAATATAATATGAATGATAATGAATAAATAGAAATGTGTATATAAATAAGATTAAGACGATTAAAAGGTGAAAAAGTTTAAAATGGGGCGGAACCTAGTTCCTGCCCCCTACATAAAAAAGGAAGGGCAACACCGGGAGGTCCTAAAGTGCGAGGGACGTGGAGGGGCCGGCCACCATCTCCGCGGCCACCACCACACAGGCCTTTGTTCGTTTTAACGACCCAGAGTTTGTAATAACGTTTTGGAGCCATAACGGCTTGTTCTGACTCGTGGGTCTAATCATGTGATGGGCCCGTGTGATGGGGCAATCAAAGAGGAAGTGGTCGGCAAGGGCCATATTTGGCCAAGCTACGCCAAACATAATGCAGGTATCGCTTCAGAATTATTTACTGTTACGCCAGTCTGTAGCCGAGTAGGGCCATGGTAGCCCAGTTGGAAGAGCAACGGAATAGCAACCGTAGGGATGCGAGTACGAAACTCGGTACAGCCAAAAGACCGTCGTGTACTCGGAAGCTAGTGCACGTTAAATCTGTATGGTATCATATGTCCTAATATTTCTGTGGTGTGGTAGTTTGGAGAGTGGGGTACCATCTCTCAGGTGTTGACCTCGTAATATGACAGTGGTTCTAAATTACGACGAAGTGTCCTTGGATCTTTATGGTTTGATCTCGGACCGTCGCCAATAGCCCATCGTGTTGTTCCAGTGCGACGTTGACCACTTAACGCATTTGCCCGTGTCTGACACGGGCACTCTTGTATCTCGCGTTATTTTATTTCTAATGCCTGTCTGAGATCCGTTCTAGTAAAAATAGATAGGCTAGATTATAATTAAACGTATTTACCGGAATTCTTTGTTATAAAGCAGTTGTTTGGTGTGGAAAAGGTAATATATCCATTTTTATTACGTTAAATATCATAAAAGTAAACAGTTAACCAGAAATTAATTTTTACTAAGTGTTTTTGTAACTTGTTTAGAAAACGTTATCTGATAATGAGCGACTCTGACGATTTGGAATATGCCAATTTATCAGAAAGTTTCAGCGATGAAAATGATGATCTCTTGAGTGATGGAAGTGAATCTGAAGATAAGGAATCTGTAGCAAGAAATTGGTATCAAATTAGTACAAATCAACCAAATGTTGCACCACCGAGATTTCCATTTGTAGCAAACACTGGCTGTTCTTTTACTTTGACAGACTGCTATGATGTTTTGTCTTTGAATTATTTTTTGATAACTCTCTCATGGACATAATTCTAACTGAAACAAAAAGATATGCATTTCAACATCCAGGATCGTCACCGATTACCATGGAAGAATTATATATATTTTTAGCCATAACTATACTACAAGGTATAATTAGGAAACCCCTCACCCCCCTCTCCCTAGTCACCCCCCACAACTTAAATTGCAAAAAAATAACTTACACTATACCTATATATTCATTTCCTGTAAAAAAAAAACTCGATCATTTTTTACCAGTTTTTCTGAAAAAAACTCTTGCTTTAAGGGGTTAATTTACTATCTACCTACCTGTAGCTGAGCGGTTAACGCTCTGTTTGCCAATTATTTATTATTGTTGTTTTGCTGTTTTATGAATCAAGGGCCATATTTGGCCAATCTGCAATAAACACAAGACAGACAACGTCAAGTTAAAAAATGTCGTGAAAGGGGAAAAAGAGGTAATGGAAACTGAGAAGTGGGATTAAAGCAGATAAAGATGTTTGGTATCCCGGGAGCGCAACTTCTGTATTTACTAAAGACATTCAACCCCATGGGAAGAGTAAAGATCACTCTAGTACCTCGGGTCTGTGAAAACTCGTCCACACCTCACAGAGATGGGCCCCTAAGGACCCAATTAACTAGGACCTGAGTTCAACACATGTTCCGGTATTATATTTTTGCGAGGGTTTGGAATCCAACGTACGGAGTTGGACCCGGTATCACAAACTCTCGATCAAAAAAAAATGTTGTAGATGAAGCAAACTATCTATTTAATCTAAAGGGAAAATGACTAACCGCTATATTATGTAGTGAATGCAACGTATATGAATGACCCCAGGAAACGCAGGGATAAGCCACAGAAATATATGATCCATAATGAAAAAATTAAAATTAAAATATTCAAAAGGATAAAAAGATTTTCTGATTGTTAGAATGATTGCTTAAAATTTGAAAGTTTGAGATAACATGGACTCTTGAAAAGTTTATAGACCATTATAATTTTTGATATTTTTGAAACTTGAAAATTGCTCTCTTGAAGTGTGGATTATCATTATGATGCCGAATCCCTTCATATATAAACATTACACTCACATATCCAATTAATCTTCCAAACTACATTCCACCATTTTAAACAAAATTTGAAAAAAAATCACGAATTTAAACATTTACGAAACTTATCAAGTGAATATACCAACTTAACACTATTGGTGGTTTATCGTGTCGAAAACTGCCCTGTAGTGTCCAGCCTCAGGTGCAAAAATCTGTTCAAAACTGTCACCAGTTCTGGGAAAGGGACAATTTGTTTTTCCTACTTGAGTCTTCCTCTTTCCTTGGAGAAATATGGAGTTCTGTCTCGTCGAGATATCTCGTCCTTAGCGAAATTGACCAGATCTTGGACGAGATATCTTGTCGAAACACTTGGAGGGTTAAACAACTTTATCAACAAAATAAACCTTGATTCACTTAACACTCCAAGATAGCAACTTACTGAAAAGTATCCTACGAAAGGGTCAACTTATCCTCAGATAAAAATATGTTTCCAGTACAATTCCTGAGGGGTGTGCTAAAAGTAAGCAACCACGTCTTCCGAAAAACGTGGACAACCTAAATATGGCCTCTGTATATCTGTAATTTTTAATATAAATGACCATATATGCAAGTTTTTATGTTTACATACATTTTCGTCTTTTTTTGGTTCTTTTCATGATTTTGATGATACACTTATCAATCTGCACATTTATAGTTAATTTACATCAGAATATTTAAAAAGGCATTTTAATGGGCAACTTTAAAACAAATTAAATGTTTTGTGGAAAAAATGGATGGCTTTTTGTGTTGGTTGGTTCGGTTTTATGCCGTATTTGGCCAAGATGCACGAAACACAAGACAGACAACTTCATGTTTGGTAGACACAGAAGAGAGAGATATGTCCAAAACAAGTTACAGGAATCTAACCTGCTCGGTCGACCACTCATGGGTTGTTAACGCAGTGGACAAACCCACTGAACCACGCTAGTGTTTCAAAAACGGTCCAGCACGTTTCAGATTTTCAAACGTTTCACACTACATTTGCCACTCTTTATGGGATTCGGAATAGTACTTACCCGGAACGACCCCAAGTTGTCCACGACACACGGTAGACTCACATCCCGACCCGCAGAAACCGTGACGTTAGGAATGGGCTCTGCAAATTCAGGTTCTGATAAAGCTTCCTGTGGTGATGTTGCTACTGCAAAGAAAAAAAGCGCGTTTAGAGAATGAATAATTTTTTTAAGGTAAGAGCAATAATTTACTTTTAAGAAAGAGGTTTAATTTCCACGATCCCTTAGTGATACTCGATCTTTTTTACCTACACATCCCTCTCAAATCTGTTTAGTTGAAGTGTACCCCATATACGAATTACATGCTTCGCCTATTCAATAAGTCGAAGTTAAAGTTCACATTCTAAACCTTCAGGTGGATGTCTCGATGAGGCATCTCGTCATTAGTAGAACTGACCACATCTTGATGTACTAGATATCTCGCCATTGGAAGGACCAGATATTGATCATAAAAAATTGCCAACTTCTTAATGACGAGATATCTCGTCATCCTCAAAATTGATGGACGATATATCTCGTTGAAACCACTTGGAGTGTTAACCCTCTGAGAATCGCGAGATTTTTCCGGGTCGAGTTGTATTGTTTTCTTCTTCAACCACACATACTGACAAAATAACCACATCGATTAGTCTAAAGAATCGTACGAAAAATTATATTGATCAATGCCTTGGTTCAAAAGTCATGGGGTAGGTAGACTGTAGAACGTATATATACGTATAAACTCCTACGAGGATTAAATAAAATGTTCGGTGTAATGGGCACTTAGACAGAGCAATAAAATTGGTGAAAACATTTGCACGCTCATAATCCTGAAAAGGCAGATCCAAATTCCTTGAAGCTTGGCATTCGAGGTTAAATCCTGATAAGATTTGAAATTCTTGACAATTGACAATGTCGTTGACATTAGGTGCTATTGAAAATTAAGATTACATACGCAATTTGATACCAAAATTCTTAATTACCTAAATTTCATTTACATTTAATATTAAATATTTAACGGTTTTATTCTCCTCCGAATTCTTTTTTGAATTTCCTCTTCTATCTATAACGTATTGTTAAACAGGGAAGTATCGTTTTCGCAAATGTACATGCAATTATAGGTGAGATGAAGCTGATATAGATATAGAAACAGATTTGACATTGTGCAATCAAATAACTATAGTATTTATTCTTGCAAATGTTTTAACACCTTCTTCTATACAAGCTCATAATTTGTAAGTGAATAGGAATTTAAATATTTTCAATATATATTTTTCAATACTTTTAACGTATTGAATATTAGAGTATTAATATTTAGCGTATATCTAAACGTCCTGGAAAGCATCCATTGAGATAAGCATACAAGTTGGAAAATCATTGATCTTATTCGTATTTTATGAAAAATTGAAATAGTAACTTTACTTCATGTTGTTCGGTATAAAAGATAATTTTAGATTAGCTCTTTTCATGATGTGATTCGTGAATACTAAACACCAATGCTAATTCTCTACTGACTATTAACCGAATACGAGAAGTTGCAATAGTGCATTATGTAATAAAGTTAATTAATGAACGAGTTAGTTGGAGTCTTTTACTTTTCCGTTAAAAACTATTAAATCACCAGCTGTGTGATTTCAACGATGACACGCTGATTTAAATAGTATTTCGTTGATATTTTTAATCTAAATTCTAAAGTGGCTCTCGAACGCTATGATTTCCTTGAAGTTGATTGCATAGCAGACTTTTCTTTCATTAGAAACTTTCTATTAGATTACTAATATTTTAAATTAAAAAAAGTATCGTATCTCTACTTGATCAAAATAGTATTTCATTTTTTACTGCGAAACATGCATGTATTACATTTTTATTCGAATGCCTATGAATTTATGTAAGTAAAAATATAGAATATAACCGAAGTAAATTTATTCAACCGGAAATTTAGTTCAACTGTAACTGACAAAGGGATTGTTATCGAAAGTATAATATAGAATTGTCGGGTTCTGCAAGAATGGAAGCATCAGATCCAGGTCGAAAAACAAATGAACCTTTTCCAGTTTAGTACTATGTGCCTTATATATGGTAATTTAGTTTTCCCTTCTCACTGGAAAAACACAACGGGCTATTGGCCGCGGTCCGGGATCAATCCCGAAGAGAAATATCCGAAGGCGGTCAGATGACGAGATGCTGTTGAGATGATTTTAAACCACGGTCAGATGACGAGGCCAACACTTGAGCTGGCACCCGCACTCTCCAAACTTCCACACCACGCCAACGTGAGGACATTTGAAGCCATGACGTGCACCAGATCCCAAGTACGCTGTGGTCTTTGTTTGGATCTCGTACGCACAACCCTCCGGTTGCTAATCCACGACTACCATTTAGGCTACCGAAGCTCCAATGTACCTTATAGAAAAGTTGTGGTCACAGGTATTGTTTTAAGAATTACCTAACAAAATACACAATTATTCTAACATTACTAGATCAAGGTGTTGTCTGTAGACTGGTGCCTACACTGTGATAAATTTCCCCAAAAATTACATTACGTACTTTACAAAGCAAAACCAAAACTGCTACAAAGTTGAAGGCCTTCCGTCAAAATAACCCGAAACTACAAATGCCTCAACAGAAATTTGACTGAAAATAGGAACGTCAGATATTCGACATATGTGGAGAAAAGATGGTGTAATGTTCCTATTGCTTAATGCAAAAAGCTTTTAGAGCACATTACGAAAGTTATATTGCGTCAACGCATCGAAAGTTGTAGCCTCCAAAAGATCATACATTAATATTAATAACTTGATACAAGGTAATTTTACAATATACTAGGGTAGAATTACCCGTCAATGCTCGGGCTAAATTGGTTAAATGTCGATTCTATTTCATAGAAAAATGCAAGCAACATTTAAGTGTACAGAAAATATTTTTTAACATCATTTTAACTCTTTCATAGCGTCTAGAATTTACTTCGGACGCAAATATGTATACATAATATATCCATCCATATAATCCATTTCATATTCATCACACTCTTGCTGTAAGACAAACAACAAAGCTTTTTCTGATATGATTTCAGAAGTCGATTTTGAGTTTTGGAGTGATTACGAATGCAAATTACGTTCATTTTCAGTAAAAATGAGGAATTTTCAATGTATAGTCTTGCACTCAGTTTTCCAATCAATATTTATTATTTGTGGTACCCTTGCACCATGGATTCGATGTTTTCGAATTACATTATCATTGTGAGAGGATGGCAAATTAAACTGTTACGGCCTTCGTGGTTAATTTATTTTGAAGGAAACATTTTTTCTAGAAAATTCTTTTCAGCCGCACGTGGAACAACGGAGCTTGCTTAAAACAAATGTCATCAGTGTACACAAAGCATACTCAAAATCGATTACACTTTTTACAAAATCACTGATTTCAATGAATGTTTCACAGATACCTAAGTTATATACGAACAGTTTCAATTTCAAGTAAGCAACCTCGACCTTCTGCCACTTAAGACAAAAAATTTCTATTTTTCAACAGTCCTACTTTACATACTTGCTATGATATTATTTCAAGATCAGCAGTCTTATTTAAAATTTGCTTTCAGCAAACAGAAAATTTTGGTTTTAAATCGAATCCTTAAGGAATCCTTAATTGAGAGACTCAGTTTCTATATGGAAACCACGTACCTATTTAGAATGATATATGTACTTACTTGACTATGGAGTATACATCTTTCAATAATACCCATGAAACATGAAAAGCAAACGTAAATTAAATTCATTTCAATCGTCTTGTACTGAAAATGTGTCAAAATTTAGAAATATCTTTGAACTACAACGTATGGCTACCTGTTTTGATTTAACGTAACATGTCTTATTTTAGAATAACTTTATTTTAACTATACCAGTCATTTTAAAATAAGAAGTTATACACCTTAATTAAAAACATTTCCATTTATTTTTATGAAATAGAATACTACAAACTATAACGTATTTAACCAGACTTAAGGAAAGTTCGTCGAAATATAAATATACAACCGAGAAATTACCCATGTCTGGTGATATTTGGCAGAAATAAAAAATAATTCATTACAATTTAACGCCTAAATAATATATCTGTAGTATGGAAAGTAATGAAACACATAAATACAAACAGAAATGAAATTATGGTCATTGCAAAATGTAGATTTCTGAAAAACGAAAGATCTGAGCAAGCTTGTCGAAATTCGACGTCATAAGAATATTCTGAAATAGAGAAATTCGAAAAAGACGCTTGAAAATATTGATATACAACAATGAATTATTTACAAAAAGAACACAAATTTACAAAACTTAGAAATGCTCAAATACGACCGCAGCATTTCTGTCTTAACGCAAATACACAAACACGGAATTATTAATGTAATTTATAAAATTAATTATTAATACTGGCGTTACCAGATACCGAATTGCAAAATTACATTTTTATCATCAATGAGGTTTTTTGTTTTGGCTTTTCGTGTTCCATTACAAAATGCAAGTTGTGTAAAATTAATATTTTAAGTATCCATTTTTCATCATTCAGATATTCCTAAATTATTTATATTGTGGAAAGAAATAAAAAATCAGCTCCAACATAATTAGAATTTTAAATTGTTTAAATATAACGTTTCGGAAAAAATGTTTTTCGAGAAATACCGGTAAAACAATTTTATTAGAAAATTTGATTTTCGATCATTACTGGTAAAACAAACTGAGTTTCGTACCGCAATCGTTTGTTGCTCAATGTTTTTCCTATGGCCATTTCGAATTGATTTAGCCTCCTCTAGGTTAAAGGCCTATCTAGGTTAAAGAGAACTGTGTTAATATGTAGCTTGCGTTACTCGCAGGGTTCCATCTACCAAATCTGATGTGGATTGGTCAAACTGTGTAGATTTGTATAGAGAATATACATACATACAGACAGACGCCAACTCTGCTTTATATGTATAGATCGTAGTATGTGTGTTTGCAATAAGTGAAGCAAAATGTTCCTTAAAATAATAATTTAAAAGTCTTTAAAAGGATATCAAGCAAATATTACTTTGGGAAACTTTCCGCAGCGATTTGGACAGTTGTCAACTGGCAATAGACATGATTTTTGAATATTTTAACAGCCTGTTAATATAACGGCTTATATTTTGCTCTTAATTAATGAATTATTTCAAGTTTCATGCATTAAAGGGGATTTTTTTATTAAAACTTCCACATTTTTAAGGATTTTTGACAAATGACAAAACTGCAATTGAATGATTGCAAACTTTTTATATCAATTTATTATTGCTTTAGGTATTCACAGATTTTTTAAAAATCATTTTTATGAAGAATCACGCCTGTTAACCCTCCTCGACAATGACGCCCATTGAGGTTTCGTGGTCGATGATTAGCATGATTTCTCAATTCCAAGTGATTTTAACCCTCCAATTGGTTTTGACGAGATATCTCGTCCATCAAGATATGACCGATTTTGCTAATAGCGAGATATATCGTCACCAAGATAATACCGGTTTTTTATGATGACGAGATCAAGTTCGGATCACTTTTCTTCTATTGTTGATAGATCTCGTCCATCAAGATCTGACCAGTGTTTCTAATGATAAGATACCTCGTCGAGACAACCACAAGGAGGGTTAAAACAAAACTGAAAGGTGTTTTACTTAATCTAAATGCATTTTAGCAAGCGAAGATTATTGGCCCGGAAGCCTTTCATTGCATTGTTTTGTTTTCTTAAAATCACTCCACATTCGATCGTGTTAATGTTTCTCACGGCTCACAACCCTCCTGAATGATAAATGGGTGACATTCTCTCGCCCATTGCGTGTTACACAAACCCCGGTTAGCGAAGTCGAAAATACCTCACCCCGACATCAGATGCAAACAAAAGAGATGGTTCGATAAGAGCTTTCTATTACCAAAATGGCCGACTACAATGCCTACCGCTCTTCTCGCCCGAAATTAGAAGACCAGTGAAATTACCTTCATCATCCGAGCGGTAACTTCTTCTAGCGCTGCCGAATGACCTTAATTTGTGACCTTGATAGTCGCACGTAAAAAGTGTTAACTTCCTTCCTTTTTTATCCCTAGTACTCTGAACCTCACTTTGCTAACAATGAACGGGACCATCATTATCGTTGGCGTTGACAAGAGTGGCTGAAGTTAATGGTTTTTCACCCCCTCACGGCTCCCCAGTCCCCGAAGGGATATAGTTCTAACGGCAGAGAATAAAGGAGATGGGGTAAATTCTGCCCGGGATTGTTTTTATTTATCACGCGTTAATAAAAAGTAGAGGACGCCCGCGCAAAAAGTTGGGGGACACAAGAAGCGAACAATAACGTGGGGAAACCTGATCACTCCATTGATATGCTTGGCGTTTTAGAAGCTGAATGTAATTTAGTGTTTTTTTCCGCGAAAAAATTACCATCGTTTTTACTGGTGGTTAAATAATTGAAATCTTGGAAGAGTTTTTTTTAACTTCCATTTACTTTTTAATTGAACATTTGGAGTTTGGAGGTAAAATGGGAACTATTGTGTGCATTTGGATTAAGCTTATTAGAAGATTCCGTATCATCTTAAGAGTGCTTGTTTTCGAGGTAGAGGTAAATGTTTGTGTGTGGTTTTTCGTCTTTCAGATTTAACTTAATAAAAAGTATATATATAGACTACTTCAATTCAAATTCAAAATAATGCTAGATATGTTGGATTTCTTAACATTTATAGTTTCTGAATGGCTGAAATCTTAAGACTGAAATGCAATCACTAAAATTTCAATTGCCAGAATGTATTAGGTGTATTAATGTGAGACCACTGGACCATCGGTAACTACATGGGAGAGTGATCTGCGCGTACTAACTGCCCACGGAATGATCCATCAGTCTAAAATGTACTTTTTTGAAGGGGTATCTGACAGTGAAACTCGCATTCAGAACCATAACCCGTATATGCGTGCGGGTTCCGGAAAATTCGAAGCGTTTCTCATTTAGTTCTTTCTCGCAGCATCTTAAAATCTAGTACCAGAAACTGCAGCAAGCAATGTTAAAAATGGCACGAAGTAAACCTTAGAAGATGGCACAATCGACGCGGTTTTTTTAGCCCTCTAATAAACACCGACTACACCTATTGCTCGAAAATAAACTCTTCCATTTTATGATGGACATGCGCAAAACGCAGCTTCCTTTGAGTTCCGGATTTTGTTTGAAGGTTCACTATGTGAGACAACTAATTGTTGATCAGGAGATGGTCAGCATGCGACTTGTACAACATAGTTTGAACGTGGTCTAGCTTATAATCTTCACCAAACGGATTAGTAACAACGGAATGTAACATATAGTTTTGAATCTCAGAAACTGCTATTACAAATATAAATTTCTATAAGTCTACTAATATTAATGTGTTCTTTATGCGCACATAAATAACACTTCAGAGAATAAAGAAAACTATATTATAAGTCATTCAAAGGCAGAAAGTTGCTGGATTGTTTGTAGATTTGAATAATCTTGAAAGAGGTACAGAACTGAAATCATGCAATTCCTTTAAAAAATGCCTCTGTTGTTGGTCTTGTTTTTTAGTTCTTACATTTAAGAAAATTTAAGTTTAAATATAAAGTATTGTTTCTGTTAACTCACACCAAGTAATTTCGACGAGATATCTTGGCTATCAAGTTCTGACCAATTTTATTAATGTCAGGATCTCACCATCATGATATTGCCGACTTTTTTATGATGACGAGATCAATATCTGGTCAGTTTTCTTCTGATGCCAAGATATTTAGATCATCAGGATCTGTTCAGTTTTCTTCTAATGCCGAGATATCTAGATCAAGATCTGGTCAGTTTTGCTAGTGAGGAGACACCACGTCGGGGCAATTACTAGAAGGGTTAATTCTACATCGCAAGATTTTCAAATGTCGTGGTTCGCATTTTAGTGTAAGATAAAAGCTAAATCACAAAAGTGTTTTTTATCTTCACGCAAAGTAATTACAGCATTTGCAGTTTTTGGCAAAAATTAAATTACGTACACCGTCGGGACAACCAAATCGTAACACAATGCAGTCAAATGTAGTTTAAATTTTGTATCTTGTTTTATTCAATAAATTGTATATAAAAAATATTAATTATTATTTAAATTCAACTGACTGGATGTTTTTAAATCCATAATAATTTTCTGCAATTTAGCAACAATTTAAAAATCTAACTGGTAATTAATAAAAATACTAGAAACGAGAATTGATGATAAATATATGGACTGTCGAATTTCTTTAAGTAATTTAAGCAACTAATGCACACAAAGTAAAGATGAAAAATAACGCGAATGAAAAAAATAACCGTAAAATTTATATAAAAGAAAATAGTTTTCTCTGACGTTACAGTATTCAAGTTGTCTAGACGAAAGATTGAAACTGTTGTCTGGTGTATGATAAATATACTGTTTAAGTAACTAATGGCATTTTTTGTTTCATCCGTTGGTGATAAAATTCAGACGGAAAACTTATTTTTCATAATTAACTTACGCAGTCTGTGCGGAAATAGCACTTCTCTTAAAGCAGAGAATACCCAGTTCAATGAAAATCATTTTCTTTACAATTCCTCGTAAATTTATTTCAATTTTTAGATTTATGCTACGTGAAATTTATTTTGGGCCGTTGGATTAACTGAGTAATGTTTGTGTATACACATCATACATCATACTCTGTTGAATTTATAAACAAACCATACATGAATGCTTTTACCATACCAAATAAACAACGCCTAAAATCGGATTTTATAAAATTAAAGAGGATGATTCACCCACAAGGGAAAATCAGAATTTACGAAAGTTGATTGAACATTAATGTGCAGTTTAAGTGTGCCTTTTAGTGTAATTTAAACTCTTTAACCGTCATATTTATTTAAATATTTCGATGAACAAGTTGTTTATTGAGATATACTCTCACAATTTAAATTACACTGCTGGCCACCGTAAATGCAACACCCTGAAGGAAGCATGCAAATAATATGAAATTTACAACATGCATTAGCGGAGATGAGATAAGCAAATGATTAGAATTTCAGCGCAGACGCACATCACGCGCGCCTGTGGCGCCACTTCAAAGCGCTATTTAAGGCTTGGAGATTTCGACGATTTCAAGTACGGCAATTGTGTTTTTCTTGTGGTTTTTTTCAAAAAAAACGATCAATTATGCCTCGTAGAAAACAGCGATCATCTTTTGATCAAGTATCCGAGTTCGACAGAGGAAGGATAGTGGCCTACCGAGATTGTGGATTATCTTTCAGGGAAATCGGTAGTCGTGTTGGACGAAACCAAACAACTGTAATGCGGATATGGGATCGTTGGATGCAGGAGGGTACGACGGACCGACGTGTTCGATCGCATCCACCTCAGTGCACCACTTCACGTGATGACAGGCATATTGTGCGTATGGCAGTGACGGATCGCTCAGCCACATCACGAACCATAGCACAGCACATTCAGTCTGTACCGCATCATCCAGTGTCTGCGCGTACCATTCGACGCCGTTTACAGCAGAGTGGTCTGTCCGCAAGACGTCCATTGCTTCGTCTACCCTTGACGCAGAACCACAGACGTTTCCGCCGCCAATGGTGCGATGAAAGAAGGATGTGGACGGCAGAATTGAATGAAATTGTCTTTACTGACGAGTCACGCTTCTGTCTGCAACACCACGATGGTCGGATTCGAGTCTGGAGACACCGTGGAGAGAGGATGCTGAACAGCTGCGTTATGCACCGCCACACTGGTCCTGCACCGGGTATTATGGTATGGGCAGTATTGGATATCACTCTCGCACTCCTCTAGTACGCATTGCCGGTACTTTAAACAGCCAGTGCTATATCTCCGAGGTGTTGGATCCAGTTGTCCTTCCTTACCTTCAGGGCTTGCCCACAGCCATATTTCAACAGGATAATGCGCGACCACACGTGGCACGCATTGTCCAAGGGTTCTTCGTCAATCGCCAGATTGAATTGCTTCCCTGGCCAGCTCGCTCTCCGGATCTTTCGCCGATAGAAAACATGTGGTCCATGGTTGCTCAACGATTGACCCAGAATACATCCCCAGCTGCCACACCAGATCAACTTTGGCAACGTGTGGAAGCTGCTTGGTCTGCTGTACCCCAAGAACACATCCAAAGTCTCTTTGAATCAATGCCGAGGCGTGTGGCAGCGGTGATCTCCATCAATGGCGGCTACTCTGGCTACTGATTTTGGCAGGAACCACACTTCACAGAAGTCTATAAATTTAATCATTTGATACTTGGTCAACATGTTATCTACAAAATAAATTTTGTTGTGATATCTCTTGTCTTTCTTGGTGTTGCAATTTGGGTGGCCAGCAGTGTATTTCACATTGTAGTTATATTCTTCAAAAAGCACTTAAGAAACTGAATATTTAAAAATTTCGATACATGCACAAAATAATTTTTACTATAAATTAACTTCCTTTTAATCTCAGATTTTTGTGCTTGAGGTTGGTTAGTTTTATGAAGCAAGGGTCAGATCTGGCCAAGCTGCTCCAATCAATGTTTTACGTTAATCAAATGGATATACACACAAGGAAGCTTTTACCTATTCCTCTTAATATAAAGGTTGGTTGGCTATTTTTGTGTTTTCTGGCGCCAAACAGAAAATAGACAATTTAAGTAGAAAGTGGCACATAGTGTAAAAAAGAGGGATTTGAGGAATTAGAATAGTGGGATGAAAGTAGAAAAACATCGCTTGGGTATCTCGGGAGTGCGACCCCTTGTTTACTGAAGACAGTAGACCCCATGGGGAGAGAAAAGATCACTAGAGTATATCTTAATTTAAAGGATAGACTCGTTGAAAATCACCTAACTCGCATAACAACTCTCCCACCACTCCAGAATATCCAGAAAGATCTAGAATATGTCCCAGCACTTAGTGTGGTGAAGGTCACTACATGAACACTGCTCGTTCATTTTGAGAAGGTATAAATCTACTGGAAATTTGAATTTTATTTTAGTTTTGGGGAATGCCAATGCAGAGTAAACATATAATTTATCTGTATAAATCTTCTCGGTAACCCGCAAGAATCATAAGTAATATATTTCCAATTTGTCGCTAAGTGAGTCAATGTAAATTGACTTGAATATTTTACTTCAAACCTATGGGATATTATTCGTTACCTATAGGAAAATGGGTTATGAGCCTTTTCTAAAGCTGCGCACGGGCACAGACTTAGTGACAGTAGTTCTCGTGGTAGACAGACAGTAAATTGTGCTCAAGAAAACGTCGATGGACAGTCGAGTTGACTTGTGACAAACGCTTTAGCATGGTGCACATTACGATGCACAATTCTATCACGCCTACTCATACGAGCACTTGAACTGAGTATACTGAACTCAATTTAAATCCAACGGTGCACGTATTCACCTACCATAACAACTTATATCTGGGTATCATCTTTTGAATTATCAGACTTGATTTAATCATTGCAACTAGTTTATTTACGTCTCCCATAAATAAGTCTCAGAATATTTACATTGCAACACTAATAAAGGTTCTAGCATAAAAAATTAAATTATCCATATGTAAATCCTGAATATAGCCTCCGGAAAATGTTGCCTATGGTCGGGCTTTTCAATTAAGATTTAATTCGCTCCTAATGAAATTTTTTCTTAACAAAGTGTAATATCATCCTCTGAATTTCCTCATATTTTATTCAGAGTCAATTCAAAATTATCTTCATAATAAATTTTGCTTCGAAACTGAGGACGATGAATAAGTAATGCTGACATAATTAAATTATGTATGTAATGAAATAAATTCTGTATACACGATGAAAAAATGATTGTAAAATGAAAATAACATTTATTATTAATCTAAAATCATGTTTGTCTTGAAATAAGATTTCCGCTATGTATGTTAACTGCTATAAATATGTTTTCTGTAACACAAAGCAATTTCAATTTTGATTTAATCTGTAATATCTTATAAAATTATTAAAACATGTTTTAAAAATTATGAATACTAAAATATTATCAACGTCCTCTATGGAAACATTAAAAATAAATTGTGGTATTATATTTGTTTTAGAAAATATAATATATATTTCAAAATATATTCCTTAATTGTCTTATCTGTTCATAAATAATTTAAGCAAAAACCAAATGTCTACTACAAATAATAGTGCAATTGAACCATAGAAATGTAAGCCTGTTTTAATTAGTTTTATTCAATCTATTGGATAAAGCGAAATACTGTCTCTTCAGCTCTGTTTGATTATTGAATGTATGTATTATTTAAAAGTCCTGGTTAAGATGATTAAATATTTCAAGTTAATTTATTTAGATTTACAATGATGGATAATTGAAGTATGCAGGCCGAATAACAATCTGTTATATATCACTAATTTTAGAGTAAAATACTCAATAATATTTCTAATGTCGATGCTACTTGTTTCAGGGCCACATTGAACCTTATTTTTCACGTTTTTTATAAATTCGTCGAAGCTTACTTGAAAAGTCAAACCCATGATTATTAGCATTCCTGATGGATTTCATCACTTGTGATTGTGTTTAGCATTAGAGGAAGATCAGAGGACCAAACCACAAGCGAAAGTTTTAGATTCCCCGTAAACAAAACACGAGTTCTGCAGTCGGGGTAGCGGGTGTTGCCTATAGAGGAAATATAGAAGTAGAGTGAGAAATGGTAATATTTTTATGTTCCCAGGATCATGTGATTAAAACGTAGTAACGTGACCCTTAGACTATTTCGTCATCTGGGTGGAACCAAACATTCATCATCTGATTGGTCCACGGGTAGATAACTGCACATCCATTGATTCCTCATCTGATTGGTCCGCGCGATAGTGTTAGGGTTTGGAAATTTCACCAATTTTATCGTTCTCGATTGAAATTCTCATTAAAACATGTACCCTGTCATTAATTGTTATATCACCAAACGAGGCGGTAAGATGCCGAATTGGCCATCCGTGTCAATTTTTCACAGAGAAGTCATGTGACTACCAGCCGACGTGTTGGTACACTTTTTCGAAGCTCCTCTCAGTAGCAATGCATAGTCTACTTATGTTTGAAGTCTATGGCATCGCCACCATAGACCCTTGTTCCTTACTCGAACGAGCGATTTCATGATATTAGATTTGGATTCGCGTCACTCGCACACCTTTCAGTGGTTTCCTTGATAATTAACTCAACGAATTGCTGTCTGAAACTACTTAGACTATTATTCTATCAAAATCTCATTTTAAATAAATTGTGGACCATGTGGTGGGATGTTCGAGCTGCATGAAATTTAAAATCGGGAGAGAGATATACGAACTAGTAAGGGCAGTCCATGAAAGGCGTAGGAAATATGCAAGACCATAGAAATTAGTGGTTGGGTAACGTTTCTTGGAGAGGTTGATTGGATTGAGTTTTAAGCCGCAAGAGACACATATGGCCAAGCTAAGACAAATAACGTCAAGTAAATGGACATGCACACAAGGAGTCTTACTGACATAGAAGAAAGAGAAATACATGGATGAATCAATCCTGTACCACCTTCAACATGCAAGTTGCTAGTGCAGTGAACAAACCCACTGAGCAACACTGACTCCGTTTTTGAGAGGAAATATATTTGTGAAATAAAAATTCTATGCTTGGGAATCCAATTGAGAAATTAAAAGCGGTTATCAATAGAAAAAAAAATTGAAGGTAAAATCGATTTCCCCTACATGCATGTCTAATCGTTGCACCTACTATATAAATAAAATCAACCGTTGATTTCCAAGAATTGTTGGTTAAGATTCCCAAGAACTGATGTAAGTTTTCAGAACTGACTAATCCTTCAGAACTGACTGAACTTTTAGTACTGACTAATTTTACCTCAAAAGTCTGAAAATAAATTTAACCTTCCAAGTGATTTCAACGAGATATCTCGTCTATAAAGATTTGACCAATAATTAGGATATCACCTAGTTTTTTATGTTGACGTGTTCGAGATCTGCTCAGTTTGTTTTTCTAATGACGAAGGATCTCGACCATCAAGATCTGGTTAGTTTTGCTGATGACAAGACACAACATAGAGATAACCGCCAGATGGGTTAAGAACACCCACATAGCCTCAATTCTTGAAGTTCAACTATGTAAGGAATACTTTCTTGATGTATTATCAGATACTAGCAGAATTCCCCTGCGTTGCTCGGGTTGAATTGGTTAACTAATTTCCGTTTTCGTTAATAAATTGTAATTCTTATTCATCACATGTAACAACTACCACACTCTAATAAAGGTACACAACTGTTAAATACACAATTTCACAAATGTAAATAAATGTCATATTTAACATCTTACATTTTTGTAGAATTTAAATTTTTAGTAAGAAATAAGTCTAAAAAAATACCAAAGTTTCCAAATTAGCTACCAGTCCTACTTTAAAAGGTCTTGTTCTGTATACTTTATTTATAATGTTTCATTATTTTTATTGTCTGTTTCAAATATTTTGAAGATTTTATATTTCGTAAAGAAAAAATAAGGCTCAAAATAAATAAAAAGTATTAGAATTTAAATTCCGTAGAAATAGTTTTTGGAAAAATAATTGATTTTTCATAGCACTGGTAAAACAATCCAATTAATTGCAATGCTCAATATACCTTCCAGCTACTCCAAAACTACCAAATTATGGTTGATTTAAGTATAGTTATTCAGTTGTTTTAACATGAATGTTGCCTAAATATGTAAGCAAAGAAATTTGAAATAACGTATTCACTAAATTAAAATATGATGTATCAATTATAGAACATTGCATTTTAAAATTTATTAAGTAAATTTTATGTGATACTTGTACAAACACAAAATTGAACGTAGAACGGGAAGAAGGACAGAGAGACTTACGCGAGCAAGTTCAGTCACTAAATGTATGTAAGTACTCACAGTATGCAAAGTTTGATGAAAATATATTCTACCGATTGGACATAGTACGGGCACACAGATACAGAGAGATGGGCATACAGACACCAAATGCGCAAGAGACGGATTTTTCATCAGAAGGCCCCAAGACGGAAAAAAAATTGAAATGGATAGAAAATATCCAATGATTCAATGTACAAACAAAAACTCCCTTTTTGTTTATATAGTTCAATGGGTTTCATATCCTGAGTGTTTTTTTATCAAAATGTATGGAATTTTTTTTGTGACCAATAGTTTATGTAAAATTTAAAAACAATACATTCGCCTTGGTGTAACAATCAAATGTCAATCTAATGTAAAAAATTACATTCAATGATAGAAGCAACCAGTAAATGCATGGCGTTATTCTGGAACCCGTTCTATATTTGATTTATTATTAAGATGCATCGCTACTACTCACTTAACCATCCAAGTGATTTCGAAAGGGATCTCATCCATCAAGATCTGATCAATCTCAATAATGACGAGATATCTCATTAGCAGGATATTGCCATTTTTTATGATGACAAGATCAATACCCTGCCAGATTTTTTAATAACGAGAAACCTCGTCCATCAGGATCTGATTGAATTTCTAATGGCGAGATTCCTCGAACCACCAGTCGAGATCAAGATCTGGTCACTTTTCTAACAACGAAATATCTCGTCCATTAAGATCAGTTTTTATAATGACGATATATCTCGTCCTTCAAGATCTGCTCAATTTTGCTAATGACGAGATACCTCGTCAGGACAACTACTAGAAGGGTTAACAGTCACACAAAATACGAACGTATAAGGACATACGATAAGAACATTATCATTTCCTTTGAGCGTTCTGCAATGCTATCACTCAAGAAATCACTGCTCCTCGAAATTAACAATTAAGCACCCATCATGAGGCTACTCTTTTTAAACATAATTGATATCCCAAGTGCCTATCGCACGTGAGGCCTTAGCGATCCTCCCCTTAGCTGGCTTTTGAGGTATGACAATAAGCTTAGTCATTTGACTCCCCGATCCAGAACAGACACCGTTTAAGTTATTGATTTTAAGCGCAAACGCTGCCATTCGAACGTGAGAATATCAGGTTTCCCGTGCAGTAATTTTAAATGACACAAAGACGGCGGTTAGGGAGGGGAAGGGGATGACCGTATTAATCCTTTCCACAGACCGTAAGCCCGTGACCTAATGTAGGCGTGTATGGATGCTGCGTGGGTTTCGTATGTAGGGGTGCCTGGCTACAAATTCCTTAAAGGGCGGCATTTAGACTCGATTTAATTTTATTATATTTGCAGATCGTGCCTGAGAGGCAGTGAGGAGTCTGGCTGCTTGGTCTTTATAGTCGGGAATATTAACTGATTGTCGCTTTCGTGAGTGTGGATGGAACGGTTAACGGCTGAGGGAGAAGATTTCGCATAGTTTTGGCTGGTAACAACGGAGAAGTGAGCGCTTTGGCGTGTGCAATTGGGACGTTGTGTATGTGTAGAAAGGTATAATTTGCTTTTTCCTAGAAAAACTTGATTGTGTTGATCTTGGGAGGGAAAAAAGGTGTTTGAATTGACCTCTTTAAGTAAATGTGCAGTCGAGTCGTTCAACGAGATGTGAAATATTTTTTTAATTAAACATGAGCGGTCGTTAGGGCAATTTTTCTTTAATGGGGGAAATAATTTACTTTTGGAAATTGGCTTTCGTTTAGAGACCGGTACGGTTTAGTTTGTCCAGCTATGGTTATTTTTTGCTACAAGGGTCTAATTAGACCGTCAGTGAGGCCAGAAATGTTTGTTTCATGAGTATTAAAACAATTAACCTAAGCCTTTTCTTAGTAACTACCGTAACTAAGAAAATAAGTCTCTTTTTTTGTTCTGCTCATTACTATGGGTACTTTTGAAGTAAAAATTACACGAACTATTACTTATTTATGAAAGACTAGGCTATTTTAGAATTATAAAATAAATAATATAACAGCGTGTACGTTATAAATTACACATAGAAATTGCGAGTTGCAAGACTTCTAAATCTATACAAAGAAAGATTAAGAATGATAATTTGTTTACGCATGTTTAATTATATTAATAGAAGTTCTATTTAAACTTGCAACAGTAATAAGTTTATTGTAAAAGTATTTAAGTCATTCGAGATCAAGAATTTCCAACAAGTGAATAAATAAAGGACTTCTGACTCAAAATGAAGCGTCACCTTCTTTAAGAAGGAACTTATGAATTCATTTTATTCTCTATCTGACAAAGGTTTCTGTTTATGCCTACCAATTAGTAAATGAAGAATTATTTTAGTTTGTCTTTCCACGCATTTAAAATGATAGATGACATGCATTAAAAATCAAATGAACAGGAACATTTCTGAAAATGAGGGTATTCCGTGCGATGCATAATGCTGTGTTTCAAAGGTTATTATTGTTTAGGTATTTCTTGTTATATTATTAATTCTGCACGAATGTAATTACAACTTTCTATCGTAAAATGTGTGTTACTTCTCAGTGTGAGCAGTATTTAGTTTAAAGACAATATTACTGAATGCAAATAATCCTTTCCTTTGACATCGGAGTATAAAGACAAGATTGTTTCTAAACAGATATATTTTAAATGAGAGCGAAGCGTGGTTACTACTTTTATACTATTCGTTTTGCAAAAAAGCTTTGTTCCACGGAATAATGTCAGTAAAAGCAAACTACATTAATAAGTTTTTGTTTTGTAACTGATTTGTAAATTTAGTTTATTTAAGTGTGATTTTTAGGTAGTATCATTTAAAATTTTATGTATAATTTAAGAATGGTTTACTTTAAGAGAGAATTATTATTTTAATAGCAGATGTTCTCAAATCTTTCTGTCTTTATATTCAGATTGTTTGCGGGTATTGCAATAAGAAAAATTTTAGACGTTTTATATAGTTTTAAAATCATGCATCGTCATGTTGGGATGCCGAATAAAACCATCTTCATCAGTTTAGCATTTTATTTCTGATATAACTGCGATTTTCTTGTAGATCATCAGTTGTTTTGTGGTTGTTTGTCTATACAGTATTATATCTACTTAGTATTTTAGTGACTCAATAAATATTTAATTGTTTGGAAAGTATATCGTGAACACGCAAAATTTTAACTTTTGTATCGTACACATGTTCCATCTATAGTATATTAATACAACAACAGAGAAAATGTTTCCCAAAAATAGGATATATTTATTCAAAATTAGAAGAAAATGTATGTATAATAAAAAATTCCATTTATGTTATAGATTCAACTAAGAATTTATTTTTTCATAAAAGTTATGTTGACTGAGAACATTTGCTGCTCTGATGATCAACTTGATGATTAAAGCATTCAGAATCATTATGCAGATGTAGAATATCTGACATGCACTGACTGTGATTAAAGTTGTGTTCAACGGTAGTAAAATTTAAATTTTAACCATTTCTATTCTTGTCCCATGTTTCTCCGTATTCAGGTTTCATGCTTTGAACTCAATCAATTATAGCGTATTTAACTCTTCAAGTGGTTTCAGCGAGATACCTCGTACATCAAATCTAAGCAATTTTGCTAATTACGAAATATCTCATCAACAAAATATTGCCGATGATTTTATGATGATGAGATATCTTCAAGATCTGGTCAGTTCATTTCAAATGACGAAATATCTCGTCCATCAAGATCTGGTCAGATTTTCTAATGATGAGATACCTCGTCGAAGCAACCACCAGAAGTGTCAAACTCAAAATAAGTGAATACATGTAAAAGATACAACACACCACGAATTGCTGTCTTCTTTCCTTTACTAGATTTGGAAGTCTCAAAACCAATGCACATCTTCTAAGACGAAATATTTTCATATCCGAACCATTAAGTCTTTTATTTCATACATAGATTCAACTCTACCGAGTAAAAGCTTGAGGGAGTTGAATGCGCACATGCTAAAGCTATTTCACATCTTAAAGACCTAGCCTACCGCTTTTTGCTTTTTACTGCGCCTTTCATACTTTACCAGAGATACAAATAAATTCCGCAAAGCATGGAGTATATTCGGACGCAAATCTGTTCCTAAACAAGCATGCCGCTGCCTTTAAACTTACATCTCATTTCTGTTCAAAGCTCTCCCTGGAAAAAAATATATTTCTCCAAAAATAAGGCACCCGCCGTTTCTAGAGGATGAAAACTTACGATTCTGAAGCTGTTTAACATTTCGACTGATCGAACAATTGCTTCGAGTTGGGAATGAAAGGAACTGAGTTTGTGTGTTTTTGTCGCCCAACCGAATTTTATCTGTGCATTTAAATGATAAACTTATGCTCGGGATTTGCCAATCTACTAGTCTTAAAAAAGTATGTATGAGTTAGAATGTGTGAATCATTACTATTTTTGATTTAGGGTTTAATGTTTTGTTGCGCAAGGGCCATATTTGGCCATCCTGTACCAGACACAAGACAGACAATGACAAGTAATGGACATGAGCACACAAGGAAAGTTTTACTGACGCAGAAGAGAGAGCTACCCAGGAAGGAATCGAACCTGTCTCGCCTTCAATTCGTGGGTTGCCAGCACAGTAGCATACCCACTGAACCACAACTCCTTTTTTTAATTTGGGGACTTTAGCAGGAGGGATGTTATAGTAAATTGTCATAACGACCATCTAATATTCCTCCTCCGGATTTTTTTTTTTTTTTGGGGGGGGGGTCATGATGTTCGAAAAGGGAACTCCTTTCTTCATACTTTATGATTTTTTTCAATTTCAGAAGACAAACACTCTGTCGCTCAACCCTCTAAGTGGCATCGACGAAATATCTCGCCCATCGAGATCTGACCAATTTTGCTGATGACGAGATATCTGGTCATCAAGATATTGCCGAATTTTTTAAGACAATATCAATATCTGGTCAGTTTTTTTCTAATGATCGTGTTTTCTTCTAATGACGAGATATTTCGTCCAACAAGATCTGGTCAATATTACCAATGACAAGATACCACGTCGAGACAACCACCATGAGGGTTAAGAAACTATCCGTAATGAATAACATTATCAAACAAAGTAAAGTATAGTGTAGTAAAAATTAAAAAATTAATAACTAAAGTTAAACACTGGACAATAAAAAAAACAATCTAATCATTGTTCTTTCTCTCCTTACTATAGTAGAGTGCTTTTTAGAATATTAAACAATTTGGCAATCTCCATTTTCGAAAGATAATTTTATCGACACTTTGTATGATTTTTTGTGTCAATGAGTGATGCTGAACTCTTAGTCTTGGGTAGAGGAAAAATCGTAATAAAGCTATATAACAGCTGTCTCGTGCGTACTGAAGTGACACATGATTGATATTTAATGTGTACGTTTTAATCACGTGTCAAATGTTTACGTGTCAGGAATTTGGTGATACGGCGAGATATTAATCCATCAAATTACGCCTAAATTTCGATCAATGAAACTAAATTACCTCAATGAATCAGGTGACACCACCAATTGAAGGTTGGTGTAAGGAGATTTTTAAATTTCCGTGGTTGGCTATATTGATCATAAAATAACATTATAGCAGGAGTAGATCTACCAGGGTCCTCAATCGGTCATCATATCTCTACGAGTCGAACAAACTCCTGGTGGTTATCTCGATGAGCTATCTCGCCAATAGCAAAACTGACCAGATCTTGATTGACGAGATATATCGTCATTAGAAAAATACCGACCAGATATTCATCTCGTCATCATAAAACAATTGATGATATATTAATGAAGAGATATCTAATGAATAACAATATTAATAAGATCTTGTTGGACGACACATATCGTCGAAACCACTTGGAGTGTTAAATCGACGGTTGCTATAAGGCGAGTCTAGATTATTAAAAATATATCAATGATGTATTAACTTTTCTGTTTTTAGAAATGTTAGTTATTTAAACAAGTAAAAATGAATAACATTGAACTCATACAACCAAAGATGAATGAAAATTTTCTAAGATGCAAAAAATGAAAGAATTTCTCAGATTTTGTCAGATTAATTCAAGTTTTAAATTTAGTAAGTTCATTTTCCTTGAGTTGAAATTGCTAGAATAAATCAATAATTCAAGTAAAAAATGAAAGTTAATTCTTTCGATGAATTACCAATACAAAATTAGATTTTAATGAAATATTACGTAAAACTTTGAATAATCGTTCTTATATTAACAAAATTACAAAAGTAAAAATTCACATTATTTTCACACAAACAAATTTTCTTCAAAGATTCGTGTTTGTTACGACTTATTTGCAGTTGACTGAGTTAGAAAATTGAATATAACACAATTAACATTACGAATTTCTGATTTGCAGGACAATATATGATGTTAAGAAAGAATAATACTTGTTTAGATTACTGTAAGAATCTTTTTAACTGTAAGAATCTGAACAAACCTCTGTCTGAACAAATATAAGTTCCCAGTAATACGATAATTTCGGGAATTGATATTTTAAAAGCATCCTTATATGATAAAGCAGGATTTTTTAAATTAAACTGGAGAACAAAATATTTGATACCAGTTCCATTAAAATGTAACTTAAATCTCCGAAATCGAATACCAGTTTTCCGATGTAAAATAGTTAGATTCAGTTTCCGCTTTTGGAATAAATTTATACTTTTAAATCAATTTTCAGGATGTATAAAATTTTTATCGAGCAATCATAACCAGAATTTTGAGCAATTCCGTTTGTCTCAATGACGGAGTTGTCGATAGCGATAAAAACAACATCACCTCGAAATATAATGGGAATTTGCTTATAAAAGGAAAACACTTGCAATAAACAAAAGAGCCAGTTTGTTCGTAAGTAAGTTTAAAGAAAACGATGCATCTTTGTTATGTTAATGTGTGCACCATTTATCGATTACCCTTCAGTATCCGGGTTAAATTTGGATTGGGAATTGGGGAATTCAGACTAAATTATGAGTATGTTTTTCTAAAGAGAGCGATAGAATCTGGCAAGGTTGTTACTTCGTTTTTAAACCTCAGCGTTTTGATGAAGGGAAACCTTTTCATTCCTGTTTGTTTTCGATTCCCGCTTCTTTCTGATTAAATATAAAATGCAAAATATACGTATTTATCTCTCTTTGAAATCAGGAATATTTGATTGGTGCCTTTGGGTGACTTATTAAATGATTGTACAAAGCCTTTCTAGAGTTCCTTTTCATTTTTATCTCGGAGAGAATTTTTCGATCTCTTGATTTACGTTTCCGATTTAAATAATAAATAACTGCAAGTCTCCCCATCGACAATGTTTAGCCTTTCTGAACGAAATTAATAATATCAAAGAAAGTGATATTCAGCTTACTATTTTATCTTGACTTTCGATTTCTGGAGTTTAGCATGTTTATGCGAGAATTACTTCAAAGAAGTTTGTGCTTTGGTACGAGATTTATATTTAAGTTGATGGTTCACTTAGGAGATAAAACTATTTTATTCGGTTTTATAAATTCGATACATGTAGATATCGTGTATCGATCTTACTTGATAAAGCGATATATTTCTTACCTGATACTATAAATGAAAGCTTTCATTTGATTTCACACGAGCAGAATATTATCCGGCTTTTCTCGGGTTGAAATGACGAATTTACGGTGAAAGGTCGTACTCAGTTTTTCTATCAATATTTTGACTTGCGCATTCTTGAATCAGTGATGTGATATTTCCAAATTTGGATTTAAAATTTGAATCTACTCAGGAATAGTAATTTGAAAAATACTCAAAATAAAACACCGTTAAAAATAATATGATTTACTTCCAAACCAAACATATATTCATAATACACAGAAATGCTGAATTAGGAAAGCATTTAGTTTTTTTAACTCAGGTGCATAAACTCAGAACTCTAAACGGAATTAAAATAAAACAATAATTCAAGCATTGCCAGATACCAAGTAGCAAAATTAAATTTTTATTGTCAGTGGTTTTATCTCTTGGGTCTAGCTTATAAAGATTTGCTTCCTGCAAAATAAAAGTTAAAGTAGTAGTAAATGTGGTAAAATTTTATCTTTAACGTTCCATGTCTGAAATTTTCAAAATTAAATACTTTTAATTCGTTTTATATTATTTCTTGAATATTCATGATTTACTCAGATTTGAAGGAATACATTCAAACATAAAGAATAAGGATTTTGATTCTGTAAAAACAACTTTAACAAAAATTCTTTCTCCATCAATACTGGCAAAGCAATATGATTTTGATTAATATCTCGTGAAATCGTTATTTTCTTGGACCAACTTTCACAAGACATTCAGTTTTCAGGTTTTTCAGGTTTATCCTATCTAAAATTTAAGAACTCGAGACTCGAAGTTCAAGGTACATCCTTGATACATAAGCTACCTTCGTACGAAATTTCAAATTGGTACGTGGTCTAGTTTCTATGTACACTGCTGGCCACCGTAAATGCAACACCCTGAAGGAAGCATGCAAATAATATGAAATTTACAACATGCATTAGCGGAGGTGAGATATGCAAATGATTAGAATTTCAGCGCAGACGCACATCACGCGCGCCTGTGGTGCCACTTCAAAGCGCTATTTAAGGCTTGGAGATTTCGACGATTTCAAGTACGGCAATTGTGTTTTTCTTGTGGTTTTTTCAAAAAAACGATCAATTATGCCTCGTAGAAAACAGCGATCATCTTTTGATCAAGTATCCGAGTTCGACAGAGGAAGGATAGTGGCTTACCGAGATTGTGGATTATCTTTCAGGGAAATCGGTAGTCGTGTTGGACGAAACCAAACAACTGTAATGCGGATATGTGATCGTTGGATGCAGGAGGGTACGACGGAACGACGTGTTCGATCGCATCCACCTCAGTGCACCACTTCACGTGATGACAGGCATATTGTGCGTATGGCAGTGACGGATCGCTCAGCCACATCACGAACCATAGCACAGCACATTCAGTCTGTACCGCATCATCCAGTGTCTGCGCGTACCATTCGACGCCGTTTACAGCAGAGTGGTCTGTCCGCAAGACGTCCATTGCTTCGTCTACCCTTGACGCAGAACCACAGACGTTTCCGCCGCCAATGGTGCGATGAAAGAAGGATGTGGACGGCAGAATGGAATAAAATTGTCTTTACTGACGAGTCACGCTTCTGTCTGCAACACCACGATGGTCGGATTCGAGTCTGGAGACACCGTGGAGAGAGGATGCTGAACAGCTGCGTTATGCACCGCCACACTGGTCCTGCACCGGGTATTATGGTATGGGGCGGTATTGGATATCACTCTCGCACTCCTCTAGTATGCATTGCCGGTACTTTAAACAGCCAGCGCTACATCTCCGAGGTGTTGGAGCCAGTTGTCCTTCCTTACCTTCAGGGCTTGCCCACAGCCATATTTCAACAGGATAATGCGCGACCACACGTGGCACGCATTGTCCAAGGGTTCTTCGTCAATCGCCAGATTGAATTGCTTCCCTGGCCAGCTCGCTCTCCGGATCTTTCGCCGATAGAAAACATGTGGTCCATGGTTGCTCAACGATTGACCCAGAATACATCCCCAGCTGCCACACCAGATCAACTTTGGCAACGTGTGGAAGCTGCTTGGTCTGCTGTACCCCAAGAACACATCCAAAGTCTCTTTGAATCAATGCCGAGGCGTGTGGCAGCGGTGATCTCCAACAATGGCGGCTACTCTGGCTACTGATTTTGGCAGGAACCACACTTCACAGAAGTCTATAAATTTAATCATTTGATACTTGGTCAACATGTTATCTACAAAATAAATTTTGTTGTGATATCTCTTGTCTTTCTTGGTGTTGCAATTTGGGTGGCCAGCAGTGTAATTCGAATGACATATTTCACACAACTTTCTGTTAATGTAGATAGTGAAGAATTCTTGAATATATATTTCATATTCTCTATGTAAGAAATAAAGAATTGATCAAAGTACTAGAAAATTTGATCCAAATAGGTTCACACAAAGTATTTGTGTTTTCGTAAAACAATGCGCTCTTTTCATTGAACCCTTTTTTCACAATACTTTCCATTGTACTTATGTAAATCATTATTGTATTCATGCATATAGGAACAGATTTTAAATGGAGTAAGCGATAACATCATATATTATGACGTATTTCAACAAATATGCATTTGATTGCAACAGAAATGACATCGACATTCTTAGACGTAACACTAAGAGCAACATTTATATTTTTGATGTATTATGTTAGCTTCTGGATAAAAGTAGATTTTACTTTTTGACATTTCCGTTCGTAGACATTCGTAAATATGTAATATGATTTCCAGATTCCGAGTAACGTATTGTGAATTTTTAGAAAAACACATTATAAGCCTTTGATTAAACCTCCTGTATGAGAATGATTGTATTGAAAAAAACACATTTCTATCTGAAGTCTTCTTTTGAGATATTGACCATATTAGACACGTCTAATACATTATTTGTAATTTATCATAGCATTGTAATTAATTTGCTTTGTTTTGAAACGTTTACTAGCTTCTACCAAAACTAAAAATACCCGACAGATTAAGTTTTATTATAGTGTAAAAATAGTCTAGATACATTAGTTTACTGACTAGTCTTGAAGTAATCACACAACATAAATCTTTTTTTCCCGGGCAACGTACAAGAAGGTATGCAAAAATACTTGGACTTGTGTTTGGTAACAAAGGTAAAACATGTAGAGTAAACTACATAATGAAATATATTACATTGTATTTAACCCTTTAACGAGGTATCTCATCCACCAAAATCTGACCAATTTTGATAATGACGAGATAAATCGTCATCAAGATATTACCGTGCTTTTTATGACAAGATCAAGATCTGGTCAGTTTTTTCTACTAATGCCGAGATATCTCGTTCATCAAGGTTTCATAATGATTTTGCTTATGATGAGATACATCGTCAAGACAACCACCAGGAGAGTCCAGTTAGAAATATTTTACAAACAGAAGAGGTAGGTCATAGTTTAAATCCCTATAAAAATATTACAGAACCCTAAAATAGGGGAATAAGTCGAGAATATATGTACAATTTACAAGAACATAGATTAGTACTCAAATAGTGCACCAAATTTAACTTTTAACTTATCCTCATATCTACAACCACGTCATCTGATCGTGGTTCAAAATTACGTGGTGCTTTCCTCAGATCTTTCCCTTCGGGTTTGATCCCGGACCGTTGCCAATAGTCGTTTTCTGTTGCTCCAGTGCGACGTTAATTAAAATACCTACCTACCCATCTACAACAGCATGGCATTCAAAGAAAATATTAGTCATCTTCTAAGAAGGTCGTACTTTTTATTAAAAGGAAGCATTATAACAAAATTAATAAAAATTAATTTCACTACATGAAACAATGTTGGGACATTATAATTCGTATCGACACATCTTGGTTCTTCAATAGCACAACAAATCGATTAATTTTAACCAGCAACACTCGATAAACTGAATTTTAAAAGTTACTTAAAACTGGTTTAACTCAAAAATAACCTTAGATTCACAATATTAAACAGATGGGAATCATCGATCTTTGCTTTAAAATACGTGACAGCAGTTCGATTCAAACAAGCTCAAAAGAACTCATCGTTTAAAATAATACCAAATTAAATCCAGTGAACATCAAATTGATGAACCTCAGAAAAAGAGAAATCGAATCAATCCAAGCGACAGCACTCATAAGCACACGCCGCCGGAACACGGGCACTTTAATTATTCAATTTCGGTTTCAACTTAATTAATTTATGTCGCAACTGCATCCACCACAAGAAAAGGAAGACAATCTCCCACTCATTCAGAAGAGCCAGAAGACAATATGTGGCTCGGAAAACAAACTTAGGAATGGGAGTCACACTTGAGGAAAGTCGATAAATTTTTCATGCACCGAAAGACATACGATGTGGATAGTGCACGTCATTTCACGAATGTATCCCTTTCCTGTTCTCTTGAATAAATAATAAGGTACTTTAGGAGGGAAATCGATGATGGATTGTTTCACCACCGACGTCAACTGCGTCTTAAAGAATTGGAGAAGATTCAGGACACTCCGGGGTTAAGTCAGCTGGAACAGATGAAGAAGGAGAGAAGGGAAGGGTGAGTAAAAAGCACTAGAACTTTCAGTGGTTGAACGCAGCTAGTTTGGGGGAATGTTCCCGTGCCTCTAATGTCATACAAGTGTACATTAAAAATTCAGAATCTAAAATGGGCCTGCTCGTCCTATGTAGAGTTGATCCCCTTTTTATTGTTTCTTTTAAGAGTTTCGTAATGAAATTTGCAGTCAACAATGTAGTCTGTTCATTTTTACATGGTTTTTCTTAAAAAAAAATAAGTTCTAAATATTGAAACAGGCATACCAAATTGTTTGGGAAACAAATTCATCGTCCTGCGAGGCTCATTTTAACCCTCCAAGTGGTTTTGACGAGATATCTCGTCCATCAAGATCATCTGACGAATTTTTGCTAATGAGGACTCGTCATGAAAGTACTATCGATTTTTTTATGATAACGAGATCAAGATCTGGTCAGCTTTCTTCTAATGGCGAGATATCTTGTCCACCGTGATCAGATTAGTTTTGCTAATGACGAGATACCTCGTCGAGCCAACCACCAGAAGGGTGTTCTGAAAGATTATTATAATTATTAATATATTGATATATTCTGTTTGACTATCCATTGCTCATCTGCAACAATTTAAATGAGTGGTTTTAAATCGATTAGGTCTTGAACAAATTATAATGGATTGGAATTTAAAATGTTTAATCGAAACAACGTTTTAATTATTGAAATAATACGAATTTAGCCAGGAGATCAAACATCGCAAAGATTATTTGTGTTTTAAAAAATACATAATTTACTGCCTGTAATTTTATTGCAGACAGTATTTTATTGCATTTATTTTCGCTTGTATCCCAGGTTTAAGAACTCTGATTCGTAATTCATCTGTTCTTATATAACAGATCGAATAAAAAGCAATGAAGTTGGTAAATGTTTATTTATAATGATTAAACACCTTAAAAGTTGAATCAAGATATATTTAACATTTTAACGAATCATCTCTCTTTAATTAATATTTTTATGCATTTTTAAATTAAACTTTGGATACAGTAAATAATGTTTCGAATTCCTGCTTCTTTTATTTTCAAAATGCCGCAAATAAAGTAAGATTTTATTCAGTTGCAAATGCGTTAAATTGCATCGATATTTAAATAAATAAAAGGACCTAGGAAGATGATAAAGAAATGGAATCTGTTTCCAGAAAAAATTATCGGAGGAAGGAACTAAAATTTCGAATCTTCGTATAAAAACTATCTGAATCGATTTCCATAAAAAAACATGAAGGCTGCTTATTCATAACTTCTACGAATATTAATTTCAAAATCTCAACACTGTATTTTACAGTTAAATTAAAAAAAGAAACATTATAATGATTTTGCTTTTCTTTAACCCTCTTTATGATTGTCTCGACAAGGTATCTCGCTAGTAGTAAAATCGGAAAGATCTTGATGAATGAGATATCTCGTCATTATAAGAAAACTGAACCGATTTTGATCTCTTTATGATAAAAAAATCGGCAATATTTACGGAACCGATTTTGATCTCTTTATGATAAAAAAATCGGCAATATTTTTTTCTGATGACGAGATATCTCGTCATTAGAAAAGTTTGTCAAATCTTGATGGGTGAGATATCTCTTCAAAATCACTTGGAGGGTTAATAGTAACATAAAAATTTCTGCGTAATAGGAAGATAACTTCGGAAGAAATGAATAAAAGTCTGTGAAGCCACTTGTAATTTAACATGAGGTGCTCTGAATTATCCTTGATCATAGAGAAGAAACGTCTGTACAAATTAGTTGTAACTTTGAATTTGAAGTTGAAACTGGAAATTTGGAGTCAAATCAGGTGTTGTCATTTGAAGTTATGAAGTTTGGGTGCAATGTGATATGAATGGTCAATTATGTAAGTGATATGTATACAAATTTGTAGATGACATCATTCCCTATTAAATGGTACCATCAAATTTGTACTACTGTAAGCAATGCGTGAAAATAAAATAAGTTCAATTGTTTGACACCTCAGCTATATGTACCATTTTTATTAAGCAGCCTAATAAGATAACTAGGTACGCTACTAAATATACCTTTTTAATGATTCCATCAGAAAGAAAAATTATAAACAAGTCTCCATAGAGCAAATATATTTATATTCTTTAACCCAACTGATGGTTGCCTCGACAGAATACCTTGTCATTGGCAAAACTGTCCAGATCTTGAAGGATGAGATATTTCGTCAGTAGAAAAAATTCACCAAAACTCTCGTCATTATAAAAAAATCGGCATATCTTATCACGAGATATCTCGTGATTAGAAAAGATGGTTATAACTTGTTGGACGAGATATCTCGTCGAAACCACTTGGAGAGTTAATGTCTGAGTGCACACCGAATAGATGAACGAATAACACAGTTTGAACACTTCTTAACTGATTTTATCTTTTATGAAAACATCACACCGTTTTTACGCACTTCCATTTTATGGTTTCCTTAACAAAAATGGCTAAATATAAATCACCCGCACGTACATTTAAGTAAATCCGTGTAAAGGTGCCATTAATCTTTACACTTCCCTCTTTTTATATTCCTCTTTGCAGAACATAAATTCGTCTAACAGCTCCTAACGTCTGGAAAATAACACAACTCATAAACCTTGACACCACGGTTTAGCGTTACAGAACACGCATTACCACCAAATTTAAAAAACAGCTGACGCTATAATAACACACTACAAAATTCAAAAACTCCAAAAGTGGTAAATAAAATATGTAATCATCCTCCAGTCTTTTTCTTCACATAAAAAAAGAAGACGGAGTTAGCTTTCCATGCTAACTTAATTCCTTCCTTCAGCGCAAAGAAGAAAGACTTCCTTCTTCCCTGCCTCACGCTATGTGTTTAAGAAATATCGGGGCAGAACTTCTACAGACCTCCCGAGACCGGAATATCCGAAAAACTGTTAAAATGAAATCCCAGGAGCAACCTTTCCTGGCGAAGCATTTATTCGCCGAATTTTAGCTTCTTCGCGAGAATCCTCCTCTTGGCAAAAATTTTTCATTGCGGCGATCGTGAGGTCCTGCTGCAGGAAGCCCTACTTTCGGCGGTTTTTGACAATAAATGAGATAAATGATAGCGGCGAAGAGCGCCATAAACACCGGTCCTTGTGAGTGACGTCCATTACTAGAGCGTTTACCGCTGAGCGGGAGGTGGCCGACACAATTTCCAGTTACCCCGCGAAATCGGTTTTAGTGAGAATGCATTAATTTTAATGGAAACGTGACTGATGATTTCTTGTGTACCAAATTCTCGCGGTACTTCTTTGCAGTGGAAAGAAGGAGTGTGGAATTATTGTTGGCTTTGGATAGAAAATGTGAGGACAATGGATTGCACTCGAATCGACTTGCAGGATGTTAGTTGGATTTTTCTAGAGCACAGGGGACATATTTCAGGCAAGCTTCGCCAAACACGAGACAGCGTAATGAACATTCACATTCGTAGAAAGTTTTACTCACACACGGTATGGGATCAATCCCGAAGGGATTGTTAATTTTAACCCCTATTAATTTTGAACCACGGTTGGATCACTAGGTTAACAACTGAACTGGCACCCCGCTCTCCAAATTTCTACTCCAACGTGAGGACATTTGAGGCCACGACAGCTTTAGCAAGCAACAACCACCGTGTACACGCCGGTCTTTGATTGAACCGAGTTTCGAACTTGCAACCCCTCCGCGGTTGCTAATCCGTTAATCTTCCATTTGTGTTACCGGGGCCCCATCTTTAACGCTGATTCTGGATTTAAATTTATTTTTCGGTACCGATAGCATTGTTAACAAGTTGGCAGGGGTAAAGACATCCATGGTGATCGCTGTTCTTGCTTTCGCATATAGTAGCCTTCTAAAGCGTTTTCTCACCGGCTTGACAGTTATAAATGTAGTCTGAGCATCTATCAAAAATTACAAACGCATTAAAACAAACTTTTATGTTTGCTTTCTAAATAGAAGCTATAAAACTGTAGTAAAAAATATTTCGTTTTTCTGCATTTCAATCGGCTATAAATTTCCACTTACCATACTATTAGGATTTCACAAGCCCTAAATAATGTTTTATAATAAACATCTATGAAAAACCTATCAGCAAACGAAAAACTGTAATCATTAAATATCAATTCCGAACATTGTTAAGTACTTACTTTAAAAACTATGTTGCTTCTCAATTTCCTGACTATTTATTCCTTATTCAGGAACTTAATAAGAGAAATAAAGTTAATTCCTATTTCAATACACATCTTTCATCATCTTGATGTTCCAGTGGAGAATCAATGTGGCTCGATTTATTACACACTCATTTAAAAATACAAACGCAAATATTAAATAGATTTTGTAAAATTTAGTGTTTATATACTTCCAATATTCAGAAAACGTTCAATGTATCTTATTGTTCCCTTATCTCTACCTGTTTATATCTAAACCTATAACCAATACGAACAGTCTCATTTCAAATAATGTAGAAAGATACTTCTTCGCATGCAATTCTAGTTAACAATGGTTCAATACACCCACTTATTGTATATATACCCAAACCCAAAATCAATACGAAAAAAATTACTTCGAATAAAGTAGAAAGATACTTCGTATTTAATTCTATATATCCATACATAATACAACTATTCATAGAAACCATTTATAAAGTATAAAACATTCAGACATCACTGTCATAAAACTGCCTGTCTGAAAAATGATATTAAAAAATTAAATTATATTATAAGTGCTGAAACTTAAAAGAAGCCACTTTGTAAAGATTAAATGCGAATTGGATTACTTTTGTTTTAAAGACTTCTTGGTCGTACATTGATAAATATTTAACTGGTACAATTCTTTATACCCTAGACTACTAAAGCTTAATAGATCGATCTTGGTAGAAATAAAGATTCTATTACTTTTATTTAAGGGAAGGAGTTGAACAAAATTTTTTGAGTCAACCTTTTGACGAATATTCTTTTGCTTTTCTGCGTGTGTGCGTAGGAGGGAATCAATGTTCAGACTTAAATCCATCTCGATTTTTCCATATCTACATTTTCAAAAGAAATATTTTATTACATCCATTAACACCACTTTATAAGATGATTTATCAGTTAAGCGTTGACAGCGTTTTCTTTAAAAGGTATTTATAATTTTTAATCAAGCTCGGCAAGTTTTATAAAAAGTTCGCCGAAACAGTAATCTTAAAATGGCAGTCAAAAATGGAAAGTGGCTAGTACTCAAAATATTTATTCAACGAAGATATTTAATTTTGTTCCAAATAAACATGACATAGTTTAATCACTTAGAAAATCGATTATGCTTTAGCCATTAGAATATAACTAAATTTTATAATTATAACTAAAAACAAATCGTATTGTACGTAGTCGATTGTCTTTTAACAAATTTTTGACCCAGCCCATGTTGATAATGTACAATGGTAAACTGGTATAATGTAAATGCATCGTTAGGATTAGTTTTTAAGATTCACCAGTTTCACTAAACATTTCCATTAAGGTTTTGAAATTTTTCCTCCATTCATAAATTTCATAAAAAATAACTTATTTCACAAAAGAATGTTCATATCTGATTATTGAACAATCTTACTCTTTTTTGTGTCTCAACTGATGTTGAAAATCAATTTGATGACCTCATTCTACTTTAACCATCCTGCTGGTTGTCTCGGCAAGGAACCTCGTCGTTAGCAAAACTGACCAAATCTTAATGGACGAGATATCTTGTCATTAGAAGAAAACTGACCATTTCCCGATCTCGCCATCATTAACTAATAGATGCTATCTTGATGACGAGATATCTCGTCATTAGCACAAGTTTTCAGATCTTAATGACGAGATACCTCGTTAAAACCACTTGGAGGATTAAAAGATCTGTTGATGTCTGCATATAAGATTTATTTTTATTTATCACAATTGTTGGTTTATGACTATCATTAGATAATTTTTATTTTATAATCCTATTGCAAGGAAGTTTACGTTTAGCAGTTTTCTATAGTTTAATTGATCTGAAAATGTTTCATCAGCAAGAAAACTCATCATTTGATAATATTTCGCCAGAGTTGCCCCTTGTGCAATTAACGGCAAACTTAAAATTGTTAATATAATTATCGACAGAAATCTAATTTGAACGACTGAAACTACTACTTCTATACCCAAGTTGTATCCGATACTCTTGCTATAATAACTATACATATAATAGCACTAAATACGTGCCGAAACTGTAGGAGACTTTTGTCTATGTCCGCATCCAGTATGATGGTACTTAAACCATCCATACGAAACCAGAAAAGTGTAACTTGAACATTACTTTTTGCCTTGAAGATTTCAACTAAACGTATACTACATAAAAAAAGTGTTTTAAAAATTGTATTGATTTCAGAATTTATATGAAGCAAAGATTATGTTAACTGAGTTTTAAAAAATTTAGATTTATTTGTACTTCCGAAAGTACGTTTCGATTACATTTCGTTTAAAGTAATTGTGATCTCCCCAAAACTAGTTAAACTGTGTTACAATCAATCCAATATTTAATTATTTCAGAGTAATTTCCATAATGTTTAGATTTTTCGCAATTTATACCTTTCTCCAAAATACTTTTACTTAACCTCAACCACAACAGCAATTACTGTCCCAACAGAGATCAGTACGGCAAAATTACTTGATTAACTTGAAACTAATTAATGTGATGTATAATGAATTTCCCCCTTATCCAGGAAAGTTTCCATTTTTTTGGTATATGCGCTAAAAACTCTAAATCTAATTAACCCTTGTTTTTAAAAGAATGTGGAAGAGCAACAAACTGATACGTACTAACATTTGTCGGTGAGAGTTATCACTAAAATTATTAATACTCAAACTGTATTCACTTAACCCTCCTGGTGGTTTATCTTCGCGTCGCTAACTGCCCTATAATATCAAGCCTCTGGTGAAAAAACTTATTCCCAAATGTCACTAGTTCTGGGCAAGAGACAATTTGTTTCTTATACTTAGGTCTTCATTCCCTTGGAGTAATAGGGCAGATTTATTTCGACAAGAAATCTCGCCCTTAGCAAAATTGACCAGATCTTGGGAGGAGATAACTTGTTGAAATACTCGGTGGGTTAAAAGCACAAACCATCTATATGTAACGCTTACTTTGAAATCCTCAAGGTTAAAATCGGATATTCACCTCATCAGATGGACATTTTGTTTCAATTAAGGTTCGTCGGAGTTCCCTACAGGCGTCCACTGAAACTATTACAATAACCATTCCATTACATCAAACCAATTACAAATCCCTGAAAAATAGCCACCCTATTTGTTTTCCACCAAGCTATTAGAACCTCATTTAACCCTGACGTTAAAAAACGAGGCGCAACAACAAAAATTAATAAAACCCGGAACATATTTCTTCCCCAGTCAGCCATCTTCCTCACACCCCTCTAATATACGGTCTGTCTGGCAACTTCTTGCCGACTTCAATTATGGAAACCGCGTGCGGTACTTTTGGCAGTGACATCTTTGTCGCCTTACCATTGACAAACGATGCCTTGTTGAGGGAGATATTGTGAAAATGTCATTAACCATCACGCCCCACCGATCCCGGTATTGATTCCATGGGTTGGAGTGCTCGGGTAAAAGGGATCAAGTCGGGCATAACTTACCCGGGGATGAGTCCTACGCCTAATCTAGAGGTGGAGAAAATTGTCCGGAGGATGAGAATTTCATCAGCGATCGATGTTGACTGAAGAAAAATGGGGAGTTGTTTTAAAAGATTGACTTTTCGGAAGCGGCGTCACGTATTCTCCGGGCTTAACACGCTTGTTTGGGTTTTATTTGAGCGATGATGATCGAGGATAAATGGTTGCGTAATTGAAATTATGAGCAGGCCCGCCTTGTGCTATTACTTTTTCGAGTACAGGTCGGGGTAAGTTTGTGTGGGAACGAATTGATTTTTGAAGAAGCATTTGTTATTGAGTTGTTTGTTTTGTGTGTAACTAGCAGAATTACTCTGTATTTCTCGGGGGTGAATTGGTTAAAAAACGTTGATTAAAGTGATACGAAAAATCACTTTTCTCTATCATAGAAAAAAATAAGTGAGTGGAAAATGATATTTTAAACTCCATTTTGGACATTTCTATAGGTTCGACATTTTCCATTGGACGCAGTACGATGTTTGATTTATCCTTGATTTTATTTATTTTAAGACTAAATTACAAAAATTCGGTTGGTTGTTTTGGGGTTTTATAATGCAAGGGCAATGCCAGTTTTCCTACCAACGTTTTCTGACTTATAGCACTCTTGCATCAGGGATGCGATACATCCGAATTCCATCATCATTATGAAATGTTGAAAAAACATATTTATGATAATTTTATTTTCAAGCAAATACATTATTTCCTGAAAATTTCATTCTAGATGGGAAACAGCTTGTTTTAAAATTGAATGTATACAGTACAGTCAAAACAAAGTTTATCTATTACAATTGTTCAAGAAACCGAAGGTCAATTTTACAGCGTTTAAAAAAAAGTCAATGCTTTCAACTAATATTTGAGGTAGCAAAGTTGCATAAGAATAGCTGTAAATCGTAAACAACTTCAATCTTCAATCACTTAAGACCAAAACTTATCAAGTTTTTAAAAGTCCTAGTTAGAATAATTTATAACCGTGATATTATTCCAAGATCAGCAAAGTTTCATTTAAAATTCGCTTTACTTCAACTGGCATATAGTTTAAATCAATTCTTTGTGGCACTTTTGTGTACCCTCTAGCTTATCTTAGTGGTGCTTGGAGACATACAGCCCTAAGTGACTATAACTTTATGTTTCATACTTCCTCTAAAAGCTTATATACGAGGTTTGAAAAACACCCTGTGCAAATGTTTTGGTTTCACGTAACACACAAATACATGAGATTCTAATTTGTTCAATGATGAATGTATTTATATTATAAGATCAAGGAAGGATGCATCTAATGAATAGCTTCACGGAACAAAACGCACGCCATCTAACGATGAAAACTGAGAAATGATGTACAACTAGAGCAGATAATGAGCATTTACACAAAAATTCGGCCTTAAAGATCACTCTTAATTTCAAAACATTGACTTTCGGACGGCTACTCAATCATAGGTTTCGTCATCGGCTGTGCAAGTATTTGAGTTTATTGGATAGATAATGAATGTGGATAATGGATTGTGTTTTGAAAATATGTTTTGTTCTGTCGCATGCTATTCCTTTTTCCGTTGCAGCCCAGGAAATGTTTGTGAAGAAGCTAATTGGACTTAGAATTAATTTTTGTGGCTAAGTAGTTTCCATTGTTTAAATAACAAGACATGCAATACAAAAAATCAATTGTTTGCTTGTGAAAACGTCTGTTGGGAATTTGTTCATAGAAAATATATTTATCTAAAAGGCAAGTAGATATGCACAGAAAAATACTGTGACGCGAAAAATACTGCTTTGTTTAGTGGTAAAAAATAAAGGTTAAACAAAGAAGTAGTTTTAAAAAAAGTATAAACATCTTAAAAAATATCATTATGAGGAGTAGGTTGAAACTTTTTAAAGATAAGTTGTTTCTTAAAATATTAACTTTCGGAAATGACCTCAAATCTAGTTTTCGTTAACGACTTTAAACTCGGAATTTTGTTTACGAAATAATGACATTGAATAAAGGGATACATCATGAGAATTGTGGTTTATTCATCTGTATAATGTTATCTTTTCTTTTACAGGTACTAGAAAATGTTTGGAGAAATAAAATTTTTTGAAGTAATTTATTCTGTTATAAAGGACTTATTTCTTTGTATACAAAGACATGTACCAGAAGTAAAGTATGTTTATAATTTTTGAGATTTGACATGGTTCAAAACAAGATTTGAATATTCCAGAAACTAGTTTTGTCGATGGAAAATATTTGCTAGAAATGGTAAAATATGTAAGATAAATACCAGGTTTAAGTAACAATGCAACAAATAAAACGTTTGATTATAGCAAAAAATTAACAAAGCATCATAGTTGGCGTAGAATGTCTGATCAAAAAGTAACCTTTTAAAGTAAAAACTGGTCATAAAATAAAACTACTTAATATATTTATTTCAAAATAGACAATTTCAGAGTTAATACATGTCTCCAAATGGTACTTCTACAATTGGAAACATTTTTAATGCCAGCTTTCAGTACCCCTCTTCATCATGCTCCATTCCATTTTTCTTGACTATGCGTTCTGAATCTTGCTCTCATCATTTTCTGCCTAGATATTGGTGAAACGTTACTTGAAACTACATTTGGGAGTAGAACTGTTAAACTAGTGCTTAGCCGTATTTGGCCAAAATTATCTTGATAAGGTGCGAAGCACTCACTGAAAAACTCTGGTGAAGGACTCTAGTCAACTTTCTCAGTTGTGGTCTATTGCATCGAATAACTTCTCGCGGACGAAGGATAACAATCAGGTAACATTCCTTGTTGACAGTTTGTCCCAAAGGAAGTGCACTCGTGATGAATTATACCCTGGTGGTCAAATTAACTGCTTACAAGATCTCTAGATTGTTTCGTGATTATCAAGTCTTCTTTAGCCGAGAAGTTCTTTGCGTTTTCCAATGAGATGACTGCTTTTATTTAAGGGTTAGCAGTGGACCCAGTTTTCCTCTTCGCGGATGATTTTGTCATGATAGCATTGGAGACTCAATCAGCCCATCATGCGCAATGATCTTTTTAGCTGGACAAAATAACATAGAATATAAGTGCAAGATGATGTTCTTGCAACGACCCATTGAATGCACAATCTCGAAAATAACAAATCCACGCAGTAGGATTTTAGATGCATTTACCAATGTCCTGTCTTCGGCGTGCAGCTAGTTAAAGCAATAAAAACGAGATCGGATGCTCTTTGATCAAATCTTGTAAATCTCAAAGTGTTTTAATACAATAAACTTCAATCACACACGGTAAATTTCGACATTTAAATTAGCTTACTATAAGCTAACAGATTTTTTAGTTTAAAATTTTATGGTGTCAGACCGATACATTTTAGATGAGACGCATTAATAAAATTATTATACAGTAATTAAACAATTCTATTTATTTTCATTGCAAACATTAAAGTTTGTAATTTGAAACAATTTATAATAAATCAGGATGGTATTTTAATTAACGCCGCACTAGAGCATCAGAATGGGCTATTTGCGACTGTCCGGGCTCAAACTCGAACGGAAGGATCCAAGGACAACACCACGTAATTTTGAACCATGGTCAGATGACGTGCACCTGAGCTGGCACCCCACTCTCCAAACGTCCACCCCACGAAAACGTGAGGACATTTGAGGGCACTTCAGATTAACGTGCACCAGCTCCCTTTATACCCGACAGCCTTTGGTTGGATTCAAACGCGCAACCCTCCGGTTGCTAATCCGCTACTCTCCCAAACGGACTACGGCGGCCCTTATAATAAATCTTCTCAACTCATAAAGAAAAATAATAATAAGGTAGGTAACATGATTTTATTCTCAGGTTACTTTTTCATACACAGTATTAGCAAGAATTGTAATCACGATGAAACGAATTTCCAAATGAGCCAGCATAAACCGAAATACAATAAAATATGTTTATTCACTGACATTCTAGCTTTAAAATTAGTTGAGTTATTAACCGAAACCGAATTACATTTAAAAGTACATACATCTAAACAAATACAGACTATTCAGTATGCTTTATTTAAGCATTGAGCAGTCGATGACTGAAATATCTAGACTTCAGTACTCGTAAACTTAAATAAAAGGAACAACTTTCTTGAAAACATATTTTCAAATGCTTCAGCATCAAGCTTAAAATACATTGACATAAAATTCTTACAGTACACGAATGATATCTCCGTCCTCGTTCCTCCGATATTCTCACGGGTTTCCATGCGATGGATTAAAGTGTTGATGGAAGTAAAGAAGTAACCTGATCACTGGAAATTGAATCCAATTTCCTTCCGAGCACAGAGGGATCTATTCGATATCCTGCTAGGATGCCAGGTGCGTCGAGTCTCAGCTGCGTGGTGAAGAAGCGGATTTTAGAAGTGAGGTATGGATTTATGGAGCTAAGATTTATCACTACTTCCAAATATACATGACGTTTGTCTATATACAACTTAACTTTCTGCAGTTCAGTTAGTTTCCCTTCCCAAACTCTGTTTTCTTACTGTTTCATAAAAATTGAGAAATGCGCGAGTTTCCAAAGTGTATACATGGTATTTTTGTAAGAGCACCATTTTGTTTTACAATAACTTTTAAATGAAACTTTTTATTTAATATTTTACCTATTGTTTACTCAATGACTATTTATTGAATATGACATCGGTCAAATAACCACTTATGTTCGCCCTGCAAATACGGCTCCTTTCGACCACGTGATTTGTTCAATTTCTACATCAGTGGATAAGCTAACAGAATAGCCATTATCGGGATAAGACTTTTCAAAGGTTTATTCATAAACGGCCTATTCATTCCCGTAGATCAACTGTTTGGTGTACACTTTGCAGTGGAGGTATTACTGGACCATATTTTCGAGGATGCTAATAAAAATGCGGTTACTGTCACGTGTGATACTCTCAATTGGTACACAAAATGTTTAAAGTACACGTAGTTTCAACAAGATGAAGGGATATATTACACAGCTTTTGCAACCATGCGAATTCTAAAGGACGCATTTTCTGGCTGAAAATGTCAAAATCTGGTGACTTCGATTAGTCCTATTCGTTACCCAATTTGACAACACTGGATTTTTTCTACTGAGCGTGAAGGATTTAAAGGAACGAGAATATGCTTAGCGCCGAACATCTCAAGCAAAACATTCGCGAAAAGTTTGAACAAATCTCCCCAGAAATGATCTCAAATATAATGTAAAATGTGGTCACAAGAGCCCGTGTTTTCAACGTGGCCAATGGCGGTTATTTGACCGATGTCATAAACCATAAATTATTATCGAGTAAGAAATATGTAAAAGTTATATTCCAAAAAATGGTGGTCTTAAACAACAACTACCCAGTATTTTGCTTATACAAATAACCTTCGTTATTCCTTAGTATATCTCCCATTAGTCTATATTACTCATTTTTACTCGTTCCCTAATGAATTTTCGATAGAGAAAATCAAAGTTAATCTTAATCGTTCTTTAGAATTGAAATTAAAAGGGCATTTGCTTCAAGCAGTTGTCTTTAACTGAATAGGTACAAAAATAAGTGTCTTGAAGAAAGAACGATAAGGAATCTATTTTCAATACTCAACCACATTTATATCATATTTAAAAGGTTTCATCATTCATTTTATGTTTACCTTGCAGTTTTACATTGTTTTAAATTAAAAACGCTGAATTTAATGCAAATAATTATTGGTTTCTATATTTCTAATGATCAAGTTTTTTAATCCTCGTTGTATCGTGCTTTTTCTCGTCCCCAAGAAGTACGATATATCGAGAGGTAGATCTAGTATGTTGAAGCATTTCCAATTATGGGGCTTCAAGGTATTTTCCTGCTATGCTTTTTAAAGTTTCGTTAATAACTATCTGTTGATATTAAAACACCAGCAATATTTAAAAAATGTATTTGATATCTAACAATTAATTTTCTGTTTGCTTTACGAATGATTCCGTAAGTTTGATTACACCTGATAACAATTCGAAAGCTTCACAATTTGAAGATAAACAACGAGTTTTAGTGAGAAAATTATTGTTATCTAATTGATCATATAAAATTTGAATAATGTATACGTTTCAAATTATACAGGTTACTTATATGTTGATTTCGTATATTTTGTCTAATGGAGGTACCTGAATTAAATGCACAACCCAAATTGAATTGAATGTACTTTAGTTGAATTGAACCATCATAATTCAATTATATATGCCAAAAAGGGGATTATGTTTAATTCTTTCACGAAATGCTGTTTACAATTTATCTCACTATATAACACTGAATATCGATGCATAATCCGACACACCATAGTCTTTTCGGAGGGTATTTCAGTATTTAAAAAACAAATTCTATGTAAAATATTGTGATTAGTGGTTGGACATATTTAAGATCCCATCCACAAGATAAATTTGTTTTTAGAAGACAAAATAAATCCTATGTCATAAATTTTCTTATTAATTAGAATTATTTACTAATTAGTTCAAACATCAAGGTATATTTATTTAAATATTTCAAGACCGTTAGCTAAACTGAATGAATAAACGTAAGTAAATATTTTCCTCCCTGGGTGTATTTCTCTCTTCTGTGTCAGTAAGGCTTTCACTGTGTGTGTATCAATGACTTGATATTGTATGTCTTGTATCAATGACTTGATATTGTATGTTTTGTATCAATGACTTGATATTGTTTGTCTTGTATCAATGACTTGATATTGTTTGTCTTGTATCAATGACTTGATATTGTATTGTGTCTGGAGCAGCGTGGCCAAATATGGCCCATGTGCAAAAACCAACCAACGAACTTTAACTAAATTTTATTGATTTGGGTAAACGAAGTACAATTTTCAGCTGTGCATCTGAAGAAATCAACGTCATCACATCTTCTAAGGTGCTTACTATCCTATTATTACCATATTTAAGAAACAAATAGACGTAAATTTTAAATAATAACTAGTCCTCATATTTTAAATACCACGCAAAGTTTTGAATTGTCCTAATTTTTCAAGACATTTATTGCTTGTCCCTATATGTATTTTTGAGCAGTACACTAAAGAATATCATGAAATTACTCAGGAATTTAAAATATTTTTTATAATGCTATTAAGTAACTAAAAGACAGCTATAATTATATTTATTGGCATGTAACAGGAGCTTTTAAAAAGTATTAAACCGTGAATCCATATAGAATACAATTTAAAGCAGACAATGCACACATACATTGTATTTGCTCGAAGCAAACATTTAGACGAATTAAGCAGAATAAAGAAATTGAAAGAATCGCTCGATGATATTTTAAAATAATTTACTTTTCACTTATCAGGATGGGAGCTGCTACTTTTATTCAAGATTTCATTAAGTAAATTAGTTAATGGAATTATTTACGCTCCATTTATTTCAATTGTTACATCCATTCGCTTAGATGAGCTCAATTCTTTTTCAAAGGTGAGGTTTTTCTCCATTTCAAAATAGCCTTTTACATTATTATTTTAACCACAACGTTTTTTTCGCCATACGCATTAATTCTTTTGAATCTAAAAATCGTTTCGGGGTGGCAAATGTGCGTACTGACTAATCACAATATGGGTACATTAGAAGCGAAAAATAAATTCGACTTCAAGATAAAGTAAAGTATAGTTAAAAATTTTTAAACAGATGAAAGAAAATGTGAGTTTGCTTGTCTACGTACTTAAATCAGTAGTAATGAAGTAGAAACAGAAAAAGCACTTTTGTAAAAAAATATATCTGATTAATTAGAAAATTGTCATTATGAGTCGGCCAGTAGATGCTCAATATGGTTAGTAAATAATTATTTTTAAATTTCATTTTACAGAATTCATCAGAATGAGTTTACCCAGGTCTCACATTAATTAAATAAACATTCTAGAACTGAAAGAAGTATGAATAATTTTTATGTGGGTATTAAAAAAAAATATTAGCGTATCTATTTTTCTCAAAAATGTTTGTTAAAAGAAATCAGTTTTGTAATTAAGCAATGATATTTTCAGATAATTGACTAATTAGTGTAATACATTTTTAATATTAATATTATTTTTCGATAATAAACTAATTTATGTAATAAGTGTAGTGAATTCTTAATTAATATATATATGTACAAGGGTACATATATCGCTAGGTATTGTAAGTGTTACCCATAAAAGTGCTTCTTTCTAATCCTTTTCCAAATGATTAAAAAATACTTATTCTCTTTAAATTTTCATTACTTAAACCAACTGTTTACAGTACTACTCCAACACAATATGGCGCACCATTGGCCTTCGCCATTTTTCTCAAACCCACACGATTTAAAAAACAACCTACACTGTTTAGAAGTGGTCGTAGATGTGAAGGGGGGAAACAGGATTAAAAAGGATGCCCGTGATTCTCACATCCCCAAATAAGTTCCAACAAGGAACGCTGCGAACGATTCCCTGGATATTACCCCCTTGAGAACATTTCACGATGTACGATGGCGGAGAACATTTTTCAAGCTCCCCATTCCCTCCGGACAGTTGTCCTTGTCCTGAGGTTAAACTTAGTGGGTCGATGCATTTTGTTTGGATGCCATGTCACTGGAAGTAGAAGAAATGTCGCTGGACGGACTACAAAGCCTTTTCACACTTAGACCGACAGTGACTCGACGTCCCGACACCGATTTGCTCTTCTAACGGTTACTGACATACATCCGGACTTTCAATAGCTTTTTTCTCTTTACAAATAAATGTTTCTTCACTCCCTTTAATTCAATGTCCTTGTTTCGTGAGTGGCTATTTGACAACAGTAGAGCCAGATGTGGGAAATTATTTGGAGACCCAAGTGAAACCCCAGTTTCGAAATTCTAACGTGGCTATGGCGATTATTACCAATAAAAATTGGTATATTTCTAATACCTAGTCAAATGAACGTTATTCATTACGACACTACAAGGGGGATATTTGAACCAATTTGCATTACCTTGGCGCACCACAGTGGTGGGTTCACTCTACACCCCAGTTTCGAAACTCTAATGCGCCTATACTGATCATTACCAATAAAAATCCGTATACTTTTTCATAATACCCAGTTAATTGCACGTTATTCATTACGACACTACAAGGGAGGATTTGGGAACAATGCGTTACCTTGGTGCACCACGTTGGTGGATTCATGTTACACCTCATAGTCATACCACACATTCTAGACACAGGGGTCGCCGTGGCTCAATGGGTTTTCCCAGCGTCCTAGTAGGGGCCGTCGTGGCTCAGGGAGTATGCCGACTGCGCTAGCAAAAAGTTGTAGGCGGTGCAGTTTCGATTCCTGGCAGGTGCGAATCTTCCCTTACTGTGTTTCTCTTCTCTGATTAGTCAAAAGGGACGCGGTAGTCCAGTTGGAAGAACAACCGATTAGCAACCGGAGGGTTGCGTTTTGGTACAGTCAAAGATAGTCGTGTATACGGATGGTGGTGTTCGTTAAATCTGTCGTGGTCTCAAACGTCCTCACGTTAGCGTGGTGTGGAAGTTTGAAGAGTGGGGTGCCAGCTCTGGTGTCGACCACGTCATCTGACCGTGGTTCAAAATTACTTGGTGTTGTCCTCGGATCTTTCGGGATTGAACCAGAGTCGTTACCAATCGCCTATTGTGTTGCTCCAGAGCGAAGGTAATTAATTACCTACCTCACACGATGTCAAATGAACATTATTCATTATGGCATTACAAGGGCGGATTTGTGAACCCCTTTGCGTTACATTGGTGCACCACGGTGGTGGATTCGCGTTACATCTCATATACATACCACACATTCTAGACACATTGATAGTCGTGGCGTAATGGATTTACCCACCGTTCTAGTAACCTGCTATTTGTAGGCGGCATAGGTTCGATTCTTCCTTGGGGATATCTCTCTTTTGTATAAGCAAACACATGACAAACAACATCAAGTAATGCGAATACGCACACATGAAAGGTTTTAGTAACAGAGAAGAGAAACATCCAAGGCAAGTTACAGGAATCAAAACTGCACCGCTTACAGCTCGCATGTTGCAAGCGGAAAAAACCCACTGAAAAATTATTTATGTAATGCAGTGACACTGGTTCATTTATTTACAGCAATCTGACTGATTGTTGGTGATTTACTTTAATTTTCTATTATTCTTTTAGCCAGGAAAATCCAATTAATAGTGTATAAGTACATTTTATCTCGCGTTTCCTATCTAAAAACTAACATTAAAAGTATTAATCATTGTTCGAAATACTTCAGTAGTGCAATTTGAATCATTTGAAAAATATTTAATCATTCAAGAATCAGTAAATACGATGAATGATGATCTTTAGTCAGATACACTTCATCTACACACACACACACATATATATATATATTAACGCTCTGTTGTAATAAGTTATATGTTCCCGATATTAACTCAAGAAATTTCCAAACGCATTATTTAAATTTTCTCCTATGAATAATTTCTCAAACCTCTTTATGCTTTTCAATATATTTTATTGACTTTAACTCAGCTTTGCAAGTTTCAGATGAATTATGTAGACTTTATGTTATAGAAAGCTTGAGAAAATATTTAAGCTTCCACTCTTTCAACATAGAGGAACATTCTCATGAATTATGGTTTAGTTACACATCGGTAATGTGCTCTGGCTAGCATTCATTTAGCGTTTTATTAGCTGATGGCATATCTATCATCAAGGTGCTGCTTGTTTAAGTTTTGAAATCAATTTGAAGACCCGAAATAAAAAAATTGCCTCATTTTAATAAGACTCCAGCTCTGGAGTTTCTCGTTAAGGGATGATAAATTTCTTTGATATGGTAATCAAATTCTAATTTTCTTTGCGGACGGTATAGAGTATTGCTGATGGCCAATCCGTTTCGACTAATAAATGTTTGTTTACCCAAAGACCATGCCCATTCAATTCCCTTGAAAGGATTACTTTCCACTTCTTCCGTACTTTCTTTGTTTTTGAAAACAAAAATCTTCAAACGTTATTTCACTTAGAATGAATACAAGGGACTTTATAAGGGTATATAAAGTCTAGAAAACTATTTGTTGCAATTCTCCAGCTTTAATGGTTAAAAAGTATCTATTGAAAAATTTCGATTTTGTTATTCCGAACAAGAAATATTCAGGGTATTATCAGAAATATTCTACTTCTATTTTCATGCAAAAATGTAAATATCATTTTATGATCTGGAACATCACATCTCATAAAGTGTGTTTAATTTTTCACGATAAATCATGAGAAAAATAAGTAAACCTGTACTCTCAACTAGCCTATGTAATCATTTTTATGCATTTTCTGATTTTCACCATCGTTTACTTTCAGTATACTTTTAACATAAAGATAACAAAATTATTTGGTCCGCCTGGAAGTCGAGTAAATACTTGCTTACTTGAATTAAATTGAACTGAAATTTAGACTATAGACTACTAGTTTGGTTGATGTTTTCATATTTTACTCCATAAAACCTATACCCAAAATTAATCTTTCTTAACAATTATAACCAAACAATGCTGCCCTAAGCACTTCAGACGTGAATCAAATTCAAATTTAGACTACTAGTTTGATTGTTGTTTTCATGTTTCACTCCATAAAAATCCATTCCCAAAATTATTCTTTCGCTACGATTCTTACAAAACAACGCTGCCCTAAGCAGACACGTTTCTAATTTGGACACCCTTTAAAGTATGTCCCTAGCACGATTGACAAGTAGCTCACAAAGCAAATCCAGATACTTAACCTTCAGGCATCTACCATGTTAATCTTTCTACCTTTTTAAGCCTTATTAAGCATTTTGTCCAACCTACAAACTTCAATTGAATTTAAATTTATACTATTGTCTATTAGTTTGGTTGATGCTTTCATCTTTAACTTCCTAAAATAATTTATTCCCAAAATTATTCTTACCAAAGCTGCCTAAATAGACATACCTTTCTAATTTGGACACACTTTAAAGTATGTCTAGTACAATCGACACGTAGCTCACGTAACAAATCTTGGTACTCTTATCCTTTAGACACCTACTGGGTTACTATTTATTCCTTTTTAAGTAACTAGCCCTAACTGCAGATTAGAATTTAATTGAACTTAAGACTATTTACTACTAGTTTGGTTGATGTTTTCATCTTTTACTCCATACAAAAATCTATTCCCAAAATTATTCTTACCAAACAACGCTGCCGTAAGCAGACACTCTTTTCTAATTTGGACACCCTTTAAAGTATGTTCCTAGCACAATCGACACGTACCTCACGCAGCAAATCCAGATACTTAACCTTCAGACACTTCCCGTGTTACTATTTCCTTCCTTAAGCACCCTTAAAGCATTTCGTCCTCCCTGCAGATTTACCTCGGCATTGGAAACGCAGATACAAAAGGGGCGCATGGGCTACTTAAAAGAGATCTTAATGCGGTTTGTTATTAACGATCCTCGGCGGGTGATCGTGACACGTTTCAATGAAGTTTTCCTCGCCCCTGTTCCGGACGATTAATGGGAGGAGCAAGAAGGTTTTAAGCCCTCGCGATCTTTTGAACTTGCGACGGGGGTCATTTGAAATGTGGTCTTAAGAAAACTTATTGTGCGACGTCCTTTCTGTCAAGCGGGAGGCAGAGTGATGAACGCCGAGAGGGGAGAAGTAAAATTGCTTTCCAGGGGAATCCAGGGGCATGATTAAAGTTTTCTTTGGGGTTTTCGTTTTGGATGAAACTCGCCGTTTTGGAACGTGTGGGGGTTTAGTGGGGAGTAATGTGTTAGGTAATGTGGTAACTTTTCACGTGTTTGTAAGCCAGTTAATTTAGTAAGGTTAAATTAAGTTTAGTTGTAAGGTGGTCGACCTTGGGTCAGTCGATTTCTGAATAGGTGTGAAAACGCGTTAGGAGAAGGCTGCTATATGCGAAAACATGAACAGCGGTCACCATGGATGTCCCCAGCCTGCCAACTTGTTATCAATGCTATCGATTTCTGCAACGAACGGTAAATTTGCATCCAGAATCAGCGCTAAAGATGCCGATTGGGGAGGGATTTGTTCACATTGCTAGCATCCCCTAATTTAACTAATAAACTGGTTGAAAACCATGTGAAGCAAAACCCTCATTGAAAACCGTTTGTAATAATAAACTCGTTGAAAACCATGTGAAGCAACTGCGTCCTAGGAGCCGCACTATAGCTGATACTGGAAATGGGTTGCTTTACTTTTGTTCCGGTTAGGTGGTTCTTTTCTAAGATTTTATTAGATACAGTTTCATTTTATTCTTGGTAGAAGAGCAGGAACCCGCTTTACATCTTTCTCTTCAACTTTTCTCCATCTCTTCGTTTCACAATTACATGTGATTGGCGCAGCTTGGCCAAATATGGCCCTTGTGACAAAAAAACTCAAAATCAACCCGTCAACCAAACGGTCAGATTAGAAATAAATAATTTTATATAATCTCTTATCGTAAATATACCATCCACAAAGTTCATTTTGAATAACCTTTCTGTCAAGTAGGCTCAGTGGGTTCTCTTACTGCTCAAACAGCGTGTGTGCTTTAGGCGGCACATATTCAATTTCTCCCGGGTGTATTTATCTCTTGTGTCACTTTCCTTGCGTGCGTATGTCCACTTAAATAACTGTTCTGCTCATTTGGCCAAATATGGCACTTGTTCCATAAAACCCTAACCAACCAGCCTTTCTGCTCAATACGAATTTTAAAAATGAAACGGGAAAAACGAAATAAAATAGTCCGATTATTTTTCTTTCCAATCGTTGCTTTAGGTTGAATTCACTATTTTAGAATATAATTTCAGGTTTAGTTTCAGATTTTGTAGGAGCCTAAAACACTTTGTTTATGCTACAAAATAAACTTACAGTGGGTGTGGAGCTGTAATTTTAATACTACTAGTCTCTTAAGATGTTATTAGATGCACAGTAATTTATACATCACCTTTCATTTATAAATAAAACTGCAAGTGCATTGTAATCACTCTTCCTTTCAAGTGAAAATTAGAACGATGGACGCAAAGAGGAAAATTAAAACCCGACGCCACAATTAGTTTTCTTTCTTGCGCGTGGTCTTGTATTAAATTAACCATTAGAGGGAGTGAAGGCTTACCTTGACTTTATTGAGTTGAAAGTACATAGTAAAGTTAATGTGTAAATCAGTTTTCTTACTCAAAATTTCCAAGAGCTTGTAAGTACACTTAGTACTTCAAGATTAGCTGATATTCGATGAAAATTAACTTATTCTTCAAGCAACGATGGGATGTTCTCTTAGATGTTATTGGATGCAGTATTTAGTACCATTTTTCCTGAATGCAGCAGGTCGAAGTTCATATTGAATGCCCTATCTTTCAAGGGATAGTTAGAATAATGAACGCAAAAGCGAAAAATATATGATTTAGTGGTTCTCTTTAAATTTCAGTGTCTTAGCTGTAACCCAAATTTTAATGTACTTTCACTTTTTTGTGGTGAAAAAGGTGCTTATGAAAGTAATGTTTTAACTCTCCTGGTGGTTGCCTCGACGATCGATGTATCATCATGTAACAAGACTGACCAGATCTTGACTGGCGAGATATTTTGTCATTAATAACAAAACTGACTAGATCTTGACGGAAGAGAAATTTTGTCATTAAGAACAAAACTGACCATATCTTGATTTCGTCATCATAAAAACATTGGCAATATCTATATGACAAGACATCTTGTCATTCTAAAAGTATCGGCAATATCTTGATTACAAAATCAATCAAAAGTATCGGCAATATCTTGATTACAATCGTCGAAACCACTTGTAGGTTTAAGTAAAATGACCATGTTTAACTTCTGTATGATTATAAGCACAATTTGTGCTTAGAGTCAGCTAATATTTTATGTTGAATTTCGTTTTCGATATTCTTTGATTGTGGATTTCTAACTTACTTTTTTACTTTGTAAAATATTTTATATAATCTTGTTTTAATAAATAAGGACTGTAGATTTGTTTTGAATACTTCTTTAAGTAAAAGGATGTTAGAAATTTTTGATTCTTAAGTAAAATGGGGTGTACCTTAAATCTGAATAAAAGATGGAGCAAAGATATTTTTGTTCTTGATAGTATATTAAAACTTTTTGATAAGATGATATTTAACAAAAATAGTTTATATTTTATCTTAAGGATGCTTTCGTTTCATCTCTCTTAATTTAGAAAACTGATCTCGAAAAAAATTAAATGTCTTTTAAAATTATGTTTAACTAAGCATATTCCAGACTAATGTCTTTACAAAAAAGTTCCTCCACGAATAAGGTTTTAGAATATTGTTCACGCTTTACCGTATAGCGTCTTATATTTTAAATGTTTTAATTTATTACAAAAATTAAGAGTTGAAACAGTCTAGTTGAGTAAAATATTGATTTTAGAATGTATACATTCAAAAAAGTGCGAACCAAAATTGAAAGAATTCACTGCATTGAAAGTACTGTCTATAAAAACTAATGAAACTTTAGCGAGTCTGGTATCGATAACAAAAGCTAATTCACTAGCTCCAAAAGGGATTAATTTGAATAGATAAGAGTCTGCATGTACTGTAGCTTTATTGCAGGGTTCCCCTGGGTTGGAAAAAAAATTAAAAATTACAGGTCGTAGATTGCGTATAAAAAGCAAAATTAGTCGCATAAAGTATACATTATTTGTTACCAAACCTTTTCAAAAACTTTAATTGCTAACTAGTTTTCAAATAGGACTACAAAATGATAATATTACCCTTTGTTATAGTGTGAAAAACGCTTTCCACTCTTTCTACGAAAACAAAGTTACAAAATTGTGGAGTGATTTATTCATTGAAGTATATTTTTCTTAATTGTGTCATCATGAAACGGCTTTCATAATGACACAACATAACAACATAACTATGTGTTTTACATAACACTATGAAGAACGTAGTGTAGTTTATACGAAAAAATGGACACGATATTTATTAAACTCATTGTTTGAGTCTCAGGATACTGAGATACTTGCTATACGAAAGCAAATCAAATGGGATTTATATATTTTGGATAGTTGAGAAACTTGTTAGAATTTTAAACGTTTTCCTAAATATAACAATTAAGTTGCATTTTTATTTAACCAATATCTTACTTTCTGATTACATGACATCGTTTTTTAAATGTAACAAAATAAACACCATTCAGTGTCATATTTTGAAAGAAACACATGTATAGATAGTCAACTTATTCTTGATATATTTGCACATTTTTGAAGGAAATATTCCCAATGATTCGAACAAAATTTTTGCTTAGTATTTAAGCATGATTTCGATGAGAATCTACAAAGGAAACATTGTACTACCACTTACTTTAGTTGGATATGTTGAACTTAAAGATCGTTTTGAAATTTGCTTGTCTGAAATTCTAAAATAAATGCAACACTACTTAACTCAAAAGGGTAAAGGTTAAAGTAAACCGATTATATCTCGTTAAATTCATAAAAGGTGCTTTAGATTTGACTTTACTACATTATATATACACAATACTGTACATGTATACTGCAGTAAGGGGAAATCAAGATATATCTTTTGTGTAGAATAAAACATAAAATCCTATTTTAGATCAGTGTCTCACGAACATTCTAGGAAGATTTAGTCTTGGAAGGCTGTATATTAAATACAACGTTCATGTTCAGTATTCACAATCTTTTTCGTATGACCATACAACACTAACACTTATATTTCGCCACACAAGTGATCCATGAACACACTAGAATGAGACCAAGCTTCGGTTGGTTTCATATTAAACACAGTGCTCTAATGTGCCGTTTAGGGAGAGAATCAATAAAAAAGAGCCATAGACACATAATCTTTTACACATACTAGCGACATATAAGTTTTTTACCTTCATGTTCCACTAACACGCTAGAATGAGTCTCAGTCCTAATTGGCTGCATATTAAGAGCACAATAATATTCATGTAGTGTAGTGAAGGAAAACAGTGTTGATCTGAGCCACATACAATCTTTTTTATACCATACCACATAAATATGATGTAACTGATTTACCCCACAACTTAAATCTTTATTTACTTCATTTTGAACATAATAATATGCATTTGGTGTGTAGTTAGGAAAAAAATCAAGCTGATCCCCATAGAAATTATCTTTTTCAATTAAACTGCATCATGTGAACGCTTATATTTTACCTAACTGTTCCACAATCACGCTAGACTGTATTTGAATTGATATCAAACACATTGCATTGCACACATTATATGATGAAAGCATAGTATTCGATAAAGAAAAACTGATCATTCATGTTACCTTAATTCAACTTTAAAATCAACAATTTGAAACTTAACCTTGATTCTTTATATTAAGCACAACACGATGTCCAGGTATATTGTATAATAGAAGCATACGATTGCATTATAGCACCCTTTTACATTAGTGTTCTTGGTTGACTATCCATTGAATGAATAATATGCATCTGCAGTGTGATAAATGGGAAACTTGAGAAAATAAGCCATTACCCAATATCTTAAGCTTTATAAGGCATAACCATATACAAGCTTTTTCATTTTACGTAGAGCATATATTTTACCTTACACTTTCACAAACATTTGAGAATGAGACGTCTTGGTTGGCTGCATATTAACCCTCCAAGTGGTTTCGATGAGATATCTCATCCATCAAGATCTGGTCAATTTTGCTAATGACGAGATCCATCGCCAACGAGATAATGCCGATTTTATCATGATGGCGAGATCAAGATCTGGTCATTTTTTCTCTCTTGGACGAGATGTCCAACAAATTATGGTCAGTTTTGTTAATGAGAAGATACCTCGTCGTGACAACAACCAGGAGATTAAACACAATAATAAATACATATGCGCTATAAAATACACGTTACTATTACGATTCAAAATGATCATTCCCATTTCCTTTATCTTGGTGTAATCTATACAAAATAATGTACGTGTGGTAAGCGATAAGGGGAAAAAATCATGCTGAGTCATGCAGGTAATCGTTTCCTCATGACACACAGCAAGGACATTTACGCATTGCTCCACTGTTCCACAAACTCTCCAGAACAAGCATGTCTTTTTCACCGCACCGTGCTCACGGACATCCAATCTATCTCCAACCCCGCGACAGCTGACATTCAATATTAGCCCGCCTATTTAGAGAACAGTACTCGAAAGATACAATTCTCCCCCATGCCAATTCCCTTTGTACATAGAGCTTCGGTAGTTACCTATGCATTAACTCATACCCAATCCCCAGAACAGATTCGCCCCACGACGAATTTACCCATCGGTGATACACACACACTCACTAGCCCCCTATTCAAACACACACACACAGGAACGGCTAACTGGGGCGATGTATTTCAATTTCACTTTTAATTCATATCGCTCTCCCAGTCGTCTTGCTCGCTGCGATTCCAATCAGGAACCCAAAGATTGGCATTTGATTGCCTCCCTCCTAGGTGTGCAGCAGGTATTAGTCCCATTTAAACAAACCTCGTTTGACCGTAGCAGATTGGTCTCGGCCTGAGAAATGGAATATTCATAGTCGGCGGCGGCCATTTTAATTGCATGTCAGCTGGAGCCACGCGTTTTCCTCGACCCCCTCTTCACTTCACTTCAGCGGGGCAGTGGTCGCGGAAATTTCGGGGCTCTATTACAAGGAACTTTGCTGTTGGCATCCTAATAGATATTTAAGCGACACCTTCGAGGTAGAGCGGGAGTGATTTCTGGTTAGGGAGTGTCGCGACAAGGGATTGGTTCAATAAATTATTTTCGGAAATAAATGGCGTTTAGAAAATTTCCTTTATTTGTAAGGCATGGGTTCTGTAAATGCACCTGGAATTAGATCATACCAAGGAGAAAATTGATTAATCGTTATGTATTCCTCGTATCCAAACATCGATTCTAACATGTTATTAAATTATAGTAAAATAAATCGTTTTTGTTTCTTTTTGGGATTTTTAACCCTACTAGTGGTTGTATCGAAGTATCTCGTCTCAGTAAAACTTAACAGATCTTGATCTCGTAATTAGAAAAATTGATAAGATCTTGATGGATGGGATAACTAGTTGTAATCACTTTCACGGTTAAAAGAAAGAAAAATTGGTCATCATTCTCACAAGAGTTTATTTCGACCTCATAACAGTTTTTTTAACTTACCATAACAGTTTTTTTAACTTACCATAACAGTTTATTTTAACTCGCCACAACAGTTTACTTTAACTCCACCATAACACATAACAGTTTATTTTAACTCACCACAACAATTTACTTTAACTCACCACAACAGTTTATTTTAGCTCACCATAACAGTTTACTTTAATTCCACCATAACAGTTATTTTTAACTCGCCATAACAGTTTAATTTTTAATTAGTGATATTCATGAGGACACGCAATTTAATATTATCGTCATGAATATCTTCTTGGGGGAATCAAATTTAATTTAACGAAATTCTTCTCAATGTAGTATATTATACTATTCCTCAAAACGTATGGACTGACTGGGCTCATTGAGTTTGCCCAATGCTCTAGGAGTCCGCAAGTCGTAGGCGACGCAAGTACGATTCCTGTAACTTACTCGGGAATTTTTCTCTTATACACTGGTAAATATTTCCCTGTGTGAATGATCATTACTTGATGCTGTCTGCCTTGTGTTTGGCACAGCTTAGCTAAATATAGCCCTTCCGCCACAAAACCCAACCAACCAGAAAATATGATTTTAGTACACTATGCATTATTGACAAATGAAGTAATATTATAGTTTTGCAATTCTATACAGTTACGAAAAATATACAAATATGCTTTATAAGAAGCATCGTGAATCAAACAAAATAATCTACACAAAAATGCTTCATTATTTTTGACAAAACTTGAGTAAGTAGTTAGATAATTTGCATCTGTTTGCTAGTGACTATGCTGTTATGAGCATTGTCACTAGCAAATTAACTGTCGATGCAATCATTGTCGATGCAATCATGAGCATTGAATAGCAAATTAACCATCTGAGGGGGTCCACACACAATCTATTCATTATGCATCCTGTAGTGTTTTCAGAGCGACATCTAATCAGTTTTGTCCTTCTAGACCAATAAAAAGTTTCTCAGAATTCTTCCATACAATAGATGTGGTTATCTAGGCATTATGTTTTGTTATGGGGAGGAGTAATGTTACATTACTCGGAAATCTCGTGACATTCAAAGGGCTAATCCTTCTTATGGTTGTCTCGAGGAGGCTACTCATCATTAGAAAAAACTGACCAGATCCTGATAGGATGGAAGAGTTGAACATATGGACCAGATCCTGATCTCGATATCATAAAAAATCGGCAATATATTGATGATGAGATACCACGTCATTTGCAAAATTAGTCAGATCTTTATTCTTGAGATATCTCATCGAAACCACTAGAAGGGTTAAAATAAACTATATAAAAATGTTTCATTGTTTGGTTGGCTTGGGGGTTTTATGGCGCAAGGGCCATATTTGGCCATTCTTCTCCAGAACCAAGACGTACAATATCAAGTAATATCACACACATAATGAAATTTTTACTGACGCAGAAGAGAGAAATACTCTCAGGGAAGAATGCATCGAACCTGCACCACCTACTACTCGAAAGTTCCTAGTGCAGTAGTCATACCCACTGAGCCACGACGGCCTCCATTGTTTTATTGGTAAAATTAAGCATGTAATTACTCGATTTGGTACTGTGAACACTTCTGTGTTCAACGTATATGTCAAAACAATATGTTTTGAAGTATTTTCTCATGTACTTTAACAAAGTACACGGTATGTAACATTAACAACTTGTGTCTGGTTAAAATTTTATTTCCAGGAAGTTCAAAGTAACCACTTTGTAAAAGTATCGTTGAAGAAGCAACAATAACCACTCAAACGCTAATTCACTTAACTTCATAGAAATAAGCCTCACATTTCGCCTTTAAAAAATACGAGCACAACCCATGAGGTAAAAAACATGGAAAGTGGCGGTCGGTTTTATTCCATTAGAGTTTGAAACAATGAGCCTCTCTCTGCCACCCCTTAGTGCTACCATCCCTTATAAGTGAACTTTGCCCGCAGAATGTGCGAGCTTAAAAAATACTAAAACTAGTGGGAAAACTCAGGTTAAGAGAAACGTCCCATGAGTTTTTCTTCCTTACGCGGATCATTTTTTCTCTTTCCGTCTTCTACCCACGATGATTTTTATAGCGGAGTTATTCATCTTGCTCAAACTGCATGAAAGATCAAGAAGAAAAAGATTTACCCTATTGAAAAGCTCCACTTTTCTTTCTGAGGTAGTCTAATTTTTTTGGAAAATGCTCAGCCGATAAGGAAGTGTTTTGATAGCGCTCGCCCATCAAGGAAACAAAAGATGAGTCGCTCGGGCGAATGACTTCAATAAAAAAGTCGTGCGTAATTGAAAAAAAAATAGTTACCTATAAGCCACGTTAAAAGTGTGAGGAAGAGATAAACAAGGTAAGATAAGCAGATTTCCGTATAAAAACATAATCAAACACGGTTTTGTTTCAAAAGCGCGTTGATAAACTGATTGCTTATATGGCTGTGAAATTACATTCATTACAAAAGCTAAATTAATTCGTAAAGTAATTTTAGTGTTACTAGACTTGTGTGTGTGAATCTGAAAAATAGAAGTTTGAAAAATTAGAAGAAATTAGATTGTTTTGCGAATGATTGATAAAAAAGTCGTCCGTAATTGAAAAAAAAAATACTTTTAAGCCGCATTAGAAGTGTGACGAAGATATAAACAATGTCAGATTTCTGTATTATAGCACATAATAAAATAAGGTTTTGTTTAAAAAACGTATTGATGAACTCATTGCTTATATGGATGTGAAATTATACTCTTTAGAAACGATAAATTAATTCGTAAAATAATTTTAGTGACATTGGAGCTGTGTGTAAATCTGAAAAATAGAAGTTGCTTGAGAAATGAGACGAAAGTGGATCGTTTCCTCCTTTGGTAAACGAAATTTTGTGTTTCTTGAACAAGTATAAACACTCACAAAATTCAAATTCTGATAGCAACCACATGCATCGATATTTGGCTCGATACTGGCTGTTGTCGAATAATATGCAAGTATCGAAACACGTACCAAATATGTAATTGGCTTCTCTCCAAATATGTTAATAAGAAGTCGGGGAAAATCTTTCTACCGTAGATATTCAATTCCACAAGGAGATATGATGAGGAAATTTTGAAAATATGTGACAATGCATGGTGTGTCATAGTGTGCTAAAAGTGTGCATATGTACAATGTGCAACCAGTTACATCTGTTCATGTATTTATAGGGAGATAAAGATTTGTCTCTTATTTCCCAATATTGATGTGGTAGTGAATTCTTGATAGCTTGAACTTTTGGGGCAGCTTATCCCATTTTGGTAGGTTGGTTGGTTTTTGGGTTTTATGGCGCAAGAGCCATGTTTGGCCATACTGCACCAAACGCTAGACAACAACGAGGGAGGAAAAGAAGGAAAATCAGAACGGTAGGTGAGGGTAAAAGAAAAGAGAGGCAGATCACACGGATACATCGGATACCCGTACTCACATAAAGATGTGCCCCTGAAAGCGTTCCATTTTGGACCTTGAGCCATAAAGGTCAATCCAAACGTCAGTTCTATATTAGAGAAAACGTAAATAATATACAAGTTAGAAAAAACGTTATTTATCTTATCTATATATGTTATCGTGCTTCGAAGAATTACGTGATTTTGTATTTTTTCAACAGATAATTAGCAGTAATACTAAGTAGAACATTCTTAGTGCGATATAGAAATCTTGTCATTCCTTTATTGAACCTTTGCATTTACATTTATTCAGATAAATGAATTTATTTTACTCTTCTTTCTAAAAAACCGGATAATTTTAAGGAGTTAGGATCAACTTGTCAAGGATCTCGAAATATTTACGCTTTATACTTAAAAGCAATATTAAATAAATTCAGGGTAAGATAAAATGAAAATATTTCATTTTAATCCAAAAGATATAGATTTTCTGCGCATTTCATGTTTTAAAGTAGTATTTATGAGGTAAGAGATAAACATCTGAAATATTTATCGGTACCCAAAAGAAAAGAAAATGGTATGGTCTGCCTCTTTTTTTCCATCCATTAGTACGCCTCTTTGAAAATCTTCCACCCCGCCACAAACACTACCAGTCACATCAACCCACACTGATACTTTTTACCCGATGCCCTTGCATTGAAATCAACGGACATGGGTGGCAAATAAGTTACAGTTACTCCTTTCCCTATTTACAGCTTCCTTTACCCCCAACAAAGCCAAAACGAAGACTAATTCAAGCGCCATCTGACGGTCGCGTGGTGAAGCTGCATAAAACGACATTAGAATGCCGAACCATTGTTCGCCCCCATATATCCAAAAAGAAAGGGGGCTCTATTTTTACGATCGGGGAGTTGTTGGAGAAGGCTGCTTCTTTCCCCTACTCCTGGTGGTCCAAAAGAAGCTTACCATCCACGGAAATGGGGCAAAATCGATAGGGGTTCGAGAGCTAGGTATAGGGAAAAGAATAAAAGCAAGTCTGGGGGTTGGAATAAGCGCATAAGCATTTTCTGATACGAATCTGGTCAGGAAGTAATGGGAGATAGAAAAAAATGGCGCAGAAAAAATGAAGGGGAATCCCCTTTTCCCATGCGGTCACATATCTCCGCCATATAAAATATTATTTAATTTTTTAGTCCTGGGTATTCCTGGTGGAACAAGTGGGATTTCGAATCAAATCAGTATTTTTATGGGCTTTTCCGGGGGTTATGGAATGGGGGAAAGGAAGAACGTGAGAATTTGGTATGTTGCGTTAGGAGTTCCTAAATGTTGCAGAGAGCACTCAAGTGCGATCGCGAAATACCGATAGAGTTAGATGTTTGGGTATGATTTAAGGTCCATTCATTCTCCCTTACGTTCGAGATGCTTGAAATGTGTATGTTGTGCATTCTTTGTGCCGAGTAATATATTTCTTGACACCTTTTCTTGTAAGCGAATGGATGCACAAGCACATTTGCATCGTAATGATTTAGTTAACCACACTCCGTTGTCTTAAAGCATAATTGATGGCATATAAGGAAAGTGAAAGAAATACTATTACTATGCCACGAAATGCTATTGCGAACTATACGATATGCTATGAATGGATTTCATTCGATTCTATATTTTATTGCTCAATGTAACAGTTAAAGCTGCGCAAGATGCAAAGTTAAAAAATTTAACAATATACAGTAGCTTTAAGCTGAAGGCTAAAAAAGGATATTTTTTACATTTATAATAGATTCGAAATGCTAGGAAATACATACTTAGTTGAAGTGATCCCTTAGCTGATATAATATGTCTGAGATCACGAGCCAATATCTTTAAGTGTGTAGCACAGTTTACTAAATGTTACAGAAACTAATTCCGGCACAATTTTAGCTTTTTTGAAAAGTGTATAAGCTTTGACTGTCCCTAAAAATAAGAGTTTGATAGGGCATTCGTCTCTCAATTATGAATAAAAGTGATTGTACCAGTTAAGTGCTGAGTAATGACATGACGCCATTTCCAGTTTAAAATAAAATGTGTAATTACAACACATTTCACAAAATTTGTATTAATTTATGCATTAAAAGAGATTTAATGGAAGATCGTAGATACCATGCATCAAAATATATTTAGTAGAAGATAGTGGATTCATGCATTATGCAGATTTCGCTAGTTAGTAGAAAATGGCGGATGTCTATGCAACAAAATACTGATTTTATTAGTTAGACGTTGGTGGATCTATGCATTAAAATACAGATAGCATTAGTTAGTAGACGGGTTTTTAAAAGATCCCATAACTAAAATTCTGTAGCAAACAAACCCCTGTAGAGTGTGTAAGGTCCATTGCATTTAAATTTTAATTCTAGGAAGTTTATGTTATGCGTGTTTTCATGTTTTACTGATAAAAGAAATGTTACATTTGATGTTCATAGATTGTTTGCTCTAGTGTAGCATTTTTTAGCATTTAAATTACAATTTTATCGATGACGATAAGTAATTTAAGATAAGTGAGCTGGTGTACAAATCCGTATTAGGGAATGTATTATTTTGTTTAGACTACACTTGTAGTCACACGAAATGCATAATATTGTTTCGGTTACACTAGTCACAATGAATGCATACTTTTTCTTAGGCTGCACTAGTCACACAGAATGTAAACTTTTGTTTAGGTTACAGGGAAAGGTTTGGTTTGTCACGCTAAGTACAGTTTTTTGCAACGCGAGCTCTAATTAGACAGGGGCCTGTAGCTTAACATGGAATCCTAGTCACATCCATGTCTAGACAGGTATTCAAATCTAAATATTATAGAATCTAAATCAAGAGCACTAATTATCCGGAAACCATGCCGGCACATGAAAAGGAAAACAAAACATCAATTGTAAATAATATAGCATACGAATTTCCAAAGAGCGAGGCGTAGACTATCTGAACTAGTTACATACTGTAAGAAAGTTTCAAACTGATTTAATGATTCATAAAAATTAGTGATTATAACAAGCCACATAAAATTTAGTAAATACAACGACACAAACTAAAACGTCTATTTGAATTTAAATCAAGATATTTTCACTGAATATTTAAATTCATCTTTGCATAGTTGTTACGCTTCCAGAGTTGTATAATTCCCGCAGAATTATATAACGCTCTTTGCATTTCTGTCTACCCATTACTCTTTGAATTTAGATTTTAAGCACGATCATATTTTTCACTTTTTAAGCAGCTGTTCACAAGACGATGAAAATCGTTTTGTATTGCCTTCCAAATAGTTAAAATACTATTCTATCAAATTACGAATAAAACAAATAAAAAATTGATCACTATCAAAGAGGAAAAATTTGGAAACCCAAACAAATTTGAATCACGTAACATTCAATAATAAATAAAACAGCTCTAGAGCGCAAGGAAAAAATTCCCTAACCATTCTCTCGTCCTATTTATGCAAACGGTCGTTTATCTGGAAACTGAATGGATGCAAATAAATATGAAAAGACATCCACAGCCGATTACACTAGATACTTCATACATGGTGTAACCGAAAACGTATTACGATAGATTCCCTTTCCCCCTAGATTTTCCAAATGCCCCCGAAATAATAAATCTACAATGATTTCAATCGCATCAAACAAGTAAAGTGCTTTTGAAAGAAGAGCACCTCATTTGATCCCGATGTTATTTACAGAAGCAGTCTTCACCTAGTAAGGAATTTCACCTGACATCGCTTTTGATGATTTCATCTGATCGCGGTAAGGCTATCCTTTAAAAACATTTGTTTTCGCTCAATTTCATTCCAGATAAAGTAATGGCTTGGAATTCCTGTTTAATATCCCATTTTGTTTTACTTCCACAACATTAAGTACTACACGGGGGTAATCAATGCGTTCACACTCAAGTGGCGGCTACCTTGACGTGACGGGTGTTCCTTTTTTGTTGGGGTTCCTTTCTGTTCCTGGTTTAAAGAGAGATCGGGATTTTTTGTTTCGTAATTCACGCTTTGTTAGCTGTTATTAATGATTTAGCAGTAAAAGTTTAAGTACGGTTTGTCGGTGAACATTTTTCGATGGTAATTGGTGGCATTTAAATGGAATTAAAATTTTATGAAAATATCTCATAAAAATTATCGACATGAGACATTTCTGTATTTGTTTATCTGAATTTGTTCAAATTTGACGTAATTGTTTAATTAGATTTTGGGGCCGCGATAGCCCGGTTGGAAGAGTAGCGGATTATAAACCGGAGGGTTGCAAGTTCGAAACTCGATCCAAACAAATACCACCGTGTACGTGTGACGCTTTGCATGTTAAATCTGTCGTGGCCTCAAATGTCCTCCCGTTGGCGTGGTGTGGAAGTTTGGAAAGTCCGGTGTCAGCTCAGGGGAGGGGGGGGTGTGAACTCGTTATCCGTCCTTAGTTCAAAATTACGAGGTGGCGTTCTCTGATCTTTACCTTTGTAATTGATCCCGGACCGGCGCCAATGGCCCATTGTGTTGCTGCAGTGTGACAAATTACCCCACCTACTAATATAGCTTGATTATACTTTGTTTAAGGTAAGGTATTTAATTAACATCGCACTGAAGTAACACAACGGGCTATTTATATTTTGTTTGATAGATATTTTCTAGTAAAACGGTTCTCAATTTTTATGTTCCGCGTAACCTCTGTAAATCTGAAGGTAACTGGTTTATAAACCTCTTTTAATAGGTAAAAAATTGTTAGACATCACAATGAGAATAGAATAAAACGTACATGTACCTCAGAGGCATCAGATGCCACAAAAGTAAAATTTTCAGGAGTGCACTTAAAAATATTTTTCTACTTATCACTCAATCACTCATTTGAAAAAAAGTAAGGTACTTATGTATTAAGACTGGATATCGTGTTATATACCATTGGAAAAAGCATAAAAGTTGGACAACTTTACACTAAAAAGTTTATTTTCTATTAAATTGTATATAGTGTCTTATGCTTCCCAGGTACATTATATACATACAATTGCGTGTATTTTTAAATTAAATATATTGATAAACATAAAACATGACAAAACATTTCACAAATCCCCTAAAATGTTTAACTAAAATATCGACTGGGTTGTTTGGGTTTTATGGCGCAAGGACTATATTTGGCCAAGCTGTGCCAAACGACGTCAAGTAAATGCACTACACACTCAAGGAAAGTTTAGCTGACACAGAAGTAATACACTCAGGGAGGAATCGAAACTGCATTAAACTGCACTGCCTACAAGTCGTAGGTTGCGAGAGCAGTGGACAAGCCAAGTTAGCTACATCATCTATTCTACTGGGCAATTAGTGAGATGATTGCACTTGTTTACGCTTACATGATTCAACAATGTTTGGGATTACCTTGCTAAGAGAGATGTTTTGTTATGATGGAAGCTAAGAAAGTTAGTTGTGGCACTTGTTCTTAACGGACAACTCTTATCAAAAGTAGTACTGTATTGAATAATTTTTGTATTGAAATCATATTCGTTACGTAAAATATTGCATGAACCAGAATATAAATTTTTTGGAAATTGATTTGATATTTTCAAACATGTATCCAAATATTTTACTATTTACTCAAGACAATAATATTTATTTCCACAGATGCGTATAAACTTTTAATCTTTGATAAGTCTAAAATAAATGCCATTATTGCTAATTTTCTATGCAATTGAAAATGACATCTACTTTGCCCATAGGAATATATGCATATAACATCAACTATTCGGAGAAAAAAATGTGATAAAAAGAGGTAAGTGTAAACGAAAAAGCAGGTTCGAAAAGAATTCGACTGCCGAGGAGTTATATTAAATATGCATAACGTGATACACATTGGAGTATATATATTCTTTCGAACTTTTCCTCTCCTAATAAGTGTTTTTTCTCCTCATTCCATTTTTACAGCTCTGCAGTGGAACATACTTACATAATTTACGCTTTTAAATTTAATTTAAATCGCACTCGGGGAGTGGTATGTTTTTATTTGGATCAATCGATAACTTGGAAAAGCATAGCTTTTTAAAAGAGCATTTCTATGCTAAATTCAATTTTAGTGCAGAACACGAAGATAAGAAATCAGTTTTCGTAGTAAGTTGTGCTGATATTCAACACATTTTCTTAAAGTAATTTCTGAAGTGCAAGTTAAATATTTCAATAGGAACTGGAGTTATCTTATAATGGCTGACTTAAGTTGTCACTGGGTAGTGTTGCAGTTTATTTGGACGAATTCATTTAAAATGTCAGAATGGGTTATACTTGTATCCATAAACATTGCATTCCCTTTATTTTGTCGTGGTGTGAAAATTTGGAGAGAGTGGTGTGCCAACTCAGGTGTTGATCTCGTCATCCTACCTGGTTCAAAATTAAGTGGTGTTATTCTCGGATCTTTCCCGTGGGGATTGATCCTGGACAGTCTCCAATAGCTCGTTGTGTTGCTCCAATGCGACTTTAAGATAATTTAATAATTCGATAACTTAACTTCCAATATTAGATAATTTAATAATTTGACGATTTTCTAGTACAACTCGTAAATTATTTAACATTGTTTTAACTTTTTCGGGCATTCTTCACACTACTCGCAATCTTCAAAAGCTTCTCCAGCATATTAACATGCTCTTATAACATTCATAAACTTGTTTAAGACTCAAACATACCTCTCCATTTACTTCATGTAATTTTAGGTGTATGTCTGCACGTTTTACAAATGTTTTGACAAAGTATATTCCTTGATCGAGTTTTTGTGAAGTTGGAAATCGAAAGGATAGCCTCGCCAAGCCACAACCAAGCATAATTGGACAATTAGCAGCGTGACGGTGATAGACTCCAAAGTCCCGCCTAGCCGAGACGAATTCTGCTTTATGGCGCCGGTTATAATGTCATGCAGTCTGAAAACTTTTGGTTACAACTCGCATATTGCAAAAAGACTTTAATGGAAAATGCGGTTGTATTTTGATGTTACAGATATGAATACTAATATGCTGTGTGCCCACGTAAAATCGAAATAGAGTAACTAAAAAATTTTCGTACCAGCGGATTTTCATGTCATGAGCAGGTTTAATATCCATTTTTCTGCAGAAACAATGTAACTCATAGAATATTCTGTAAGAAATTCGTTTTATGTAGTATGTATGGATATTTCTCAAAGAATTTGCTTAAATTATGGAAAACTCAAGAAAGACGTGTTTCTAGACAGTACCAACTCTTGATATACTCTAGAAAAAATTCGTTTTCGTAATTCATTCATGATGTTTCGAAACATTGTTATCAAATGAAACAGAATATCTTGCGGAAAACAGCAAGTGTTAAAAGTATTCGTATAGTGTCTATTTTTAAAAACTGAATATGTTTAAAATATGTTGATAAAGAGATGAATGTGATGAAATTCGGACTCATTCGTTATTATGATCTTACGTAGCATAAAGACACCTAGTACAAATTAAAAACTCTATATATATATATATAATCGTTTTTACAAAATAAGAGGAATGATGGTACCCATCCATACGAGCAATAATTACCATGGAACATAGGTTCGCATTCCACTCTGAGAGGCAGAAAAGAGTGAAATTAGAATTTCAATATGAACTTACAACAGTGTTGGGAAAGCGAATGAATGATACCAAAAGTTGCACAATCTGATTTATTGATCTGAGAAAAACTCACAGCAAGTGCTCAAAGTGGCGGCCACGCATGTCGTTGCACAGTTCACACCGGCGAAGGAATGACTGGCGCACCCTCTCGAAGATTCCTGGTGTTGTGTTAATTTTGTCTGCGGCAATACCGATTCTCGCTACGATATCTTCAGCCGAGTCCACAGGCGTCTGGTACACTAAAGATTTCATGTGCCCCCAGAAGAAAAAGTCCAGTGGGTTGAGGTCCGGTGAGCGAGGAGGCCAAGTCACAGGTCCGCCACGTCCGATCCATCGTGCGGGTTATGTGGCATTCAAGAAGTGCTGGACCGTGCTGGAAAAGTGTGCTGGAGCTCCATCGTGACTTCTTATCTATATCTATCTATATCTATAATTTAGGCTCTGAGCGAGATCGGACAATTAGGTCACACGCACACACACATGATTCTATTTATTTGGAATATTGTTTCTCTTTAACCCCCTGCGTGTTCTATCATGAAACTTTCAGAAAGAAAATATAAAAATTTACCATTAGCATATATTTAAAAAATACACTGTTTGTAATTCACGGTCAAAAATCAAATTTATATGACCTTGAAACTAAAAAGCTTATTCACAAAATCAAATTAAACATCATTGAAAAACTGCACATTTATCTACAAAATGAGTCCTAATATAGTCTGATCGAATTATTTGATCCAGAGATATGGGAAGTCTAGATTTATGAAAAATAAATCCCCAATTTTTCAAATTTAAAATTAATATAAATAAAAAGCTATAGCAAGAACGAGGCTAGTTTTCCAGAATTTCTTGTGTGGGGCAACGAATTAGCCAAGCTTTTAAAATATCACTGGGGTTCAGGTTGTGGTCTGTGCGGTGTGATATGGAATGACCCATTTATATACGTATATCTCAGTTGTGTAATTTTCTTTTTCGGATCAGTCTAGACGACTGATCATTAACGCAAAGGTACTGCCTCTTGGATAGATGCGTGTACGTAATTACATATGAACGCTTATTGAATGCTTAGTATATACGGAAAATTTGAATTTTCTTGAAAACTTTTTTACCTGTCTAGAGTATTAGTCTTTCACTTTGTTTCCAAGGAGAAGTAATTGCGATGCAAAACGACTGTATTACAGTATGTATAATGGTGACAATACATGATATATAATATTTGCTACGACACAAACGTAAAAACTTCGCAATGTGCTCAGGCGATGTAAAAAAAAATTGCTGTATTTTGACACCATTCATTTTAGTACTAATGATTCAAATAATAGAGAATTTATTTTTGTATGATTGATTGCTTAATGGGTTTTACTGCGCAAGGGTTATTTTTGAATGAAAAATAAGTTCAAGAATACCTCAGTATTTAAGTGCTTTCCCTCGTTAATTTAATGCTACCAGTTTACCATATTTCGAACGAATCGTAAGTATTTCCCACTGTTTATGTAACAACAATCTAGATTCTGTGACTATTCAGATAGAAGAAGAGAATTCGTCACGCTACTTAATTATTAAAATAATAACACTTCAAGTAGATTTAAAAGGCTTGCGAATTAAAAAAAGCATGTACTCAAAATTGCCATTAATAATGATAAAGATTGCTGCATTGTTTATTCCAATTTGAAAATACTTCTGTACCTACACATACTATTTTTGTAAATTCTAAAGTGCTGTTTTTAAACGTATCAAACTGCTAACTGCAGCACATTCAAATAGCATTCCACATAATACCGCAATTGCATGCCTTTTTCAGCTTCCTACACTGATTTCCCGTTATTATTTTATTTTGTATTTAGTTCGTAGTGATATCGGTTTTTCAGTAGATACTTCACTAGATTCATACGATTAGATGGTGTAAAATATACAATAAATTGTATACCTATATAAAGTCAAACTATATATAGCGTAAATATTACCAAAATAAGTGATGCAGCACTTTAAAAAGTGTCTTTAACAAAATATTAACATAGATTAAAAAATACTAATGATATTTCAGAGTAAGCATAAACATTTCCCACGTTTCTAAATAATAGTTGTATTTTAATTCAATCTTATTAAATTTCCTGGACTTTTTGTCCCAATTCCCATTTGCATAGTTTTAAATTTTTCATTAATATATATTGTTGATGTCATGTATATTTTTAAATGACCCATATTTATGAAGCTATTTGATTTTCGCAATATAATTGATTTTATAGTTTTCATGCATCCAATAAGGTAAAGTTTAGGAACGAAAGGTTACGAAAATTGTGAAGTCAAATAATTTCATTTTTTTAGAAATTTTTTATTCGGTGATGTGTTTGAAAATTGACTTTCTTGCCAACTAATAAAATTCGATCATTTGAATAATCTTCAGAATCTCATTGTTTGTGAATTTCCATCTATAATTTGTCATTAAAGTAAAAATGAATTTTAAATATAACGTTATTTCTGAAGACTGAACATATTTAACTGAATGAGGATTTATAGATAGTTTAGAGTTGTCACGAAACCACTAACCAGACTTAGTCGTCAGATCAAGTTGAAAAGCATTTTCATAAAAACAATGATTTTTATCCTATTCATAAAGCAATGGACACAATGAGAAGAGAGATTAAACATATCCCTATATCTTTAATCTATAACACATAATTTTTGGTTAGAAAATTTATTTAATTCATGTATTTAAGTAAAATCAGTAACCAAAATTCACTAAGATGTCAAGATAAGATGAGTTACATTTTGTACTCTCATTTCCTGCATATTTATTTCCTGAAAATATTAGGCCCAGGCTAAAATTTTAGATCCCATCTTCATTTAATATTTTACGATAGAGTGAGAATAAATGCTAAAGGTAATTGCCTTTCCTGATACGGCATTTACCGTTCCAAGACGCTACAATACTTAGAATTAAATAATAAATGGGCCTATTTAAGCTACCATCTTAAATGTGTCTGCTATGCTGGAGTCAAATTGAGTCACTTAATATTACTGAAACGAAATCTCGAATTCGGTAATTTAAAGTAACGCCAAGTATCCCAACCTCATCATTTAGTTTCGATAGTAGTAATGAGAAGTTATATCTAAGCAGACACGTGTCACATGGGCGAAACAAGTTAGGTCACAGCTAGGAATGACATCTTTAGATCGATGATGATTAATTTTAATAAGTACATAGAGAGAGAGTTTGGACGACGACGACTTAATCTCTTGATTCGTTTTATTGCCACGTGGCTGTGTCTTGCTAACTCAACTTCTGCCGATCTTCCGTACGTTCATGAATGTATAAAGGGTGAATTAATATATTTAGCTATTTATTGTGTAGTTGCATGGAAATAAGTGATTTCAGTTGAGATATTCAAAAGACGCATATGCACCTTAAAATATATGTTTACGTAATATTTACAAAAGAAAATATCGACGTAAGATTAATTTTATTTAAATCAATGTACCGATTTATTCTCACTATGCCTACAACACATAGAAATAGCAACTAACCACCAAAGTGATTTCGACGAAATAGCTCGTCCATGTGGTCGTTTTCGCTTATGACGAGATATTTCGTCCATCATGAGCTGGTCAATTGTACTAAGGACTATTTTGCTCGTTAAAACAAAGAAGGTCCAAGTTAGAAAAATGAGTTGCCCCTTGCCCAGAACTGGTGACAATTTCGAATAAGTTTTTGCATCGCAGGTTCGCCATTACAGGACAATTTTCGACACAAAAAAACCACTAGGAGGAGTAATTCTCCAATTGGTTTCGACGAAATATCTCGTACATCACAATCTAATCAATTGTGCTTATGACGAGATATCTCGTTATCAAGATATTGCCACTGTTTTTAATGACAATGAGATCAATGTCTGGTCAGGTTTTTTTCTAATGACAAGATATCTTGTCATTAGAAAATCATCATAATCTAGGCGGTTTTGCTTACGATGAGATTTGCTAATGATGACATGACCACCAGGATGGTTAAGTTTCCAGCATTCCTCCCAAAGTATTTGTAGGATTATACAGGGTGAGCAACGAAACAGAATGATTTCGCTACTGAAGAACTGATTAGCTGTAACTATTCGTCGGAGCAACTGGAAAACTGCTTCTTTCAGTAGCGACATGCCACGAATCTGTCAAATTCATGAATCCTTCACTGAAGAACGAACTGTTAGCCAAGGATTGTGGCCTCCTCGTTCTCAGAACCTGTCAACGTGTGATTTTCATGTGAGGGAAATTTAAAAGGCACATTTTATACCAACACTCCAAAGACCATAGACTAGCTGGAGAAATTCGAGATGTTATACGGAACATGATTGAAACAAATGCCAGGCACTTGACTTTACGTCTTTCGCCATCTATCTTCCCAATACTTCTTTATTACAAAAGATTATTAAGTGCAGTGCACGTTTCAAAGTGTTGAGTCGTCATAGGTTGTCTCCTGTTTCGTAAAATACAGTCATGAGAGTCAGTAATACTACAACAAAATAAGTGTGCACGCAAACAGTCATAGCCATTCAGAGAACGAAACTCAACAACCGAAGCGTTCCTTTGAGAGTCTGGGACGACGTTACTATAGGAAAGATGACATTCCGAAGAATCATTCTTGGCAGCATTGATAGTCTTTCTTTTAGGCGGTGTTTGAGCAAACTCTTCTATCCAAAGTTTTGAAGTGTCAAAAGATAGGATTTGGAAGCTACTGGGTGATTTTGGTTCCCTTTCAGGTGCATGCGGGATAGTTCTCTCTTTTATCTCCAGGACCCACTGAAGCACCTACACATCCACATTCCATTACTCGTAGGCAATCCCTGACTGGTATACAGAACATTGATGCTACATGCACATAGGTGCATTTATGTTCAAAGATATCATTTAGTTAAGAAGACTTTTTATGTCCCACATTGTATTATAAACTATCCTAAATTATATTCTTCGGATACATTTCTGTACGTTATAAGTGGAAAACTATCGTTTCAAATGTGCGTAGTTATGCAAATTTTTAATCCTATTTTAATCCAATGGTAATCTTACTGATAATTAAAATGTAATTATTTTCATTCATGAAAAAAATGGAATGTTTATTTAATTATTCTCGAGAATAAGTTTGTCAAATGTATGAAATCTTAAGAAATTCTAATCGTATTTTGAATTTATTGGATAATATCTGAAAACGATTACATTGCAAAAAATGAATAAGACAAACGTAATTTAGGTTAATTTGTCACATTTCGTTGTCCTACAATTAATATCTGATTTGTAGTTTTTGGTAAGAATTTCAATTGTTTTTATAAATGTATCAATTCTGTCTATGAAAAAGCAAATGAAAACATTTTTCCTCTACTCACCTTGTTATATCACTGAACCGTTCTTCAATCTGAGAGGAATTCGGTCTTCAGTATTTGTCTAATGATTATAATACGTTCTACTAATAAAATACCAATAATTTACCACTTCAAAATTTGCATTTAGGTTGCCGTTCTAGGTTTCTATAATGATGCATATAAGTATTTTAATAGCCATAGAATAGACTAAATTCAACCACAGAATGTGCATCGTGTTAAGGTGTATTCCGTAACACGATTATTCCACGTGCCGATTCCAGTTTAAAACTGCAAAATAACGTCCCCACCCACAAAACTTCGAATTCGATTACTACTCTGATTTAATAGGATTCAACCCTTATTTCAATCCAGAAATCAGAGCTAACTCAGTTAGGAATCCATTCAAGATGACCACGTGCACCGGTATCACCTCCCGATGCATCGATTTGCATGCAATGCGATTACCACCTCAGACTTTTCGTCACACGTAACCACATCACGGGATTCCTGAAGTACTTAGTTAATTATCAGCGGACGATTTCCATCGGCCGGGATGTGAACACAACAGCACTTGTGACGCGAGGTCCTTCCATAATTAATATCTGCTATTAGATTACCGGCAGTTCACCGTAGCAGGATGATCCAATTAACGATCCCATAATGAAGAAGTGGCCGGTCCGAAATCCGGACAAAAATTGAAAGGCATTAATAAGTAAAGGCGGAAGCGCGATTAAAAAAGTAATCGGGCTGGCGTCAAACTTATAAAGCAGTCTACGTTCTTTTTCGGGCGAAAATTCATCTTCTCAACACTTTAGCTTTCAATACCATATGGCGGACAAATTTGTCATGCGTTGGCATATTAGCGCAAAAATTATCGCTAATTTAAATATACTTATCCCTTCCTTCCTGCAGTATTGGACGAGGACTGGAGGAATGTTTTCGGCGCTAATGTGTAAACTTCGACTAAAGGGCGTTTCCGTGTTGACTCTGGGCTAGCAACATGTTTTTTGCTCTTTTGGCTAGCGCTTCTTTTATGGAAATATCTTCAGAGAAAAATGTAATTTTGTGATAAAATTTGGATCCAGTGTTTGCCTTTTCGAATCTAAATTTAATATCAGAGTGACTTCTTTTATACTGATTACGTGTATGACCTATTCGCTTTTCTTTTGACAATTGGCGATTTTTATGTGTGCTTGACGGGTTAGATGCATGGTAATTATGAGTATAACTGTTATAAAGTTTAGATAACTTTTTCGTTAAATTATTTATACATGTGTTTCATATAACAAGAATTTTTTGTCATGCGTGATTAATTGAGGTCTTCCCAAGCTTTTTAGTTATGAATTTTCAGTGTTCATTTGGGGCTTTCATTATGAAACAAACACACACCAGGATGTTAATTATTGATATAATTGATATTTTGGTAACATTTTAATATAAATTGCGATACCCGCCATATTATCGGATTAGTTGACAGAGATTTATGAAAAAAGAGACATATTTGACCCAATAAAAGTCACAACACAAGGCAAGACCCGAGTGCAAAGTGCAAGACAAACAACACTAAAAATTGACAAACACACAAGGAAAATAGTTCCTGACACAAAAGAGAGAAATATATCCCGCGTAAGTTAGATGAATCAAATATTCGTGGCCTACAACTCGCGGGTTTCAAATCAACTAAACCACTGGCTTCTTGTGTTATGGTGTATGTATTTTTTATCGTGTGACTACGGTGGGTTGTATTTATATTTATTTTATGAATGGTTAGGCAAAATGGACATTACAGTTGTATTATACAACTAATCTTGCATTGTATCTAAAAATATACGATGGTAAGAATGAATGTGTTAAGAAAATTATCCTAACCAATAGTAGAAAGGAATTACATTATTTTTATATCGCGAAATTACTAATGTTTTTATTTATATATAATGAGGTTAAATACACTTTTGTGATGAAATATTAATCTCTAGATTTTACTTTTCGGACGCTTAATTTGCTTTTTCATAAATTATGTGGGTAGCCTCTTTTAAAACTGTCATTTAGTTAGTCATAGAGAAATATTTTAAAGAATAATTTGAATTCTTCACGTAGATTCATTTGCAGAATATACATACATATAATTTCATTATGTGTCAGAACATTCTGAACATTAAATTAAAATATGGAATTGATTACGAATCAGATAAAGCTGTTTTTGCCATAGATTTCTCTGATTTCGAGATATCTAGAATCGCATACAATTTAAGTTTTGAAATTTCGAATTTGTATTTGTAAGATTCGTTATAAATAGATTAGTTTCCCACGCAAATTACGAAATACTTGCATAAATTTGTAATGCAATTCTCTAGGCAATACAATTCCTCAATGTATTCTCTTTTTCAACAGTAACCGTGAGAAAAGTTGAATGTAAAGGATTTGGAAATAGATCCAAATCCGGAAAGCTTACCATAAAGGAATTCTAAAGGGTATACTTTCTGTGCGGAATATTTGTTGACTGCCTTTGATTCAAAACATTTCTACCATAAACGCACCCTCGATTCAATGATTTCTCAACATTTCTCAGAAATAGACTCAATACTATAGCGAATATCGAAAACTGGATAAATTTCATCTCCTAGTACGCGTTTGAAGATATGAGAGAGGAAGGCTGCGATACTTGGACTATACCAATTTAAATTAAAACCGTCTCTGGCATACATAAAGCGCATATCCTTTTGTAAATGTGACATAATGTTTGTATGTTTTCAGCAATCAATGTACCGAAAATATATATTTCAACGCTTATATGAAGCAGAAAATCGTATTGAAAGTAGTTTTCCTTTGTAGAATGTTTTTAACAGTATACTCGTAAACACGTTTCAATTCCGGATAATTTTATACCCGGAAAATTGGGTAGGTAGGTATTTAATCTACGTCGCACTGGATCAACACAGCGGTCTATTGGCGACGGTTCGGGATGATCCAACCCGAAGTGAAAGTCCGATGAAAACACCACGTAACTTTAAACCACGGTCAGATTACGAAGTCCAACCCCTGAGCTGGCACCCAACTTTCCAAACTTCCACACCACGCCAACATGGATAAATTTGAGGCGGATTTAACATGCAGTAGCTCCCCTTGTACATGACGATCTTTGGTTGGTTTCGAATTCGCAAACCTCCGGTTGCTAATCCGATAATCTTCCAACCGGGCTATCGCGGCCCCCAGGAAAATTGGATGTGGTTCTATGTTCCATAAAATGCTTGTCTCTAATTATTCGAAACTTACCGAGTTATTTTAATGTAAATAAAATATTAAACATGAGAGTCGCGACATTTCCAAGTGTTGTAGCGTTGATTTTAACGCACAACACACATAGCGTCTAATGGCGATATATATTCGTTGAAAGAAATGTATGAACGATTTCACTAGAAAAGAAGATCAAATCTAGTAGATACCTTACACAGGGAAGATAAGGTTATAGAACCGATGTATGAGTTTAAACCCCTTACAATGTGAAATCTTGGCATGGATTCTATACGCTAAAAGAATCACTTTTACTTGGCAACATGTAAAACAATTGTAGATTTGTATTTTTGACGTGAATACGTCTTTAAAATCGTAACAATACTGGGGAGGAATTAAAAGTCTATCGTTACAAAAAAGGGTTCAATTGTATTATCTTATGATTACAGAACTAAAAGAAATACATCCAGAAGATAAACATAGTTATGTAGACATAGGATGTCCATACTTGTCATGACCTTTGACGCGTGCGCAAGCACACTGAGCTCGGGCAGGGGATCCACAATGCGTCGAAATTCTACGTTACTGAATGAGCTTTGGTACAGTGTAACTTTAGATTGAGTGGAGTGAGGATTGCGTATATATGGGATATTATTCGAAAGTTACAAAGCTATGCTAAAATCACAGGCCTTTATCCTATAAAGTTATCCTTCAATATAAATAACAAATTGCACTTAAATCGTTCAAACTGTAAATTAATTGTTGAATATTTCCAATAAACAATCGTCAAAACTTCTTATGTCGTGTTTATTCATTCCACAATTCAACATCAGGCCATAGATTCGCATCAAAACTAGTTTTTATCCTCGACACAAAATACCAACTTTTTGTCTTTTCTCTGTATTGTGTTCTTATATTCTTGATCTCTAATTAACATTGTAATGCGCGCATATATACGCAATATTGCATCTTCTTATAGTAAAAATAATCACAGACAAATCAATTAAGCAGAAGTAACTGTTTAAGAATTTTTAACAGCCCAATGTTTGTTATAGGCAGACAATTTATCATTTAAATAATAAAACCGTTACAATCATTTTATACTAAACTGGATTCAAACTATAAACAATCTTCTCTTGTCAATATTTATTTCAGTTCACAACGCTAGAATGAAAAATACATTTGATAGAATGTTTTCATTAATTCACAATATGTGATTAATTCCGCGGTTAAATACATTTACAGATATTTCAAATTAACACTTAGGGTTTAAAATTAGTTGTTAAGTTGAGGTTAATCAAATGCAATTTTATAACACCTATGTAGATCGTTTCAAATTACATTTAAGTCTAAATATTTTAGGAGGAAATTTATTTGAAAACGTGTTAAAAGTATAAAGAATTTCAAATATGGAATCAAATTTAAATGGTTAAGTATGGTAAAATATTATCAAAACACTTGTGTTTGAAATGCGAGAACTTATAGAAATTTATAACAGTCATGATATAACATATCTAAAGAAAACGCATCCAACATTATCTAAAGAAAATTAACTGTTCATTGACTCAAATACTTTACAAGATTTTATGCTTGTTAGAAATTAATAATCTATATTCAAACGTAGAAATCTATAAAATGTAATACATATATCACTTAATTCAGTGTGGATTACAAATCTTAAAGTTTCTGTTGAATCTGTGCAATAGAATACTTCAATAACTCCATTTAAATACATTTTCTTAGATGTGTAAAAATAGACACGATCAAGAAAGATTCTTCAATTAAACTTTCTCTGAAGGGTATCAAATACCTAAATATATTAATAGCATGTAAAGTTATGATCAAGTAATCTAACATTATTTTTTCCGGTTCGGAAGATCGTCATTATAATCTAATTTTTATAAAAACAAAATAAGCAACCAACACCTAAGCGCATTAATTTGCAGATTATTAGTTTTAATTGAAAATTAATTATTAAAGTAATTTTATTAAAAACTTAGAGGATTATGAAACAGTAAACTTCCAACGATATTATGCATTAATAACCTAATTAAGTCTGCAAACACAAATCTCCCGTGTGTTTCAAGAAACACTTCATCCGCATTTAATTAATACGAGGTCTAGTATTCTAAGATTTGTTTGAACTTTCTGGTATTAATGCATAACTTATAGAGTTCAAAGTTTCGGGAATGTACTATAGATATAGGTTAAATTTTGAAACTTTGAACTATCCGATATAATCTCTTATTTAAATTTTGATGTTGAAATCATGCTTTGTTTAAAGTTGGTTTTATTCCTGATTGAAAGTCAGTCATAGGCATTTATAATGCATAACTTGTAGAGTTCACAGTTATGGGGATATAATATAGATATGATAAATTGCAAATTTTGAACTTTGAAATATCTGATAATAAATCGTATTTAAATTTGTATGCTAAAATCAAGCTTTGTTTAAACTTGGTTCCATTCCTAATTGGAAGCAGGCATTGGCATTTATAATGCATTACTTGTAGAGTTCAAAGTTTCGGGGATACGATATAAATATAGGTTAATTGTAAGTTTGGAACTGTGAAACCATATCATGTAATCTATTTTATTTAAGTTTTGATGTTATTAAAATCACATTTTGTTTAATGTTGTTTTTACTCCTAACTAGGTGTTAGTCATGGATATTTATAATGCATTTTTAAATACTTACCTACCCTATTTTTAATACGCATACTAAGTAAAACAGATGGGAAGAAATTAAATTGTAGGAAGTTATTTGGAATTTTTAAAAGCAAAGTTTGCTATTAAGCAAATTTTTCCAGATTACCAGAAAGGAAGGGGTCAGTAATTTTAAGATAGTTTTATTCTATTATGGTGATAATTCTGTCACCATTGTTAGTCTTTTAACATGTGTTTTCTTATATTCTATATACACATTTGGTAGTGCAACTTCAAGAGATGCACACACATAAATATACTAAGAAAAAAAATAGCTGATAAACTAATTTCATATTTAAGCAAACACTTTGATCCTATCACATAGGCAGTTTTAAAGCAGTGGCATGTAGTGCAACATCGTGCAATTCTAGAATCGTTGATGAAAATTTTCTTTAATACTTAAAATGAGTTATTTATTTTAGAAACTCAATAAATCTAATCACACGCATTTAAAAAATGCAGCACGGTTATAAAAAATCGGACTAATGTGAATTTTCAGTGCCTCGCTTACAAATTTGCTTGTATAATTGTATTATAAGAAACCGCTATTTCGAGAAATTCACCATTTGTAAATTAGTAGTCTCATACTATTGTATTCAATGTATTAAATACATACAGAAGTGTTTCTTATAGATTTCGTGAAAATGATGATCAGATATATTTCCGAAAAGGGAAGTATCAAACTTCCTTTCTTTTTGATTTACGTTTCATTTCTTACGCATAGAATTCAGACGCAAGGTAAATGTTTGATGTAAAATCTTTTTATGCAATCACAAAGCTACCTTTCATTTGGTTCATATATTGCAACTGAAAGTTAATACCGTTAAATGTATTATATTTTGATCTTATAATATTTCTAACATTATGCGAGTTTCATATTTGAACAGAAATAAATTTCTTGAAGGTTTTAAATTCCACTGTTAGCACTCGCCAAATAAACCGTTTTCAATTGTTTGGTAACTAAGCAATTGATTACTTTGAAAAGACAGTTAAATATTTTAAAAGTTTGAATTACCTTATTCAAATGTTTCCCTACCATTAGTTCCCAAATTCACCTTTTATTTTTCACATTTAATGATCATAGGGCTAAAAAGGGACGTTAAAGAATTTTAATTGTGCATTAAAATATTTAAATTTTAGAATTTAATACATTGTATATCTTTCAAGGAAATAGGAAATTATATTAATATATAATTTGCAACAAATGCTAGTAAAATTATGCGAATATTATTGAAGATAACAAACATGCTCTTAAAACGTATGTGAGAACTTTCCACCGTAACCGGCTGAAATAATATACGATCACGGATTTATTAAAAATAACGTTAGCTTTAAATAATTAATCTTAAAAAATATTCACAAAACCTAATAAGTTATACAGAATATCTTAGTGTATTCTTTCCAACTGAAAAGTTACTACTATTCATGCACATATGATATTGATGGACGAATTAACTTTAGAGTTTCAAGAGAGTAAAAACTTCTAACTCGAATTTATGGATATAAGTTGATTATAGTAAATTATTTTGCTTTCATTACAAGTTTATTTCAAAATTTTCATTAACTTCAAAACTCCAATAACGCAGAATGTTTATTTCATACAATTTTCCGAAAAATCAATGCATAAGTTGGCACTAAAAAACCAATCATAAAAAGCACAGAAAAAACACGCAAATTCTACAGAATAGTCTTCAATGCATTCCTATTAAATTAAGAAAGCTACTAGCATTCATGCACACTTTCTAGCTTGTTGTCAGGATAAATTTCTATTAACTGTAGTTTATAGTTGGTTATTTGGGTTTCATAGAATAGCCATATTTGGCCAAGCTGAGTCAAACATGAAAGTAAATGGACATACACACATGGAAAGTTTTTACTGATACAGAAGAGAAAAATACGCCAAGAGGGAAATTGAACCAGACATTAATAGAACCTGCACCACGTACAATGAAGATTGCTAGCGTAGTGAACGAACCCACGGAAATATTCTTGGTTCACAATTACGAGGTGTCTTCTAATCATCTCGGACCGTCACCAATAACCCGCTGTGTTGATCCTGTGCGACGTAAATTCAACTATCTACCTTGTTTTTATCAGTAATCTCTGTATTTTCTTGACATTTTGACGCAATGGGATTTGCTTCAAAACTGGGAATCTCTCCCAAACTCACTTTCCAAATAAACGGAACCCCTGAAGTTTGTGGATGCAAGTTGGTTACCCAATTAGTTTACCCTTCATTACAAGTAAGATGTTTATTTATTGCACATATTTTTCATGCAGTATGTTTGAATATTCAAATTTCGAAACTCATCTTGCAAAGATTAATCAACTCCGCAAAGTCACCGTCGTATTAAAACCGCTTCATAAAATGTAATGAAACGAACGCTTACCGATAAGCGTCTTCATGCAAAATTTTTCGTTTTTTGAATGATCCCCGTAGCGGCCGCGGACGCGAGGGCTCAGTCGCCAATCAAACTCCGATCAGCACCGGGCGAGAAGAATTACTCCATCATCTTGAGCGAACTTCATTGATAAAATACATAAAACTCTTCGTTATCAGTCGGGAGGTTTTCTGCTGGCAAATCCCCTTACCGGATCCGGCCCAAAAAATAAACGAAAATTGAAGACAGGGCGAAAAGGACGGAAACAAAATATCGCTCGAAATCAGTCCGCCCCATCTAAAGGTGGCGTAGTGTCAGCGCGCGTTGTCAAGTAAATGCAGTACCAGTCCAGATCTCTTAATCTTCTCATGCATAAATTTAAATGGAAATTTTTCTCAGGAAAACTTGCGAAATTGCGTTTCAAAGAGAGCAGCCTTTAAAAGTCCGTTGGGGGATGAGACGAAATTGCGAATATCACACAGTTGTACTTTGCATAAGGAATGCATCAGGCCCAAATGGATGCGGGGGGATATTTGGCTGGGAAGGGAAAAACAATGAAGGCTGCATTTTGGTGGCTTGACTTGAATTGACCCAACTCGTCTTACGTGTTTTTTTGCTTACAGCTCCAGGTGTTTTTTCCGTTTTAAATTGTTTCAGGAGTTCGGGTCAAGTCTGGAATGTTTCGTGGCATTTACAAACAAACTAACCATGCTTGTCTTGGGGCAAATGCAAATTATTGTATAAGGCCGGTTGGGTTTTACGGCGCAAGGGCCATATTTCGCCAAGCTAATCCGAATGCACGGCAGGTAATAGACACAAACTCGCATGGAAATTTTTACTGACAGAAGAATAAACGCGCCCAGAGTAAGTGCAGGAATCTAATCTAATCAACATGTAACTTGAGTGTTACTTGAAAGCCTCATGTAACCTCATGACAAGCTTGTTGCTGAGTGGAACAAAGAGTATGTCTCGTCTGAGAAAACTGGCCACATTAAAAATTTTTTCCTACTATTCAGCATAGATTGAACTCAAAATTATTTTTTCTCGCAAACTTCAAAATTACACAATTTTGATCTGGTCATGGGAATTTTGCTAAATACCAATATAGGTTTCATCTTCGGACTAATGATATGTGCGAGTATTCAAAAAGCAGCCACAAGATGTGGAGCATTTGCTTTTCAGCTGTCCTGCATTTGAAAATTCAAGTATGTGCCTTCCAAATGATTTGAGAAGATTGGGTAAAACATGGCTGGTGAAACTCAATGTTTTTGGTAAATCTAATCTGCTTTTCTAATCATTTGTTTTCATCAAATCTTGTAATTTTAGATAATTTTTTCCCACTGTTTCTTTGTTAAATCAACTTACTTCTGTAAGACCCGTGTTGTACTACTGTGGTGCACGGGGAGTTTGCTTTTGTTCAATAAAAAAAATAACAACATATAACTCGCAGGTAGTTAGATAGTTAATTAACGTCATACTGGATAAACGCAACGGGCTATTGGCGACAAAAGGAGATCCATCCCGAAGGGAAAGAAGACATCTCCAAATTTGGAACTTCTGTCGAAGGTTGCTAGGGCAGTGATAAAACCCAGTAAGCCACTGTTATCTCAATTGTAAGTGGAATATAAATATAACCCTGGATTGTTTGTCTTCTCTTGTTGATCAAGTGTGACCCACTGAAGAGGAATAAAGATTAGAGATTTTTTCGGGTGTAAAATCATTCCTAGAAGCTTTTTAAATGGTTTATCATTATATTTAGATTTTTTAACATATTTTCATGAATGATTAGGGAATGAGCCGAAATTATTGAAAGAAGTCCGAGGTAGGTAGGTAATTAACATCGCGCTGGAGCAGCACAATGGGCTATTGGCGATGGTCCGGGATCAACCCCGAAGGAAACGATTCGAGGCAACACCTCGTAATTTTGAATCACGATCAGATGACGACCTCAACATTTGAGCTGGCGCCCCACTCTCCAAACTTCCACACCACGCCAACGTTAGGACATCTGAGGCCACGACAGATTTAACCTGCACCAACGCCCTTTGTACACGACTTTCTATAGTTGAATTCGAACTCGCAACCCTCCGGTTGCTAATCCGTTACTCTTCCATCCGGGCTACCGCAGCCCTCGCTTCTCGTAGTTTTCTCGTTTTGCTAGTCGGGTGGCGTGGTTCATGTAGATATGTTAGCTACCCAGACTAATGTTGGTGAATGCAAATTATAGAATAATGAACTTAACAATAAACTAGAACAGTAAACAATTCATCCCATTCTGAAGTGAAGTATGTAGTAGTATATCTTAATTCGTATACCAAATGATATTGATACAGAAATTTACGAGCAAGTTTTGAACATAGAATGGACATATAATCGTAGATATTTCAGTATTTTTATAAGCCAAGTTTTAGCCTATATTTAATAGTAAAACTGTCTTTAATAGGTGTATTTTTAAACGCATCTTAGTGTATGTTAAATAAAAGATTGTGCAACACTGCATTGTCTTTACTTAAGTTCCAATACATTATTTATACAATCAAATGATTATTTCCTATTATGGAGTCGGTATGAATAAAATTTCTGGCACTTAAAGAACGATTATCGAGACAGTCGTGATATGTTCCTTGCAAGTTTTGGACACAGAATGGACATATAATCGTGGATATTTCAGTATTTTTATGATCCAAGCCTTAGCCTATATTTGATAGTGAAACTCTCATAATGAAGATTATTGTGATTTGAAAATCAAAACATTTCATGGCGCAAATAAGCGGCTTATTATAATACGCGTCTAAATCTATGTGTACTCTAAACTACTTTTTAAATGTTGCTTTGACAGCACAATTATATGCAATTAATGGCATATTTATGTATTTTTAACTCTCCTGTCTCAAAGGTCATTAGGTCATTATCGTGTCATTAGAAAAAACCTAACCTAGTATTGATCCCGTCATCCTAAACAAATTGTCAATTTTTGGATGTCGAGATATATCGTCATTATCAAAATTGGTCAGATTTTGATGTACGAGCTTTCTCGTCGAAACGACTTGGAGGGTTAGAAATAACCAATTACAACTCTTAATTTTAATAAAACGAAATGTGTAGCCATGCCTTATAATTTATACCGAAATATTTTTTTCATCCGAGTATCCAATTTGTTACAAAGAGAAGCGAATTAACTATGTATGGCACTTAGAGAGTGTTATTAATTTATGATAAGATTTCGTGTTATCTTTTACTGCTGTCATCCAATCACACACATATTTTTACTTTCTAGACTTGTTGCTAAAGAAATTGCGTCAAGTTTCCAAGTTTCCGCTCACAGTGTTGGTGCTGAAACCAATCAGTTTATAACACTCATAACAGTAACGGGACGTAATTTTTATTATAAGCGTACGTGTATGTTATGTGGCGGACTACATCCGAGTAAGTTTTAGGCGCATGCATTGTCGTGTTAATCACATATTTACTGCGAGCGTCTCGTGATTACCGTAGAAATTGTTTGAGCACGAGAGATCTCTATCCTATTTTAGATACAGAGGAGTTCTGGGCTTACATGTGCCATGCGATGTCATAAAGGATACGTAATTAACTCCTTGGAACTCGGCATTCATTCTATGGAGTTTAGTGGGCTGGTAGCATGTCCCTTTTCTGTTTTCACATAATATGAATGCATTAAGAATTTGAGTAAAGATCCCTCTGACTTGTGAGTTTACGAACCTATTAAAATATAGTTTAAAAGTGTATGTGGAACATATTTTTATTCAATATCTTCTACAGTTAAGGTTTAAAATTGAGAATGGTTAGTATGGATCATAAATTTTTTACTAGACTTGTGTCACAATGCTTTTTTAATTTAACAGGTTTATAAAGCGAAATTATATCAAATATAATTTAATAGAGTTGAAATTTCATCCTCTGAAAAATTCGTTTTCATTGTAATATTGAATAATCCTAATATAAAAACATTAAGTTTTCTATAAAATAATATCAAAAATGGACTGCGGAATAGGAATTGTACAATATATGTAAGATATTTTCTGCTTTCAAATGGACAGATAACATAGTAAATATATGTTTAGTAATATATGTACTGTACACGCATATTTACTATGTTATATCTCTCAAATATGTATATTTTTAAAGCATATACCAGCGTTTCTCAACCTTTCAGTATTCGCGGCCCAGTTTTCAATCATAATTTTCATCGCGCCCCCCGCTTACAATAAAATGTATACAACAATAATGTATATTGAGTATTTTGGATTCTGTTTTTAAATTATTTTTAACTAACTGCCAAAACAAGAGTAAAAGCGAGCCAACGTTGGCGAGAAACCACATCTGGCATTTTGCCAAGCGGGCGGTGAACAGATGAAGCGAATGAAAACGGCGAAAATTTAAATATTATATTTGAAATGAAAGCCAAACAGGGAGATAACGTTAAAAGAATATGAAAGAAGAAAAATTCGTTAATGAAAGTTAACCTAGACGGGGTGAGCTAAATTTAGAAACTGGGAATACATTTTTTCGAATAATAATAGAAATAAAACAGAAGCGTGACTGAACAAAAGAGAAAAAATAAGTAATGTTTGTGAAATTGAATCCACACGACCGATGCCGTCTCGAGCATGCGCAGAGCAAATGTTTTCTCATAAGAAGGAAAATGTTCGATAACAAAAGTTTCAATTCCAGCCAGTCTCATTCGAGTCGATCCTTCTATCGCTATCGAATCTATCGTGAATGTGTATGTTATATATGTTTTCGTGTTAATTGCAATTCACCATATTAAATATTCACGGCAGCAGATTTATGCAGACTCATGGATAAATTTTTAAGCGGAAGTAAGCGAGCATTAGACGATAGTCAAGCATCAACAAGTACACTGACGAGCGTGGTTCCGAAAATAAAATCAAAAAAATATTGTCAAGAATACTTAAATTTTGGGTTAACCAGTACTGAAGTAAATGAAGAAGAAAGGCCCCTGTGTATCATTAGCTCAAAAATATTGGCCGCAGACAGCATGAAACCTAATAAACTTAAACGACATTTGGAAACACTTCATAGTGAGTACGTCAACAAACCCAGAGAATTCTTAGGATTAAAATTAAAATCATATAAAAAGCAAAAATCATTTTTAAAGAAACTTTGTCTGTGAATAAAAAAGCTTTAATTGCATCTTACAAAGTTTCATATAAAATAGCCAGATGTAAAAAACCTCACACCATTGGTGAAGAGCTTATTTTGCCAGCAGCAATTGAGATTGTAGAAACTATGTTTGGAGATAATTTTTCAAAACAATTGCAGTCCATACCTCTTTCAAATGATATTGTTGCTCGTCGAATTGGTGATATAGCTGAAGATGTACAGTGTCAGCTTTTCTCGAAGTTGCGTGACAAATTGTTTTCAATACAGCTTGATGAAGCAACAGATAGTAATAAAGATTCTCATTTAATTGCCTATGTTCGATTTTGTGATAATATGTCAGTAGTAGAAGAACTACTTTTCTGCAAACCAATAGAACTCAAAACAACAGCGCTCGCATTATTTGCTATTTTAAATGATTTTATGAACGAGGCAAACATAGAATGGAAAAATTGCGTCGGAATATGCACCGATGATGCTCGTTCAATGTCCGGAAGATTACAAAGTATACAAGCACTTGTAAAACAAAAATCGCCTCAGTGCGTCTGGACACATTGCATGATCCACAGAGAAGCTTTGTCTTCGAAAGAAATGAGTCCTGATCTGAATATTGTGTTAACTACGGTTGTAACCGTAGTAAATTATATAAAAATGAGACCCCTGAAATCGAGAATCTTTTCCGCACTTTGTAAAGACATGGGTTCAGTACATTCAGCGTTACTATTTTATTGCGAGGCAAGATGGTTATCACGTGGGAAATTTTTGCAACGTGTTTATGAATTAAGAGAAGAAATCGCCATTTTCCTAGAAGAAAACAGACCGGAAGCCGAGAATTTTCGCGATGGTTTATTTGTGATGAAATTGAGCTACTTGGTCGACATATTCGAGAAATTAAATAACTTGAATCTTCAACTCCAAGGAGCAAATACACATATGTTGGATACGAGTGATAAATTTAATGCTTTTTGTAGAAAATTGGAATTGTGGAGCAGAAATTTAAAGCAAAAAAACCCTAACAATGTTTGCAAATGTGGATGATTGTACTAAAACTTACAAGGCTGAAGAAGAACATGTAAAAGTTGTTTTTGTAACCATTGAAAATCATTTAGCCATGCTGGCAAAGAATTTTAAAAAGTATTTTCTTGCTGACGACAAACTGATAGCAAGTTACGAGTGGGTTAGGGATCCATTTCATAAGACTCCCGAAGGACTCTCAATTGATGAGGAAGAAAAATTCATAGACTTCACGACAAGTGGCGAAACCAAAAGACAATTTAGTAATAAATCACTATTTGAATTTTGGGCAGGAGTAGAGGATGATTTTTCTGCACTAAAAACAAGGGCATTTAGCATTCTATTACCATTTTCAACATCCTACCTTTGTGAAACTGTATTTTCTGCTGTGGCTTCTTTGAAGACAAAATATAGATCTCGGCGAAATATAGAAACAGAACTGAGAGTGGCTATTTCTAATATTAAGCCTTCCTTCGAAAAACTTTGCTCTGCAAGACAGGCCCAAGGAAGTCACTAATAATTATTAAATTTGTTTTTAATTAAGTATGTTTTGATTAAGTAAGTTTTGATTTAGTAAGTTGTTTTACTTTATTTGTTAAATATGTCGAAATGTATTTTGTTTTCTGTGTGTATGTGTGCTTTCCTTTCAGTCAGTTAATCAATTTTTTTAAATAATATGTTCTCTTGGATATTCTCGCGCCTCCCCTCTAGTGTGCTCGCGCCCCCCTAGGGGGGCGCGCCCCACAGGTTAAGAATCGCTGGCATATACGATCTTCTACAGAAACCAGAAAATATATTCGACTAAGCTATGTATGTATTTAAATTCAAATTTACAAGTAATTTAATCTCACTTAACAATTTAATATCATATAAATAGTATTAAGAAAAATTTCGTTCGCTGTGTAAACAAAATTAAGATAACCAATAAATATTAAGTTATTAATTTATGCTACCCATATTTCAAATATATTTTGCTGTATTTAAATTGTATCAAATGCAAAAAAAATCAAATTTAAAAAATTCACAGATTGACGGGCAACAAAATCAAAACATTTCAGACTAATTTCGATAATTTGAATACGCCCTCCAATATTTCAAAATACAAATAAAAACTAAGCGCCCAGGACTCGAGCAAGCATGAAATTTAAATTCGGTTCCAGAAAATTATGTATACATTGCATAAAGTCTCTGAATAAAGTCTCAAAGCTCCCGCATAACGGAGCAAAATCCTTCACATAATTTTTTCATGGGGAAACGGATCAATGCGTGCAATTTTTTCATAAATTTCGCTCCCCCGCAGTCTCTTTCTTAAAGGGGAACTTTTCACTAAGCGTGAAGTCAGCTTTTCAATTTCGTTTTTGCTCCCCCACCCCATCACTCATGATCTTGAAGCGCCCCTCCCTACATATTTCTCCTGCAGCCTACCCCTACAAAAACCTCGCTCTCCCCCTAAGTAAACGCGTGCCACTCTATGGAACGACTCTAAAGGGCGCTGGTTGAGAGGTGCGTATGCGAGATACGCATGCACCCCTAAACGAAATTATGAAATATATCGTCTAGTTGGGATTATGCGTGGCCCTGGCTCGTGATCGACGAACCATGATCCGAATTCGGGATATAATATATTTCTGCCACAACTAGTCTGAGCAATGTATAGTTTAAAGGGGGTTATGATTGCACAATATCAGTAAAATTGAGATTTAACTCTTCTGGTGATTGTCTCGACGAGAAATCGAGTCGTATCAGTCTGATGAAGGATGAAATAAGAACACTGATTAATCTTTGAATTATCCACAAAACGTTGTGGAATCTCTCATCAAAGTAAATATATTGTTTGTTTTCTGCTACATTGTCATTGAACTCCAAGTGTTTCGACCAGATATCCCGTCCAAGATCTGGTCAATTTTGCTAAGCACGGGACATCTAGTCTATCTGGATCTGGTCAGTTTTGCCTATTATGAAATACCTCGTCGAGACAAAATGCCCTAAAATTTCCAGGGGGATTAACCTTCCTGGAGGTTGTCTGGATGGTGGATATCTAGACAGATTAGCAAAGCTGATCATATCTTGATGGGCAAGATACCTCGTCGTTAGAAGAGAACTGATCATATCTTGATGGGCAAGATACCTCGTCGTTAGAAGAGAACTGATCATATCTTTATGGGCAAGATACCTCGTCGTTAGAAGAGAACTGATCATATCTTGATGGGCAAGATACCTCGTCGTTAGAAGAGAACTGATCATATCTTGATGGGCAAGATACCTCGTCGTTAGAAGAGAACTGATCATATCTTGATGGGCAAGATACCTCGTCGTTAGAAGAGAACTGATCATATCTTGATGGGCAAGATACCTCGTCGTTAGAAGAGAACTGATCATATCTTTATGGGCAAGATACCTCGTCGTTAGAAGAGAACTGATCATATCTTGATCTCGTCATCATAAAAAAATTGGCTGTCTTGAAGGAGAGGTATCTAGTCATTATGAAAATTGGTCAGATCTTGACTGACGAGATATCTCGTTGAAACCCCTTGGAGCCTTCTGAGGGTTTCAAACGCATAGATCCATTCTTCAACCTGAAGTCTTCCCTGCATGCCTTTTAACCCGTTTCGCGCGACTTTCTTGACCAATAGGATCCTCCCAGGATTCCTTCAACCAATGGATGTGATTATTTAGGCATTATGTTTTTTTTTGAAGAAAAGCAATACTATACTGCTCGGAAATCTCGTGACGCTCAGAAGGTTAATATGTGAACAGGTTTCCCCACAAATATATTGAAGATTAAGTTAAATGTTTATTTTTAATCCCAAGAGCTGGGATCATACTGGAAAAAATCCTCAATATCTTGTGTGCAACTTTCATTGTACACAGGTTCTGTCATCGCTACCCTCAACTTAGACTGCAATCCTGGGCGATGAGTCGCCAAATTTGGTTGGTGCCCGTGGGGTCAGTTTAGTTGGTTAATAGTATTAGATAAGTTGCATTTGAACACTCGCTTCATCTGGTTCAGCGGAGGCGCAACTCTCGAGTATTCGACTTGGTGGATCAATCATCCTGTACCGACAATAGAGTTCCAGTGAGCATTCACTAGCCATAGGCTTCCCATTATTTACGTGCAATTAATTGAAATATATGCGTCAATATTGAAATAAATGAAGTCTTAGATGCCAGTGAAGCTTCAGAAGGAACCAATTCCTTTTACAATCCGTTAAAGATGGTTGGATAGTAAAATTGTAATTTAAAATATTGTTAGTAATGTTCATTAAAAAACAAATGAAATGTGATTTGGTTTTAAAAATGACGAATAAAAACATGAATTTAAAAAGAACACTACTGTAAAACAATTTAAAAAAATGGATGGGCAGTTTTCGCCCACCAGATCTTCCAATTTTAAAATGGAGTTGTTAAAAATATGATGGTGGTGATGATTAAAAACAAACAGGACAATCTATCAAAATATGACTAACAGCAAGAGGAATAACGCACGCGTTATACAGTGGCATTATCTCGTAATGAAAGATGCCTGTGAATATCCTTGTTCTAAAAGTATTTTTAAGTTTTCTTGTATGTGGAATAGCGTTATCGCCTATCAGAAATCTGGAAATTCAAGGAAATGTGGGACGACTACAACATAAATTATCAGGTAGAGTTCAAAGATTTATTAACGATACCTTTCAATCATCGCAATACCACCTGTAAGTAAGTGAAAGTTGGTGAGGTATCCTAATGGTTGGTTTGTTGGTATTGGGGTTTTATGGCGCAAAAGTCATATTTGGCCATGCAATATCAAGACACAAGACATACAATATCAAGAAATAGACGCACGCACAATGAAAATTTTACTGACACAGAAGAGAGAAATACACCCAGGGAGGAATGCACATGTCAGTACTCGAACCTGCGCCGCCTAAAATTATAAGGAGGTATTGAAAATCCATCTTATATCATTACACTACCATGGCTAAAGGCGTGATGTTTAACGATTTTGTTGGGCTAGTTGGTCGTAGTCTAAAGTCCTTATATTTTTTATGATCCAACTCTTACATAAATTTATCATTAAAAAAATGTTTCCCATTAGACATGGGTTCATTTCACATGCACACGATTTTACTCTAACTTCTTTTGTCTTGAGACTCAAAAGGACAGTTTATAGGTACTGTGTGACATTGACACTTCTTGCAAAAGACCTTTTTCTCACATTACGGGCATATCAACATTCCCCATCTGTGATTACAAGTACAAGAAGAAAATAAATTAGATATAAATTTTCACCAGTATGATCGAGTAGATATTGAATATTCAATTCTTTTGGTTTCTTATCACAAGAGCATAAATAACGCATATCTTTTAGTACTTAAAAAGAAGTAAATTATTTCGTTTATATTATGTTAAGAATAATTCCTTGAGTGATAGCTTTTGTACTACTTGTAAATTACTGCTCTCTCCCCTCAAGTCCTTTATCGGATATTTTTTAAATCGCTTGTTTACAAATGAAGTACAAAGTGTCTAAATTTTCCATACATGAGTTTTTTTAGCTTTTATAATCCAGAATGTGGTAGATTCTTATATTAGTGAAGTTCACCAAGTTATTTTTTCTTTCCGTGAAGGTTAGATTTCTTCTTGGGAAACACACTTAATGAATATGGCATAGTGCGTAGACTTTTTTCTCTTCGTTTCTTCAGAACTATGTTTTTTTAACTTAGTGTGTTTCACTTGTAAGTTCTCCGATACATGGTGATACCAAAATTATTTTAAATTACTATACCTATTATACATTAGTGAGTTCAGAAAAAAAATTGACACGATAATTTAATTATAATTTTTCTTTAGGTATGAGAGGGATTTTCAGTGTAAACAAACAAACCAGGTGGTCTACGAAGATTTTACCAAATGCAGTTATCATGATACATATCAGAATTACCTTAAAATGAAATTCATCACCGTTTTGGCAGCGTTTGGCATTTCATAAAAATAGCGTTGACCAATCAACTAAGATAATATTCATTAACTATCGTATTAACTATCATAGAAATTCGATTGCTTGTTTGTTTTGGGGTTTTATGGCACAAGGACCATATTTGGCCAAACTGTACCAAGCACGAGACAACGTCAGATAAAAAAATTGTGAAAGAGGAAAAGATGAGGGATTTGGGGAAGAGTAGTGAGTTGAAAGAAAAAGATAGCTTGATTATTCCGGAAGCGCAATCCCTGTGTTTATTAAAGACAGTAAATCCCATGGGAAAAGAAAGGATAACTCAGGTACCTCGGAGAAAAGAAAAGAAAAGTCAGGTACCTCGGTTCTGTGAAGCCCATACACTCCTAAAGGAGATGTTCCCCTGAGCATATTGGCCATAGCAATTTGGAATTTTTCGTGAAGTGCTGAAATTATTCGGAAATCAAACCATCTGACGTTGACTCGTGGACACATGTATCACCGCCAGAAATACTACCGCCATCTATATTTAGCTTGACAGAAAATGACTCTCATAGCAATTTATGGAATTTAAAAGTCTATTCACAAACTCCAAAACACACAGCCCATTCTTTCGCCACCGAAAAACTTCTTCGGAGTGTTTACGATTCAGAAGAGCAGAAAAAAGATCACCCCAATACCATATTTATCAAATATTCCCCCACATTCAACGATTCCGCAACAGTATCTCCCGAAACCTTTGTGGAACCGGGCACACTTCTTTCACCCCATTTTCTGGGTGAAGAATAGTAATGCAGCGAAGAGGGGGAAAATATATGACATCTTCAGACCCTGATCAGATTGAAGAGGCCTCCATCCCCGCAAAGACGTGAGCTGGCAGCTGATGCCTCGACGGGGTACTCCCCGTCTCTGCCACCAAAACTAGCAGAAAGGAAAAGTGACAGACCATGTCAGATGAGCCGAGAAACGGACTGGAGGATCGAGGAGGAGGCTTGTCACATCGCTATTGTTTCCTTGTTGGATTGCAATTACGGAAGGATCTACGAGAATATTTGCAATATCTGATTTACCTAAGCAATGGCTGGTGATTGATGATTGTGCTAACTGACAATTGATGTTCCGATACCAATTGTCAAAAAAGGTTTTAATAATGTATCATTAAATAAAATATGGATAAATATTCGGTTGGTTGGTTGATTTTCGGTTTTATGGCGCAAAGACCACATTTGGCCTAGCTGCGCCAAGCATAAAACCCAAAATGTCAAGTAATTGGAAAAGGATCGAGAGGAGAAAGTAGAGAAAGATCGCTTGGACATCCTGGGGTAGCGACCACCATGTTTACCAGAGACAGTAAATCCCCTGGGTAAAGCATATATCAGTAGAGTACCTCAGATTCGTAAAGCCCGTACACACGTAAGGATGTGCCCCTAAGGGGAAATACTATTCGGAACTCCTGTTTTTATCAGCTCAGGTGTTGACCTCGTCATCTGACCGTGGTTCAAAATTACGAGTTGCCGACCTTTCCCTCCGGGATTGATCCCGGACAGTCGCCAATTGCTCGTTGTTTTGCACCAGTGCTGCGTAAGACCAACTACCTAACTTGTTTTCATCAGTAATCCTTTCTAAATTTGAATGCAATTACTTTCATATTTAGGGATCTCTACTATGAGAATCTCTTCCAAACCGACTTTCTAAGTAAACGGAAAATGTATAAATATTATCTACAAAGTACCATCTATTCCAATGCTTTTTTTCCTATGAGGACAGGGAGAAATCTGATTTTAACAGATTTGTTTAAGAATGATTATAATGAATTTCGATTTTAGAAATTCGTAACTAACTAAACACACATTGAAAATACAATCCAAAACTTTGTGAAGGTTTGAAAGAATAAGTATGTTTTTCGTAACATGGCAGATCCATGATATAGCTAAATGATCACTTAAACTCAAAATTTTAATAAAATTGTAGCATTTCAGGATGGTGTTCTTTAAAATATAGAACACCACCCTATAATTCTACATTATATTCAAGTACGGACAGTTCAAAAGCAGCATTTTCATTTCCATTTAGCAAGCATTGCTCAAAAAGCATTAGATTTTAAGCATTGAATCCCCAGGTCAGTTAATAATTCAAATTTTAACCATGTGAAGCTTGTACGGGATACGTTGGAAAGGAGATCTAGAAATAAAATTTCATTCCATCAAATAATCGAATTAAGGCAATCGTGTGCCTTGTACATTTTACATGTAGATCCACTTAAGCACCTAGGGAAATCCATTTAAAAATGCAAACATGCTGCGTTTCGGGCTAAAGCAGGCAAAACACATACTGAGCAAAGATCATTCATCCAGTGAACTTGAATTGTACCGGTATGTTCACTTAACTTATTCATATGACAAATTCCCGAGACACTTCTCCATAACACACTCGATTTGCATTCTCTATTCCTTTCTCGATCGAGTTCCCAGGTAGACTCATTATTAATTCGATATCATTACATTCCTATCTCAGTCCAAACTCCTGAATTTTCTGATTGTTCACCTGTCACATTCTCTGCTTGTGACATACTTTTCTACGCTTATGAATTTTGCACATACTGCTCACACATATTTTTCTACATCTGCTCATAGCATTAATATGACCCCGTAGCCTCTTCTTTGGGTCTTAAATTTTTAATTCATGTCCATAATGTAATTATGTGCACGTCTTAATAAAATAAATTTTTTCATTTTTTCAGTCACAAGATTTTCGATTAGTAAGTGCTGCTTTTTACCCCACAACGCACAGGCCTAATGACTAAATAATCACATCTATTGGTTGAAAGAATTCTAGAAAATATTATATTGGTCAAGAAGGTCAAAAACTGAGCGAATCAGGGAAGAATGTAAAATGCAGAATGGATGTATGCACGTGAATTCTTCAAATCGTTAACTGCATAAAATAGAGCAAATACGAAATTAAAGTAGAGCGTTTCAATAGAGTAAAAATTAAACGTAAATTAGCAAATAAAGTATTTGAATAGAGTAAAATTTGAATGTAGAAAGACAATTAAAGTAGAATGTTTTAATAGAGTAAAATTTGAAAGTAAATGGGCGATTACAATAGAGCCTTTAAACCCTCCAATTGGTTTCGACGACATATTTCGACCATCAAGATCTTATCAATTTTGATTATAATGAGATTCCTCAGAATCAATATACGATTTTATTATGATGACAGGATAAAAATCTGGTAAATTTTCTTCTAATTAAAATATATCTCGTCCATGAAGACCTGGTCAGTTTTGCTTATGAGGAAATGCCTCGTCGAGAAAACCACAAGGAATGTTAATAGAGTAAAAATTGAACTAAATAAACGATTAAATTAGTTTTTCAACAGAATAAAAATTGAAAGCAAATAGACAAGTAAAGGAAAGCGTTTCGATAGAATAAAAATTGAACGTAAATAGACAGTTGAACTAGAGCGTTTAATTGAGTAAAAATTGAACGTAAATAGAAAATTAAAGTAAATAGAACACAACTTGTGTCTTTCTTAACGTGCACGGAATAAGTAAATCAATTGTGAAATTCCTTCTAAAAGCAATCCATGGACCGTAACAGTCTTGAAGTAACGGGAAGTCTTCAAAAGCATAAGAACTCAAACAATTCAAGATTTAGGTTGTCACTAGGATGCGAGCACTAAGTACCATTTTTTGAGATGTCTCTGTCTGCTTCCGAGAAACGTAGAGCTTGTAAACAAAAAAAATCGACTCTGACGAACAAAAATAACGCGCGCGGAAGGTTGGTTTATTCTTACAGTCGAAATTGATGTACCAGAAATTTTTTTGAACTGCTTGGATGGTCGCTATTTTACTAAAGAGACGCAATGGGAAAATATTCAGTCTACGAGGTCGGCTTTTATGTACATCGCTATTGATTTTCTTCCGTGGAAAAGAAATCAAAATGTAACTTTTTTTTATCTGAGCCTGTTACGCAAATTCAATGTAAAAAGGGAAAATGTCACTTGAGGCCCAAAGGAACAAGTCTGAAACGTGGAATTTTTAGATGTAGAGAACAGTTCTTCATTTGTTTCATGTTTAAGACCTGAAGAATGCTGGTATATGTGTTTTATAGAGTTTCAAAGAATGAAAATGCTCATGAAAGCAGATACTTATTTGCACATTAATTTTTCTAAAGCTTTAGAAAAATGAGTGATTCGGAAATCTTATTCAGTCTACCTAGGTCGAATTTGAATTATTCACATCATAAACTTTAAAAAAAGTTTGAAAAGACATAAAAATTCTTTCAATGAAAAATTCAGTTTTGTAATGGTACTCCTAAGTTTATGTTATTTTTATGTTTTCATTTACAATGTACCCATTTTCGCGGGAGTAAATCCTTATAAATGTTGTTAGTTTTTATAGAGTAATAAAAAATGAAACTCTTACTGGCACAAAAGGGAGAAATACACCCTGTATAGTTACAGGAATCAAACCTGTGGCGGCTACTGACGCAGTGAGCAAACCCATTGAGCCAATCTCATAAATGAGAAACAATGGGGTGCCAAATGCTAAATATATTGTAATATAATTTCAATATAAAGCGTAATTGCACTCATATATCTTGGCACAATGTCGACATATAATACCAGTGTACACGGAAGTATTGTATTTATATGAGCATACATATACTACCAGTACTCACGGAAGTTAAACTTCCTGTGAAAATTTAACCCTCCTGGTAGTTGTCTTTCAAGAGGTATATTGTCACCACCGAAACTCATCTGATCTTAATGGACGAGATATCTCGTAATAGCAAAATTATTCAGATATCTTACTATACCGTATTCACGAAGAGATATATATCGCAAGTTTTATCCCAGTGTGTAAGTGTACACTAAAGTACAGAAATGAGAGAGCAAATTTCTGAATGACATTGTTTAATGCAACGTTGCAGTTTGATATCGGTTTTTTACATATAAATAGCGGCAAAAATGTGTAGAATTGGAAACTAAAACATTTATGCAGCACCCGAAGATCGAACATGTATTCTTGAAATCTAAAACCTGAAAACATTTTCTAAAGTTCCAGAGACCTAAAACTGAAACTCGAGAAACATCCCAAAAAAAACTCCAATGGTGCTAAAAATACCTTAGGGTTTTTCCTTCACCTTGGCCTAAGACAGTTGAAGCTTCACGCTCTAATAGCCTAATCCAGCCAATACAGAAGTAACGAAGCAAATAAAGAGGAAAGAAGAACAGAATAGTGAAAAGGAAGAAAGAAAAGGGTGGGGAAATGAAAGAAGTTAACTGTTTGTGAAGGGTAAGAGGAAATTAAAAGAGCGAAACGCGTCGTCAAAGGAAACCTTTACAACATTCGATTTGGGTTAGAATTCAGTATAAATCAACTAATAAAATGAATACTATACATATTCATAATCTCATAGTATTTTATTCCTTACAAAAGTAAACAAATTAAACACTAGGCACTCCTAAATCTACATTAGAATTCATAAATTTCAGAACAGAGTAGTCTATCCCTTACACGGAGGGGCTGGTTGGTTGGTTTTGGGGGTTTTATGGCTCAAGGGCCATATTTGGCGATGCTGCGCCAGACCCAAGACATACAATATCAAGTAATGAAGATACACACACATTGAAAGTTTAACTGACATAGAAGAGAGAAATACACCCAGGGAGGAATGCATCTGAATCTAAGCTGTGCCGCCTACAACTCGAAGGTTACTAGCGCAGTGATATACCCACTGAGCCACGGCGGCCTTCACTGACGGGCACACATGCATATACTTGTTCATAAACGTGAAGCTTTTCTTATATGACTTCGAACCAATTTTGATTACGAGGAATAGAATCTTTCCCAGGATTTCTTCAACGAATAGATATAGTTATTTAGTCATTATGTGGTGCGTGATGTAAGCTAAAAGTAAAACTGAACTATTTGAAAATCTTGTAAAATTAAATAACTCATTTTAACATTATAGCACCTTCTTTCTTGCTAAAGCAAGCAAACTAAGCACTAGGCGCACTCCTAAATCAACATTAGAATTCATGAATTTCAGACCAAAGTTATCTATCTATTACACTCTAAGATGCACACGAGCATATATGTGTTCAGAAAGCTTCAGCTTTCCTTGCATGACTGCTAACTAATTTTGATTTTGAAGAACATAATCATTCCTGAGATTTTTTTGACCAATAGATATGGTTATTTAGTCGTTATGCAAATGTGATGTTGGTTAAAAGCAAAACTGCACTACTTGAGAATTTCATGGGATTAAAATTAATTCTCATTTTTAAAATACACGTAGATTTACAATACGATCTATAATTCTAAACACGTAATCCCTTACCAACTAATGACTGGTATTTATTTCTTAAAATTAGTTTACGGTATTAATATATAATACCTTTCATACATTAACAATTGTCAGTTTGACACAAGCATTGTTTATTGATTAACTTGTTAATTTAAGTGAATGGGAGATTAAAGTTCAGATCTTAGTTGTAGATTTAGTGTATAATCTTTAATCTATCAGAAATAATCCCGTAGGAACCTGATCCCCTTGTTGATGTGTACAATAGCATCTTAAAATTCATTTTAAAAGCAGACTAAGCAAATAATGAAGTGAACATGATATCTATTCAGATTATACATTAATCATTCGATGCAGTCACATTTCGTGAGCAATGCCAGTTTTAATTGCATAGATATAAATACGTCATCTACGCTGCATAAGTGAGATCAAAAATGAATTTGCATCAAGAAAACATATTTTAAAATAGGTACTGTTTTTTATTAGTAAAACATCTAATTAGAATATACTTATTTAATAATCCTTTCTCATGTACACCTCCGTATTAGGTTAAGTAGCTAAAAGCCACTTAATTATAGAGTCATTTAAATTATATGTACGGAATTAACTATTAATGATCAATGCATTCTTTACAATATGCATAAGCTGTGTTAAGAATTTACTACATAAGGTCTTATATTTTTAGAATACTTCGAGATTTCGATTACATTTTTATTTGCTAGAACGTCTCAGAACCGTGACAGTCACTTGCTGACGTTTTACTTAAAAGTTCCATCCCTAAGTAACCCTTACTTTTAAACATTACCATTATCTCTATCTTATTTTATACAAGCTATGTTATTAGAAAAATAGCAAGCATTGATACACATAATCAATTGATAGCTTAAATCTCTAATGGTTAAGGTATATTTTAGTTAATAATTCTCAATAATGAACTCTTAATTACTAATTGTTAATTAATTTCCAAAAGGAATGTCATTTTTAGAAAAGTAAATCAATATGTCCATATTAAAACCATTGCCCTAGATTCCTACATCTAAGTAAACAATCTCATTAACGGATGTCATTAATGCTCAATTTAATTTTCATAAAAATGTAGTACTTCCAGAACACTTAATTCATTCAATGCATGCATTTATGAAGAAGGTTCCACAAACCTAACTGCAAGTGCTAAATGATATAGTGCAGTAGAAATGGGTGTATAAAAGCGATTTATTAAAGGGTGTACTTTAGAGATCATGCATTTAAGTAACTGTGCTCTTTTACACTATAAAAATGTTATAACGTAATGCATTACAGCATTATTAATTCATCAAGGTACTCAAAATGTAATTTAAATTAAGTGTAAAGTACTCCCGGGACAGTGAGCGTATAAAACATTTACTCTTGTTTGTTTCAGTACATAAGACAAAATACTCTTCACCCAAGAACAACTTAAAATTGTGAAATTTCTCAGTACCAGTCTAGACGATTTATTAGACAGACAAATCAGGGGGATTGGATACTTGAAAATAGTTTCAGAGTACTTGGAAACATAAATTGCTTTAATTTTTACTGGTTAATCAGGTTGTGAATAATGCTACAGCAATCGAATAAAATTTCGAACCAAAAATGTTCCCAGATTTTATTTTTAATCTACTAAGCATCACGTACCTGCTGAGCACATTTCCGACTAGTGTAGTTTTGCGTTTTCCTCACAACACACGTAATGAAAGAGTCATAATTTACATTCAACCTTCTGAGGGGTATATACGCCTATACCCGTTCTGGAACCAGCAGTCTTCTATGCTTGACTTCAAAACAGTTTCAAGAGGAACAGAGGAAACATTCTTGACCAATAAAATGTTTCCTCTGGGTTTCTTCTTCAACCAAAGTATGTATTTATTCGGTGTGGGGAGGACGCATGTTGTCATTACGCAACCATTTGTTCAATCCTCCTCTTGGCAAGCTATCTAGCCAAGATATCTCGGCATTAGAAACTTACCAGAACTTGATCTTGCTATCATCGAAAATCGCAATATCTGGATGACGTGGTACTGCCGATTTTGCTAATACCGATATCTTTCACTAGCAAAATTGGTCAGATCTTTATGAACAAGATATTTCGTCAAAAACAATTGGAGACTTAATTGCAAAATACAGCCCTTGGAAGTCCGTTTCATTGAATAGTACCCATACATAAAAACATGCTTACAGTAATCTTTTTCTTGTCAAAGTTTAAAGATTATTAATTTGAGCTTCGCTGGATCTCCGAGTATCGTAATACTGCATTTTCTACCTAACACATAATGGCTAACTAACCACATTTATTGGTTGAAGGAATACTAGGATCTATGGGTAAAAGACTCATTGGAAGTCATACAAGTGGTGGTGATTGTTTTTTTGGTGCAAGAACCATATTTAGCAAAGCTGCTCCAAAATTCAGTAAATAGAAGTCATGCAGGAAACACTGCAATTTTTAGAACAGACATATGAATATGAAATCAGTCTGTCTAGTAATGTTATAACTATTAGCCCTCCAAGTGGTTTCGACGAGATATCTCGTCCATCAAGATCTGATTAATTTTGCTAATGACGAGATATCAAGTCATTAAGATATTGCAGATTTTTGTATGGTGATGAGATCAAAATCTGGTCAGTTTTTATTAATGACGAGATATATGCTCAATCAAGATCTGGTCAGCTTTTTCTGGTCAACAAAATACATCGTTGAGACAGCAACCAGGAGGGTTAATAGCACCTGTACTGTAAAATATTACGATTTCTTTGAAAATAAATAAAAATTAAATCAACAAACAAAACTAAAAGTAAAGTAGCAGAATGTTTCATAATAAAATTTACCTCTTTGATCACAATTATATTTACCTTTCGAAGTGACCACTATAAGCATATTCCTAATCCTTTAATAATATATCTATTTAAGTTGATTGTACAAGCTAAGCACCTCAGTAAATATGATCACAACCAAATATAAACTTCTCAAGTTCAATCATAAATTAATCAATAGGTATTGTTTACATTCATCGGTTTAAAAAAAAACTTGCTTGCATTTTACGTAGCATAAAATAGCAAATTGATGAGCATTGAAACATTAGATTACATTATTTTCTGACCAAACGTTTTCACTGAATTATTTTTACGCCAACGTATTTCACATTTTACTTCTTCAATATAAAGTGTTGGTAAATAGATTTTATAAAATAAGTTGCAAAATTATATAAACGAGATGTTTGCTCGTAAACAAAAGAAAACAGCCAGCTCGATTTCGTTTAAACAAGTTGTTATTGTATTCACCTGGATAAATTTCCATCTTCTCTTTCACTGTTTCTATTTAAACTTACAAAGCCATACCTATAACTATGTTTAAACCAGAAACACACTTCTTGGATTGAAAATTACTAGATTTAATTATCTAAATTTGTGAAGTCCACTTTTTTCAGTGAAGAACTACGATGGAGGTTTTTACACAGAAATTTAAATGTAATTTTTATGTATTCACTTACAAAAGTCTTCCATAAATCATTTCTTCTGCTTGTAGCTTGTCAGCAGAAAAGTACCACTCGATAAAAAACTGCAAAAAATTATTTACATAATGATGGATGCTCAGATTTTTTTCAGCAATAATTCCATTTTTCATCTCTCAATTTGTTGAAAAAAGTTTTTTGTGGAAATATGCTTATAAAGCTTAGTTATGATTTATGGATGTTTTCAGAAAAAAATTATGTAGGGTTTCGCCTTTGACTAATAATCCGATGTGTGTTCTGCACATAAACTGACTCAGAAAATGGTTGTTTAGGTGCATTTCGTAATTTTCAATTACAACTGAGGTGAAGCATCAATTCCAGTAATTACTGGTGGTCGGAGTTATAAAGTATTTAGAGTTTTGAGGTTATAAAGTATTTAAAACCGGTTGAAACTGCATCGGCGTCTTATAAATCATGTATGTACAATTAATACTCGAGCTTTCTGTTTGCCAATAATGTATCTATAATAGTTAGTTTCAGCGTACGTGGGATAGGGGCGCGATGAATCTTAATTCGACAGACATACACTGCTGGCCACCCAAATTGCAACACCAAGAAAGACAAGAGATATCACAACAAAATTTATTTTGTAGATAACATGTTGACCAAGTATCAAATGATTAAATGTATAGACTTCTGTGAAGTGTGGTTCCTGCCAAAATCAGTAGCCAGAGTAGCCGCCATTGTTGGAGATCACCGCTGCCACACGCCTCGGCATTGATTCAAAGAGACTTTGGATGTGTTCTTGGGGTACAGCAGACCAAGCAGCTTCCACACGTTGCCAAAGTTGATCTGGTGTGGCAGCTGGGGATGTATTCTGGGTCAATCGTTGAGCAACCATGGACCACATGTTTTCTATCGGCGAAAGATCCGGAGAGCGAGCTGGCCATGGAAGCAATTCAATATGGCGATTGACGAAGAACCCTTGGACAATGCGTGCCACGTGTGGTCGCGCATTATCCTGTTGAAATATGGCTGTGGGCAAGCCCTGAAGGTAAGGAAGGACAACTGGCTCCAACACCTCGGAGATGTAGCGCTGGCTGTTTAAAGTACCGGCAATGCGTACTAGAGGAGTGCGAGAGTGATATCCAATACCGACCCATACCATAATACCCGGTGCAGGACCAGTGTGGCGGTGCATAACGCAGCTGTTCAGCATCCTCTCTCCACGGTGTCTCCAGACTCGAATCCGACCATCGTGGTGTTGCAGACAGAAGCGTGACTCGTCAGTAAAGACAATTTCATTCCATTCTGCCGTCCACATACTTCTTTCATCGCACCATTGGCGGCGGAAACGTCTGTGGTTCTGCGTCAAGGGTAGACGAAGCAATGGACGTCTTGCGGACAGACCACTCTGCTGTAAACGGCGTCGAATGGTACGCGCAGACACTGGATGATGCGGTACAGACTGAATGTGCTGTGCTATGGTTCGTGATGTGGCTGAGCGATCCGTCACTGCCATACGCACAATATGCCTGTCATCACGTGAAGTGGTGCACTGAGGTGGATGCGATCGAACACGTCGGTCCGTCGTACCCTCCTGCATCCAACGATCACATATCCGCATTACAGTTGTTTGGTTTCGTCCAACACGACTACCGATTTCCCTGAAAGATAATCCACAATCTCGGTAGGCCACTATCCTTCCTCTGTCGAACTCGGATACTTGATCAAAAGATGATCGCTGTTTTCTACGAGGCATAATTGATCGTTTTTTTTGAAAAAACCACAAGAAAAACACAATTGCCGCACTTGAAATCGTCGAAATCTCCAAGCCTTAAATAGCGCTTTGAAGTGGCGCCACAGGCGCGCGTGATGTGCGTCTGCGCTGAAATTCTAATCATTTGCATATCTCACCTCCGCTAATGCATGTTGTAAGTTTCATATTATTTGCATGCTTCCTTCAGGGTTTTGCATTTACGGTGGCCAGCAGTGTATTACGATTTTTACAAATTTTTCATATAGTGCGTATGAAATTATATGCATTTGAGTTTTAAAATGCAGAACTGTTACAAGCAATCAAATATGTCAAAAAATGTGAAATCGTGTTGATTTGAGAACGAAAACATTAAGTTTTAAATCCGTCTTCAATACCTGTTAAAGAAACATTTGCGGAATTTTTACAAAACTACTTCAATTTTTTAAAACAAAAATTTGAGATATTTTTCATCAATCTATCTAAAGTGTTATAAGAACTTACATTTGTAAACATTTCAAGTCAGATTTTAATGCAGTGAATTTTAGTTACATAATTATTAAAGTTGAGAAGCAATTCTTCATCAATCGTTGATTTATTACTTAAACTGCTTCCTTAATATAACGGATCGTAACTTAACTCACTGAGGGGTTCACATGCATATATCCGTACCCCAACCTGCAGTCTTCCCTGAACGATGTCTAACCATTTTTGACCTCCTTGATCGATGGAATATTTCCTATAGGATTATCTCAACAAACAGATGATGCTATATTGTCATTATATATCTTGCGGGGTAATAACAATCTTGCGCTATTCGGAAATCTTGTAATGCTCAAATGTTTAAAATGTATGTCAAAAGTAATAATTAATGGAGCATCGAATTTTCTAAACTATCATAAAATGCACAAAAGCATTTTTGCTCTGATATTCTAAACCCATTATACACATTATTCCCTTCTTGAAAAATTAAATAGTTAGTAAAAGCACTTTATACCGAATGCACCATGAGTACAAATAAGATTTATGAATACATCACGAATTATTTCACTTTACTATAGGGCCAGATAAAAATAGTAATTTCATCTGTAAACTGTATTGCAATAAAACTTTCCTTTAGTCATTGAAATTACGCTTGAAATCTATTTAAATTACTCGTTTCATTTTTATTGTTTTCACAAAAATTAACTTATTCAGAAATTAAAAAATACCCCGCTCCGTTTAATTTAACATATTTCTTATCAAATAAAAAAACACTAAATTAATTCAAAAGGTAAAAAAATCATAAGTACTTTTCTTAAAATAGATAAAGGTATATGCTCTTTGCTTTGCTCTTTCTACTTTTGCAAAATTTTTATACTGAAGTATTTCTTCAAGTATTTAAATTATATATATACTACTAAATTATTATTCGTGAAAATTTTTTCTTTCACTTGGGAACATTGCTTAAAAATGTTAAATTAACAGTAACATAAAGATTTACTTGTTAAAATTTCTATTTCTTTAATGCTTGCGAGATATCATTATGAATTTATTAAAAATTGAGAAAATTAATTGCTACCAAAGATTATTGCTGTTTCTATTATTTAAAAATGTATGCTAAGACAGATGAATGTACTAATTTATATTAAAGATGAATGTACGAAGTGCTTTCAAAATATTCACTTGTTTAATATCAATGCAAACATAAAATATGTATCCCAAAAATTTCGTAGAATAGCCCTTTATACTTCAAGTTTTAAATCATTACTTCAAGGTAAATGAAGGTTTTACCCGGCTGATTGGGGATTATGGCGCTTTGTCGGAGATCCAAAAAAGGATAGCTCCAACAAATGAAAAAATTATATAATTCACTTAAGTTAGATTGAAAAACATCGAAGTAGTAACCAGACCAACATTAAAAGGGTGATAAAATATTTAAATGAACTTAAAAACAAAATAGAAACTCTGATCCAAAGTATAAAAAAGGAGACATGCTTACCCATCAATACGAGAGAGAAACGCAATGTGCAGAATTAAAATGCATTAATGTAAATGACTTAAAGGAGTTGAAGTGACGCAATTTAAAAGACAAAAAAATGAGACGAATAAAAAACATGTGGTTACCTTTGAAAAAACTATAAGAGCTAACTCATCTCATTGACATACCTAAGATGAGAGTGACCTCATCTTACTTAATAAAAGAAACTTAATGATAGGTAATTTAAAAGGTGATGAATTATAGATGAGGCAAAAATTCAGTGAAATATAAGAAGGTAAGATGCGATGAATGCGGAGGGTGACCCAACACATCTGATGAAACAGGTAATAAGGTAGTTAAAAAGCGTTTTTAACCCTCCTGGTGGTTGCCTGGACGACGTATCTGGTCATTAGCAAAACAGACCAGATCTTGTTGGGACGAGATATCTTGTCATTGGAAGGAAACGCCAACCAGATCATAATCTCGGCATCAAAGAAAATCTGCAATAGCTTGATGACGAGGAATTTTGTCATTAGCAAAATTTTTCAGTTCTTGATGGACGCGATATCTCGTCGAAACAATTTGGAGGGTTAACCCATCTGCGACCTGTGCAAGTTAATATGACGAATGGTGAGAGTTTTCTTGGTAATGTTGGAAAAACGAAGTTTTCAGATATCGGAGCTTATGCAGTGATCAACCATATCGTTGTTTCAAAAGTTAGGTTGTTAATATAAATATTTTAAAATTAATTTCGATAAGTCGAAAGTTTGTCAATGTGTTGAGGTTTTCACTCATTTAAAGTCAGAAAAAATAAAAGGATTGAAAAAGGGACAATTATGAACAATACGTTTAATAAGTTGCGTTAGATTTACTCATTGATTTCATGTTTTGCTTCACGAAGGTTAATACTCCTGGTGGTTGTCTGGATGAGGTACCTCGTCATTAGAAGAAAACTGACGAGATACTGATCTCGTCATCATCGAAGAAATGGCAATATCTTGATTATGAGATACCTCGTCATTAACAAAATTCATCACATCTTTCTGGACGAGGTATCTCATCAAAACCACTTGGAAGGAATAGTCGTTAAGGTACACAAGAAGCATCGATCGATGAGGTATCTAGTCATCAGCAAAATTGGTCACATCTCGACGGACGAGGTATCTTGTCAGAAGAAAACTGATCATATCTTGATCTCGCCATCATAAAAAAATCGGCAATTTCTTTATGACGACATCTAGTCATTACAAAAATTTGTCAGATCTTGATAGTCGAGGTACTCGTCAAACCACTTGGAGAGTTAATTACACCAGTTTGGTTGGTGGGTTTTTATGGCCAAAGGCCCGGGTCTGTCTAAGTTTATTAATAGCAAGTTAAATGGACATGCACACCCAAGAAAAGTTTATCTGACATATCAAATAGAAAACACTCCTAGGGTAGTCACAGGTACTGAACCCGCTCTACATACCATTCGCGGGCTGTCAGACCAGTAGGCAAAACTACTGAGCCATAGCAGCACAAGGACTAAAAATCTTGTTACAATATACTTGTTTTAATTTCTTGCAAATTAAATTCTTGTTGAAAATACACATACAGTAATACGAAGCTTCTAGTGATTTCTCATCTTTCTATATAAATAAATATTTTCCTGTATGCCTAGTATATTTTTAAACTTCACTTACCTGTCCTATGTTTCAAAAAATACTTGGTGTCCGTCTATTTTTTATCAATATCAAGTCTTTCTACACTACCATTATCATCATAAGCTCTACAAGTTCATATCATATACATACACTGCATACTGTTATTTAAACATTTCCAGGGAAATCAACTTAATCCAATCTGCATTTTTATCGTTCGATTTTTGTTATACCTTTTCCAGCAAATCTAAAACTTAATTCCTAAAAAAATATTTCAATACCACACAGTAAAGTAAATTACATTTTCGATTGTTTTGTCAACTAACATTGCATATGAATGCGACCGATGTAAAATAATAGATTGGTCACAGAGCATCCACTTTTTCTTTTCCGTTTTTCATGTCCTGTGAGCCATACAAAGCACGTGATATCTCCCACCAATAAAAACGGCAGTAAATGATAAATTCCGACGCGACGCTCTTGAATCCCATTTACAGCCATGGCTCTAATCACACACCGACCTCGCTGACCGGGACAAGTACAACAATCCGTTTAACGGACACAAATCAGCGGCATAAAACGTAAAGAGGCTACTTTGCGGAGTAAAATATATTTCCCTGCCCGAAATAACAAATGCTAAACTGTTTTGCCCCATAACGCCAGACACATTCCTACGAATTTGCCCTCAGTTATATCCCAATGTGCTTTACCCGGGGACGTAACAAGAAACGCGAATGAAATGGATTTCCGCGGCAAATTCGTTTTTCTAAAAAGAATAAATAAGGCGAGATGAGTACATTTTTTGTCACGTTCCGTTTCAGCAGATTCTTTTTACCTCTTTCTATATATATTTTATATATATAAATGTATATAAATGCAACCAAAGGAGAGCCAGGAAAATGTTTTTGACGAAATGCTGTTTATAGGGATCAGTTTACTTAGGAAAGGGTTTTTGGGGGCTATTGAGGATAAATAGCTTGTGACATTTGAGCTCGAATCGGGATTTTTGCTCTGGCATTTTATTTTCTTGCTATTATGGAAGAGGTGTGTTATCCTACATGATATGAGCTCTCTGGAGATTTTTATGGAGTATTTTCAATTCAGATTTTTTTGTCACGCCGCTTCGAAACAAATTTTGGGGAAAATCTTTCGATTGAGTCATTATTTTCTATCTCTAAAGTCACGGAGGGGAAAATCATGGTGAAACAATGCTTTGTTTTGTTTTTTTACGAGTTTCTCTGATACGCCTGCAAAATGGGTGGGACAGGATTTTTTAAAAATATTTCCAGTGTCATGTTCAGATGGCTGCTTTACTACCACAAGGAAAATAATGTTTACTATTCTAACAGAAAATAATGTTGAAATGTTAGTTTAAAAGGGATATATCACACCTGTATTTTGAAATAAAATACCCGAAGATTATGTTTGGAATAGTTTCTGAAAAGCATAAATTCAGACACCAAAATTTCATGTTTTTGGTTACAGAAAAATTGAATCTCATCTTGTATAACTTATCTAACATTTAACTTATTAACATTTCTAACTAATACAATTGATTCGTGCATTATTGATGGTTTTGAACGTTTTTCATAAGAAATAAAATTTAACGATAATCGTGTAGGTAATAGTTTTTCTTAACCGTCCTGGTGGTTGTCGAGACAAACACCAGGACTGTTGTCTAGTCATTAACAAATCTGACCACATCTTGATCTCATCATCATAAAAAATTCGGCATTATCTTGATGGCGAGATATCTCGTAATTAGAGAAATGGTCAGATTTTGATGAACGAGATTTCTTGTCGAAACCACTTGGAGGGTAAATCTTTGATTCCTATTGTTTTAAGATTCATAAGTACTTAAATATTTCCGGATTATCAGGAAAGCATTTTTCATCAGTTATAGTTTTAGTAGTTTGCTAAACTCATTGTTGAGTTAAAAGAAGCAACATATAAAAAATTGGCCATGCTAAAAATGAATTGTAATAATTCTTCTTAACTTGTCAATATTTGAATCGGTCTGTGCATTAAAGGAGTGAAACATATAAATGTTTATACTTTAATTCAATGTGTTTATACTATTATTTTGAAAATGCTGTATCTTTCCTTTTAACTTTTAATAATTCAACTACTTTTTAAAACAAATGATTTTATTTAAATTCTTCGTTTTAAAATTCCGTTTCTACATCAAATCGCATTGAAAAATACTTAATATTTATTTAATAAAATAAAGAAATCCCCATTTTAGAGAGAGAAAATATTTTTAACATAGGACTACTATTTCTTACTATTTTATCAAATGATAAAACCGCTGTCATAATTACCAAAACACATTTCATTTAGTAACTAACTTTTGTTTGCCATATATAAAAACACCGATGAGAAGAAAAGGAAGATGAAACAAATGCATGCATTTGCCTCCGTTTCGAAAATGAATTTTAAGTGATAATGGTAAATACAAATTCGAACACTCACAAAATGCTACGAATGCGCGTAAACCATTAACCTTTTTATTCCATCTTAGGCGCAAAGGCAGCGGTGGCCAAGAACAAAGAGACGAGAAAAGATACACCTCCGCAAATTAAAACCTAAGCGCTGGGGAAATGTTAAAAACTTAGATTATCATGCCAGGTAATTAACCAGCAAAATACACGGACACGTTCGAGATGACGGAAAAGTCTCCAGACGCTGTAAAAACACGAGTTAATTTTTTAAAACTCTTCTAAATTAAAATAAGCAAGTCGGTAGGTGGAAAAATTGTTAGCGAGTCCTCCGTTTTAGCAGCAGTGTGAAAGATTGCGAAAAATTAATTTGTATCCGGATGTACTTTATATTTCGGTTGAGTAATTGATACTGGGCCGCTTGGGTAAAAACGGGAGGCAAAATTGGAAGAAGTATTTTGTTTTAGGTTATGGATAGAGATTCTTAATTGCGTCCTATCGAATCTTGTGGAAAACTAATTTTTCTCAGACGGCTACGTGAGATACACGTCTTGATTAAAAATATTATGTAACAAAAATGGCTTATATGAAGTGCGATGTTGATGTTTTTGCAATTATCTATTAATTACTTGGTTTTATCTTTCCTTAGAGCATCCAATAACAATGATACAAAACGTAACCTAATGCATGAAACTAAAACGCAATCTACAAAAAAGTGAACTTTCAATTTATTTTGTAACATAATACTTCATGGACTGTTTCAGGTGTCTTCTTTCTTGACGATTAAATGTATGCTTTTCAACATATTTTAACTTTACTTGACTTAAAAAAAAAGAATTCATCGTATAGTTTGATATAGCATTACTATCCTTTTCTTGATAAAATTATTTTCATTTATAAAGCATTTTATAAAACAATCAATGTGAACAATTACATGTGACGTCTTTCTTTTTTCGACAGAGCACGTTTAACAAGCAATACCGTATATTTATTTGAAAATGTAAAGTTAAAATGAATTGGATTACAGATGAGCAATTTTGCATTATATAGATAGACAGCAAATATTATTTTAATGGTGGTATAAATTATTTTCTTTTTTTTGAGAATTTGGGATAAATATTTAATTTAATAAATTATAGCATTAAACTGCTCGAGTTGTATTCAAAAACAGATGCACATTATCGCATAGAAACATCCAAACGTTATTTTTTCACACATAAAATCTTTTATTTATCATTTAATCATATACTTAAGTGATTTAATTAAATATTAAGGATATTCATATCCAGATTTTTTATAGCCTTAATAACAGTTATAGTTTGAAATAGGCTAAAAATATGTCACTTGCTCGCAATAATTTCACAATAGCATACAGGACTCCCTCATACATGTTAAGGAAAGTCTTAAATTAATGAAACCCTGTGGAGCTCATAACTTTTGACATCAAAAATGATTGCTTTAAATTTTACACGCGAATTTTCTCAGCAACAATCTCGTAATATAAATCCTTAGAGTAAAATTAATTTGTGTCTATAGGATAACATAATTCAATATTAAGTTTAAGTAGGAATGGGGAGGAAAGATAACATAGGATATGAAACGTATATCCTTTCATTGATAAAATATTTATTTGGAGAAGTTTTGAAAGTAAACTTGCATTTCGTCGAAACAAATCTTTCGTCCTTATGTGTCATATTTTATAGGATTTTAAACTTTTTCGTATAGATTTTTTGATACCTATATAATTTATATTGATTTGGTTGCTAAACAAAAACTATAAAACTTTGACAAATATAAATACCAGAATCAGTTCTTTAATAAATTATATTTTATTTTCAAATATATCTGAGTCTTTTGCTGGAAAATAAATTTTGAAATAATGCGAGTTAAATAGAACAAAACAAAAACTTCCCCTCAAGATAAATTTTAATATTTGGATGAAAACGTCTTAACCAGAGTATTTCCAAAGCTTAACAATCAATTGTTAAAAAGTGAAATAAAAAAGTGAAAAACATTTTCTACTTCAAATAAATGTACATAAATAGCAATGTGCATGTTGTTTGTTCATCGATGCAGCTTCAAATTTATATTTTATTTCAAAATCTTAGTAGAGAATTATTATTTTTCAACGATTAATTAGACGATTATCAGTTTTCAAAAAATAGTAGGACGTGGTAGCGTATTTTTTAGGAAAATCATGTTTCCAACCAACCATTAACAAGTATAAGTTACTTAAATATAGATCCAATTCGTAAAGTAGTCAGTATTAGCCTTTTGGTGACACTGTGACAAAGAACTTTTGATATTTCAAGTCATGGCTGTTACTTTTAGTCACTAAACATTATAAATATTCAAACTAAACAAAGTTTAATTAAAATATAATCAGCTTTTTGAACGTAGTGAGCGCACAAGCATTCGCATAAACAAATAGACACCAAACATTAAAACCTCTGATTTCGCATTAAAATAACACAAAACGAATGTATAACTTGAAATAGAGCGAAAATATTTAATGTGCAAACACTCCATTTATATTTTTAGAGATGGAATTTCTAACTTTAACGATTTATTTATAAGTTTAAGAATGCATTATTGATTTTTCACCCATTATTTACTGTTTTAATTTCTTCTTACTCGATTTTTATTTCCTCCGCAATGTTTTCTGTAAAAATATAGCTCAGTAATTTAGGATACGTGTAACGCTTTATCACATTCTTGAATGAACCGATAGCAATAATTTTAAATCTTTGTATTCGTTGTTCTGAAAAGCACTCTTAAAATTAAACTGCCAACATTAATTTTACTGTAACACCAGATGCAAATAATTTGTACCGACTGAGGAAAAGCAGCAGTTGATTTATTAAACACGGCGTATTTTTTCATAACTATGGTTGCCTTTAGTGTGAATGAAATCGTAGAGCCCATAAATGCGGATGAATTGGTTTTGGGCGTGATATTTATCAAGAGTGTAATAAGCTATGTTATTGATCATACGCATAAAACACTAACAAAAAGGATCTATTTAAAAAAAATAAATATATCCGGATGTTTGTTAGTTATTGCCTTTAAAAACAAAAGCATCGCTTTACTACAAGTACGAAAGTTATTAACCCTCCAAGTGGGTCATCAACGAGATAACTCGTCCAGCAATATCCGATATTTTTTAAATGACTATATATCTCGTCATCAAGATAATGACAATATTTTGATGATGTCGAGATCAAGATCTGATCAGTTTATTTCTAATGACGAGATTCGTTCAATCTGACCAGGTTTTGACGTCCATTAAATTCTGGTCAATTTTTTCTATTGACGAGATATATCGTCGAGACAACCACCAGGAGGTTTAAGTAGTAGAGAAAATTAAAGCGTTTTCCTATTCATAAAATTAAAATTTTTCTGATTCAATAACTGATACCGTTCAATTTCGTATACTTACAGTGGTTTCCAGCATTGAGTATAATATATGAATAGATTTCTTCAACATAAGAATGACTGGTGGTGTCATATCAATCCCTGAGCGCTTTTGTGTGTTCTTCATTTCGCATTTTTGTCTCATATTAATAAGTTCTGGAGATATTTAATCATTTTATGTGATAAACATAGCTGAAAAATTTTTTTGTAACTGAATGCAGAAAAAATGTGCAGTTAAATTTACCTAGAACGTCAGCTGTTGTCTTTTTGACACCAAGCATATTTCGTGGTTTAAATAGAGTTCGCTCAGCAGAGAATGAACAGAACAGCAAATCAATAATATTTTTAACCGCTCTTTATTTACTAGTTCTTTTTTATTGGTTTATTTTACCTTGAATATATTAGCATCCCTTTCTAAAGCTGAAATGTGTTAGTCACAATCGCATGATTACGTCTGAGTGTGTGCATCGCGCGCGCGATAGCAGTTATTATTTCAATTATAACTTTATTCACAAGTTATTTATTCACTTATTAAACAAAGGACGATAAATCGCTGAAGATGTTCTGAGGAAATTGTAAATATGTTTCGAAAACAATCCGAAGATGAATCTAATGATGCAGAGCTCTCCGGTTTCAGTGCAGATTCGGATAAAGAAACCAGATTACTCGAAAATAAATCAGAACAGGAAGAAAGTGGCACAAATGCTGCTGACAATACTCAGAAAACTAAACTTTGGACTTGAGTCACTTGGGATGACCCAGAATGGGAAATATATAATGGATGAATGATTGTCTTGCAGCTAGAAATATTTCATGTGAAAAAAAGATCCTACTAATTTAGCCAAGCGAAACGGCAATCAATCCGGCACGAGCTCAAGATTAAATGGGTAAAAGCATGAAATTCATTTCATAAATTGTGAGAAACTTATCAGATCGGCAGAAAATGTGAAATTTAAAAGTGCAGTTTTTATGCAACCAATGTGTAGACAAAGTATGTTATTCAGGATATAAATGAAGCGGGGAAAATGTCATAGAAATTGAGTATTAATGTATAACTTGTAAATAAGGTATGTATATAATATAAATTTGATAAATTAATAGCAAAATCTGCATGAATATTGTGTTGACAAAAGGAATGACAAATATTCTTTTGTTTTCTAAATTTCGTTGCTTTGTGTATTCTGACAACCGATATCCTTCCATGTTTTCTTGCATAAATAATCATCAACCTTATGAAAATATTGTAGAATAAGATTAATGTTAGCTAAAACGAAAAAATAGTAACTAGGCAATTTATATATTACCACAACTTTACGAAATATACTTTGGCAAAACGACACTGACGGACGCGTTGAGAGTACTGATACTGAGAGTACCGGTAGCTTTAGTATTAAAAGCCCGAAACTCTTAATAATTTGAACTGAATTTTTACAGAAATAGTAAACTACTCATTTAAAAACACCAGAATAATAAAACATCCATATTCACTAAAATGTTTTTAAATGTGGATTTCAAATGTCAAATTTACAAAATTATACATTACAAAATTGAGAATACGTAATACATATAATTATCAAAGAACACATGTTTTAAAAGTGCTCAAATATGTGTTTTAAGGTACTGTCATCAGAGAAGTAGAGATTAAAATAGTTATGCTAGAGAGGTTCTGTACTACCTTAATTAGCAATTATATACCACACCATTATCACAAGATCTCAATGTGCTTGAAAATGTAATGTGATTCTAGTTGAAACAATGGTGAAAAATCACGATATTCGATAGGCAGGTAGTTGAATTAACGTCACACTGGGGTACCTCAACGGCCTATTGGTGTCCAGTATCAATCCCGAGAGTAAAGATCAGAGGTAAAACTTCGTGATTTCGAACCACGAGCAGATGACGAGGTCAACCTAAGTTGCCAACCCACTATAAAAACGTCCCCACCACGCCAACTTGATTTGAGGCCACGGCAGATTTAACTTGCATCAGCCCCCATGTACACGTCGGTCTTGGGTTGGATCGAGGTTTGAACTCATATGCATCCGGTTTCTAATCCACTTCTCTACCAATCGGTCTTCAACGGCCCCACTATATTCGGAGAAAAGAACGTAATAACGATTCTGAGATAAACTGGGAAAATATTCATTAAACTAAACTAACACACCTGAATTTAGTACACTTCGGTATAAAAGTTATTCCACATGCCAAAATACGAGCAACACAAATTGTATTTGTAGATTGAATAGTCTGGGTGTGTGTACTCCAATTTCGAGATCTCGAGTTTTATAGATTTGACCACAAAATTAAAATTTATCTTTAAAAATACTGCAGTGAATATAGGGTATTGCTCCTAAGTTTAATATTCTGATTTTGATATGGAATGGTAGAATACACATTTAAGCTAAGCTTAAAAGTGTACTCTACCATTTCTATAAAAATTAAATTAAATTTATTATTTATTAGAATGTGGGTATTTTGAAAGAAATCTCTTATGCGTATTTATTTTTTGGAGTCACCGAAATTTATGCCTGAGACCATTCCCTTTTAAATTAAACTTGAATTAATTAGAATTATATTAATTTCCGCCAGTCATGTCGTCTTTCTCCGGTTATACCATCTCATTTGAATATTGCTGGTCCAGCGTTAATATCAAATACTTTCCCAGGATCGATTACGGCACCGTAGATATATCGTATGAAAATATCTCCTTTCTGGTCATGACCATGATTATGCGAAGAGCTCGGAGACGATTTGCCTGCTGCAACGGGGTGTGGGCCCAAGATTTGACTCACGACAAATAAATTTATTTAATGAAATGATCTGGTTAAAATTAAATGTATTTCCAGTAACCCTCAAGTGGTTTTGACGAGATATCTCGTCCATCAAGATCTGACCAATTTTGCTAATGACGAGATATCTCGTCAAGATATTGCAGATTTTTTTATAGTTATTTTGATCAAGGTCTGGCCAATTTTCTTCTAATGACGAGGTGACTAGTCCATCAAAATCTGCTAATGGTTTTGCTAATGACGAAATAACTCGTCAAGACAGCCACTAGGATTGTCAATCATCTAAGTGGTTTCGACGAGATATTTCGTTCAATAAGATCTGACCGAATTCGCTAATAATGAGGTATCTCGTCATCAAGAAACCCGATTGAGTTCCGAAAGATTAAGATATTGACATTTTTGATGATAACGAGATAACGATCCGGTCAGTTTTCTTCTAAGAACATATATTTCGTCCATCAAAATCTGCCAATGGTTTCTCTAATGACGATATAACTCGTTCAGACAACTACTAGGAGGGTAAAGTATGTTAACTTGCCAAAACAAATATTGGTTTGCTGTGTTGTGTTCTTATGGTGCCCGGGCCGTATTTGGTCGAGTTGCGCCACACAACGTAAGTAAATGGGTATCCATACACAAGGAAGGTTTTGCTGACACATAAGAGAAAAATGCACCCCGGGAGAATCGAACCTGCGTCGTCTAATTGTCGTAGGTTGTGTGTGCAGCAAACAAACCTACTGAGCCACAGCAACACAAAGGAAACAAAAATTTAAAACGAATGTAACATCCCACTATTTGATTGTTTGGTTGTTTTCTTGTTTTATGGTGCAAGGGCCATATTTGACCAAGCTGCGCCTAACGCAAGGCAGATAAATCAATGAGGAAGGAAGAGAAAGCAAATATCAAAAGGGTAGGCGAAGGTAAAATAAAAGGGAGGAAGATCACTCGGGTCCCTCGGGGTTGTGATGCCCGTATACACCTAAATAAGGTGTGCCCCTGAGGGACGCACTAATTGACCAAGTCCACAGTGAAGAGGGGTATAAAGGAATCTACAAGGGAAATTGTATAACGCAGCAAAAAGGAAGATTAAAAGGTTAAATATCTTATTTTTTCAAGTGGGAATCACTTTAATAAGTACTTAACTGTGGGTAATAAGATTTAAAATATCACAACACTTTATTCACGGTACATATGAAAATTCCCTTATAATATATCATGTATTGTGCTATAGCTTCTTCCTCTTATGTTTACAGCTAGTGGCTGAAATAGTGTCAGTATTACACTAAAGGATTGTGCTTATTACACTGTAATTTTAAAGACTTCTGATTATTTTTCAGCTATTTCGAATGTTTTTAAATTTTGAATTCAAATATTATATTCCATAAAATACGATTTAATAAGAATATGGCTGTGCAGTGTGAGGGAAAAGACAGAATTCAAATTAAAAGCTATGTTTAGATGATAATAGAATTTAGTAATAAAGTTTTCTAAATAACGCTTTTTAACCAAAGAGGTTACATAATTTTTAAGTTTGGGGATGCATTTAATTCTGTGCTAACATTCGTCACCTCGCTACAAAGCTAATCTTGTATATTCGCTAATCGTCGTTATTTCATACTGGTAATGATAATTACTGTAAATTTTCCTTAAACTCTTAATTAGACTGATCATTTGACAGATTGCATTGGTTTCGAATTACGTAAAGAATAAATAAACGCTAATTATAATGAAAACAATTGCTGTGCTAACTTATAAATAGAACTCATGACTCAGAGTTTAACGCTTTGTATTTTTTTGAAAATTAACTTATCTTCTTATTGTAAGACCTAAAAGGAAAAAGAGGGGTCTTTAATTTTAACTGTCATTTTGAAAACCATTAATGCTTGTAAAAGTGATTATTTCAAGATTTTTTTTTAATTTGTTTCTCTTTAGTTGCAATCAAACACTCCTTACTACTGCACAATTTTGCTTGAAACTAACAAAAATCTACTGAGTGCTGTTTGGAGAAAGGAAACTGATGTATAAAAACTTCCGTAATTTTTGAGCGAGATCACATTTGTTTTAAATTAAAAGAATGCAAGTAGTGATACTTTGAACAACCGAAATGGGGGGGGGGAATTGGGCATTAGTCTATTGTTTTAGAATTTTAGATTTTTATGTTAAGTCAGTAGTTGTACGTGGGTTAATTGAGTGCTATACAGGGCAAATGAAGTTATTTTGCTAGATATTTAGATGCAACCTGAAGTCTTAGTATACTATGGATCACCCCAAACCAGAATCTACATGCTTAAATCTTCTATCCTTCATTCTAAATCCAAAAAATGTGATAGAAATTTTATTGTTGAAAATTACTCTTGGAAGTCTACCTACTTACAGCATATACGTTTTAAAGAATAAATTCAAAGGAAGGACTACGGACTAGTGAAAATATTGCACTAGGAGAATAAATATTTAATCGCAAATAAAACACAACATAAATTGCTCTAAGACTACTCGAGGGAATTTTTAAATTCTTTGAAAAAAAGCTAATAGGGAAATAATCAGTTATTTCCAGATCGTAAGGGGTGAATTGGAAACATTTTTGGCTCAAACCTTCCACCAGCCGATCACCAAGGAAAAATACTTACCATCTGTAAAATTGTAAAAGAAACGGCATGTAATTCTGTAACATACTTCCTTTACTAACGAGACTAAATATAATTTATTTCGGTCTGATGAAAAAGTTACAGTATGGATAAAGCTCAACTAAAATCAAAATTCCAAGAACTTTAGAACTGTGAATCACGATGGTGGCTCTGTGATGATTTGTGTATTCAGTGATGATTTGTGTGTTCTAGGATTGTATATGTCATACACCATAGAGTTTTATGCCTGATAAACTACATTTCATAAAAATAAATATAAATCATTATGAGTAAATTTACTTCCTGAAAAGAAACGTTAAAAGTGCAATAAAATTGGCTCTGATAGATAGTATATCTATTGTTTTCAATTTAAAATACCCTAGCATAATCCTAGAAAATGTAAAGTGCTTATAGTTATGTAATTGTTCCCATGACACAGGAACGCTTCCTTTAAGTTAATGCTCTTAAAATTTAGGTAACCATTAAAAACTAAAAATTTAAGAGTATCATCTTTCCAATCTTTCCAACAAAAATGATTTACAAAGAGGATTAAAATCGTGTCAACTTATTGTACAACCTAATTTACTCAGTTCCTTGACAACTTTTAATCAGTCTTCGGAATGTAATGGAATCACACTAAGTACTAAAATTGAAATGTAATTCTTTCTTTGTACTTCAAAAGGCCTTCTGACTTTGGTATCATTTGGTACATCAAAGGCAGAAGGACTTTTCCCGTTTTAAATCGCATATGGATTTAACCCTTTCGGGCCTAATGAGCATATACGTCCCAGAGATTAGATTGGGTAAATAAAGCCCACTTTTGAATGGTTTTTTACGTTTTTAGTGTTCTTAAGTAATTAGGGAATAAAAATATGACTAAAGAAAGATGGCAATACTTTCAGATTACAAATGGCGGACTTATGGTTTTGAGCACGCCCATTCATTCTGGTGAATTAGTGACCGTGGTTCGGAAACAAAAAGATGGTACAAAATTAGACGTTAGTTACCCAGAAGCCATTTCCCACTACAATATGTACATGAATGTAGTTGACCGCTGTGATGAAATGGCTACTTTTTATGGTCATGGCAGAAAATCAGACAAGTGGTGGAAAAAGATTTTTTGGAACATAGTTATGATTTCTGTTGTGAATGCATGTATTACGAAGTGTGATGTGGAACATAAAACAGAACCACTATTATCATTCATGGTCCCCTTAGCTGAGCAACTTATAAATGTTGGAAGGGAGAAAGCAAACACAAAAAGAACGCGAAAGTACGGTAGTCCGTCAAAAAGAGCAAAAACTACTAAACTACTAAATTAAACTACTTTTCAGAGTTAAATTTTAATCATGCAAAAGTCGGGGCGAAAGGGTTAAAACGATTATTTAGTTCCTCGTTTTTGTTTTTCATGAATATAAACTGGGATAAAAGGGTACATTCTAGTATTAAGATGTGTAATACGTTATTAATTTAGTACAACTATTTTAAATTCTCATATTTGTTCTTTGCTTACCAACTATATTAAGCAGTTTCATAGCGGTACCTATCTTTCACTTTAACTCACTATTCATCTTTTAACAATACTTATACTGATGATAAGTTGTTAATGTTACAGTGATGTGATTTTGTTATTGGTCTAATATTGAAATGCTATTTAAGAGCCTGGTATTGTTCCACCTTTAATGATGCTGAATTGGAGCAGTGTAGGCATTACGGTGCATTACCAAATTTCCTTACTAAAGTAAATATTACTATGCCTGTTTCTATTTATTGTTAAATCTTATATATATATATATATATATATATATATATATAATACATTCTCTGTATAACCATTTGAGAGTCACGAAAGTTTCGAGTAATTATTACTTTAACCTCAAAATATACAGACAACTAGATAACCGCATTTGTTGGCTGAAAGAGTCCTAGGCAAGATTGTATCGGTCAAGCATATCAGAATCATTAAGATATTATTCAGAGAAGACTGCATGTTGGAAGAATGATGAATTATGCTAACAAATTCCTTAGAGGGTTCAGTTAAATATTCATTTCAATGAGATGTTTATTCATAAGATTAAATATGTGCGAGAAATTCATATTTTAAAACTTAATATTAGCCAAGATAAGAGACGATATTCATTGCTTTGGAAGATACAATGGTAAAAGTATCAGCTTCTTCCAACTTATAAATAGCGTGATTCAGGGCTTCAAAAAATATGGGATAATTACATATGAGTAGTGAAAAGTCGACCTTTTGCCTTACAAGAAGTTAGAATTAGTGACTGAGAGAGAGATAAATAAATACCCGCTTTAATTACATAAAGTAATACATTCTTACTGAATGAGTGGAATAAGAAAATCAGTATGAAGTAGATTTACTAAGCAGAGTTTGAAACAATTTACTCGAGACGTATTTAACCGTTACGTACACATATATGTATATTTGCATTTATGCAAATATAAATAGTAATATACAAGATATTAATATTTACATCAGCATGTAAAAGATTAATATTTGCAGGTATTCATAAATATGGGTATAGAAAATCGATTATTTATCGTTGTAATAATAATAATAGTAGCAGAAAAATATCAGAACAAATTTTGGATACAGTTCGTGGACATAACTGTTCAAATCCTAAAGCAGCAGAAGTTTATCTTGAAATTACGTGTATCGAATTAATTAATTAAGATTTTAATTCGAACATATTGCAATAATGTACGAAAACATTGAATGTGAGAAACATGAAATGATCACGAAATGTTTCGGTATCTTCTTGATCTTTTCTGAATATTGCAGATACTCTCTAATTGTAATATTCAAAAGCATAATCTTATACTAAGTGTGCCCTTGTAATTAACAAAACTTTAAAATTATGGGGATTATAATAACTATTTTTTCTACATGAAAAGTTATTGTTAGAGTATTAGAAAGTGAGAAACGGAATAAATCTTAATAACAGCCTTGTGAGATATTTCAGAAAGGAACACATTTGTATAAACCTTATTTTAGAACGAATGGGATCTTTCAAAAATACCTGTATATTGAATAAAAATATTTCCTTTATAATAATAATAATCAAAAAATTGCATTGCATACTATATAAATACAATGCAATTACACGTTTCTCGAAAGTAGTTATCCTATACGTAATTACTTTAAATCCTACAAGATTAAACTATCCGTAACAATTGTAACTCAAGTGAACTCTTCTTTTGTAAAAATTATTTTTAAACCTTATCCTTTTATTTGATCTTAATTCCTGAGAGAATATTTAAATCGGCTCATTTAACAGTTCTAGCTCTAAAAAGAAATGTCCCAGGAGAAATTAAATGTTTTCCTAAATAATTGCAATTTTATTTTTTCTCTTTACAATGTGAGAGAAAAAAAGTTAATGGAAAAAATCATGTTTTTTAACTTTGAACTCAAAACTTTTGTGTTTGTTCAAATCACTTCCTACCATTTGTCGATAAAAATAAAAAGATTGGAATTACTGTGAATTATTAATCTGACTATTTAGAGTATTTAAATATTCAGCATAAAAGAGCGGTACTTGAAGATGAATTTGCAAGCAGTAAATTCATACAATCTTCACTCTACGAATGATTATTAAAACTATGAAATATTATTATGAAATTACATCTATTGATTTATTTGAAAGTATAAAGTTTATGGTTGCAAAAATCCGATCTGTGTTTTAAAACTAATAACATTTAAAAGATTATCTTTACAGTCCGAATAACTTGTAAACAAAAAATATATGTAATTTTCTATATTAATTACATCTGCAAAAATAAATAGTTTTAATGCGATTCATAGAAAAACAGATGCTCATCTTTTATAAATATTTGAGGAGTCATAAAGTTAAAATTAATTTTCAAGCCTAATTTATTTTCATTGAACTTTTAAGCCGTCCGAAACAGCTCAAGTGGAAATCATATATCATAGTAAGAACTATAAAAAACGAAAGTGTCATTTCATAGAAAAAGGATGATAGATTGTATGTGCGAAACCATTACTCAACGAAGAACATAAAAATGACTGTTTTTATCAACCACAATCAGCATTCTCACGCTTGAGATGCAAGAACAAGCGACCATAAAACCGGATTTAATACACTCCACACATAAAAACATCTTCTCGGAAGCACCTCATTTTAAAGGATTAGAAAAATCTCTTACCTGATACTACTACGGATGCTGTCATTGTCAGGGCAATGACAGCACAGATTCGAACATGCGGGAAAAGTTTCATCTTTTCCTTTTTAGTCCGCCCATTCAAATCACTCGAGAAAAAATGAAATTGCGGTATTGTTTATGTACACCCAGATGAGAAGCAGATATCCCTTAAATATTTCTCAGTTTCGTGACTCAAACCGCTCGCGTTCTACGATGCACGTGGTCCCCCATCACGTGGCAGTCCATCGTCCAACTCCCCTCCGCGCTGTCAAAGTTGTCAAGAGTTTCTTCAAGAACCACGACGACGTTCTAGTTTTGTTTTGGTACCATCGCCAGAATGCCGTACCGGGACAGGCGTGGGGGTTCGAAACTGTGAGGATCCAGGCAGCAACCTTCACTGTCCGCGGCTCGCGGATAAGTAAAAGGATCAGACGCGAAGCACAGGTTGTTATATGGTGGGCGCGTCAGATTGGGGCTCGCGCGTGCGCCCTCGCGATAAGAACACTTTGGAAGGAGGGGGGATCGTTCGCCCTTCAGCCCTTCGGAAGTTCGGCGGGGTGGGAGGCAAAGACCAGAAAAGGCGGAAATCTGCAACTCTTCGTTTGGATTCGCTCCGAAACGAATTGGGCGGTCTAAGTCTGCTGTATTACAGTCCGCAGATATGAGGGTACCGTAACTTTTTTTTTTTCTGGATCTTTAAAAAATAATTTCGAGGATCGCGCACTGAGGGCTGAAAATACTTAAGCATGTTTTAGTAAGATTAATAGTGCCCGAAGAGAAGTAGATTTAGAAAAGCGGGCGTTCTTGTTTTTGGTGGAGGGCTTGCCTTTTGAAAAGAAAGGGAGAGCTGCTCTCCCACCGCCGTCCGGCGGAAAAACAATCCTTTTAAATGAAGACTAATGTTAGTTATTTACTGCGTGAGTTGCATTTCAAATCTCACTCGGAGTCGTTAATTTTCCCCCACTACCTCAGATTAAGCGGAGTGGGAGAAAGCAACGTTTGTGTCGGTGCGCGCGGTTGAAAGCAAAAATTTTAGAGATTAGAAAATAATTTGATTTTGATGCAAATCAAGAACACCTCCTTTAGTTTATGGATACAGTTAATTTTCGTGGATGCTGGTGGGTACTTTTATCCTTGAAGAACAAGGCATAATTTTACCTCGAATTTGTATAACTTAAAAATTACCACATGCGAAATGCTATTTTCATTTTGAATTGAAAATAGTATTTTTCATGAATAGCATGAAAATGGGTTCTTCCAAATATTTTTACATATCTTCGTGTATGAATTACAAGTGTTTTTGTCTTGTTAGGAATCAATATGAAAGCTAAATTATCAGACGTATACGTTTGCTTGCTGAATTGAAATGGAAAATAACTTTACCTAATTTATTTAAATTATTAAATGCCAAAAACGTGGTTTAAACCTATGGAAATGGTTCAATTAAATTTAATACGTTTATAAGGGTTCCATCGCAATAAAATTGTATATTATTTTTAGAAAACTTCTTCAGATAGTACATTAAATTATTTTAAATAAATTAATATAATTTCAATATTTGAAGAGTACCAGTAAAATTTTCCCCATAACATCCTGTAAATTTCTATAAATTATTACATAGAATACTATTGGTTACGGTTACGTACTTTTATCGTTGAAGCATGAGGTGTAATTTTATCTCGAATTATTATAACATAAATTTACCGCAGCATGCATAGTTCTATACAAAAAAACATTTTTATTTTGAATAGTATACTTGAAAATAGGTTCTTCGAAATCTTTTACGCCCCTTCGTGTCGAAATTACAATTGTTTTTGTTTTGTTTGGAATGCAAGAATCAAGATGAAACTTAAATAATCCAACGTATGCGTTTGCTTACAGAAATAGAATAGAAAGTAACTTTTTCAAATTTAATTAAATGATTAAGTATTGAACAGTTCAATCTTATGAAAATGCTTTAATTAGATTTAGTTCGTCTGTGTATAATGAGGGTTACAAACGAAACAAAGTTGTAGAAATATTAATTTTAGAAGACTGCTTCTTAAAATCTCTACATTAAATTCTACACAATAAATTTGTTGAAATAAACAAATATTATTTCAATATTTGAAGTGTACAGTAAAATTTCCTCTATAACTTTCTGTTTACTTCTACAAATTGACTACTATCGGTTACGTTTAGTAGCGATAGATCCAAAATACTTTGCCGTCTGCATTTCGTTGAAAATATTATATTAAAAAATGTCCTCCATGTTTTGTTCTAATCTAAAATGAATAGTCATTTTTCCATTACGAACTCAAATATATTGTGCTATTTCTAACAATCTCTCTTGATCAGCTTGTACTAGATTTCTTGGAATAAGGTTTGTAGCTCGCACCTTTTTCTTATTTCTACAAACTAGAGATATCGAAGAAAAATACTTTGTCAGCAGGGAAAATGTGTCACATACTTGTACTCAAATTTCCTCATGTGCCCGAATTCCCCAAATAATTAATTCACATTTTATAGAATACAAACAGCATTGAAAAGTTCTCTGAAATTTAGATTCTTCTAGAAAGTCAGTTTGAGATCCATAAGAGAAAATGATTAAAAAGACAAACTATCGAAAATGCTTTTTGTAGGAAAGGGGTACACTGTTGGTAAACTTTGAAGTGCCAGAAAAATTAATTCATATTTGCGCATACCAACATATAGCCACTGTCTAAAATCCTGAATAGCAATGGAAATCTTCATTTGCTTGAAAAATTTTATTTATATCACTTTCGTCATCTCGCATAATTAGATATGTATTACAAAATAGTAGGTCACCCCAATGTAGTATGGTTTTGTAGGGAAGGTTTTATAAACAAACACAACAAATACATTCAACTTTAATCTAAGTTCTAAAAATTATTTACAACTTGTTTCCGCCATAATTTAACATTTTGAATATTCTTTTGATGAAGCTCTTGTGTTTTCACACAGAGAAAGAACCAAGCTCTCTTTGGACATCACATTCCGAATAAAATTATTTTCTATCGAAGTGGTTTTGAAAAAGATTGTAGTCTGACGGTGCCATATTAGAATCATATGACGGATGAGTCACAATTTCCCATTCAAATCGTCTTAAGTTTTGCATTTTCTCGTGCCGTATGAAGTCGTGTGATGTCATGATGAAAACACACACCCTTTCTGAAAGCTAGGGGTAGGACTTTTTTCATCAATATCTTGCTTTATCTGTGTCAATTGTTCATAATACCCCTCCTGCAATGATGTTTTTATTTTCAGGGTGCAGCTCGCAATATTGAAAACGTTCCATAACAATGATAATGATTATTCTTCACTCTTAAATACACGTGTGAAAAATTAAACTGATACACAATTACTTAAAATACTTCACAAGTTGTTATAAAACATGCGTATATATATTGTACAATTATCCAATTACTGCAAAGCATTACATCTTTCATTTTGAATATAATAAGAAAACAGCATTACCTAATATAATCCTATAATACTTTAAAAAATTAATTTCGACAACACTAATTTGAAAGAAGAAAACATAAGAATTAGGTGTGTACAAGTCCTGAAAATTAATCATATTTTTATTAAATAAATGTCCATATTTTTATAAAAAAATTTCATACTTTGATAAAATAAATATTCATACTTTTATAAAATATAAATGTTCATATTTTTATAAAATAGAACATAAAATAAGGGAATGTATTTCAAGCCTATGCAAATTGTGGGCCTAAACGTTTTACATAATAGGTATCAAATAGCAATTGAAAAACTGCATCGAATTACTTCGAGTAAGAGATATGCAACGTAAATTCCCAAGCTAAGCTAACTTTTAAACAGTTACTTGTATAAAAATATAAAGTTGATCTGTTTGTCTCAAACAGCAAAAATTCTCAAATGCCGAGTTTTAGCGTCATGAAACTTTCAGAGCGTATTTTTCCTGAATTTCTGTGTCAAAGCATTTATTTCCAGCCATACTATATGGTTCTCTTAGAATCATATAAGTAAAATTTAGTATTTTTATTCGAACTCGAAGTGTGTCACAAGCCGATCAATCGGGGAGGAAAGAACATTCACGGGAAGTGGACTAAACTCAAAAACGCAGCTCGACGACGCAACGAAACTACTGAAGAAACAGACCCGACTTGGTTTCTCTGAAGCAACAAAAACTATCATGTGAAATTGGGTAGTAAAGCAAGTAAATAATAAATAAGATTTGGATTGAGAGGTGAAGTGGTTACATATCCTTCACAAATTTGTAAGAGAAAATAAATTGTGCTCAAACTTAAATTCCTATAACAATCTATGGAGAAAATCCATATTCTTTCGTTTCAATTATCCTTCGTTTGTGATAAAATAAGTGAGGGCTAATGAAAATAGTGAAAGGTTGAAAGTATGCAAAAATATTTGTTATGAATTATTATAAAACAATCACCGTGCATATAAAGTAGCCGCCTAAGATCAAATTATACAACATGATCCCTCAGGAAGCCATTCTAGGAAATTAGTCTTTCACTTTCTGCTTAGCTGAGAATATCGTCTGCAACGATTTGATTCATGAGATGAAGTAGCTAATTTATCATATTTGTACTTTGTTTTCCCCGTTAGATGCTTAGATCACTCATGATTCTGTAGCATATACCTGCATATTAAATTAAGTACAGTATGAAAAGTAATACAAATTGCAAACAAAACCAACTTGTCTCGCATAATAAGATGAAACACTTAAAAACTCTCCCTTCTTTTAGTATTGAATTTTTATCAGAAGTTGGCACTTCTCCATGGCACATTTTATATTTTAACCCTCCAAGTGGTTTAGACGAGATATCTTGTCCATCAAGATCTGATCAATTTTGCTAATGACGAGATATATCGCCATCAATATTTTGCCGATTTTATGATCAAGATTTGGTTAGTTTTCTTTTATGACGAGATATCTCATCCATTAAGATTTGCTAATGGTTTTGCCAATAACGAGATATATCGCCGAAACAACCACCAGGAGGGTTAAGTAGCTTTATTATTATTTTTATATCAAAATTTGCCACTCTTACCAGTGTGTGCATGTTATGAGATTTGTGTATATTTTAGTATTTTATACGCAAATTTTAAGCTCGTCACTTAGACTTTTGCTATAAAAGTAATTATAAACTATTGTTTTGTATGATTACGCTAAAACATTGTATGCAAAAGAGGAGATCTGAGCATAGCTGAAAATTTAATGAGGAAATTTATAGGTATACGCCAAGTTTTTCTATAAAATATAGTTTGTTGACGTCATATCTAAAACTTCGAACAGTAATCACAAACTTTGAATGTGGCTATAAAAATTCATAATTTCATAACTCATAATTTTTAAAATCTAGAGCAATGTGTGATAATGTTACGTTCTTTCAAATTGGTTCTCATCCCACCATCAAAACGGTTCTTTTCCAGATACAATACATTTGGTGCTTTAATATAAAAAATATTAAATTAATGCCAGGGAACATATAAAACAAGATAAATTAACGAGATGTTATTCTCAAAGTAAAAATCCTTTTTTACGCATTATTTATTTTTATCACACGATTTCTGTTATTTATGTACGGTAAATTTAGAGAAATATTTTCCTTAAACCATATTTTGCTGCTTTCAAATTTGAAGGCCGACTAAAATAGCTGTGAAACAAAAAAGAGTTTGGAACATCAATATTTAATTATAAAAATTTGTATTTCGGGTATTTTGTAGTACTTCTAGCCAAACGCTGATGTTAAGATTTATACGGTGTTAAAAATATTACGAGAAGACAATTGCTGAGATTCATCAGATTAAACATGTTCAAAAGTTTGTTTTGGATTTAAGTTATGCAAAGTAAAGAAAATTATAAAACACATATCTTAGTATCTTAGACTTGTATTCAACTTTTGAATGTCAACATCAATGAGAAATATCAAAACTATTTTAAGAATTAGAGAAATTATCTGATGTTAAGAGCAAAAAAGAACTTCGATACATTTATTTTTCACTCATAACAAGTTAATATGGAGCACATTAAGAAATATATTTTATCCTAAATGAACTTACATTTAAACATGTCATCATAAATTGGAATTTACAGTTAAATATATTAAGTGCATTGTGAAATATCGATGCAAAATGTAGTTAGGAATCACCGATTTTAAAAACATGAATATTGCTATTAATAATCCTAATTTCCTATAATTTATACTTTGAATTTATCTTCAATGATATGTGTTTGCATGTAAAATAAAACTGCTGCACATAATTATTTTTAACAAACATGATTAATGATAACTCTATTTACAAGCCAAATGTTAACCAACCACCTTAACTCAGTGACTTTACGAATTGAATGTACCTTGAAACTGGTTCATGTTATATCAATATTTTATTGTCTTGTGTAACAGTATTTAAACAATATAATTCTAATTAAAAATAACATGTAACTTTAAAAATATAACATGCCATTTCACAGTAACATAAGCGTCAGAGTAGATGCAAAATTTTATTTTAGATTCAGAACCCAAATTAAGGAAATCTATAACGAATCATTTACCAATTTTTTTCGAATCAATAAACCTAAGTTTATACTAATACGAACTTCAAGCTTATACCTTTATACACTATTTATGATAAAAAAGGATTACATGTACAATTTTAAATTTAATTCGGTATACATGTAAATCTGGAAGCTTTCAGAATAGATATAAAATATCTGAACCCATTCAAACATAATCCAAATGCAAGATAAACTTTATAGCAGATATAAAAAAATACTTAAATTACTTTGAGTTAAAAAGTGAAACATTCTTTAGAAAATCAGTAACTTTTGTTGACAATTTTAACATTCGTTATGAGTAATGAATAGGGCCGTAATTTAACTAACTAAATTAACACAGCAAATAGATTTCTCTGGTCACCTGGGCACACCTCACTGGTCACCTGGGAAACTAAGGGCATTAAAATAGGTAAACCTGCTATTAATAGAACCAGGTTAACAGTGAAAACGAATAAAACCTAAGCGCAATTTATAAATTTAAACACATCTAAAATTTTGTATAAATCGTAAGTCGTGGGTATTTACTGGAATTTTACTTCAGTTCTTAAAAAATTAAAATGATCCAGGTACATTTTCAATTGATTTCTATCACTCTTACAAGATCTTTAAAAAATAATCATCAAGCTTTTATATAATTAATGTTTCTCGGCTTTACATTTTTCACCTTCCTAATTGAAAGTAGTAATTTGTTTGCAAAAAGCTGTAAAGGAGAATACAGTTATCAGAGAAAACGATATCCTGAAATGTACCGACTATTATGAAGATAAGGTTTTCAGCAAATGCTTGCATATATTTATAGAAGACGTAACTCTAATTCAATAACACCATCTTATTTGCTTTAGTAAGAACGATGTGAGAATAAGGAACGTTGGCTCGATATTTTCCCACATTTGTACATTCTGAGTAAATTATCTTCCCACACTATGTGCTCTTGTAAAAGTTCTGATTTTAAAATCATTCTGCATCTTCAACGTTAACTTCGAATCCTATTTTACTGCATCGTGGATTATCTTTATATCAATTATGAAGTTGATTAGATACACAGATGAAACCTAGTCCGTAGTCAAAAACTAAAAGCTTCAATTAATGGGCCAAACGAGATAAAAACATAAAAGTATCAATATCTACTTTGGTGGTGCAAAACGGACCCTATTTATTGCTCTTTCTTTGAAGTTTTAATTTTTGACTAAACAACAATTCTAGTATTTTACAGTCTACTTTATATCTAAAATACTCTACCCAGTATGTAAATGAAATTTATCCATCTTTTACTGTGACAAACGCATTTAGAAGAATATTCGGCGTCCATAATTACTTTCATTAACAGTATGGAGTGTGCTCTGTTGGCCAACCACTTAAACGATTGAAACCGGTTCTTATTTGACGAAGCCGCTGTACGTTACGTAAATTTACAGAATGTCGTGATACCTAATACTTGGAAGTGTTGGGAAATTCAATACGATTTGCAATAAGGTAAGCCAATAAATACAATTTCGCAATATCAAATTCTAATAATGAAAACAGTTAATTAGTCTAAACCAGCTGAACATATCTGTTAATATTTTCTATATTAAAAATATCTTAGTGAAGTTATCTTTGTTTCAAGTCTTCGAATTTTGGCGTTTTGGCAGTAACTTAATACACCGCCGGAAATCACCCCAGACAATTGTTTCTTTCACATGAATAAGGTTAGTGACCTAAAACAACGGATTTCAGTCGTCGAATCGTAAAATATTTCAGGAGGTTCAATTTATGTCAAACATTAAAACAAACTTAGCCTACTTTCCTTAGAAATGATCGCGTACCGTGGGTTTGCCCGAGTACGACTTAAAAGGACTAATATGCGTCTATAAAAGTTTTTGCTATCAGATTTTGTTTGATATATTAACTATTTAGTCTGCAATGTGTAAAGAGGATTGCTATAAAATCAAGGAATGAGTACACAGGATCTTCGATATAATTAATTGATGGAAAATTTGCAAAAGCGAGACACAAGTGACGGAATTATAAGTAAACCTTAACAGCATGTGTGCCGAAGCTTTTAATGGTTTTCAAGCATTTTACACACACACACGAGCCGACTTTAGTTCACTGTTTATGTATCTTGATAAAAGGCCTTGTTCAGTACTCAAGCCCAATAGGAAAAGCATCCATTATTGCAAAACATTCCCCCGTAGTGAAATTCAAACACATATACCAAACTTCCAAAAATTTCTTCAGATCTGATAATAGATCAATATTGCATGTATCATATTTTCATCACCATTAAAAACAGCCAATGATGTAACGATGTGGCAAAATATGTTCCCAAAATTTATCACTGTGACCCACAACAGCCAATACAATCTTGTGATTGTACGATGGAATCCATCAACCATCCAAGAAATTCTTAAAAAATGTAACAAACATGCTTAGGGTTACGTTGTGGTTTGTTTTAATTTTAAAACATATGTGATAGATAGTTCAGAATACTAACAATTGGTGATGCACCTAAGCAGATTTCTACCTCTCTCCTTGAAGAATATTGACGAATCTGATTTAGAATAACTCCCTTTGGGAGCAAGCAGCGAACACAACGGTGACAGATCGGAGCATAGAAATCTGAAAATAATTAGGATTGGACATTGACACACATACAAATTGCAGCAGTGGTTAAATTCGATATTGTATTCAATAAAGAAATCGATAAGACCGTTATGAAAAATAAATTTCCAACATAAATCAATTCTAAAACGAACATTTATAAAAGATTTTTTCAAACAATTAATTGAATGAAAATTGCATCCACTGAACCTCAAATAAACCGTCTCACATCTACGATCTTTGATGAAAGTGACTACTTTAAAAATCCTTTTCCATACTTACCCTGCTACACTGCATTGTATCAAAGCACGAGTGTGCTATGACAACTTGACCGGAATGGGTACATTCTCGTTTGACGAGAAGTCATGTCCATAATTGCCTACTTCAAATTCGACTACAGGCATCTTATACGTTACATTCCACACATATGTGAGTGAAATGCTGGGACTCTAAATCTAGTCACCTCTTCATCGTGAGTCCTGGATTGTTTGAAAAAGCACAGGAAAGAAGTCTGAATAGAAAAATGCACTTTAAATAGTAGATTTCTTCAAGTAAATCGGGTAGAAACTTTTATACGCGCGTATTATTCTTGTTAGGTCGTCCTGGGGGAAATCAACGATATGTGTCAAGTTCTATGGAAAGTGGGCTAAGTTTGGTTTCAATGTTTGCCACAATTGGACTTCTTAAAATGTTTTACGAGTTTCAATGACACTCTTTTAGGTCAGTTTAACAATGTCCATAATGAAGAAACATTGGCTGGAGCGGTTTTCGGTAGCATCTTGCATCCCGCACACTAACAAAACGCTAGAATTCTAAGACATCAACCAACGATCTCTTCACTAAAAATAAATTAAATACGAAAAACTTAACAGATATGCTCATTTGAGACGGACTAAAAAGCTTTTTCCACTATTAGAATTTGATGTGTCGAAATTGAATTTTTTCGACCCACCTTATACTAGTACAATATATAGTAGCTTGGAGATTAAATGTATTTGGTTACCGGTCTAACGAATTGATTTACTAAATTAGGTATTAACCCTCCAAGTGGTATCGACCAATTCTACTAATGACGAGATATCTCGTCGAGACACAAAACTGGCCTATTACTCCAAGGTAAAATGAAGATCAAAATTAGAAAACAAATTGTCCATGGCCCTGAACTGGTGACAATTTCAAACAGTTTGTCGCATCACAGGCTGGCCACTACAGGGTCTTTCGACACGAAGATATAATACCAAGGGTGTTAAGTCGAAATTCTTTTATAACTGTAACTATTAAAATTAACGATCAATTGAAATTATTTTATGCATTACATAATCACATCTTTTCTCTTTAAACATCCTGTTACCTGTATGTTTTTTAAACCCAATTACTGACCTTTTCTTTCGCAACGTATCCCGGACCGTCGCCAATAACTCTTTGTGTTGCTCCAATGCGACGTAAATTCAAAAACAATTCTACCTAAATGTAATTAAGTTCACAAACTTTGAGGACGTAAATTACTCTTTGCATTTCTACTTAATTTACATGCGTTAAATAAAAATAAATGCATTCCAATTATAGATTTATCCTTCATTCAACAATGTTTTATCCAGATTTATCTTCAATATTTAAGTAGTTAAACATGATTGAACACTTTAAAACTCTGATAGTTACGAATCGAGTAGTATTGCTTTCATCCCACGAGACACATACTAATGACGACTAAATAACCTCATCTATTGGTTGAAAGAAATTAAAAAGATTTTATTACTCAAGAAGATCAAAACGGGTTAGAAGTCATACAAAGCAGACTAAAGGATGCAGAAAGAATATATACGTGTAAACCTCTCAGAGGGTTACACGCTAGAGATTCATTCGGTACTTAAAGATTTTCTCGATATTTTTATACAGAATTCCTACATGTTTTTATTGCATGTTTTGAAAATTTCTATTCAAATCGTCTAAATTATCTCATATGCGTAATCTTATTCCGTAAAGTATTTAATGATATTTTCTTCATTTTTATGGCGTTTTTTCTATAGCAAAGTGACTTTTTAAAAATTTGAAATATATTTTCGTGAAGCTGTGTACTTAAAAATCGTGCACTTAAAATCTCAATTTCATATTTTTCATTTTAAATAATTACATTGCAATTGTGTAAGTTTTGTATATGTATCAAGCCATCACTGCATTGCTTAATTAATCTAAATAATTTTTCATGCAATTTTGCTTGTGCGTTTATTTGATATTGAATTTATTATTTGTTTAAATGTTACTTTAAAAGATAAAGAATTATATTAAATTAATGAAAAGATGAGATTAAGTTGTGATGTGCAGTTTTCCTTTTAAACTTAGACCATTCACTCCAGGGAAGATTACAAGCAAATTTTTCCTCGGAAAATATGTATTTTGGAATTCACAATGGTGTCATTTGAATCTTGCTAGTGGTATGCATTTTTCCCACCTACTTTCCAAAGCCTTAACGCTTATAATCAGGAACATCCTCTCTTCATCCTCAAACACATTTCCTATCGTGCTTAGATCTCGAAATTATTTCTTTTTTAAAGACACCATTTCTTTTTCCGAGTGCTATAATGTCATTTTTTGCATGGAAATGCAATTAGGGAAGAACTAAGGGGATTTACCGGACACCCGGAGTTCCATCAAGACAACTCCCATTTGTGATAATTATTATGTGAGCTGACTGGATTTGCAGACATACTTCGTGTTTTTATCTCAGCGCCCCGGTGAAAAATATCTATTTCTCCAAATTGGATTAGTGAAGAGGATTATTGTAACAGATCATTATGCAAGTGGGAATCTCCAATTAGCATAAAAAAGTAACTTTCAAATTTTGTTCACTTATTGCAAGAGATGCATTTTTGAGCAGGGAAATTTTCATAAGGAGGGGATAATACATTTCTTCTTTTCTCATTTTGAAAATTTTTAGGAAGCATAAATATTTTAACGAGGGATTGAATATCGTTAATTTTACCGATGTGATGATTTTAGAAGAAAAACCAAATCTTAGAGTCATCCTAGAGTTTTAATGATTTTCAAATTATTTAAAGCCAATTCATTTGTGTTGTCTTCACTTTTATAAGCTGTATTTCAATGCAATTTTACATATCTTTTAGAAAAATAATCCTTCTTAAAAATAATGCTCTTATCAATCATAAATAATGAATTCTTATTGTTTATGCAGCTTCATTCCCCAAGAAATTTGTTATGCCCATAGTTGCCCTTTACTTAATCCTCCGATGGGTGAACATGTACACATATACTTATACCATATATACATACACATAATGTTAAAAATCCAAAGATGCTAAACAGTAAAAAAGCTAGAGCTAAGGAATTCAAAATAAATCAATAGATTAAAAAAGCTGAAAAACGAGGAATAAACATCAGTCAAACAGAACTCTCCACGTATGCGCGCTAAAGCCGCAAGACATAGCATGGCATTTTGAATTGTCTGGGTCAGATTCCACCATGATCCACCAACACCACTCCATTCTTTGAAATATTTTTAGTTCCCTTTAGTTTTCTTTAATGTATATATAGATATACATATATACATATACATATATACATATACATATATACATATACATATATACATATACATATATACATATACATATATACATATACATATATACATATACATATATACATATACATATATACATATACATATATACATATACATATATACATATACATATACATATATACATATACATATACATATACATATATACATATATACATATATACATATACATAATTCAAAATTACAAACTAAAACAAAGAGAAATCCAAAAATTTTAAAATTAAGAAAATTTCGAAAAAAAATGATGAAGTGTTGATGGATCAGGGCGTCATCAGGGAGGAGCCTCACCCAGTCAACCCAATACGGTGTTTTATGCGTGTGAGCGGCAGTAAACCAAAAGTAGCCCACACACTCCTCCAAACACCATAAGAAGAAAGGCAAAATTAGAAAATATAAATTAGAAAAACAAAAATTAGAAAAACAAAACCAGGGACAACCAAGGACATATACCAAAGATAAGTATAATACAAAATTAAAAATTGGCTTTGTGGCTTTTTACTCGTCTGCTTTTTGATCTTTTGGCATTCTGCTGGTCTGCATTTCTATTATTTTACGTTTTAATATTTTGTATATTTTGTAAGTTTGATTGTTTTCTTATTATACATATACATATATACATAAACATTATTAAGTCATTGAAAATTTGATGTAGGGTGAAAGCAATACTACACTACTCCAAAAAAAAAAAAATCTCTCGACACTCATAATTAATTAATCTGCTCTAAGTATAGCTATCAGCTGGATTTAAACTGTATTGGGACGAAGGTTAGGAGGACTGTTTTAAAAATATGTAAATCTTTGCATTACAAGTATACTAATAAAGCTTTAAATGTTCAATGTTCAAATGTTCTTTAAAAGTGTTAGGTATTTTAATTAACACATAGGAGAAACACAATGGGTTATTGGCGACGGTCCGGGATCAATCCCGAAGGGAAAGATCAAGGACAACGCCTCGTAATTTTAAACCAGTCAGATGATGAGAACAACTGAGCTGGCACCACCCTCTCCAAACTTCCATACCACGCCAATGTGAGGACATTTAAGGCCAAGACAGATTTAAGGTACTCCAGCCCCCTTTGTATACAACGGTCTTTGGTTGGATTCGAACTCGCAATCTTACGATTGCTAATCTGTTACTCTTACAACCCTGCTACGGCGGTGCATTGTTCAAAGGAGAATAATAGAATAGGAAAATAATGTAATGTGTTTCTGCAAATTAGAATGAAGTACAATGTTTTGTTTTAAAAGGGGCCTTAAAAGGTACTGGTACTTTTGTGTGGTGTGTATTTGACGAAGATCTGTATCATTGGTAACATGGTCGGTTGGGTTTGTTATGGTGCAGGGGTCATATTTGGCTAAGAAATGTCAAATAAATGGATTCACAAGTTAAACTTTACTAGTAAGTAGAGTTCGAAAAATCTACTTGTAATAAAGAGAAATAAACTTAGGAAGGAATCGATCCTGACAGGAATCGAACCTACGCCTATAACTCGCATGTCGCTAGAGCAGTAGGCAAAACCATAGAGTCACTGCGATCCAGTCATTGTTAAGAGCGTTCAGTTAAATGTTTGTAATGTCTCAACCCTTTTGGTTGTTGTCTATATGATGCGTATCGGAAAAACGAGCAGCACTTACCATATCTTTTTGGACGGGATATCTCGTCATTTGAAAAAAAACTGGACCAGAACTTGTCATCATAAAAAACAGGAAACATGGTTATGGCGAGATACCTCGTAATTAGTAAAATTGGTCATATCCTGATGGACAAAATATCTCGTCGAAACCACTTGGAGACTTAATGTCATAGACCTAAATAGTCTTTTAACAGTCTAAGCCACGACTTTCCAAGTAGTTCAGTATTGTTTTTACTCTTCAGCTAACATAATGAGTAAATATTCATATATATTGTGGCTGAAGGAATCCTAGAAAGGATTACATTGATCAAGTTTGAAATTGGTTGGTAGTCATGTAGGGAACATTTCAGGTTTCATAGTGAAATAATGAGTGCATGATCACTTAAAGGGTTAGCACTTAATATTGTGTCAACATAATGAATGATCACAAACACGTTTGCCAAAATATAACTTGAAATATCTAGGTAAGATTCATCCAATTTCATGCATTTAAATAACTATCAGCTGGATTTAAATTATATTCTCCTCAGCTTACTTTCCATCGAGCTGTCTTAAAAGTGTATCTTCAAATATTAAGCTAAAGAAAATGAGGCACCCGAGCAAGAGCTAAGAGGAATATCCCTAACTATGTCTGGAAATCTCAGATTTTCCCTTATACGTTAAAACAACTTCTGAAATCTGTTGAGTACTTTCCGGTCTTCTGACCACATGAAGCACCTCTGGATGGCTTAGCAATATCGACGTACCAAGAAGTTCCCTTGCTTTCACTATCCAGGAAGATCAAATAAGACCTCTGTATTTTATTCCCCGGTTAATTTGTTTACTCTCGGATTTGTTCCCATTAACTTTAAGTAATGTTATCGCTTCTTGTCTTTTTTCATAAAGCAGTTGCTAAGCTATCATCCTGCAGTTATTGCTGTTTCTAATGGTGCGGGTTTTATGACTTTATGTACATTTTGTTTTACACTTGCGAGAGATAATACTCGCAACTATTAGGATGAACTTTCAAATGATACCAGTTTTTTCCCTCTAAGTAGATTGTTACTTCAAATATTCGTGGAGCGTTGAACTATTCAAGGCAAAAGGCATTTTTTCACAAGAGGGATCAAATATTTTTTTATAAATTTTGGCAGGAATGCGTTAAGTGAATTTTATAAAATGACTTTTTCTTTAAAAAACACTATTTTTTTAAATACATTATTGAATTAAATCCCTATTGAATGTTTTTAGGGATGTTTAATCTGAAGTAAAGCTGAACAAGGGTATTTGTGTGTCTGTTACTGGTTAGATTAGATTGAATATTCTATTCTTAGACATTTTTTCTTTTGTACTAAATGCGTATTTAGGTTACATAAAGGTATATTCAAATTTGAAGTTGAAATATTAGAAGTAGATGTAGTGGTTATACTTTGAAGTTCCCATAAAAATTTATTTCATGACATTCTTATAGGAACATTCTTAAACTCATCATTTTCATCAGGCATAAGTTTTATTCAACATCATAAGTTTGAAGTAAACTGATTCCCTCTACTCCTAAAATGTTTTGTGAAAAAGACAACCATTTAAGTTTCTCAAACAGGCTACAATCCAATAACATAATAGTTGGTAAACTAAAAAGAAAGTGGGTCATGGTCTAAATTTTGGTTTCCTAATCGAATTTATTAAAACATACATGTTTATAATGGATTGTTTTTTACTACCCTATTGTCATAAAATGCCACCCATTTTGATCTATTTTACTCACATAAATTGGACATCTCAACTCAAAATACTAACTTTATTTAAAAAATAATAATAATATATTGTTTCCAAACATTCTGTTTACTTCCTCTATAACTCCAAAACTAACAATTAGTAAATTGAAAATAAGATTTCCGATTTTGGGGACAATTTCGCTTCTTATTTGTAAATGCACAACTACGATTATGTACATGAATACTTTACGTCAAACTTTATATCACTCGTAATCCTTTTGGTTGCATTTTTTCAAGTTTTTCTCAAAATTAATTCCCTCCACACACAAATAAGTATGTGATATGCATTTATATAAACCACCACGTTTAAAAGATTATATATAAGTTATTTACTGAAGCTTTTAAAAAAATGCTGCCTTCTACTTCGGAAATACATTTACTGGAAAGTGATAGAAGTGGTTTTTCTCAGATTTCTAGAATTGGAGATTTGTAAATATTTTAATCGACGGTAGAATTTATAAGTCATACCATCGTGGTTGATCTTATTATACAAACTCAACTATATTTTATTTCTAGAAATTTTAATGGTCAAACTAAATCATGTTTTTATAAAGTTGAAGGACTAAAGAAATTATTCCTGAACATTAAAATCCTTCTATTTATCATATTTTAATCGATAAACTAATTACAAGCAATCGCTCAGTTTTTTAATGTATAGCAGCTGGTAAAAAGATATTCCAGTGGATAAAATGAATGACTAGGATCTCTAGACTATTTAGATCACGCTTTCGTAATTTCTCTAGAAACCATAATACATTATGTCACAGCATCCCCTTGATTAGATGTCAAAAAGTAACCAGTAATTTACACACTGGTTCTTTAATTAACCTTCTTGGTAGTTGTCTCAACGAGATATCTTATTAAAAACGCAATATTTATAAAAAGTGACCAAATCTTGATGAACCGAGATAAATTGTTATTTTAAAACTAACCAAATTTTGATTCAGTCAACATAAAAAATACGGCTTGATGACAAGATATCTCGTCATTAGCAAAATTGATCAGATTTTGATGGACGATATTTCATCGAAATCAATTGTAGGGTAAAATAATTTATGATATGATAAATAAATTATTCATGTATTAATTAGTGTAATTGATTACAATCTAATACATTCCGGTTTTTATTTTCTACATGCGGGTTAATTAGACTGGTCTATGGCTTAAAATGGATTTGAAACCCCGATAACCGATCTAATCTAAATTGAAACGCATAGACTGTTGAACCAACGGCTAACCCATCGATTACCTGGCCAACATTTACGGAAGTAAACAGTATCGGAGAAAAATGAAAGATAGATTTGCAATAAAATTATGTAACAGCATAAGTATCAAACAATTTAAATAACAATTAATTCATTTTTGGTAGTTTGGTGAAAAGCGAGTGGAACAGAAATAATTATTAGGTAATGAATAAATAAAAGCTTCTGAGGGTAAGAATATTTATTTTCCCATTAGCATAAATTTTAACCATGAGGAATGACGATGATATTGTCATAAACCTATGAGTAAATGCCGGAATAAACTCAGGAAATCTATTTCTTTCCATGAAATACGGATACTCATTTTTTTTTCTCCAGTCAATATTTTCATGATGAATTTGAATAAACGCAGAAAGCTGTCTATTACTTGAATAATAGCATACCTACTAACTCTCATTAACCGTTCATTTGTAGAGATTCAGATGAAAGTACGCAATTCCGAAAACCTACACTTAGAGGCAGATTAATGAAGTACTATTTTTAATTACTTAGATTTTGGGTGAAAAGTCTGTTTTAAAAAAGGCTGATAAATATATTTGAATGCGAAAATTGAGTTCATACGGGTTGAAGAAAACATTTGATCCAAAGTTTAAATAAATTTTAACATCAATTTGCATCCCAAAATCAGTACATCTATGGGAAAGGAAATACATCATGATTTTAGATATTCTCTCACAATGAACACATGTGTACTTTTATGTACATATGTGTAAAAAACTTCTTATCCATTACTACCACTGTAAAAAAGGGAATAATACTGAAAATATTTAATTTATTTAATGTTACTTTGTCCCCAATTTGAGATACCCTTTCTCGTGTTAAAACGTTGAATAAGTGGTGACTGATAAATAATTGTATCAAATGTAGACATTTTAGTAAACATTTTTTTATATTTTGAAGCACTAAAATTCTGAATATAAAATTCAATTTAGGGAAATAGAGATCCAACAAGAAACGAGTGTTTTATTTCAAATTTTAAATATAGTTTAATCAAAATCAGGACGGAATTAGAATCGAATAGATTAAACAAGTTTATCTCAAACTGGCCATATGGGTTACGTAATTCCCTTCTTTCGAAGTAAAAATAAATTCTAGAATAACCGAAGAAATATGACTGGAAAGAAACTTTGCACCCTTTCACCTTCAAAACTATTTTCGGGCCCCATTTCTTTTTAGAATTCTAACAATAGGATCATAAGTCATCTCCTACTTTTCCATTTAGGCTTTGAACATTGCTTATGGCGCTTCATTCGACTATTGATAAGCTTCAATTTTTTTCGTGTATAAATTACATTAACTACATTAGTATATTCATAAGCTTAACGTCTCACTTTGATGTTTTGTGAAAATGTGATTTAAAAATGAATGCTGAGTCAATATGTATCAACATAAGGAATAAATGAATGTCTTGTTTTTTTCTTGAAAACTTTAAGCTTCTCAGCACACAACACGAGTCAAATATTGAGTATTTTTGTAACCTCTAATTCATATTATTTCGTGGCTTCGTTTAGAAACCAGGGACTTCATTAAAACAATGTGTGAATTTTTGTTCTATATACATATACTTGTAATTAGGCAACTTACGGTATGCACATTGAAGTGTTCCAAAAATTAATATTATGTCTCGGTGTGTTTCATTTCATGTTGATTCAGACTTGAAAGAATGGGTCGGATCTAAAAACGTGTACAATTTTTCATACATTGGACATATTTAAGCTAATCAGACTGAAATCGTAAAAAGAATTAAATTGTTGAGTGCACTTTTTACTTAATCAGAGAAATAAATCATCACCAAATACTACGTAGTTGGAAAAATTCAAAGTTTGAGTATACAATTTAAGTAAGACAAGTACTTGTATTTTACAGAAAAGTACTCTTGCCGATACACCATTTTAATGCATTGCACGTATGAATGTGATATACAATACGAAAGTAAAAAAGCTCTTTCACACATTAACTCATCGTAATTTAAATATGTTAGAAAAATATTTTGAAATTAAAACTACTCCTATTTAAACATTCCATTGTTTTATTTTTCCTGTGTCTTCATTTTCTGTAGACATGAGATATATGAAAACATTATAGTAGATAAACTTTATACTCTATATACTCAACCTGAGACGAATAATGCTAAATAGTTTAGTAATATTTAACTTTTTTACAGCTTGATTGATACTTCTTTTTATTTTATTTTCATTTTCTTCATTTCAATTTATTTTGTCTGAAAAATAAACCCTTTAGCATTTATCATACAGAAAACATTGGCGATTGTATTTGTTAACTACAAACTTGAATTAAATTGAATTTTCTTTAACAAGGAAAATACATACAATTTTCGTATATGGATAAGCATTATTAATGCAGAATCTTTTGTAATTTCCAAACCTATAAACATCACTGCATCATGCAATCCTTCGACTTTACATTCGCATGAGTTAAGTCATTATAAATAATATTGTTTTTTTAAAGGATAACCCTGTCCAAGAAAAACATTTACCCATAAAACAAGAGGATAGTTTCCAAATTAAGTTTGAATCACTAGTTGATGTGTTGGCTGCACAAATGTACAAATGGTGAGTTGAGAGCCAGCAGACAAGAAAACCGGTTTTCTCAATATTAGCCATGCAAATTCTCGGATTCCGTTCCCCGACAGGAAAGACCCGACGATATGAGCTTTACACACGGCATTTCTTGTTTTATTTCTCCTGGAAACTCATCTCTTTGGCTCTGCGCAGACTTCTGTAACTTTATCCATGTTTTCTTTACGAAAAACATTTCCCCCTTCTCTTCCCTCTTTTACGAAGACGTCCTGTAATTTTTTACCTGTTTTGTTTCGTCTCTTTTCATTTTTGTGACCCCCTAGCCAAAGGAAAGGCGAATTTTATAAAAATTTAGGCAGTGGGTATGATAAGTAAAAACGTGTATGAACGTATATATGTATATGTTTTTCAAGGGAAAGAAGGAAAAGGGATTTATATTGAATTTGACTATTCCGTGCAGAAGAAGAGTATAGGGAGAAAATGGTGTATGTTTCTTCAGTACATGAGTCTAATAACTTATTCAGTCTATTTTCAAGCATGTTTTGACATATTCGGAGTACTTAGGTAATATTGAGTTTGAAAAAGTACACTGTTCTAAAATATATATAAATTTTTACTTAGTTAAAAATACTAAAAGAAGTATTACATTATTATGTTAGTGGCTTTATTACATAGTGTGTTATTACTACCTCTAAATCTAAATTAAATTAGCTTTATATAAGTAAAAACAGTTATATATGCGAGTCTATAACTATTATTCTATGACGTGTTCTCGTATATGTAATTTTGTGATTTGATTAACCTGTTAACTCTACAAGTGGTTTGGTGGAGGTATCTTGTCCACCTACATCTGACCAATTTTGTAATGACGAGATACCTCGACGAAACAATTAAATTAATGATAGATACCTAATTGCTGAAAATCATTTATGTGAATACGTATCAAAAATTTGAACACGAACAATGAATTATGAAATTATAAAATATAAGCACGTATTCTGAAAGGGTATAATTTTTACTTTTCCACACATGTGTACCTGTGTGTTCAAATGATCAGATCAGTTTTCATCAGCAGCCCTTTTTTTTGTAACAGCAATTGACGGATAGTTAAATTATTGATTTTATACGGGGAAATTGAATTATTTTCTTTCCTGAATGAAAAGAAAAATGCAGATTAGCGTTAATATTTAGAACTCAGAAACGGTTTGTTGATAGGAAACTTCATAATTCAGTGTCACACAGATCAGAATATGGAGTATTGTGATTTAATACAGAAATATTATTGAAAAAGTTCGAAAATACATTTAACTGTCCGGCTTTGGAAAGGGAATGGTTTTACTTCGACACGGAGTTGGCATAATGCCTACTTAATGTATTTATCAGTCAGTTTTAGTATCCTGTTTCCAATTAACAGTGAATCAGAAAAGCTTAATTCTTCAGCACTTTTAAAAAGTTGATCTTCGAAAACTGCTACTTCAAGCGGAAACGGTTCCGCATTTCACATTTCCTAACAGAACCATTCAATCTAAACCTTAATATGTTTGAATTTTTATTTGTACTTAATCCTGTTCTTAGTGCCAACTTTCTGAAATTGTAGATATTTCAAACTATTTGTTGATGAATGACTCCTAAGTTTTGGGTGTAAAAGAAATGTTTTCTATTCTACCAGAATGTAATTTTTTCGAATAATAAAATAATTTCCGCATAATCTATGGCAATCAAAATAGCGAAATGATAAAGGATTCACTATTTACAATGGGTATTAAAGCTATATAATATCAGTAGCTTCAAACATCGTATCAACATTAAGACGTTCGACGTAGAAATATATCTGAGTCATATGTTATACTGGATCCGTGTTCAAATTTCAAGGGCAAATTCATAGTTTATGTTCAATTTTATTATAGAAAAAATGTTCATTCTACCTTTTGTAAAAATGGATAAAATATTATCTCATTTGAAAATAGATATTTAAATTATTGAACAACTTCTGTAGAAGTTGTTTCTTGTTGCGATTTGTATATATGCAAAGAAACCAACTTCACTTTGAAATTCTTGACTAATTCAAATGACATGATATATACGACACGATTGGATGCTTGGAGAGACTACTGGTTTCACGCAGTGTTTAAAAATGTTTCTAGCTTTTAAGTTTTATCTGTATTCATTTTCATTTTTATTATAGTTTTGTTAGTTAAAATGTTCCATTTTTTCATAGTAAACAATAAAAAAAATCTTAACGTAATGAACTATTTGAAAAATCCATTTGATGTAGAGAGAGAGAGATGAGAGTATCAAGTTACTTTTGTATGTGAATCATGCTTTGAAAATATTATTTCAGGAAAATGCATTACGTTTTTGAAGAGATAATCGAACACTAATTCATTATTGATTTGAATCGTTCCATTTTCATTATCTATTATATTCAGAGTAACCTGACTCGATTATATTAACTGGAATGGTTAGTTGGTTGTTTTCGGGTTTTATGTCGGAAGGGCCATGTTTGAATAAGTTGCGTGAAGACAAACAACACAGTGAGGGAAGAATAAACAAAAAGCAGAAGGGTAAGCGAGGGCAAAAATTTAAGAGAGGGAGATTACTTGGATTCCTCGGAGTTGCGATGCCAGTACCCAACTAAAGGAATGCTCTTCAGGGCTAACTGGAATGAAAAAACTAAAATTTCGATGATTCAAATAATTTTTATAAAGATTAAAATGGCGAATTCCAAAAAGAGAATAATCAGTTATTGTATAAATTCTGTTGATATTATAGATTTTGTAACATTATATTTACATCAAATCGATATACTTCGCGTAATTTATTTATATCAATAATTATTCAATTATATACAAATCAAACCAGATTCAACGTACTAATAACTCTCAATGTTTCCTTAGCGGCTTTCTTTCTCCAAATATATTATGAAAATTGCAACTAACTAGCAACTTAAAAAAACCTGTCTGAAATGCATTTACAAAAAATTTGGCAAGTTGCAACAGGGAACTCAACGAGAAACATGCAAACACTGACCTACCATAAAACACATCTTCAACTATCTTAATCAAAATATCGAATGAACGATGTATTTTTTTCAGTATCGATTTTTAGATCTGTCGTCGAAATGAACAATTAGGGTGTTTGCAATAGTGGAAAAAACAATAGCGAATATATTCGGGTCTCAGTTTCGAGTAACCGATGTCCGTTTTTTCCAAGATTCTTACTTCGAGATTCAATTAAATTTGCTACATTCCACACCATTAATAGCTGTTCTGGATAAACATCCTTTAATTAAGAAGCAGCGATAAACTAAACAATAGAAATGTGAATTGAGCAGAATTTCGCAAAAGTAGTTCAGGAATACTCATTAATAAGAATGGGAATTGAAATGTATTTGCATAAAAACCCAACTGGCGAAAGATGTGTAATAAAATGTGTGGTATATTCAAGGAAAATATATCTACGTAACCTTAATGAAAAAAGTCACCGCGCAGGAAATTAAGCATTTTTGATACCAACAATTGTAAAAGTTACTGATTAGTTAGATGAGTAAGATTGCGTTTTTATGTTAATAATCTTGTGTTATTTTACGCATATACTTCGTGAATATTTTTGGATCTAGTAAGAAAGGCGTATCACGTATGAAGTAAAGAAAAACAATTGTGAATAGAGATGAATGAAATTAAATAGAAAATAAAATTTCGGAATGGATGGCATTGGATAAAAGATATTTATTGTGCGTATATGTGGGCATTTCATTAGCTCTAATAAAATACGCAATGATTTTCTGGATTTTTTTGTACAAAAATCATAATAAATCCTTATTTTTACGAATTCAAATATTTATGAAGTGTGTAGTGAATTTAAGCAACAGCGAGCAAATATAAAACTAAATGCATGCATTATGTAGATGATTAAATGTATGCATTATTTTTGGGACAACTTAAGAATGAATCGTCGTTTTTACATTTTCTTTAGTATTATGACGATTTAACGTAATAAAAATAGTTAGTAAATTTTAACTTTTATTGTAATCTGAGAAGTCGTCGGTGTAAATATTACATAAGTAAATCAAAGAATGTCTTGTAGTATACATTCGATAAAAATATATGGGGATAAGATATTGTTGGGACTGTTGCAATATAAATAAACTGATATAAATGGCATAATGACACATCGCTCATTCATTATCAACTGTAGATAGAGAACAAGTGAAATGTTAAGCCCTCATATTAAGAAATATTTATCAATTCATATCCAAATGTTATTGCTCAAATAATGCGAGATGAATATATAGTTGCTTATTGATATAATTTATAGTAATGTAATCAATTAGTCTTATTGCCACATTAATATTTCGAATGTGTTGATACAATATTGTTACTATTTTTGTTACGCCTTTTCTCTAAGGTTGCAAACAATTCATAATGCCATAAAGCAAATACAGAGGCTGTTCGGACATTTTTTGAACGATTTTGATGAGCTGTAAAAAAATTGTATGCTACGAAAGAATTTTATTTTCACAGCAGTTAAATAGTATATAAAGTAGAACTTATCGTCTGCTAACTCAGAGTTTTGTTTACTTTCAAAATGGCGCTTTCAAATAAGCAATGGATGGAAGGCTATGTTTCCTCTCTTTCCGAAGAGAATTATGCTTCTTCAATTATTCAAAAACGCTGTAAAAGTCATGGTTTTTCGATATCTAAAGGTACGATAAGTAATATTATTAATGAGAAAGGAAAAAACGTAAAAGTGAAAAAATTCTTCCAAAAAAGAAAAAATTTCTGAGAATATTTGTAAGGTAAGATCTTTAATTTTAAAAGAGAATCCGCCAAGTCAAAGGACTATAGCAAAGTGAACGTGAGGCCTTTCTCTAAGAAGAGGGGGGAAATGTAAAAATAAGCTCCCACATATTATCAAGACCATATTTTATCCCCAATATTCAAAAAAGAAATACCATATTTTTACCCACAGTGCCAACAATCAGTAGAACTGCATCAGGGTAAAGCAAGCAGCCACACATCTAAATCGACTATTAAATTCTTGGAAAAAATGGAACAAGAAACTGGTATCAAGTCAATACCCTTTACTGATATTCCTGCTAAATCTCCAGATGTTTCACCCATGGACTTTTGTGCTTTTGCACTTTTAAAAAGAGCATTATCGAAAAGTCGACCGAAAAACATTCAAGGACTGGAAAATTGTGGAACAAGAATGGAACAAAATACCACTGTCGATACTACAAAAGTCCTATTATCATGGAATTGGTGTAGAAAAATAGTTAACATAAAGGGCTATCAAATGGAACATTTAAAACATAAAAATTTCATGTAAAAAAATTGAGCTTCAGTCCATTGAAATCGTTCAAAAAATGTCCGAATAGCCTCTGTAGTGCACTCTTTTTAATCATATTTCTTATATATTAAGGTTTAAAATAATGTATGTTTAACTGTTACATAAAATATTCAAATTCTCTAGTATCGCAATATTTCCAATACCTTCATTGTTTTACTAAAAGTCATTAGCATTTTAATAATTTGTTCTAAATAAATAACTAAATCAAATCATATCATTAGTTTTCATATTGAGTACAATGTTATTCTTATCGTGGAGGATACGATTGAAGCCAAAAAGCTAACTAATTTATGTACATTGCTGTAAAATCTAAATTTAAAGTATTAAATTTGGAAAAGGAAAGGTTTTAAAACTTATTCAAAGTTGGATGTATGAATAAATCTATAGTTGCATAAAATAGCTGTATATGCCTGCTCTTGTTGAATTTTACATTATAAAGATTACTTTATAAGGCAAAGTTTAAGCAAAATTTTATACTGCACTCATGTTATTGTTCACCGTAAAACAACAATGAACTCAGTATACATGTTCTTTACGATTACAGAAGAAAACCAACTGTGTAGATGTGTCATGTGGATAAAAAATCCGATGTAGACAAACATTCCAAAGCAATATCCGAGCCCACCGCCTCAGGTCAGCAGGATATCTTTTTCATTCTCTGTCGGTTTGTTTAGCGATACTAACACAAAATGCAAACCTTTTGTCAAGAATGACAACATGCTTACACCGTACTTCACTATATTTATTTCAGTCATAGTGTGAGAAATTCATAAATATTTTATGCCTAATACAAGCTCATTCGAATCAGTATAAGTTATGTTTTCAAATAAGTATGCCCTTTTTAACCTCACTTTTTAATGTAACTAATGTGTAAGAATAGCACATGGTCACACACTATAAACTATAACGCATTACGAACACGCATCTGTAATGAATGATAAACTGTGGCTAATGTCACATAAAAACTGAAAATAATGACATTATGCCTGAAATAAAACAGAGCTTAGTGCAGGAAATCGGAGATTCTACTCGCTACAAATATAAAAAGATCTACAGCAATTGCGAGGAAGACAAAGCTAATAATGTATAAAACTATTATTAAACGAACAGTAATATATGGATAGGAGACATGGTCTTTGACTCAACAACAGGAAAAAATGTTGATAACTTGGGAGAGAAAGACCTTGAGAGCCATATTTGGACCAATCAAAGAAGGATATGTTTGGAGGAGATGCAATCATGAAATCCAAAAATTATAAAGAGAAAAGGATAACATAAATTTGATAAAAATCAAAAAGAAACCAATGGTTGCGACACATGGAGAGAATGGATAACAAACGAGGCACAAAAAAAATATTTAAGAATCAGTGTCAAGGCCAGAGAAAACTGGGAAGGCCGAGGAAAAGATGGCGTGAGAAAGTCAAAAAAGACCTAAAAAAATGAAAATAAAAAATTGGTGGACTAAGGCCCAAGACAGTGCGTTTTGGAATCGTATCGTTAGGGAGGCCAAGGTTCAACATGGACTGTAGTGCCGGGGAGTTAAGTTAGTTAGCGTAAGGTGAAAGACAGGAGTTAATAAAATGAAATGAACACTATGGTTGTTTGGTTTTTATGGTGCAAGGATAATATTTGGTTGAACTGCGCCAAACAACTTCAAGTAGACATACACATAAAGAAAGGTTTTTATGACACAGAAATGAGAAATACACCCAGGGAGGAATCATCCCCCTTGGAAATACTTTGTAACACCTTTACTCATACACTTGTTATACATTTTGGAAGTCATACAACTTTAAACACTCTCAGGTGAGATTGTGAGTCACTTCTATAACCCTAAAACCCTACCTCAACCCATTACCGATCTGAGCACAAACCGCGTTCGTAGGCTAACTACTCTTTGTATTAGATTTTCTATTTTCTATTACATATTTCGGCCATAGATTAATTTAAGATTTAACCCTCCTGGCAGTTTTCTCGACGAGGTATCTCGTCATTATCAAAACTGATCACATCTTGATGGATGAGATATCTCGTAATTAGAAGAGAATTAACCAGATCTTGATTTCGTCATCATACAAAATAGCTATATATTGATGACGATCTATCTCAAGCAAAATTGGTCAGATCTTGATGGACAAGATATCTCATCGAAAACACATTTGAAAGATTTTGAAAGATTAAATTAATATTTAAATGATTTGTTTCCCTACCAATTATCCCAGCTTTTGAAGTGAAAAAATTCCCCTTTGAAAACATTTGTTTCATAGGAGCAATTTCATAATTTGAAAATTTAGCTTCCACATCGCTGTCACATTGTTTTCGGGCACATTTATCGCTTATTGGACTTTGTGCAGTTATATGTTCTTCTATCGATGAATTTTAGAAATTGAAATTTTCTGCCGAAATTTATTCCATAATACTCTCACTCTCATTCTGTCATTAGAGTCAAGAAGGCAGTGTCTACAAGTTTGTTCTTTTGGGTAAATGGCTGCTAAATTTTTATGTGTAATAGATTCCGATACAATCCTATATACTAGTACGACCGCTCAACCAACTATTGATTATGATCCGTTTTCAAGCGTCATGAAGGCATACGGAATTCTTTCACGGAACAATCATTAACTATAAAGACAAAATGTGAAGACAAAGTCTTCTCAATTAACTCGGCTATTACAGAACCAGTAACGCTTTTCGGTTCCACTTTCGCATTTCTACCAATACGCGAAACTAACAAGCATTGAGGTTGAAATCCCATACCAAATAATTCAGGCTTAATGTGTAGAATAAGATGGATAAGACGATATAGGAATTAAGTTCTAATTTTGGTGCAATTTTGGACATTGCAGAAGATTACTGAATTCTCATAGTAGAACTAATTTTATACCCTGAATTTTCAAATATCTCAAAGATTCTTCCAGTTTGACCATTCCTTCGTTTCGTTGGTTAGTTGGTTTATCGCATGGTCATTTTTTGCTTCGCCGAGGATTATTAGACCTGACTATATTGTCAGTTAGTTAACTTCACACTTGAAGACATGCTTTAGTCCCTTAAGTTATGCAATACATTCCACATCTTGCAATATAAGTTGGGAATCAACTTCATGTTCCAAGAATTTCTTTAGTCTCCTAAATTGTGCAATGCATTCCACACATGTCGAACAAACTTTCGTTTTAACTTCATATACCAAGTTGCCTCAGTCTCTCAAGTTGTGCAAAACATTCCTCAAGTTGAAATATAAGCCGGAAAGCAACTTCATACCAAGAGTTGCCTCGACCGCTTTAATTGCACAATACATTGCAATACATTCCGCGTCTTGAAATATGAGCTGGAAAACAATTTCTTCCGGCGGATGAGCTCCATACATATTTCAGGCCTTGCGCGTATCTCAGGGACATAAAAACGGGGCTCGAAATTAGAGGCGCTAAATCTTAATTAAAATCCCGTACTCCATCCCAAAGGTGGCGGCTCTTAAGGAGCTGTATGAGGACGCGATGCCATAACATGTGGGATAAACGAGGCCTTTTGTGGGTTCATAAAAAGCCGGAAAGTCAATAAAATACCTAAAAGAATCCCGTTATTTTTATATTCGGTCAAAGATGAGCGCTCTTCCGACTGGGGAGGTCGTTGAGGAAATTATTTCTATACTATATTAGTATCGCAGGAATTCAGTGCCTATAATACAGATCGTGGTGCAGAACTTTCTCAAATTACGATGCTATTAACGATTAATGATGATCAAGTTTATGAAATCATTGTGGTCTGTGAGACTTGAAATGTCCGTGACGTATTTACCACTGAAAACTTCAGGGAATATGCAAAACTAATTCCGGACAGGAAAAAGGATAACAAGTTTTATATCATATAAACCTACCCATTCTTAGAAGAATTTGCTATTGCATTGAATTGAAAGCAGTATTTCATAGTTAAAAGATATCGATCATTCTAAATAGGTACAGTCGCGGGAAAAAAAAGAACCACCCCTAATCATTCGAACAATTTTAACAGTAGAGAAAATTCAAAGATGACATTCGACAGGAACTAACGTTTCATATAAAATGAAATACATAAAACTTGCATAAGGGGCCATCTTTATAGTAAATTGAGTACCAACTTCATAATTTCCAATAGAAACCCACTATTTTGACACACAATTTCAAATTTATACCAAAATTTAAATTCAGATACCAAATTTCATGTCATTAGGTTTTACCGTTTCGAAGTTATGAGTACAGAAAGATTGGAGCTCCTAATGTTAAATCAGTTTCTCAGACTTTTATGGATATCTTCCTAAATAATATTTCTCTAGCAATGATATTTTGTACTATGTTCCTGTTGAGCAACCCAAACAAAATCCACTTAATATTTTATTTTAAAAATAGTTTTTAGTATGCAATAATAATAATTATATTTATGTTTGAAAAATTATGAATTGGTTAGAAATATTTCATTTTTTTATATTTAAAATACATTGCCTTTTATTAGTTATGTGTCGTATAGATGAACTCTTCTAATAAATGATCAATTGAATGACTCACTCTATTCACTTTTTGGATTATCGGAATATTAGTTCGACTGTATTAAATAATTGTAGGTAGGCTTTTTGATTTCATACATAGAAGCGAACGCTAATTAAAAAAATAACATTTATTAAGAATATTAAAGACGATACAAAACTATACAGAACAACGATCAACACTTTCTCCGTTTCGAATTGTTTTCAATTCCAAAATCCTTTTATCACATTTTAATCGTGGTTACAATTCACAATATTATCGTTGGAGCTCGTATAATAAATATATTTCTCGGATCCTTTGCACTTACATAATAAATATAGCATAATTCTCGAATCGTTTTCACTTACATAACAAATATAATAATTCTCGGATTGTTGCACGCGCTGACAAATGCGCTTGAAATAGAGTTTAAATTTGAAATTCGGGTAGCTATAACTACAATTAATCTCGATCTACCAATAGCAATTTTCAATGTGTAGATGATCCTCAAAATTGACAGCAATTTTAACATTGAATATCTCCGGATATAAAGAAGGCAAAGTCATAAAATTTCATATTTAGACTAATTTAGGGCAGAATCTGATTAAGGCATCAAAACAAGGTGTTTCCATTGGAAATTTTATTGTTTGTGCAAAATTTGATATCAGACGTTCTCTTATGCATTTTTTGCATTTTGAATTTGTAGACGATGTTATTCCCTATTGAATGATCTCTTTAAATTTGTGGACGATGTTATTCCCTATTGAATGATCTCTTTGAATTTGCTCTACTATGAATAGTGCTCGAAATAAAAAGGGTGATTCGTTTTTTTCAGCGACTGTACGTGGTTCCTATTTAGAAACCAAATAATCTTAATTGACAGAAAACGTGCTGCAAAGAATCGATTTAAAACTGCATGTCATTTGATTGAAAGGGAATTTTGAATTTTGCTGATCTTGGAATAATAACACGGTTATAAGATGTTTCAACTAATCGTTGTACATTTGTTTTGTTGACAAGTTTTTGTTTTAGTGATCGAAGATTGGGTTTGCTTTAGAGTTGAAACTAATCTTATGCAACTTTCCTATCTCAAACTTCGTTGAAAACAGATTTCCTTTTTTGAAAACGCTATAGAATTGACCTTCCTGGTTTTTATTAAATTCGTAATCAATTAATTTTGTTTCGTCTGTACTGAAGACACAATATTAAAAAAGCTGCTATTCCACATGCAGACTGGAATTTTTAAGAAAAATAAATGCATTTGTTGAAAATAAATTGATCATAAATATCGAGTCAGTATGATTTGTCAGCCTTTCATAATGAAGGTGGAATTCAGAAGTATCACATTTCTGGTGAAACGGGGCTACAAGTCAAAGATCATTAATAGCAAAACTGGCTGCAATAATTCGCTGTAAGGGTTGGCGTTTTTACAGAAATGAACTTAAAAAAATGAACTTAAACAGAACTTAAACATTTTTACAGAAATGTACTTAAAGTGCATTCATAATTACTCTAAAACTCAAAATCAACTTCTGTAACAGTTACCTCACTATTACTTTGTAGTTTTGCACATAGAGCGATGTATGTGAAATAGATTATATGGATGGATAAAGCATACATATTTCGTCCAAAGTAAATTATAGAATCCATAGAAATGTAAAAATGGAATTAAAAATGATTTTCCTTTCACTTTTTCCTATATTTGTATTTCCAATGATACTCACATTTTTAAATTAAAGATAAAAGGGATTTTTCGGATCACTTTCGATCAACGCTTAACCAATTCAACTCGAGCAACTCCGGGTAATTCTGCTAGTATTATATATATAGACTAGTTATTTCAATATATGGATGCGTATACATTTATTTGTTAATTTATATTAATCCATATCCTAATTTAATCCTGTATATAATTAATTTATTTATTCACCTATGTGTTATTGTTAATTTATTTAGGGATATAATTGTTATTGTTAAATAATTTAATCACTTCGTTAATCGCGCAGTATGTAAAAAGGAAATGAAACGTGATACCGGAACATGTCAAGTTTCAGCCTATGTAATTTAATTGAATTGGAATATCCGTCAGTAACATTACGTAGAAGTAGAAACACTAAAATGACTTTTTCCTTTCCTGAACTGCACTATTACATGTGCACGCTTAAAATAGACACTTACACGTGTTTACGCACTTGAGAAACCCTTAATAAAAGTGCGACACGCAATTCTCCTCTGGCATTGCTGCCTTCATATTTAGCCTCGAAGTGAAAGCCTTCACGGTTTGACTCCTTAAACAGTGTAATTAACTTTCATACGAGGACATTTCTTTCGGGATCGTGTTTTAGATCATTCAAATTGTCACGTCAGGGGAGGTGCGCGAGTTCAGGAGCTGTAATTTGAAGTTTCGATCCAACAGCTCAATAGGTCTGAAGTGCAGCTCAATAAATTAAGATTAAAATCACGAATTAACGCAAGACTGCAAAAAATCTGTATACTGCTTTGTTGTCAACTGTTAAATTTTTTTGAGAAGTCAATTAATTAGTTGGTTGGTTGTTTTGGGGTTATATGGCACAAGGGCCATATTTGGCCAAGCTGTGCCAAACACAAGACATACTATGTCAAGTAATTGTGAAAAGAAACGATGTAGAGAAGAAAGTAAGGAAGGATCCTTTGGGCATCCTGGTGTCACGATACCCATGTTTACCAGAGGCAGTAAACCCCATGGGAAAATAGATCACTAGGGTGCCTCTGGTTCGTGAAGCCAGTACACACATAAAGATGTGCCCCGTGGGGTAAATAATTGAGAAAAAAAGAATTGAGAGAAGAAAGTAAACAAATGTCGTTTGGGCCTCCTGGGGTCGCGGATAACCAGGGTTGGAACCGGACAAATAAATTGGAATTTAGAAATAAGAGTGTGACGAGCTAAATAAGGTAATAAAATCAGCGAACTTACTCATTACATTTCGAATCCAAAGTTAAAGAGGATAGTAGCCATCGTGGGAGATTGGTTTGGTTTGTTGGGGTTTTATGGCCATATTTGGCCAGCCATCATGGGAGAAAACAAATTTAGAAAATTTTAAATTACGAGAAAAAGTGAAAACAAAATTGTAGAAGCAAGGCACATGGTAGTGTTTTCCAAAGTGGTCAGCAATAAGCAGAGGACCAAGCAGCAATCATCATCCTGTGAAGACTGCATAATAAAATGAAACCGATAAGTTTCCGAAGTTCAAAGAAACGTTTTCATACGAGTTGATCCAGATAAGGAATAACTATTATACACCTACTTTCTATTTTATTACACTCCACCAGTATCTTGTTGCCCCTATTTTTACTTCAGAAACAGTTTATATTTGATGCTGCATCGATGCGTAATGGTATTATAAATGTTTTACAGTAATAATGCTGTGCATTATATTACAAAGGGGGTTACTGCACGTTAAATCTCTCGTGGCCTCAAATATCCTGACGTTGGCGTGGTGTGAAAGTTTGGAGAATGGGATGCCAGCTCAGGTGTTGCCTCCATCTGACCGTGGTTTCAAATTACGTTGTGGTGTCCTCGGATCTTTTCCCTTTGGGATTGATCCCGGACCGTCACCAATAGCCGGTTGTGTTGCTCCAGTGAGACGTTAAGTAAAATACCTATCAGCTACATTTTATTAGAAGAATCCCTAAGTTGCTCAAATTTTATGTTGAAACGAACATCAAACACTACTGAATTAATTTAAGCATCAAAGTCTGAAATCCCTTAATAATTCTATTGTAATCGAACGTATAAACATTATACATCATCGATGCAATTTCATCTTTATATTTTTGGAGCTGCTACAAAGCTGTACCTCATGTAACTACAAACATCATAAGTCATGAGCGATTTATTTTTTAAGTAGACTTGAGTGAGAAAATGTAAACTAGGTCTTTTGTATTTTAAACCAGTCATTACCATTCTAACTGCAATAAACGTTGCGAAAAACTTAAAAAATATGAAAAATGTCTTTTCGGCTAATTTGCAAACCCTTCATTTTAGGTTTTTATGGAATAGTGTTTTGAATACTGCAAAAATCACGATTATATTACACGAATTCAAAATATTTTTAAACGTTCTGTAGGTTGTGTCGACGAGGTATTTCGTCATTAGCATCTCGTCATTCCTTAGATCAAGTCAAAACTGACCAGATTTTGATGGACGAGATACCTCATCATTAGAAGAAAGCTGACTAGATCTTTGTGGATGAGATACCTCGTCATTAGAAGAAAACTGGCCAGATCTTTGTGGATGAGATACCTCATCATTAGAAGAAAACTGACTAGATCTTTGTGGATGAGATACCTCGTCATTAGAAGAAAACTGACTAGATCTTTGTGGATGAGATACCTCGTCATTAGAAGAAAACTGACCAGATCTTTGTGAACGTGATGCCTCGTCATTAGAAGAAATTTACCAGAACAGTCGTTATCAAAAAATCGGCAATATCTCGATGAGGAAATATCTTGTCATTAGCGAAATCAGTCAGATCCTGATTGATGAGATATCTCGTCAAAACCACTTGGAGTGTTAATGCGTTGATGCATCTATTTCTTGACCATTAATCGTGCACCGATTGCGTATAAACATACCACTTGCACAGTACCAAACAACTGATCTTCAAAACCATTGAATCGAAGAAGGACGTTTACATCCTTAGATACATTAGGAATAACGGTTGTTTTATTTTGAAAATGTTGGTATAATTCCAGGGTTTTTAGTATAAATCAGTTTGTGTAGCTTAATATAAAACATCGAAGAACGGTCTGGAAAAGAGAATTTAGGTGCAAACAATTTAAAATGCTGAAACACGCCATTAGAGACAGTGGGATTGACTAGCGCGATGAGACTGCCAAATAAGAATATTTTAATCAAATAAGAATTTATTATTAGGAAATTAAAATATTTATATCATAAACTAAAGGGTTTGACAGTAACTGACTCAAGACAGATCATAAATTATGTGCGATGTCCTCCATGAAGATGTTACTTGCTGAAAACTGAAAAAGATCTGACGAAGGTGTACAGGTTGACCACAGATCATCTAATTTATTTTTCTTTACGGATTCACTTAAAAACGAAGGCAATAGAAGCCTACGCAACCGTATAGTACCAACTAACTATTAAGACAACATGTTCCTTAACAAAGATTCGCTACATTACCCAAGAAGGAGCATCGGATAGAACAGACTTTAATATAGCGATCTCGCGGTGATACGTACGTTTAGAAAAAACAGCGATACTATGAGGCCACCTTTTTCCCTTCTGTCCATCCACCAGTGTCATCTAACCCCACCAAGCGTGATATTAGCCAAGACCCGCATGCCGTTGGTCATAGAAGCGTTTATAGTTTATTGACGTAAAGTTCTTTTTTGAATCGTGGAACACATACCCGGAGAGTGGTCTAGATATTACTACGAGGCGATTTGAGACTGGTGTAGATATATTTTTTGCAGTTTAAGGAAATCTAGAGGTTCGTTCATTTTGAACATAACAGACGAGGTACTCACATAAGTTAAAGATTACAGAGATGTGATTTTGGTATTGATTTTAGCTACAGATATAATTTTGGCTCATTTTTAATGCAATTTGTTAAAAGATACTATGTTGTAATGTTAAAATTTGAAGACAGAGAAGGTTATTACCAAGAGGAGATTTGGGACTGGTGTAGATGTATTTTTTGCAGTTTAGGAAATCTAGAGGTTCGTTGATTTTGAACATAACAGACGAGGTACTCACATATTAATTTGAAGATCATAGAGGTGATAGTGATATTAATTTTAGATACAGAAATAATTTTAACTTTTTTTTAGTCCGTTTGTCAAAAAAGTCCTGTATTGTAATATTAAAATTTGAAGAGGAAGGGTATTAACAAGAGATTTGGAACTGGTGTAGATGTATTCTTTTGTAGCTTTGGAAATCTAGAGGTTCAATCATTTTGAACATAACAGACGAGGTACTCGTATAATAAGTTAGAGATCATAGAAGTGTTACATTGGTATTATTTTAGCTACTGAAATAATTTTGGCTCGTTTTTAATACAATACGTTAAAAGTAAATCATGTGTTGTAATGTTAAAATCTGAAGAAGAAGTGGGTTTTTCAGAGTAAAAATAAACCACACGAAGAAGTTTTTACCATTATTTACTATACCATTTTATTTCAGGTTACCCAATACGGAATATGCTTATAGAAATGACAACCTACCACTAAAAACACTAGCACCATCTATACTAAGATTTAGAGAAAATGTCTCTCTTAGGTTTGAAATTATTGTTTTAAGGTCTTTATTTTCCAAGAGTTCATCCCTAAAATTACATTTTGTTGTTTAATCCAGGTACAAAGTATTTTCCCTAAATTAGTTTTAATGTAATTTAATTATTATAGAGTATGTGCTTGTGCCTTTATTTAAAAATGATTTGTTAGCATCCTCCTTTTTCAAGTATAAAAAACTAGATTTCTTTTAAATAAAATATGCATCAATGTAGAGGATACATTGTATAAGTATCAACAAATTTCAAGATTGTTAAGTAAGTAGTACAATTAACGTTGCACTGATGCAACACAATGGGCTATTTGTTAACTCAAAGGGATTCTTCTTGAAATATCCGACAACAACACCTCCACGTTATGAACCACAGTCAGATGATATGGTCAGTACCTGAGCTGGCACCCCACTCCCCAAACTTTCACACCACGGCAACATGAGGACATTTCAGGTCATGGCAAATTTAACGAGCAACAGTACCCACGTACATGACGGTCTTTAGTTAGATCGAGTTTCGAACTCATAACCCTCTGGTTCCTAATCTGCTACTGTTCCAACAGGGCTACCACGGCCCCCTACAAATTTTAGATTATGTATTATTGCTTATTTCAATATGAAAACATTTTTGAATTAAAAATACAGTATAATCTTGATTATTTGAGCTCCGATTAACCTAGTTACCGTGTTATACGAGATGGATTTCATACCGAAATTTTTTTAAAGATATAAGTAAATCTTCAAGCGCGAGTGGTGCACACTTTGTCCAAAGAGATCAGAAAGCGCTGCTAAACAGAAGACTTACGTACGTTCCCAAGAGTTCAAATTATACTTAAATCAAATCCGGATTTATTTAAAATTATTCCAATAAAGATACACTTTGATACAAATCCCGAGATTATTTTTAATCCTAGCTTTATGAATGTTTCAGCACGAGGGGTAACATGTAGCAGAGTCCACTTATTCCGTATTTTGTGTAGGCTGTTTTTTATTACTACTTCCGTATCATCCAAGTTTCTGATTGCCCGAAGTGGTCTTGTTCCACATTAGCTCGAGTAATCAAGGTTCTACTGTAATTCAACATGTCATCGATGTTGCTGGAGTAAGTCGTATAGAGAAAGGAATAGGGATATTTTCTCTCGTGTGTTTGCTTTGTACAGGACCTTATGTATGACAGCGAAACTTTTTTCTACATATTATCATGTTCAACTACATTTTAAATATAATTGTTTTGCCAATAACTTATGCTTCCTTTACAGTGGAAGAGGGAAAATCCTGTGATAATGAGCATTACACGTGAAAAATTATATAATTAAACCTGTGATAGGTAGGTAATTAAATTAACATCGCACCGGACCTTCTTAATTTTTAATCACGGAAAGATGAGACCTGAGGTCACACCTGAACTGGCACCCCACTCACCAAACTTCCACACACGTCCGTGTGGGGACATTTGTGACCACGACTGATTTATCGTGCGTCATCCCCATGTATACTATGGTCTTTGGTTGGTACATGTCTTGAACTCGCAACCCTTCGGTTGCCAATACGTTACTCTTGAAAAAGGGCTATCGTGGCTTACAATTAAACCTCTGAAAATGCTGCGAGTAGGTAATTAAACGAAATATTTTTGATGTAGGTTTCTATTAAATTGGAAACAGAATCAAATTAACTTTAGTAAATCGAGCTAATTTACAAAATATACTATTTGCAATGAAATATTTAAAAATTACGTGGCCATGAGAAAGGAAGAAGTTGAGTAAATGCAACTATGACAATTTATCAATCTGGGATCTTCCTAATATACAATTCTGACGCATGCTCCCAACTTTCAAATAAGAGGCAATAAAACCTGAATGATCCAAAGGAATAACCTGATTTACTCTGATGCTGATAATACCTGATCAAGAATGCCATAAAAAATGCACACCCATTCTCGCCATATTCCTTTACGTAATCAGACTGCCATGTCGTGTGTCACAAGACATCGGTCATGTCACAATCCTCGTATCATCCGATTAAAGGAGGGCAAAGGAAAACTTATCTTCATCATCTTGTAGAAAAAGACGCAGAGTCATCTTCAAGATCAAACAACGTTACGAAATAATGATACCAGACGGAAACCAGTCCACACACTTCGAGAAATCGAGCCGTATCAGACTGATGAATGATGGAATAAAACACTCTGTCGATTAAGCTTTGAATTATCCACAAAACATTGTGGAATCTCCCAACAAAGTAAATATATTGTTTCTATTATGCTACGTTGTCATTGACCTCCAGGTGTTTTGACGAGATATCTCGTCCAAGATCTGGTCAATTTTTCTAAACACGAGATATCTCGTCCATCTAGGTCCGGTCAGTTTTGTTAATTACAAAATACCTCGGTCGATACAAAATGCCCTACTATTACAGAGCAGTTTTCGATGCGAAAATAAGCCACTAGGAGGGTAAATAAATTCCGATATATGTATGGGCTAGTATATAAGAATTTCGGTTATCTATCATAGATTGTTGTACCTTTTTAGCGAGTAGCCTGACGGAACTGATTAATTAGTTAGTCTTCATAAAAATAATATTACTTAGTTCGTTCTTTGTATCTACACTGCTGGCCACCCAAATTGCAACACCAAGAAAGACAAGAGATATCACAACAAAATTTATTTTGTAGATAACATGTTGACCAAGTATCAAATGATTAAATTTATAGACTTCTGTGAAGTGTGGTTCCTGCCAAAATCAGTAGCCAGAGTAGCCGCCATTGTTGGAGATCACCGCTGCCACACGCCTCGGCATTGATTCAAAGAGACTTTGGATGTGTTCTTGGGGTACAGCAGACCAAGCAGCTTCCACACGTTGCCAAAGTTGATCTGGTGTGGCAGCTGGGGATGTATTCTGGGTCAATCGTTGAGCAACCATGGACCACATGTTTTCTATCGGCGAAAGATCCGGAGAGCGAGCTGGCCAGGGAAGCAATTCAATCTGGCGATTGACGAAGAACCCTTGGACAATGCGTGCCACGTGTGGTCGCGCATTATCCTGTTGAAATATGGCTGTCGGCAAGCCCTGAAGGTAAGGAAGGACAACTGGCTCCAACACCTCGGAGATGTAGCGCTGGCTGTTTAAAGTACCGGCAATGCGTACTAGAGGAGTGCGAGAGTGATATCCAATACCGCCCCATACCATAATACCCGGTGCAGGACCAGTGTGGCGGTGCATAACGCAGCTGTTCAGCATCCTCTCTCCACGGTGTCTCCAGACTCGAATCCGACCATCGTGGTGTTGCAGACAGAAGCGTGACTCGTCAGTAAAGACAATTTCATTCCATTCTGCCGTCCACATCCTTCTTTCATCGCACCATTGGCGGCGGAAACGTCTGTGGTTCTGCGTCAAGGGTAGACGAAGCAATGGACGTCTTGCGGACAGACCACTCTGCTGTAAACGACGTCGAATGGTACGCGCAGACACTGGATGATGCGGTACAGACTGAATGTGCTGTGCTATGGTTCGTGATGTGGCTGAGCGATCCGTCACTGTCATACGCACAATATGCCTGTCATCACGTGAAGTGGTGCACTGAGGTGGATGCGATCGAACACGTCGGTCCGTCGTACCCTCCTGCATCCAACGATCACATATCCGCATTACAGTTGTTTGGTTTCGTCGAACACGACTACCGATTTCCCTGAAAGATAATCCACAATCTCGGTAGGCCACTATCCTTCCTCTGTCGAACTCGGATACTTGATCAAAAGATGATCGCTGTTTTCTACGAGGCATAATTGATCGTTTTTTTTAAAAAACCACAAGAAAAACACAATTGCCGTACTTGAAATCGTCGAAATCTCCAAGTCTTAAATAGCGCTTTGAAGTGGCGCCACAGGCGCGCGTGATGTGAGTCTGCGCTGAAATTCTAATCATTTGCATATCTCACCTCCGCTAATGCATGTTGTAAATTTCATATTATTTGCATGCTTCCTTCAGGGTGTTGCATTTACGGTGGCCAGCAGTGTAGTTCATTGAATTGTGTTTTCTTTTATCTGCAATAGGTCATTTTACCTTTTTAATTTGTGCTATATCCATTGAATAGGAAAATAATCCAAAACAATCATAAATTCTATTTTAAAATATATTCAAAGTTGATTTGGCTCAAACGTACACGAGTTTAAATGAATATCTAATATTTCATCGTTATTAAGTCGGCAAAATACTAATTTTGCGAATCCTATGTAATGGTAAAGGGTATTGTGCATTTTCTCAGGATGCAAAATATTTGTAAAAGTTTACATCACTTGCATCATCCGTAGATGTGTTGGACGAATGGGAACAATGAGTCCTACTTTTCATGTATACATATATAGTCAGATATATGTAAACTAAAATAATTAGATTAAAGTAAGAAATATTCTATAAAATTCTCAATTTTGGAAATTATTAGTTTTGTCTCAGAAAAGCAATGGATAGCTGTAATGAATTCAAACACACACTCGAATGTGAAGTACAAAATTCAATGTTAAAAATATTTAATCAAAAACGGAAAAAGTAAATTTATAGGCAGAAATGAACACTTGAGACCCTTGTTTCTTTAAAATATAAAGTATGCTTCTTTAAAACATAAAGTATGCTCCTTTAAAACATAAAGTATGCATCTTTAAAGCATAACGTATGTTTCTCTAAAACATAAAGTTCTTTAAAACATAAAGTTCTTTAAAACATAGTTCTCTAAAACATAAAATATGGTTCTCTAACACATAAAGTATGCTTCTCTAAAACATAAAGCTTCTTTAAAACATAAGTGAAATGAGCATTGAAAAAATTGAATGAAAGTCAAAGAAAAATCAGCTTAGCCTTTCAATCAACGAATCATTCAACGCATAATAATTTTCCACTTTGTTCTTGATTCACCAATTACTTGAAGTTCAGACGAAATCACTTTTTTTTTCAAGATTGTTTTAATGGACAAGTTACAAAGTATTTTCTATCTTTTTTATGCTCATTCTAAAAAACCTTTATTTAACAGAAGTGACGTTATGTTCGATAATATGTCGGAATCAGGTTCCTTGTTGACGGTTGATTCTATATTAAATATTTTTGACACATAATATTCTTCAGAGTTCTCAGTAAATATATTCGGTCTTTTGCCACCTTATACATATCTGTTATTCTGTAAATAGCTTTAGAAAAGTTAGTTTACATTTCTAAGCTTCTATAAAAGAACTGAATAACATATTAACTATGAAAATTTAAATTACCAGAGAACGCGTTCTACTTTTTTAGAAATATTGCTTCAGTTGAGATGGAAGGTACAGAGAATAACAATCCAGTCCTCTTTTTATTACGATGTTTTATGTGTAAAAGTATCTTACACATAAAGAATTCCTCATACTATATAAATATTTAATACAGTGAAAGCATCAAATGGGATTACTATTCAAGATTTTTAGTAAAAAGAAATTACCACCCAAATTATTCATATTTACACAAATATTTCCCAGCTAGATGGCGCAACCGTATAGTAAGGGGAACAAAATTGCCCGAGGAACTGATGCAGAAGTTATTAAAATGTGGCTATAAAAACGTACGGCAAATCAAGTTCTTACACTTTTAAGGAGTAATTTCAAAATCTGAGTAAAGATATCATTGCAAATATCATTGTGGAATAATACGTTACATGAAAACATAATTATGTGATTTATATTCGTAATGGATAGTATGTGCTATAACAAAAAGGAATGACAATCTTTAAATAAGCTTCTCATGGATCTCAGAAACGTGTCTGGGTAGGTTGAAAATTCAACACAACATTTGAAAAAGTTCGTGTAGTGTTATCAAATTTTAGATAGGAATTTTTGTTCTTAAGTACGTCGGAATGAATCTTTGAAACTATACAAGTCAATTTCTAAATTTGTTTAGTTTGGTAGAAATACGTCAAAACTTTTGAATACATTATAAAATAAATGCAAAATTTTAAAAGTATCGAGTACATGAAAATTTTAAACGAGAAATTTCTCTCTTCGAAATTGGCCTAGTACTTTCTTACTGCAATATTTTTACTTGTAGTTTAATAATAAATAGAAGTATTAAACTATCTTAATCTGAGTTGGTAGTTGAATTAACGTCACACTGAATCAACACAATGGTCAAATTATCTTAAGCTGGGATATTTTAATAAACATAATTTATCTCACGTTAATTCTCAGGAAAATTTTAAATATTATAAATCTATTATGGAGTTAATGTTATTTAATGTATAACATTATTCTGAAAAAAATAATTGTTTGATCTTACCATCTTTTACTTCTTAAATAAGTATTTGTTGACAGTTTTAATAACGTACTTTTAGATGCAATTTTAGGATTCCATTTTCCTAACTGAGTAAAACATTTATTTTTAAATCTCTTTATCTCATAACTATTAGCGTTAAGACAACATGCATATAGACGTATTGTCAATTTCTCTCTCTCTCTCTCTCTCTCTCTCTCTCTCTATATATATATATATATATATATATATATACACTGCTGGCCACCCAAATTGCAACACCAAGAAAGACAAGAGATATCACAACAAAATTTATTTTGTAGATAACATGTTGACCAAGTATCAAATGATTAAATTTATAGACTTCTGTGAAGTGTGGTTCCTGCCAAAATCAGTAGCCAGAGTAACCACCATTGTTGGAGATCACCGCAGCCACACGCCTCGGCATTGATTCAAAGAGACTTTGGATGTGTTCTTGGGGTACAGCAGACCAAGCAGCTTCCACACGTTGCCAAAGTTGATCTGGTGTGGCAGCTGGAGATGTATTCTGGGTCAATCGTTGAGCAACCATGCACCACATGTTTTCTATCGGCGAAAGATCCGGAGAGCGAGCTGGCCAGGGAAGCAATTCAATCTGGCGATTGACGAAGAACCCTTGGACAATGCGTGCCACGTGTGGTCGCGCATTATCCTGTTGAAATATGGCTGTGGGCAAGCCCTGAAGGTAAGGAAGGACAACTGGCTCCAACACCTCGGAGATGTAGCGCTGGCTGTTTAAAGTACCGGCAATGCGTACTCGAGGAGTGCGAGAGTGATATCCAATACCGCCCCATACCATAATACCCGGTGCAGGACCAGTGTGGCGGTGCATAACGCAGCTGTTCAGCATCCTCTCTCCACGGTGTCTCCAGACTCGAATCCGACCATCGTGGTGTTGCAGACAGAAGCGTGACTCGTCAGTAAAGACAATTTCATTCCATTCTGCCGTCCACATCCTTCTTTCATCGCACCATTGGCGGCGGAAACGTCTGTGGTTCTGCGTCAAGGGTAGACGAAGCAATGGACGTCTTGCGGACAGACCACTCTGCTGTAAACGGCGTCGAATGGTACGCGCAGACACTGGATGATGCGGTACAGACTGAATGTGCTGTGCTATGGTTAGTGATGTGGCTGAGCGATCCGTCACTGCCATACGCACAATATGCCTGTCATCACGTGAAGTGGTGCACAGAGGTGGATGCGATCGAACACGTCGGTCCGTCGTACCCTCCTGCATCCAACGATCACATATCCGCATTACAGTTGTTTGGTTTCGTCCAACACGACTACCGATTTCCCTGAAAGATAATCCACAATCTCGGTAGGCCACTATCCTTCCTCTGTCGAACTCGGATACTTGATCAAAAGATGATCGCTGTTTTCTACGAGGCATAATTGATCGTTTTTTTTGAAAAAACCACAATTGCCGTACTTGAAATCGTCGAAATCTCCAAGCCTTAAATAGTGCTTTGAAGTGGCGCCACAGGCGCGCGTGATGTGCGTCTGCGCTGAAATTCTAATCATTTGCATATCTCACCTCCGCTAATGCATGTTGTAAATTTCATATTATTTGCATGCTTCCTTCAGGGTGTTGCATTTACGGTGGCCAGCAGTGTATATATATATATATATATATATATATATATCAATATTATTGTTGTTATTTTGCTCCATTTTTGTTCTTGTTATTATTTGCATTTTGTTTTTGTTTTTATTTGGTTTCTCCTTTTTGATTTGTGGTGATGGTCTATATATATATATATATATATATATATATATATATATATATATATATATATATATATATATATATATATATATATATATATATATATATATATATATATATATATATATATATATATATATATATATATATATATATATATATATATATATATATATATATATATATATATATATATATATATATAAGGAATAGTAAATAAAATGTATATGCAATTACACTCTACTTACTGATGCATGTTTATTGCTATCAGGGTTATAAGGCTTTAGTATAGGAAAATATCAAATTAAACTTGTGTGGGGTATTTACAAACTATGTTCAGACATGAAAAATTGAAATATGGCATGTTGTCCCTAAAAGAAACAGTTATGCAATCAACTGTACAACTTGATATTAATGTGGCTTAACATTATATTTATCCGATCTAGTCACATTGAGTCACTAATGAGTCAAAACATGGTTAGTCGTGATTCGATATTTAATCAAATAATGAAAGGTAAGAAATCCATAACCCATTTTATGGGTCGTCGCAGTAAATAACATTGATGGTAGTTACAAATTTCATTTCTGTTTCTAGACAATATTGGGCTAGACCTTATGGCGAAAAGGCTTAGATCTGGTGCAGGATAAAAATTATAGACGCATGTCCTATTAAACTTAACAGTATCAAAAAACTGAAGAGTAACGCTATACAAACTTTAAAAACAGAAATACGAAGCATGTGACAAAATTCGTCCCCTCCATTAATATTTCCCATCAAATAAACTATCGTCCTTTAACGAAACGAACCAGAAACTCATAAAAATCGCACCCACTTCATCTTCAGAAATGTCCGTGTTACAGGATCCCATGCTTAACACGTAAGGGCAGCCTGCAACATTTATTACAGTCTTTTGTGCCACCGTGAAGGAAAACAAGGCAAAAAATATGGAAGGGGGATTTCGTTACTTAGGGGGGCGGCGGCGAGGGGGTACGGGGTTAAACAGGGATTATGTATGATCCCCTTATGGGTCTGGGTATCTGTCAATATCGTCGTTAGTGGCTGCAAGATACATCTGAGTTTTAATGGGGCAGCAAAAGTGAGAACCTATACCTCCATAGCAAAGAAGTCGGTGGTGACAGATGGCGAGAGTGCTGACGGGGGTCGATGATATATTGCATTTCCTTTAGATTTTAACCCGAAGGTACGGGAGGGGATTCGTGTTGCGCGCTCACAGACGCGAAGATGACTGCATTAGTGTATTTCTCGTTTTGCCGGTAGTGCTATGTATTCGGGGAGCTAGAGACATTTTATAAATTTATTTCATTTAAAAAATTATGTAATACTGCATTAGACAAAAGATGGCGAGTTTCCATTTTTAACCCTCTGAGCGCTACGGTTGAATTAACGTCGCACTAGAGCAACACAACGGGCTGTTGGCGTGAGTCCGAGATCAATCCCCAAGGGAAAGTGACCGAGGATAATACCACGTAATTTTGAATCACGGTAAGATGACGAGGAAACATCCGGGCTGTCACTCTCTCTCTAAACTTCCACGCCAAAGTGAGGATAGTTGAGGCGACAGATTTAACGAGCACCAACCCCCACGTAACACGACGGTCTTTGGTTGGATCATGTTTCGATCTCGCCTCTGAGCGTCTCGAAATTTCTGATAATTGCATCAGAAATTTCGCATTGCATTTGCCCTACAACGTAATTTAGCCCTCCAAGTGGTTTCGACGAGATATCTCGTCCATCAAGATCTGACAAATTTTGCTAATCACGAGGTATCTCGTCATCAAGATATTGCCGATTGTTCAATGATGACGAGATCAAGATCCGGTCAGTTTCTTCTTATGACGAGATATCTCGTCCTCCAAGATCTGGTCAGTTTTGCTAATGACGAGATACCTCATCGAGGAAACCACCAGGGAGATTAATGATTAAATAGGCACTTCCATAGATCCTAGAAATGATTTTATTGGTCAAGGAAGCCGAAACTGACACAATGTAAAAATATAGAAATTAGTGCGATTTTATTCCTTATTTTTTGCATCAAGTTTTTATTAGTCATATACTTCAGAGCTCTTATAACCAAGGGATAGTTTGTGTCGTTAATGTTCACATAATGTCAAGCTGTGTATGAATTTTTACAATTCATATTGAAAATTAAAGAAATCTCAAATCACTGCTATTTTGGCAGTTTCATGTCTTTTTGGTCTGTCATGAATGCAATCAAACTTGATAAGAAATTAATAAAAATCTATTATAAGAGATGATGGTAAAGAAAATATCCGTTATGTGTCTAGTTACTCTCATGCGGCACATAGAATCGTATGTATTGGAAGGACAGAGTCAAATAATACGGAACTAGTCAAGAAACTATACTGCAAACAATCGGTGTGGATTCAGACCACTTCGTTATCAAAGGTGACGACGTTCCTAAATTCAGCAACTAATATGGTTTTTGTCATGAACATGAGTTTGGGACGAATCCATTTTAGATTCATGGGACAAGAAGGAATTAGACAGAACATAAGAAATGAAAAATATTTGTTCCAGTATATTATTTTGTAAGAGATAATTTCGCTGGCATGGTGACTATTTGGCAATCTTTAAAAGTAACGTGAAATTTATGAACGTTCAGCTATGAATGCTCAAGATTAACCTTTGTTTATCAGCAGTAACCAAATATACGTGAAAGTACTTGAAAGCTGATAGTTTTAAATGAAGACAAATCGTGATAACAGCCAATGAGTGACCAGGGGCTTATTGGGCTCTCATTTTTACATTCGGTTTGATTCGTGTTTGCTGTGTTGATCTACTGTCATTTTCGCTGCATGTGAGCTATCACTAGGGTCCTCTAGATTTAGATTTACAGAAAACCCCTTTCCTATTTGAGTATGTATATCTCAAACTAAAATTTCAGTTTGCGAATTATAAATGCAGCAAACAAGATAATAAATACAATTTTGATTCATATTACTGCATAATTCATTTCATAATTGTATTCCATCGTTGAAGTTTTCGTTCTCCCAGGACTTACTGAGATTCCTCAACTTTTCCTCTGAAAAATTCGGGTGCAATAAAATGAATTGTATTGTGCTTCACTTTTTACCAGTGCGGAGGCATCTCGGATTGCTACTGATCAATCCAGATATTCTATTTCATGAAAATATATAAAATGATTTTGATCGTTTGTAAAACGATTTGTTGATCCTGTATCCGGACGAAAGTTAAATTCACAATCATAACAAAACTAATTTCATAACTTGGGATTTCAGCCTCAGTCTGAAACTCTGATTTCAAGTTAAATGATCCTTCCATTTTACCTTTTAAATTGGATACCGAATTGGTCTTTGATATTTATTTCTAGTATAAATATGTATTAAGTTTCCATACTTTCCGCAGTTTTCACATGGTCCAATTTAAGATTGACCAATTTACTAGTTCCACTTTTAACATCAAAATATCACTTAAGTTTGAGGCTAGCATTTAGAAATTTTGTGCTTGGTTAAAATTGCATCTAAAATTTCATTTTTACTTTTATTATACTTAAACTTTAGTGACTACATAATAAAAATAAAATGCGTTGAAGTAGATTCAACAGTAGACTATATTTTCAAGTTAAACTGCTATGTATACAGCAATATTAAATTGATAGAAGAATGAAATAATTAAAAAGAAACATCAATCATATATTTAATTCTCATTTTCATTTACAGCACACAACTCCTTACTTCACTTTCTCATCAACCTTCTAATGAAATAGACGGGACATGGATTCGATGTCATAGGATCTCAAAAATAGAAGTCATGTGGACTTGAGTCTAGTTGTTGGCAAACGAAGCTCAAACTATTATTTGTAATCACGCTACGTAATAGGCCAGTCGATAATGCTAAATTGGTTAAATATTGGGAGTGTAAAATTGTATTAAACTGTCATTAAACAATCAACATATTACTTACGGACTTACTACCCCTTCCCGACTTTTATACTCTAATTATATGCGACGCTGCTATGAAAAAGGCAGATAGACCTGGTACAACGAATTAATCCTACATTAAGATTTGTGCTTTTCCCACTACTACGTGCGAATCTTCTTACCGGGTAATTGAAAGAAATAGCATGCAGCTGCACACAAATACTTAGACTTTTTCATTAGGTCTATCACCTTGTTTATAAATATACCGAGATTTAAATTCCTGGATTTAAACTGAAAAACACGCTCAAATTTCTTGCGAAATGCACTCATGGCAAAATTGTCATTGAGGACTCCCTCCTAAGTTTCCGAGAAACTTGTACCATTGATAAATTTCAGGAATTTCTCCTTCAGAGAATTAAATTAAGGAATAATTCTGTAGATCGAGTTATTGAAGCTCGTGTTTCTAACTGATAATTACTACAAGAATCATATTACATATTCGAGTCACCGCAACGATCGATGATTTTATAGGTAACAAGAATAATATTAAATGAGATTGGTTTGGTTTGGTTCCACTACGATCATACGGTCATTTTGAGACGATCACACGAGAAGATAGATGAACATTATCGTGATTTTCCAAAAGCACTATGGTTGTAAGTTCGCCCACTGCTCTAACAGCTTCTCAGCTATATGCTATGCAAATTCGATTTCAGTTACTACCCTGGGTCTAGTCCCTTCTTCTGTATCAGTAAAAACTCTACTTGTGTGTATATCCATTTGCTCAACAAGAAAATCCTTGGAGCATCTTGACTAAATTTGGCCTTTGCGCCATAAACTCCCGCCTCCAAACTCACTAGGGCCGTGGTAGAGGTTGGAAGAGTAACGAATTAGCAACCGGAGGACTGCGAGTTCGAATCCAGGCAAAGACCGTCGTGTACAAAGGGGGGCTAGTGCACGTTAAAACCGTCGTGGCCTCAAATGTCCTCACGTTGACCTGGTGTGGAAGTTCGGAGAGTGGGGTGCCAGCCCAGGTTCTGCCTCGTCATCTGACTGTGGTTCAAAATTATGTGTTGTCCTCGGATTGGATTTGGTGGTTTTATGGCGCAAGGTCCAAAAGTGGACAAGCTGCGCCAGGTGTTGTCCTCGGACTTTCCCTTTGGGATTGATCCCGGACCGTCACCAATAGCCCGCCATGTTGCTCCAGTGTGACGTTAATTAAAATACCTACCAACCCAAACTCACTATTTTGTTTACAATCACGTTTCGTTAAAAAGTCAAATAATAGTTGACATCTTTTGAAGTATTCTCACTTACTTCAGAAAATGTTTTTGTGAATACAATTTTTGTAGCATAGTTTCGAGCTCACTTTCTTTTAAAAGTTAATTATGGTGCGCTACACATATTATTTTTATGCCAGTGGCTTTTATGTAGAATGATTGGTTAGATTTTATGGCGCAAGGACCATAAGTGGCCAAGCTAAATCAAACACAAGACAGATATCAATGACCGACAGAAATGTATATATACAAGGTGGGTAGGTAAGTAGTTGAATTAATGTCACACTGGAGCAGTACAATTCGCTATTTGGGACTTTCCGGGATTAATCTCGAAGGTAAAGATCGAGGACACTTCGTAATTTTGAACCACGTTAGTTGACGAGAACACCTGAGCTGGCATCCCAATCTCTAAACTTGCACACCACACCAACGTGAGGAAATTTGAGGCCACGACAGACTTAAGGTGCACCAGCCACCTCATACATGACAGAAGATCTTTAGTTGGATCGAGTTTCAAACTCGCAACCCTCGCGTTGCTAATCCGCAATCGGGCCTTTATATTCGAAGGTCCCTATTTATTTATAGAAAACTCAAATATTCTAAATCAACTACTGCTCAGATTTAGGTTCACTTTCCTTCATCAAAGCGTGATGCCAAACAATTTATTTCACTTTCACACATATTAATACTTTATAGATATATATATGGTTCGTTTTATTTAATCTTAAGGGAGTTTTTACTGAATAATGCAAAGTTTTTACTCTATAAAGAGGAAAAATAAAGAAAGGGACCCTTTATCTAATATTTATGAGTTACTTCTGATCAAATCTACAATATACACATTTCCTGCTAATCCATGCATAACCATAGGTTCTCGAAACATAAAACAATATGCGTACTTAAGTAAGGTGATAAAAAAGTAATTTCATCAAGCCATCAAAACGCACGATTGTAGGATGTGCAAAAAAACATCGCTTCACCCATTCTTTAATCAAGATGTGCCTCCCTTAACGATTTCCATAATCTATTAATCTTAACCACAAAGCAAATAATTACGCTTTCCTACCTGCAGATGAGGAATCCTCAATCTCCAGTTCCACCGTTTTGCTATTAACCTCTGCAATGATTGATCAGCATAAATTGTACGTATTCATATCTTATTCTCCCAAGCTCCCCCGGGACAAACCCAAGGAAATTTGATATTCCGAATGTCTCTATCTCCCATGCTACCAAATTAAAGGGAATAAGAGAACACATAAATAATCGAGTAGAAAAAGGGGCACGGCGAAGAGGAGGAAAAGAAATTCCTCTTCTTTTCCCTGGGACTTTGGTCCTCTTTTTTGCTTTATTTAAAGCTTCGGAAAGCTATCTCATTATGCACAATCATCCACCTCAAACATCTCTCTAATTAAACCGGACGCTCGCCCGTATTACAGGGCAAACACGGCCGTGCCCTTAAGTCAACACTACGTGGATAAAGATACAGAAACTTTAGAGGAAACATACATCTATTATTCACGGGGGCCCCAAAGAAAACTGCAGCGGTGGAGGTTCCTTGGGTTAGGGGAGAGCGAACCCAATGCAATTGAGCCTTGATTGATTATTGATAAACAATTCTGTCCCCCTCCCCTTGTCCATCCCCTCCCCCCACGCGAAGATCCGTCGGCTTCGATTTGCTGCCCCTCTTTGCCACCCCCTGAGAAACGAAAGGATAAGTAAGGTTCTCGGTGCAGGGAAGGGACTTTTCCGTAGCAGCTCCCTTTGCGTCTTAATGAAAGACTTCTAATACGAACCTGCGTCTGGGGGTCGGGTACAAATTGATAAAAAGCAAATGATGATGGATATCGGCGATCTATAGAGCAGATTACGGCGGCATTAAGTATTCGTCTACTTTTCCAGTGACATTTAACTCTCTGAATTCGCATATATCCATTCTGCTGGGTGGGAATTTAGTTAACGTCGCAAAGGAACAACCGAACCAACCAATTATGTCGCACTCTATAGAAATGCGCATTCAAACACCTATCCTGTCATTAGATGTTATGTCCCGAAATGAGGCGATACGATTCCTAATCGGCCTACCAAGTGCGTTTTTCTCAGAAGAGTCACGTGACTACTAGTCGACATGTTGGTCACACTTTTTGAAGCTCCCTCAATGCCAATGCTCAGTCTACTTGCATATAAAGTCTATGTCCGAGATCTATTCGAAATTCTAACAGTAGAAATGCCTTGTATATTTTTACATAGTCCAACACACTAGTGAATGACGCTAGTGCTTCCCTTTACATACGAACTTGTAGGTAGGTATTTTAATCAAATTCGCGCTGGAGCAAGACAACGGGTTAGTGGCGACGGTCCGGGATCAAATCCGAATGAAAGATCCAAGGATAATACCACGTAATTTTTTACCACGGTCAGATGACGAGTGCACCTGAGCTGGCACCACACTCTCCAAACTTCCACACGACGATAACGTGAGGACGTTTGAGGCCACGACAGATTTACGTGCATCAGCCCCTTTGGTATACGGCGGTTTTTGGCAAGATTCGCACTATCAATCCTCCGGTTTTGCTAATCCGTTACTCTTTCAAAAGACTACCGCAGCCCTATATCCATTCTGGGGTCTGCAGTCTCTCCTGCCATGACTTCTAACTAGTTTCTACCTTTTTTTTAAAACCTTTTTTTCCAAGCCCGACTACTGACCTCTCGGCCTACGGTACTGCAAGGGGCGAATTAACGACTACTTCTGAAGGAGCACCCAATGGGTGAGCCGCCGGTACTCCTAATAAGGACAATCACCAACATCCCTGCTTTTGCAAACTGAGATTCGAACTACTGAGTGGCATATAACGCTATGACCATTTAACCAATAGAACCTTTCTTAGGATTATTCCAACCGATAGATGTGATTATTTATTCATGCGTTTTGTGGATAGGTAGTTGAATTTTCGTCGCAGTCGAGCAACACAACGAATTATTGGTGACAGCCCGAAAAAAAAGGTCCAAAGACACCTATTAATTTTGAATCACGGTCAGGTGACCTGAGCTGGTACCTCACTCTCCAAACTTACATATCCCACCAAAGTGAGGCCAGTGAAAGCCATGACCAGTGAAAAAGATTTTACCTAGTCTCAGACTAGCAATCACGTGGTTACTAATCCGCAACCCTGCCAATTGGCTGTGTTTTTTGGGGTAAAAGCAATACCTCACAATTCGTAAATCTCGTGACTCTCAGATTGTTTTTAACAGAAATATGAATATAAGGATATTCCTACATTTCTTAGTTTCAGATTAAATAAACCAAAAGCGATATATTTAAATCTTTTGAAGGATATCGTTAAAAAGTGTTTTGTTTATACTTGAAAGTTGTTGAGATTTCACGGGTGAAGACATATCCCCTTATATGAAATTATTTTGCACACAAGAAAAATTTTGTTTTTGAAGGGGTTGGTATTGGTATTGCTATTTTCAATTAACGTCACACTGGAGCAACACAATGGGCTATTTGTTTTTGAAGGGGTGAATACCCTTGTTTCCCACGCACACCTCTTTTCTAAAGCATCAATACCTTAACATCCTTAACCTTCCTGATGGTTGTCTGGACGATACCCTCACCATTAGCAAAATTGGTCAGATATTTGTGAACGAGATATCTCGTCGAAACCATTTGTAGATTACATACCTTAGATATTTATATAACTAGTTAACCATTTCAGGAAGAAGTGGGTGCCAAACATCCCATTGCCCCTGAGTAGGTTATGGTAATTACGAAAGAGTCTTTTCTGATCCAGTGCGAATGAAAGTTAAAGCTAAGTAAGATTTAATTTGATGTCCCTTACTGGGGAGGGCGCGTTAATCTTAGTTTAATAATCTGATGTGTGTGCTGGCATTCGGAAAGTTGTCGACTGTTGATTGCTGAAATGTTTTGTCAGTTGAAGTTTCTTGTGGTCTCTCGTTTTGTTTCAGAAACATCTATCTGAAAGAGTGTTCCATTAAAATTCTATGCCTAACGCCTCGATAGGTACGTATTTTAATTAACATCGCACTAAAGCAACGCAATGGGCTATTGGCGACCGTCCGGGATCAATCCCGAAAGGAAAGCTCCAAGGACAAGGTAGGTAGGTATTTTAATCAAAGTCGCGCTGGAGCAAGACAACGGGTTAGTGGCGACGGTCCGGAATCAAATCCGATGGAAAGATCCAAGGACAATACAACGAAATTTTGAACCACGGTCAGATGACGAGGTCACACCTGAACTGGCACACCACTCCAAACTTCCACACAACGCCACGTGAGGACATTTGAGGCCACGACGGATTTAACGTGTACCAGCACCCTTTGTACTCGATGGTCTTTGGTTGGATTTGAACTCGCAGCCTCTGTTTGCTAATTCGTTACTCTACCAACCGGGCTACCGCGGACCCCGTTGATGAAACAATTTTCAGCAATGTGATTTGTTTTTAACCTCAAAACTTGTGGTAGGTATTTTAATTAACGTCGCCTTGGAGCAACAGATCTGACTATTGGCGACGGTCTGGGATCAAATCCGAAGAGTAAAATCGGAGGAAAACATCCCGTAATTTTGAACCACGGTCAGATGATTCAAAAACATGTGAACAGTCAAGATAATCTTCAATATTATCCTACAATGGACATCCAATCAAACCAAATTTCCCGATCCTGTGGGTTGTCAAGGTTAAAATTAAAAAAAAAAACTAGCATTTTCTCATATTATGCAAATATTTGATGTTTTCATTATAACTAAACATGAATTAAAAACAGTTAATAGGGCGATCAAATATAATCATTTTAACAATAGAAATACTTACATTATCATAAAGGATGGGTTTCAATGGACCATATATATTTCAATCATTTTTATCTGTCGCAGCAGGTAGTAGCTGCTCAAATTGCAAGAAACTGATATTTCAATGTAAACAAATCAGAGGAAAAGTAAATATTTTGTTTCAACAACCCAAATGATTTTGAATGATACATATCGGGGTTAAGTTAAAATGTCGTTTATCGCCGTTTTAACGACATTCGCCGTATATTCTAATTGGTGTTGCTAAATCACCTTTCATATATCAATTTGGAATTGATACTTGGGAGTTTTATTGGTAACGTGCTAAAATGATAATCGAAAAAAACTGATGTCTTGTTCAAAATGCGTACAAGAAACACGTTCCTTAGCAAAACAATTACCACCACCTACATTTAGCTTGACAGAAAATGCTTCTCATATCTCGTGGAAGATGACAAAAAGAAGGAATTTCTGGTTAGTCATAGAGAATCAGTGACAAAAATGAGTGCACAGACCAAGTTCTAACAATGAAGAATTAACCAACCAAATTTATATGTGTTATATCTACCTCAGAACCAGACGAACGTAAGTCCAAAAATTACAATTTTTAGGTTATTACAGTTTTCATGTAGAATCTGATTTTGCATCAAACCATAACGTAAGAATAAAAAATTCTCCCTTTATGATTGACTAGGGTTAAAAGAGCGTAAGTCCTAACCTTTGTTTGAGCGGCAAACGTAAGTCCAAAAAGGCAGTTTGTACTTTCATGTATAAACACTAAGCCTGTTATACAACGGAAAAGAGACGGCACGGCACAAGAAACAAAACCGAGAACCATGCATTTATTTTTAACTTTAATAATATGGAGGAAGTCATTTGCAAAACTTTTTCCTAATACGCTTTCTATTTCTGAAACCTTCATGAAAGTTGCTTTAAAAAAAGCCAGTGAGTCTGGTTTGGTAAAGCCAGACCTTAGGGAAAACATTCCAGAAAATAAATTACCGATTGATAGCTTAGAACGGATCAAAAACCATATTTCAAAGTTTCCGGTGTATGAAAGCCACTACAGCAGAGAAAGATCCAAACATAAATATTTGGGCAATCACCTGAATATTTCCATAATGTACTCACTATATGTAGATGAGTGCGAAAAAGAAAAAATAAACCAGAGAAAAGAGGGTTTATTCCAAAGTTTTCAATAAAGATTTCAACTTTTCTTTCCACTTAGCAGATAATGACACTTGTGATGTTTGCGACAAACTAGACTGCGAAATCAAAAATGATAAAAATGATGAAAAACTCAATAAACTTAAATTACAAAAGAAAACTACCTGGAAGAAGCTTCATGTAGGTATGATTAAAAAGGGAAGATAAACTGAAAGGTCGTGCTAATCAATTATTGAGAGTCGTTATGTCTGATCTCCAAAAATGTCTTCCAACGCCAGGATTTGAAGAACTCCCAAAGTTTTTACTCAAGAAAATTCTGGACATTAAAAGTACAATTTATGACACAACCGTTGGCAAAACTTGGCGTATGATCTAGGATGAAGTCACAGCCGATCGAGGAGGTAACGAAATAGTATCATGTTTATTTACATGGGCGAATGAAGAGCTTCGAAATCCTGATAGGTCTACTGAAAACTTAACAGTGTGAATAGATAATTGCAGTGGCCAAAACAGGAATTTTTTGATTTTCATGTACCTATGGCTGTTGGATAAAGTTTATATTCTAAAAGAAGTCAACCATAAGTTCCTACTTGCTGGACACACCCACATGGAAGTAGATGGCAAGCATAGTGTGATAGAGAGCGAAAAAGCAATTAAAAACACACTATTTTTACCACAAATGATTGGACCAATTGTATTGCTTCATATTCAAAAAAGAACCCCTGTTGTGAGAAGGATGTGCCTTGAAGACTTTCTTGATTTTCTCTAGTTGAAGAGCAAAGAAACTCCATTTGTTTCAAGGAAGAGAAACACAGACAAAGAACAATTTTCGATATCCAATGCAGTGTGGTTACAGCTTCGCAAAGGAGACAGCAAGTTGTACTATAAGACCCGTTTCGCAGATACATTTAAAACTGTTGAATTGTTGAATTTAAAGAAAATCAGAGTGAACAAAGGGTTGTTATGCCAACGACTATCCCAAAATTGAGAGTAACCAAAAAAATAAGTAATGAGAAGTAAAGTAATGAGAAACCTCATGAATGTAATGCAGTGAGTTCCTGAAGAGTATAGAACCTTTGAAGGCCTTCCACATGGAGAGAAGGAAGAAACTTTTCTGAGGATCACTCAACCGCTTGATTACGTTTTTGCTTAATCTGTAGCTTTTAAACCACTTACAAAATTACAACATTCAATCTGTACAATATTAAATATTTTTTATACAATATTATATATATTTTATACAATATTATATATTTTACACTGTATTATATATTTTATACAATATTAAATATTTTTGTACTTTCTCAATGTTTTTGATAGTATTAAAGACGTTGTTACTATGATTGCTCGTGTAGTTTACTTCAAACACCTTTTAAAAGTGCTATGCAAGTCCTAAAACAGGTTTTTGATGTAGAGCCACAATAACCTAAGTCCAGTCCTGGCTTAATAAGCTATAAAATTACATAAAAATTAACCAACAATGGATAAAGCATGTATAGTTTTATTGTTAAGAATCAATTTTTGCAGGCTAATTCAAATACTATCTTTGTAGCCAGGCAACGAGATCCTTCTTTTCAGTTTTTATGCTCTCCTGAAAAGTTGACTTACGTTCGTCTGGTTTTGAGGTACATATATTTTAAGGTAAGTAGGTGAATTAACGGTCACTCGTGTAACAGAAAGGGCTATTTCTAATCTTTTAAGATGCTTTGAAGTGTTTAGATATCACTAGTTTTTCTCTTCAAATATCTTTAGTACACAAGGGCTGATGCACGTTAAATCTGTTACGGCATAATAAGTCTGCACGTTGGCGTGATGTAGAAGTTCGGAGAGTGGGGTTCTAGCTCAGGTGTTGATCTCGTCATCTGTCCGTGGTTCAAAATGACGACGTGTCCTCGGATATTTCCCTTAGAGATTGATCCCGAACCGTCTCCAATAGCCCGTTGTGTTGCTCCAATACGACGTTAATTAACTACCAACCGTATCTTCTCTAAGCACGCAAGAAGTTTCCAATAAGCAATGATTATTATTAAGTATATAATGACTTGTTCAAAAAATCAGTTTTTAATTCAAAACGAAATTCTATATTAAATTTTAATTTCGCTAAGCCATATTAAAATTTTAGTTTTATAACAGATTTATATAATTAGAACACCAATTGTTGGCTTTGAGAGAGGCCAATAAATGGCGTTGCGGAGGTTCCTCAACTAAACATTTGTTATATAGTCTACGCAGTTAAGTAGCACAGGAGTGACTAACGGTGTCCTGATATGTGAGGGGACATTAGCGTCTCTGCGACCACCATTTTGAGACACACCAGCTAGACTTTTGTAAAAGACGCGATCTGACTCAATCGTGGGCTTGGATGTAAATAGGGTCAAGGATTGATGCTGAATAAATAGCATTCATTTAGATCCAGACAGGTCTGTCATTATTTTTCAATCCACCTACACCCACAATTTTGTAAGTTGCTCAACGCTCGAGATGGAGAGTTATTGAAAAATCCCCTTCACCCCGAGCTCAGCACTTACAGTTTCTGATTAATAATATTCCATATAAGGACATGATAAGGAATGAGTAATCCAATGGTTATGTTTATTTTTTTATTACTAACAAATAAATTGATAAGCGGAATGAAATGGAGTCATGTTTGACCCAATGTACTTAAGTGATTTTTTTTCCCATGGGGTTTACTGTCTTTAGTAAGCATGAATGTCGCCCTCCTGGGATATCCAAGCGATCTTTTTCTATTTTCATCCCATTATTGTATTCACCAGTCGATCTCTTTTCCACTTCAACGACCTTTTTTACTTTAAGTTATCTGTTTTGTGTTTGGCGCAGCTTGGCCAAATACGGACCTTGCACTATAAAACCTCAAGGCAACCTACCAGTCATCGACTGTCGAACCCAAAAGTGTCGAATTTCCTCTCGTGTGAAAGGTTGGTAGGTAAGCGCTGGGGTAACAAAATGGGATATAGGCGACGGTCCGGTATCAATCCCGGAGTTAAAGATCCAAGGATAAAGCCTCGTAATTTTGAACCACGGTCAGATGACAAGAACACTTAAACTGCAACCCACTCTCCAAGCTTCCACACCCCAACATGAGGACATTTGAGGCCCCGATTTAACGTGCACCAGTCCCCGTGTACACGACGGTCCTCGTCTGAAAGAATAACTCTTGAGTATCTGTTTTTATTCTCCGGATTTGTTTTGTGAAGGCTAAACGCAACTTTCGATTCCTTTCAATGACAAAGAATTTAGTGCAATGCGACTGAAACCTTGTATGCACTTCGTACTGCAGTTAGAAGACGTTGGTCTGTTTTTTACTTCTATTGTTATTTCTTAGGTCTTTCTTTAACTGGCGCTCGAGAAACCAGTTATCAACACATCAGAAGAGAAAGTCGACAGTTTACGCAGCGTTTGAGATTACTTTAATATTTCAGTAAAATTGGATTAAAAGGCGATCTTCCGACTATAAGTGAAATTTTATTGAAAGTTTCAGCTCTTCATTCCAAGTTTTAAAATTCGCTCCAATTCAGACTAATCTCTTGCTTTGGGATCGTTTTTCAAACCCTTATGGTAGTCTAACGTCCAGCTTTAGATATAGTATAGTATACTCAATTAAGATGTTTTGGTAATTATACTTCGAAATCAATCATGAATTGCTAAAACGACTTTATACTGTCTCAAGTGTTCGAATACTTTTTAGCCGCTAAACATACGTATTTCTTGGACTTTTCATCTTTTAAACAAATGTTTTAATAAATATCCATGTTTTTCATTCAAAGTTGTGTTGCTCTAGTGTGACGTTAATTGAAATACCCCCCCTCATATATATAAATACCCATTCAAAGCCTAATTTCAAAAATACTCTATCACGTTTCAGTTTCAAGTTGTTTTGTATGAATGAACGGTTATCAGACACACTAAGTAATTGAAAATCGGCACTGTACGAATATTATATCATTTTGACTGATTGTGTATTGTGATACAAGTGTTAAATTGCTGCTCTCCAAGTAGGAGGACCAATGAACTCATGAATCTTAATTTGTTGACGTGTATGTTGAAATTGGTAATTTTCAAGGTTTGTTGAAAATTTTAATACCAAAAGTGAGAACTGATTCAGGTCAAATTTATACCCTGTTATTGATGCTGTAAAAAATAACTGAATACATTTGCGGTGTAGTAAAATATATTTTTGCTTCAGACTCGGTATTCTGTTAAGAAGCACATCGTGCAGAATTAAAAGCACCTCTTATTTATGGTATTCTATTTGAGGGTATTTAGCTTAAGATATTGTCCAAGAGGAGATCTGGTAGACGTTTGTTTGGGTAAATTCAGTGTACATAGGATTTGGATGATAGGATTGCTTAAGTGGTCTTTTTCTCAGATATCTCAGCAGCACCTCAGGAATATTTGATCGGGAACATCGAATGAAAGTAAAAATCACTAAATAATTTCTATCTGCTCCGACTGAAAAAAGCTAGACTATCTCGTTTAGATATGGAATATAGACATCTAAGAAAACTACAAAGAAAAATTCGTTTTTTGTCTATTGCGATGTTTCGCTGATATTTGATGGTCTTGAATCTCTCAAGAATTCAAGATACCCTCATTGGAATAGCTAATGGAAACCAATGTTGGTAATAGTTAATACAGCCCTATGATCTATTAAATCGTGACACGGCGTTAGAACAAGATGGCGCTGCAGAATACGTGCTTAATTCTTTCTACCACTGCTTTGACTATAAAAAGGTTTGCTATAGTTAATAGTTCTCCATGTTGACTCGCGATTACTCATAATACACGACCGTTTTTACTCATAACTCCAATGTGTGTTTTAGGTCTCAGTCAAGTCAGACATTTTTTGTTGTTAAGGATCCAAGGACTGTAATAACGAAACGCGAGGAACGAGTCATCTGTTGAGCTGATAACGCCTAACTTTGCTTCAGGGAAAATTCTGACTAGTGGCAGTGATATCTTTTAGATAGATATTACCATGGTGATCATTCAATAGTCCTTCATTCCATGTTTCTCTCCCAGTGCCGCCTCATCGTTGGCTTTGCCTTCATCTCTCGCATCACTCATTAGTGTTAAGCACTTTGTCAGCAGAAAAACCTAGTCATCATCTTATAACCTCTTCGTCATTAAAGTAATCGGTGGGACTCATTAAAAGAAAAACACTTTTTACAATCAAAAACGTTATAGTAAATTCGGCAATTCATGATACCCCTCATTCAGTAATATCTTTATGGTTTGAATTATGGGTTTAATATCCCTTAATGGATAATATATTCTTTAAGGGACCATGGGGACGAACTTTTTTAAAAACAGGAATATTTTTTTAAACCACTTGGTGGTTTATTTTCGTGTCGAAAGCCACCCTTCAGCGGTAGCCTCTTATGCAAAAACCTGTTTCAAACTGTCACCAGTTCTAGGCAAGGGAAATTTGTTTTGACTACTTGGATCTTCTGCCTTTGGATTAAGTTAATTTTGTGTTGACGAGATATCTCATTGAGACAAAAACTTAGCAAAACTGATCAGATCTTGATCCACGAGATATATGTCTTAAATATGTCTTAAGGAACACCGATAAAATATTTTTTTAGAAAAAAGAGGGTTTCTCTCTTGACTGAAGAAGTTTTTAATTCACGAAAATTTACTTTGATATACCTTTTTATTTCCCCCAAATTCCAATTTTGAAACAAGTTGAGATTAACAAGTTTTTTTTTTTAATACACTATTTAAAGAGAACAATTCGATCAGCACGATAATACTATCGTAAATTCAAATCTACAACTATGCTTCTTCAAAGTAGTAATATATGAGTGTCCAGACTGCTTTTAACCACAGGATTTAAATGTATCCCTCACATGTACCCATTAGAGACTTTGTAGTGTGTTTTCTTTAAATTGCACTCAAATAAATTCAGTTTAATGTAAAATAATTTGGCTTGGTAAAGGTCGAATTTTAAGAGGAGTAGGGATGTATTTTTTTACCTTAAAAAGTACCGCCTTTTTCTGAAAATATAGCGTTCAGAGAAAGGACTATATAAAAACCATATAAAAATAAATATTTTGATTGGAGTATGATTAAAAATACTATATGCATTTCAATAAAATTTTATGCAAAGTTATAATAATACTTTACCGTCTTACCTTTCAATTTAGATATTTTCGAGTCAATTATCTTGAATCATTAAACATAGTATACATTGTATTTAAATCAATTTTCAGTAGATGGCAGCACCAGTTTAAACCTATCTGAAGTTCAGTTTTTCCTGTCGCTATTGAAGACGATTCCTTGTTCTGTTTTATTTACTTTACCTTTTTAATAAGCTAAAATATTTACTTTTCAACTTTATTAATTTCTATTAAAAATAAAATGCGTATTGATGTTTTTTTAAATAAAATAAAATAAATATAATGTTATAGAATTATTGTATTCGCGTTGAGTTTTATTGATTATGCGTGATTTCCAACTCCGAATTTGTTTCAAACTTATTTGATAATTCAGTTGTTAACTATTACACATAACAGTCAAACGGTGTACTAAATTATAGAAAATGTAGATGTTTTGTTAAAATTGATTTCCTTTAAAGAAAGTGGTAAAATATTGTCGAAATGTGCATCTAAAAGTCTAAATTACTTTATGTCCACCAAATCTAACTCATTCAATAACTTAAACACTCAAATTACTTCAGTCATCAATTTATTTCTTATCCTAGAATATCGTGTTTTTTCTCTTATTTATTGAATCATATTTCATTACTAACATGGCTAGTCATGTTTTCAGATTTTTTAGTATGAGTTGACCGATTTTTATTTTTTAATATTAAGAATAAAAAAATTTGAAGGATGATTTCTTAATGGTCTACTTCTGTATTACTCTGATTTAATAATTGTGCATTTGGAAAAAAGTAAATCAAATTATGGCTGAAACATTTCGAAAACCGAGAAAACATTTGTTGAAATTTACCAAAATTTTCTATTCAAATAAGATACCACGTTTCTTTTTCTTTATTACAGTAAATCTTAGTTTTCCATGAACTGGAACTGCTTTTTCTCTATCAAAGCTATAATCGTTGTATAACATTTTGTCATTTATTCCATTTTGTATATTGTGCTCAGGGGTGCATGCCTTCACGGACCCGAGGTACTCTAGTGATTCGTTCTTTTCCCATGGGGTTTACTGTCTTTAGTAAACACGGGGGTCGTGCTACCGGGATACCCAAGCGATCTTTGTCTGCTTTCTTATCACTATGTTCCTCAATCCTTCTTTTTCCCCTTTCACATTTTTTTACTTGACGTTGTATTGTGTTTGACACAACTTGACTTATTTGGTCCTTGTGCCATAAAACGCCAAAACAACAAACCATTTTATCTAAATATGGCACAAAAAGATATATGTAAGGTTTGGACAAGATCACGTCACGCCATCAGTGCACAGCTGTTAATTTGGTGCGGGACGGTTTTCTCCCCTAAAACCTAGACAAGGTGGGAAAAGGAAAGCGTGGGGTAGATTAAGGGTAAAATGGCAGCGGCAGGTTGTTCGCTGAGTTGCTTGAGAGAATAAGTTATCTATGTTATCATTAAACCGCGTACATTAAAGTATTTTGACCAAAGTAAAAGGTTTAACCCTTATCAAATGGTTCTTTCTTTAAAATTGAGAGGAAAGAACTTGAGTATACATATCCTATTTATGAAAATGTACTAAAATTATTTTTATGTTCCTGCCGCTATTATGAACTATTATTAATTTTTATTTCTTTGTAGGAAGCAATACTGCTTTATTTTGATTATATTTGTCCCCCGAATTTACTAAAACTATTTAACATAAATCTATTGATATTTCCCAATCTCATAAAGGATAAATATATGTTAGGCCCATTGAAATTCAGTACTATGTCAAATAATATTTCATAGTAAAATGCAATACGATTTAACACATGTGAAAAAAGTGCACCTACTTATGTTAAAGGAATATTTAATTAAGATTAACGACATGGAATGATCTTGAAATACGATAAATAATCTTAATTGATTATATATGATGTAAATAAATAATCCCAATATAAAGTAAATTAAAATAATTTCTATCAATCCCTTGTAAGTAACATTAAACTTTAAGCTAAATACATTACAAATACTAATAAAATTAAAAATACTAATAAAATTAAAAATACTAATAACATTAAAATACTAATAAAATTAAAAAATACTAATAAAATTAAAAATACACTTTAAACTTTAAAGTATTTCCTTGAATCTTGTCATCTCCTTGAATGTTGTTTTGAAATCTTAAACTTGTTGAAACAATAGTTTTAGCACCATGGTCTGTATAGGAATGAATATATTTTGTTTCTAATACATTTTTTATACATTTCTAAAATGAAATTTTATTCATCTTTATCGAATACTAAAACTGTATTTTTCGTCATATTACGATTTCGAAAGAAATAATATCTTAAAATATTATCAAATAACTGAAAATTACATTTAAAACGATTTACTTGAAAAATTCATATTACTTAAATCTTTCAGACTGATTAGATAAAATTTGTACTTTAAAGATACCGGAGTTCAATATTTTCATAAACGCAAATTGTATGTATTCAACCTTTCCTTGATATTTTCCACAACTTTCATAAATTTACTCGGGGTTTGTAGTATTGAGTGGTGAATGAAATCTTGCGCATGAAAAATAATATAAAAATAACCTGAAACATTTGTTATTTAAACGTTGTGTTAAAATTGGAAAAAGCATATAATTATATTATTCTTTTAATTCATTTACTTAGATTATCAAAATAATGATTTAAAATATTACGTTAATTTTTTTTCAAATAAAAACTCGGTGGAATGTCTTAAAATAAAGATGGGATTCCCGTGTATATTACCTTCACTTAAAATTATATTCCTGAAATTAAATTAAAGTTTTATAATGCCTTAGCTTAAAATATTTTAGATACATTTATAACAGAACAATCGCCAACAAGAAATAAATATGCATTTCAATATTTAACAAAATCACTTTAATGTAACATAATATTAATAACAATACTATATACACATAAGGATGTTTCAGATACATGTCCCTATAGTATCCATTTTGAAATCAATTGAATTTTTACATGATTAAATAACATTAGTCTTTTCCATCTTTCGATTACGACACATGAGGAGGGATTAAAGGATATTCGTTAGCATTCCAATTACATATTCAACAGTCAAGAAAAAATAGAATATGCATACACAATGTATAGGAGATTAAAACACTTCATGTGCGATATAATCAATTGCAGTCACAGTTATTCAAATAAATATATTTTATCAGAACAATCATCTCTCTCCTTCTATATTTCTTGATAGGAATGATCTGGCTTTCATGTTTAGGAAGAACATAGGCGTACAAGCCCCTAAATTTTATACACATTATGTACTCTGAAATAAAAGTATTTTACATCTGGTATCTTCTGTGTCAATTCATTTTGATTGTATTCTACTCAATGCAGTGAATTGCAGCATATTGAAATCAGTAATATTAACTTAGGCAGAAATAATGCCAAAATAAAACAGCATTGATCAGAAATATAGATATGTATATGATAACGTTATATTTTGTTTGTAAATTGAGCTTCTGTTAGTATTGCATATTTTGTTTTTGCATAATGTGTTTAATAACATAGAAATGACGTTTAATATTTTACACATTTAAAAGAGGTATGATTTATAAATATATTACGCAATTATTTCAGAATACAATGGGATTTGTGAAATTTTTGAGCATGTGGAAAACGTATAAATACTGCGCATTTTTAACTGAAATGACAGGAGTTTTCTTATATGTTATTGTACCAATTTGTTTTACAAATTTGTTTTGCAAACAGTTCCATTATTTCGAAATTGTAGTAAATTTCACAAGCTAATAATACTACATCTATATATTCAAAGTGTCATGTGTGTAAAAAGGCATACTATTCCAAATAACGCTTGGCAACCAAATAATTTCACTATGTAATGAGGTAAGATTTAGTTTAACATGAAGAATGGCGACATTCATATATATGTAACAAAAGCTTTTAATTTCAGATACTGAGAGAAATAAAATTGAATTGCGCGTTTCGTTGTAATAATATACATTTTTTCATTCGTTGGGAGTTTTTTCATTCTTCAGATGAAGCAAGTGAATTTCATATATTGGTAATAAAAGCTTTACGTTTCAAGTTCTCACAAAAATTGAATGAAATAGTGTCTTCCGTTAGTTGAAAACCAAATTTTTACTGGATACCCTTTTCATTCATTGGAATACATGAATTGTAACTTTTGTAATTAATTTGCATAAACAAGAAGAAATTTATATAAAACCAGCATGCATTTTACCCAAAATATAGAACGAAAAAAATAATTATCACAATTAAAAATGTACAATGTATATACAAGTATTATACAAAATAAAAAATAATTGATATAGTATATCGCACCGTTTTAAATCGTCATTTATATTCATAAGTTTACAAAAATAAGCGTTTTGAATACTGTTAACAAACATAATCTAAATAAAATGTAACTGTATGATCACCACTTATATTATACTTTGATAAACAGTGAAAAATAACGAAGGAACTTTTTAGAGTAGTTGTATTAATATTCAATAAGGACAGCGAAAGATATAACTCTAGATCCAATAAATATAGCACAATTATTGATGTGTAAAGGAGAGTCCTTAACGACTTGCTGAGCATGCAACAATTCACACCAATCCATAGCAGTTCAATGCAGAAATACTTTTTTTTTATTTCAAACAGTTTTTAAATCAAATTGATGATCACGTTTAGGAGTACAGTGTTCTAACAGTTTTTATTTTTGTTAAATATCATTTTGGCTACATTCCTATGCAGTCCAAAATAGATTTGTCTCAGAAAATGTGAAACATCTACTCGAAATTAATCGTAGGATTGTTGAGCTTAACATTAGTCGGATCAAATGTAGAGAACATGCAGATTTTAACTATTTTAAAAGTGGAAAATAAGTTTTTCTAAACAGCAATGATTTGCATATTTCACTGTATTTTTGGCTTATATAAAAGGCTTATTTTTTATGCCCATCTTGCAAGCTTTACAGTACATAAAGTATAATAGGAATAAGACTCGTGAAGAAAAATTGTGAATTTTGTTAAAAAAAGTCATAACAAATTATTTTTCATTTACGAAATATTTGATATTATTACGACTAAAGTATATCTTTATAATTATGATAACACTCATTAAAACTCAAATCTAATGAAAAATAAAAACAATTGTTATTTTTCGAGCTTGATTATTCAAAGTGTATGAAATTTTAAGTTTAATTAATCACAAATATATCAAAGTCCGATGAATTTAAAGTTTTCAATAAAAGGAAGCACATGTTTTTATTTTCTTCATTGAGTTACAAGGTGATGTTATTTGATTTAACCCATATATTCCCCAGATTTGATCCAACGCAACCGCGATTATACATTATTCTACAAAGATGACATGAAGAATATAATCGCCAAGTTTGTTCTTAAGTTTATTTGACATTTCCAGCAGGACACGGGTATCTTCCTTCCAAATGTAGTTATCCACTGAGGAATCACGATATGTTCAGTAGAAAAATCTGATGAAGATATGCCACCAACAGACAAAATAGACTGGACAGACGATGCAGCGAAGAGTTTCTTATGTCTGCAGACATGCTGGTGTCTCCTGTAAGTAAAAATGCATACAAATGAAATAATTTTAAGGAAAGCACAATTTAAGTTATATATAAATATCAGGAGTCGAAAATACAATCAATATATTAATGTACCTGCTAATGGAGTGACAAAAAATGCATTTTATTAAAGCATGATTATTTAGATATATCAGTTAATTCTAATTTCTTTTAGATGTACGAAATAATCACACAGTTAATGTAAAATGTTATACTGAAGTCATTACAATAGACTTAACCCTCCAAATGGTTGTCTCGAAGAGGTATTTCCTCTTGTGCAAAACTGACCAGATCTTGTTATGAGCGATGTATCTCGTTATTAGAAAAACTGACCAGATCTTGGTCTTGTCACCATCAAACAATCGACCAAATCTTGATGACGAGTTATCTCGTCATTAGCAAAATTGGTCAAGTCTTGATGAACGAGTCATTTCGGAAAAACCAGTTGGAGGGTTAATGGCAAATCACAATAAAAATAATGATGCATTAAATTTCACAGATTATATTTAATGTAGGTAAATAGTTTCGATGCAATCTGAAAATCGTCTTTCATAGTCGTCTTTCCTTGAAAATCATCGTACAATGCGAATTGGTTTGTACCAATCACCAATGTTCACATGCTAAAATAGTAATAGTTAAAAATACTACAAATTTTTGAGGAGTAAAACTTACAAAACAGTTAGCAAAATAAATACAAACATATTTTTAGTGAGGAAGCATGTTAACTGCGTTGTAATATCTGCTACAAATCCGTATCATATCCGAATAAATAACGTGAATTGTTTTCGCTGCATCTTTTTATCCGTACATATAAAGATTATATAAGTAAGATTTGAGATAGCTTCCACAATCATAATCTACATAAATTAACTTTCATAATCTGTTCTACATTATATTTATTGCACAGATTTATTTATATTCATTATACATGCTTGCTTCGTGTATATGTACAATTTGTTCTTCTAATTGTTCTAATTTTCTTCGTTCAACTTGTTGAGGTAATGTAATTTGCTTATAGAAATTTTACTTTTGTGCTGCATTAAATGTTGCATAGAAACAAAATCTTCCTACAAAATACTTTGTTAGAACGATTGATTAAATTTTATGAAGTATGTTATTTAAGTTTTGGTTAATTTTATAGCAATACAATTTATAAATATGTAAGTGCGTAAAATTTTTATTCGTTTCAAAAGTTCAATAGTTATTTTAAAATATACTGTGAAAATCTTGAAGCTTGACATTTTATAGTACGCATTTTTCTCAAAATATCAGGTCTTCAAAGCAACTGAAATTTATCTAAAATTTACGTACAAAAAGCCGTTTACACTTTTAACGTGAAGGAAAAATTAAAACGTTTCGAAATTTCATATATGTATTTATACCGCCACTTCACGATAGATGGCGCTAGATGAAGTTAACTGATTTTCCATACTTGGGAAATTGCAAGTGCGAACAAGAATATCAGTGGACGAACTTTAGATATTCAGCCTATTCCATTAAAACATTTTCATGTATCAAACAGGAAAACCATCACTAAAAAATTCTTGCAGGGAAAGTAAAAGTATATTTTTACTAAGTGCATTTTTGTAAAAGGTTAACAGTTGTATTTAAACATATACAGTTTACTATTATTTGGTAATAAAAATGTACCTTTTGTCTTTAAGATTTGAGAAAACTCTTCTTTAGGTTGGAAGTTTGAGTGTTGATCTGCTGGATCTTGCGGTGAATAATCTAAAATTAGAATTAGTGGTTGATAAAAGGTGTTTTCTCAAATTCAGTTCCAGAATTTAGTATTACCAAAATTTAATCTAAGTAATTTTGGATCAATTTCAGCAGCATTTTTGACCATTTCATCGACAAATTCGAAAAAGCATTCAGATGGTAAAAATATTATTAATATTTAGTAAGATTAGAAAACAATTTTTTGTAAATATTCAGATATGATTCATCCGTTTAAGTTTAAAACTGCGCAATATATAGTGTCGCATTATATTCCATAACTTAAATAAAAAAGATTTCTTACATAAAAAACCCTCTTTAAAGTCTTATATAATCCTTTTAATGTAAATAGAGGTATAAATTAATTTGAGTTGTTGAATGGTAAAACATTTCTACTTATTTATTTTTAGGGAAAAATTTGTAAGACCATATATATTAAGTAAAAAAACACAAATCGTAATCCCAATAAGTAATAAAAGTATACTATGGATAATATTAGGAAATGATGAATGTCATAAACATTGACACACACACATAACGTGAATTTCAAAACTGAAACACACTTCGACATTTGATTTACAGTATACAAAATTGAGAATTTTTATTGAAACAACTCCAACAGTTTTCAATGTTTGTATCTTTCAAAGTATTCTCAGTACCATAATACATTCTTTAATGCACGTGATTCAATTTACGTAAAGAAAAAAGTTGTGTACTTAAATTTACAATATTCTTTGTATAAGTAGAAGTAATTCTAAGATAACTTTGCTTAACTCTCTTCAATAAATCAGAAATATTATATCGCTTCATTTTGTTACAAACAATAAAACAAATGGAAATGCGTTACTATTTCATACCAACCATACAGATCAACATTTTCTTTCGTTTCCTCTATGTGGAATTTACTATTGGAATACTTTAGTTTATTACATTAAAATTAAGAAAACAACATCAATATCTATATAACGAAATAATGAATAGGGAAAAAATTAAAACACATTTATACTAGAGACGGGCCGCCTTGGCTCATTAGGTTTGTCAGCTCCGCTAGCAGCCTACGAGTTGTAGAGTTAAGTTCGATTCCTGAAACCACCCTGGGTGTATTAGAGTCTACTGCGTCAGTAAAACTTTCCTTTCGTGTATGTCCATTTACTTGACCGATAAACATTGCTTGACGCAGCTTAGACAGTGCTGGCCCTAGTGTCATTTTAGTTGAGATTTCATTTTAAAACATTTAACCCACCAAGTGGTTTCAAACATATATTTTGTCCAAGGTTTCGTTTATTTTGCTAATAACGAGATATCTCGTTCATCAACAACTGGTCAGTTTGCTATTGACATGATACCTCGTCGAGAAGAAACTACTCTATCACTACTAGGGAGAATGGAGTACCAAATAGGAAAAATGAATTGTTCTTTGCTCAGAACTGGTGACAATCTGAAACAGGTTTTTACACCAAAGGCTGGCTACTACAGGGCAGTTTTCGAAGCGAAGATTAATCATCTGAAGGATTAACCAACTAGCAAATGAATGTACACATTTTATAGCTTAAAATTCTAAAAATATTAGCTCCAAATATCAAAAGCTTTTTAATATTTTTATAAGATTCAATTGAATTTCTCTATTTTTACATTGTCCACTGTTTCACACAGAACATATTTTTAGTTTTAAAAGTTAAAAAAGTTTTTAAGTTGGTAGTTGTCCAAATACGGTTACTTCAAATACTCTTGCATTAACAATGCAACGTCGCTTAAAGTTTTGTTTTAAAGTAGTTTCAAGAAAGCAATTCAATTTTATTTTATAAACTATTTAAATATGGAAAAGATAGATGGTCCGGTCACTTTTTCAATTTCAAAGTTACAATCCTTAGAACGTGAATTCATTTATCAAAGGAAAACATTTATCTAGTTTGGCTCGGTTCCGTGTAATATATCTGATATTTACAGTTCAATTAACAATTCCTAACATGATCGAAACAAAACTCTGCTCACCCCAAAATTATTCATTTCTACCACAATTCGAGAGCGTAGCTTCAACCTACTAATCAAACCCCGAAAACTGAAAGCAGATTGAAAAATAAATATTTAATTCAATCCCTTTCCTGGAAAAAAGGAAGTATCAACAAAAAAAACACATATGACGTCGTATCGAGACCCATAAATATTAAAGTGTTTGACTGATTAGAAAACAAAACAGAAAAAAATTTTCTGTATTTTCGACGGCAGGAAATATTTCACAATAAAACAGAAAAACAGACAATGAGAAATGACGTGGAAACAAATATTGTTTTGTTTTAAGGTATGATCGCTTTCTCAAAGAAATAATTAATTTTAATTTCCTCCCTAAGATTTTCTTTCAAAATTACAAAGGGATGGAGAAATGAAATGAAAAAATTGCAAATCAAGTGAAGTAAACATAAATATCAAACTAGATGACTTCTGAACTGCTAGATTTTTGGAGTAATGAAATATTTTAATTTACGTTTTCACGAAGAAAGTTTTGATAGCTGAAGGTAGACTTAAAAATTCTCCACGTACAACTAAAAACAATATGTTTTAATTAATTTTTCTCTCTCAGTTTAGCAGTACGGCAGATGTCATTTTTTAATCCAAGTTCTGGGATTTTTTTAAATTCGCTTCCTTCTCCTGGATTAATTGCTACGGAGCCATTGTTTGTGTGACACTTGAGTGCTATGTAATTGAATTCTCAGATTTCAGAGCGAAAATAATGCATACACGGAGAATGCACATGCTGGAAGAGCTTTGAATATGCAATGTCTTTTTTTTAGGATAGTTTTTAATTCTTGCGCTGATAACAGTTTTCTTTAGGTTTGGAATTCGATAATAAATGGAGATAACCCAATTTAGACGGATTTATTTTCAGATAAAATGTTTTCCAATTTTCGTAACTAATTAAAAACTAAAATTTTCAGTTTTAATAAGCAAATAAAAACGTATAAATTGAACAAAAATATACAGTTCAGTTGATTTTGCCAATTGTTTTCTTGTAGTTAATTCAATTCTTATAACAAGGGACAGAGGCATAATGATGAAGGTAGTTGTTGACTTGGATTGCATTTCCCAATTTTTAACGCCTGTGTAACACTATTTAATACACGCTTGGTTATTATGTTCTTATTTTATCATTAATACACAAAGTTAGTAAACATTATTCATAAATAATAAGGTTGTAATATTGCATAACAAAAGATTGAATTTTCGTGTTCATATATTTAATTCTTCAAATAAAAGTAAATCAAATGTGAATGATTTTTTGAAAATATTTGAACAATTTCTCAATTTAGTCAAATATTTACAAGTTACCCAGTTTGAAAACTAAATGTATATATTTACACAATAATTTACTTTGTTTCAAGCACATGTTAATATTTCTAATCGTTTTGCAAATTTTTATGATGCGCAAATTAAATTTCCAATAACGTAAAATTATCTGATACAGGACATTAAAGAATGTCCTAGATATTTCTTCTCATCCACTCAGGTGTATATACGTTATAAAACATCGTTTATGACTACTAGACACATCAAGCGTGTAGTCTGATTATACAGGCACAGGAATTGATTAAACGGATAACGATTTCCATTTATTATCTTACGTAACTATGTCATGTATCTAAATGAAAATGGAGTGTTTGTTTTTACATTGAATATTTTTACTTCATTTGAAGTTATTTATCCTTTTAGGATCATTCTACTGCAAAACAAATAGTTTCTGCGTTTAGTGTCTCTGAATGTAGTGCGGGTATATGCATACATACAAACAACTGTAAATATTTTCATGAAATTTTATATACTTCGAGTAATCACAATTCCTTAGTGATAGATTTTCGCAGATTCAGACTGTCTTACTTCCTGTTTTATGCCTATTTTTGTGTTTGCATGTCTGTGTAAGTATTATAAAATATTTTTAATATATATCCATAAATGTTAAATGTTTGATACAACATATTTCAACTTAATGGATACATTATTTATATTTTATCTGTCTATATTTAGGAAATTATTATTTCATGCTAAAAAAGCTGAATACACATTACTTAAATCAACTTTAATTTGGCAATGTTGGAAAAGCTGGGATGTAAATTAGGATAGACCGAAGAAATAGAATTTCACCGAAACAAATTCTAATAGTAGAAAACGTCTGTCATTCAACCTCAGATGAACATATCTGTTAATCTTTTCGAAATTAAAAATATCTCAATGAAGGGATCGGCAGTTGAAGTTTTCGACACAGAGTTTTGGCAGTCCCACAGGACACTTACAGAAATCACCAAACAATGATTTTATCACATGGTATTAAACTAACCTAAAATGGTAGAAATTCGTAAAACATTTTAGGGGGAGTTCGATTCCTATCAAAGTTTAGAAATAAACCTTCCACTTTCCGTAGAAATGGCCACATGCTATTGCCCTAGAATGACCAGCAGTACTAATACGCGTTTATAAAAGTTTATACCCAAGATATTTACTATTTAAAGTGTAATATTCCGTACAGACGTTTTCAGGTACTTTTTTAAACAACTCAGGATTCACGACTGAGAGGTGACTAGACTTCCAGTCACACTCCTTCCCTCTCACCAATCTGTGGAAAGTGTGGAACGTATAAGAGGTTTGAAGTCGAATTTGGAGTCAATTAAAGACATGATTTCTCGTGAAACGAGAGTGGATTTTATGTACCGATCTCGGTCAAGCTCTCCAAAGCATTCTTGGAGCTTTGATACAATCTTTCCGCATTTCAGTGCGGCAAGGTAAGCATGGAAAATGATTTTTAAAGTAATCACATTCGTTAAAGATCGTAGACAGCGTATGGCAGGAAATCTGAGGAACAGTGAATTCAATTTTCATCCAATTAATGAGCAGTGTTTTACAAGTATTGGAAGTTGTTTCTTCGGAATTTTAACCCTCATGAATAGTTATTAACAAAACTGACCAGATCTTGATGGACGAGATATCTCGACAGTACAGGAAAACTGACCAGATCTTGATCTAGTCATAAAATATCGGCAATACCTTGATGACGAGATATCTCGTCATTAGCCAAATTTATCAGATCTTGATGGAAGAGATATCTCGTCGAAACCACTTGGAGGGTTAATGATCGTACTCAATTCCCTCATATTTGCGGAATGTTCAGTTCATCCTATGCTCCATATCTCTAGATGGCAGCGTCAAATCTTAATCTTCAGATTTCAATGCTTTTGTGAGTTCACCATTGTGAGGAAGATGTTCTCTGATAGCTTCTGAAAGGAATTTTTCTAAGATACAGTCAGCGATAGCTATCAAGGAGACAGGTAGAAACCTACTCGGTTGCATCACCAAATACTAGTATTCTGAACTACCACTGCATGCCACACGGGTCTCAAAATTAAATTTAACCACAACTTTACCCCTAAGTATATATGTTACAATTTGTACAAATTTCTTGGATGGTTTCTAGGAGATTCATACCATCACAAGCGCTTATTAGCTTTTGTGAGCCGCCTTGCATGTGGTGAGTGTTAGGATTATAATCTTCCACATCATTACATCAACGACTGTTTCTAATAGTGATACAAATATGATACAGGTAATGTTAATCTGTATTTAAATTTGAAGTGAAAGTTTGGTATCGATGGGTTTGAATTTAACGACAGGAGTGTTTTACGATTATGGATGCCTTTATGATAGGATTTAAGTACTCCCTGATAATGGCCTTATTCCATCAAGATTCGAAAGCAGTCAATTAAAAGCAGTTTGTGTGAGTGTAAGTGGCACGGAAAACAAAGTAAGGTACAAAGTAAGTAGTAGAAAATAATAAATGCCAAAACGGGTTTAAAAAGTTATTTTCCACATTTAGGCTATATTGGCACTTTTCAGTGAGAGAAAGTGATTATTCCGATCACTTTTTCAATCTAAAGTTAAGCAATTTGAGGTTGGATAAGGTCGGGTAATTCTACTGTCTGCAAGCAACGAATAAGATCATAAATCAGATAATATCATTTAACTGCTTTTCAGTGTAACATGGCAACTTCGGAAAACTCCCAGACACCATTATGAAGTTTACGATACAGGAGGATAACTAGCGCAGTAATTACTTTGTGAAATTTCAAAAACTAAACTAGTTGTTATTAGTGTAATTGGACAAGCTTCGTTAAAAGTAGTTTTAATAAGAGTAGTGATAGTACTGAGAGAATAATAAAAGTAAAATTACCTACTCATTCAAAACTTCCCTAGTTTAGAAAACAATAACGCCAGTCCTTGTTGCGTTTGAAAGCGTGGACACATATTTTATTCTTAAAATACATATTCTATTTTATTTTTGTAAGGTGACATTCAGTAAAATGTAAAACAGGAACTAAGAACAAATTTTGGTCTAAATAGCAATATTATATTAAAATGCTCCGCAAAACTAACCATGGTGATGGTTAGTTGGGTTTTATGGCGTAAGGCACAGCTGTGCCAAACAACGTCAAGTAAATGGACATACACACCAGGGAAGTTTTACTGACACAGGAGATATACACTCAGAGAATAAACGAACCCAACAGGAATCGAACCGGTACCGACTACAATGGTAAAGTATTAGATCATATAAATGACTGTCCGTGGTTTTCTATCTCGATCTGATTTATTAATAAACTTTGCAGTTTTAAAAGTAGTATCCATATAATATTTACTATCAATTCAACTGCAAAAGATTGTAAGTCGAAAATATACTACAGATTTTGTTGTTTATAATTAATAGCATAGGATATATTCACACTGGCATCTCCCAAACCTATGACATGCGATATTTTGAAGGAAACTTATAGTAATAATTTTATTTTGAGTAACGCCTCATACTAAAAGTGATAATGTTCTTTTGAGTAACGCCTCAAACTAAAAGTGATAATTTTCCTTTGAGTAACGCCTCATACTAAAAGTGATAATTTTCTTTCGAGTAACGCCTTGCTCTAAAAATTGCATTTTTTAAAAACGCCTTATACTAAAAAGTTATAGTTTTTGGCATACTCCTTTTAATAACGGTTACGACGTTTCCAGAATAAAAAGCATTGAGGCCTAACACCCAACTAACTTCTATAATATTTACAATTTTCGAAGTCAGTAAATTATTTCCAGCCTCCTTGTTATACTTTGAAAGTTTGTAAGACATTTATGTATAAAAATAATACATATAATATATATATATATATATATATATATATATAACGAAATTCGAACCACTTCTCTATAATGAAGTGTATTTATAATCGTTTCTAATTTCTTGGACGAGTTCTCTCTGGAACAGATTTTTTACTATTTCAGTCATTGCATTCCTGTCTCAAATACCTGTGAATATTGCTCTAAAACTGCACCATCGTACCATTCCTTTTTGTACCCAACGACCTTGTACCATTTCTGTTTCCTGCTTATCTTGTTTCGCACGCATTTATGCAATTGGGACGTCCCAGCTATGAGTTCAAAATTAGCAAGTCTTTATCATAATGTGATAATATTTTGCATCGACGTTTTTAATCCGTAACATGCTGATTACGATTGCTTTAAATCTATATATCGTCGGCTTACAAGTGAAACATTCTAGGTCAAAATCTTCAAGATATGAGATTTTTAGCTTTTTAATAGCGGGATGTGGAGATGTTTAGACAGGTGAGGACCACTAAGTCATTTTCTTTGTTTTAAGGTTAGTTTTTGTTTGAGAAACACTTAAGTGAGTACATTTTTTCCTCTTAGTTTTCTCAACTATATTTTTTTACTTATTGTTCCATTTGTTCACTTGTATCTCTATATAAAACAGAGTTAGCGTCTGTCTATACTCTATACAAATCTACACCGTTTGCTCCATCCACACCAAATTTGGTGCTCTTATTATTTATAATCTTGGGGGAAATGTAGGTCACATATTAAACCCCGTTCAATTTTTCCTGGGTGTGCATCTATATATAAAGTAGAGTTGGCTTCTGTCTCTACATTTACTTACTTATTTGATACACTTATTCTTCAGAACCCTGCAAGAAGTAAGCTGAATATTTACTCCAGTTCTATTTGTCCTGGTCGTGCAGAGGCTAAAAATAATTCGAAATCCCCATAGAAATACCATTGAGTATTATTGCGATTGTGGCTGGAACTCAGATTGTTTTATCAGTATTGCTAAAAAAAGCAAATTTTTTTCGAAAATTTTATTTTCATACAATTTATGTTAATTTATATTATATTCATTTAAGTCATTTTAAACTAAGACAGGTAGCATTAAAATTGAACGTCTAGCCATACGTTGTAATTCAAAGATTTTTTTTTAAATTTTTGATATAGATTTTCATTACAAGGTGATTCAATTCAGTTAAACCTGCATTTGTATTTCATATTTACATATTGATGGACGTCGAAACCACTAGAAGGTTAATGTAAGCGTATTCAAGTTTCAAATTCAGTGACGAAAGCGATAACAGTGATAGCGAGTTGGTGGTTGTAAGGTCATTCATATTTGTGAGTGCTACAGCCTTCTCCAAACGAGCTTTCACACCTTTCCAAAAATAAACCGACCCAAGGGCGAATGCTGTCTCGTCTGAGCCTCATATATACGTATTTATATTCCAAACCTTAACCATTTCAGGAAGATTGGACATCAAAAGTCCCATCACTACTGAAAGAGTTAACATCTGTTAACGAGCTAAGGTGTTTTATTTACATGATCCATATATAAATCGTTCGGGTTCTGCTCGATACCACAGACTACTTTACACATATCTTTGTGTATGGCAGCCTTCTACGAACGAGCTTTCACACCCGGTCAAAATTAAACTGATCCAAAGTCGAATGCTGTCTCGTCTGAGCCTCATGCATATGTAGTGCATTTATATCCCAAACCTTAAGCATTTCAGGAAGATCGGACGTCAAAAGTCCCATCACCACAGAAAAGGTTAACATCTGCTTATGAGATAAGGTGTTTTATTTACAGGATAATTACATACGTCATTCGGGTTCTGTTTGTCTCCAAAGACTATATACATATCTCTGCGTATAGCAGCCTTCTAACGAACTTTCACGCATGTGCAACAATAAATCGACGCAAGGTCAAACGCTGTCGCTTCTGAGCCTCATATATCTCTGAGTAGTATATTTATATTCCAAACCTTAATTACTTCAGGAAGATTGGACTTCAAACGTCCCATCACCGCTGAAAGGGTTAATATATGTTTACGAGCTAAGGTGTTTTATTTACACGATCCGTAAATAAATCGTTCTGCTCGACTCCAGGAGTACTTTAATGCATCCACAAAACCAAAACTCAATTAAAACTATCGCACATTGCCAAAGCTTTTTTCCCTCCGCATGACGGACGACCGAAACTTACCTTTCTCCTCGTGCTTCTTGTAGGAGTTCTGCTGATGACCATTCCGCAGTTTTTCGGACTTGGAGTGAAAAATGTCCTCTCCCTGCGCGTTCACACTCGACGACGGAGGCGGGATCTCTGCGAGGAGACAGATAAAGAGAAAAATGAGCCAAAGAACACGGCATGCCGTAAAAATAAAATCAACGTAAACGCGGCACGGCATAAACAGGAGAGAGATCAAAATAAAAATGTTACCTCCTCCGGAATGAGAATTTTAGTGTCGCTCTCGAGAGCTCCCCGGGGGTTAGGGTAAAGGGGGTGAAGGGGCTGAATATCCTTTAAGCGTATGCATTAATCATGAAAGACCGACCGGGAGTATGAAAACCGACCCCTCCTGATTGTAAGGAATAAAGCAGAGCATATCTGTAATCACAAATGGAAGGAGAGTATGTTTTGGAATGAGGGGTGGAATGCTGGGGGTGGGGCAAGATATAAATAAGAGTAAAGAGTTATGTCAAGATGCTCGCATGAGGGCACGTCGACAAATTGAACACGACTACTTGGGTTGTGGTGCTTCCTTAATCATTGACCCTTCGAAAGAAACTGAATATTTATTTTTTGTGAATGAGTGTCCTTTAGGGACAAATATTTTCAATCGGTGTGACGCAAGGATGGCACTGGTGTGTGTAACGGATGATGAAAGGGCTCAAATTGTGCAAGATTTACTTAATTTCAACGGTTTAGTTTGAACTTTTGACACATGTGCGGGTACAAAATAATACCAATACCCGTATAAATAATTTTGGGTACTATTTTTGTTACAAAATACATAAATCGTTTCAAAAAGATTATTTTAAGAGCCCCTTAGGAACAAAAAGGAGTAAGTAATTAATGCTTTTTCTGTAAATCAAGAATGGTGTGCCTATTCTTTTGTCAGATCGGCAAAAATATAGCGTATTTTTGGTGTTCCTCAGAATTTCAGTAAAGTTTATTTGTGCCATTAGACGAAAAAGGTTGAAAATCGCTACACTAGGAATATATGGTCTGCAGTATCAAATCTACATTAAGAGTGCGGGCCAGGTACATATATGCGTACGATTGTATTGGATCTGCTGGCAAGATAAACCTATCTAGAGGGTTGTATACAGTCTTCAGAACTGGTAAATCTATCCGAAGGGTCGTTTTTTGTCAGGGCCTGAAGAGAAATCTTATTAAACACAACTCATTAATCTTACGTGTACGAGTTTTTGAGGGTGCAATCAGAAGACCCCAAACAGGACAATAGGTTGGTAGATAGTCAATTAATGTCGCACTGGAGCAAAACGACGGGCTATTGCCAACGGTTCGGGATCAGTCTAGAAGGGAAATCCAAGGACAACGCCTCGTAATTTTGAACCACGGTCAGATGACGAGGTCAACATCTGAGCGATCAACCCACTCTCCAAACTTCCACATCATGCCAACGTGAGACCTTTGAGGCCACGGCCGATTTAAAGTGCAAAGGCTCCCGTGTACACGACGGTCTTTGGCTGGATTCAAACTCGCAACCCTCTAGTTGCTAATCTTCGAACCGAAATACCAAGGCTCCCCGGGGCAATAGGCATTTCGCCAATGGCTACTAACAGCATAATGTACTCATCACTTTTATTAAACTAATGTCTGATTTATAAATAATTTATTTATCATTCACGCATTAAAAATTCAGATATCAAGAACTAGGCGAAGGGTATATGTCCGATAACAGTGTCATAACTAGAAACTCTCATTAGAATGAACTATCTATTCTCTTTCTACTGTATAAACAACCCCTCAAGTTTAGCACACGGATGGGATTTCAACCAAATGACACCAGTGGTTTCTAGCAATTCCTACTTCTGAAAAAGTATCTGACGGAAACTCTGCATACTGAAGAGATTCAAATTGATTTCATGTTATTTATTGGTTGAAATTGTATCATGGTTTCCTCCTCAGGATTTTAAAGTTGATCCTCAGAACTATTGTCAAAATGTCAGGATTGATCCATAGTTGTGTTTTAAATATCGAGGAAAGCTTTTAAAGGAATTAAAATTAATAAGCTTTTAACTATGAAACTGATTTAATTTATTTTGCATTTGAATTCCGTTTTTTCAAGTTTTCCCTTTTTCAAAAAAATATGAGTAACAGCCTTTATAATGTAGTAGTGTTTTGTTTAAATTGTGGCTTAAATTTTTCCAACGTTTCGAACCGTTTTTGATTTCAAATAGTGTTATTCTGGAAACTTAAGTTTTCGGAAGGCAGTATTGAAAATATATCAGTGAAGTCATTTTGACTACCTGTCTGTATAAGCATAACACAAATTCACTTCTGCACGAGTTAATTTTAAACTAAAACAACATCATTGAGTCACGTAACTGGCAAGATCGAGTTTCTCCTAATCATATTGCTTTTCAGCCGTTGTAAAAAGTATGCTCTTTTAAAATATTAAAATTATATAAAGATCATTTTCTGTTATATTTCAGAAATTTAATTGTGCATTGCACACAGCTTTAGAAATATGAGGAATGAGTACATTGCTGCAAGGTGTAAACAATTTTCCGAAACTTTCAAAGCAAGGCAAGGGGACTGGAGTATATGCTCTTTTTGGTTATCCTGGATATCCAAATCCCCCCCCTTCCCACTTTTAAATTAATTTCTCTCGATAACGAATCCTATTAATGCTAAGTTACACAATAGACCTATTTTTTAAAAAAAATGAATAAATTATAAAGAATGAAATGTTTAGTACCACTAAGATACGGAAACAGCGTGTAAAGAATACAAAAATGTAATTATACACATTATTACAGCTCCAATGATTTTAAACTTTTTATTTGAGCAATGTTATATAAATACTCGAGTTAAATGCTATTTAAACACTAATTTATGAATAAAATCTATTCAAAGTTATATTTTTAAACTGCTTAGTGACTACAATTACTTTATTGGGATATATAATGACTGAAAAAATATAATTGTTCGAAACAGCAACCCGTAATGACAGATACTTTCATGCACATCTACTTCTCAAAATTTGAGAAAATTATAAATTAGTAATTTAAATTAAGATTTAAATTGTCAAAGATATAAAATGCAGATACAAATGTATCAACTTTATGATACCTATTGTGAATGCTATGAAATTAAAAATAATTCTAACCATTTAAATGAAATCGGTTGACCGAAAATATCTAATATACAGCAAATTCGAAAGAGCATGAAATAATACGAGACACTATATTTTTAAAACATGAACTTCTTATTTAGCTGCTTCTAGATGACTTGGCGGAGTATCTTTCCCTCTGGAATTGATCTCGGACCGTCACGAATAGCCCGTTGTGTTGCTCCAGTTTGACGTTAATTAAAATACCTACCTACCTATGTGACTTGACTATTCCTTAAACTCAAAAAGCTGTTGCTATGTGGTTCAAGATTATATATGTGATATTATTCTAAGCATTGTGCGGAATTTTTTTTGTAAATTAGGAGAAAAACAGGAATGTAATTAAAATACTTTATATTTATAGCTTAATCTGATTCACGGGTGCTTACCTTTATCCATTAGAAAGATAAGCACTCTTGATTTTAATCCCCTAAGTGGATATCTATTTTTTAATTCCCAAAAAGAATTAACGAGAAAATGTATTTACGAACCATCAAACTTTTTGCTGTTGTCAAAAACAGCAGTAAAATTGGTTACTAACTGCCTTTAAGAACTTCTTGTTTACATTTTTGTATACTGAGATATTTTTAGTCTAGCTCTTATGCTTTAATGTAATGCAACTTTAATATAAAATGTATTTATCACCTGAAATATAAAATGAATGACGCAGTATAAATTGTTGCCCTAGACAACTACTAACTTTTTAAATTCTGCTGAAAGGACGCACTTGACATCAAACTCTTTAAAATGTCTTCAAACAGTTCTGTTCTCTAATCTTTTTATTTTTACTCATACTATTTCCAAAATAATTATGTATTTAATCTGCCCTTAAATTTGTATTCCTTTTACATTTGCAACTTTTATTCAGTTTTAATTTCTCACATATTTTTACTCTGTTAATCCGTATTTAAGTTCCTAGGTTTTTTAATTCACTGCTATTCAGTTTAGATATTTCTTTTCCTAAATGTAAGCTAAACGGAGAATATTTCGCCGCAGTGTGAAATATAAACATTCTTTAAATGCTACATACCTGTACTTTGGAAATGTTTTTACAAAACTGTTTGGGGTTATACGTATTGCATTTCTGATTATATGTTTCTTATGTATCAAGTGTATTTATTTGAGTTGTTTTTATTGGGGTACTTATTAGAGCAGTTAAAGTAAAATCACATATCAAATTCTATAGTTCAGTAAATATCAGCATTGTAGTCATATTACACACACATTAATATTTTCATTTCTACTTTTAAAACTTTCGTATGTACCTACCTGGTAAAACTGCATTTTAATGTTATTGGATTACATGCATTGTATGGACTAAATTCAATGAAATGTGAATTTTGTAGGTAGAAAAATAAATTTATGGTTGTCCCCAAATTGAAAAACTTACAGATTTGTAGTGTTCGAGTATTTGTACACGTATTAGGAATTCAGTTGAGATAATTTTACCTTTTTTTAAACTATACTACATATATTCTAGAAATATATAAAACATAAAGGAATGAAATGTATCTTAAAGTTTGGTGTTTAGGAAATTCAAGATATTTACTTCATACATTGTTCATAAGATGCATTATTTTTCTTTCATTCTCCCAATCTTCTATTCCAAATAAATTCAAAAATTTTCGTTCAAGAATTTTGGATGTAAACGTAAACCAGAATGATTGTTTTTCGATTAACAACGTAATTATTTGGATATAATACCCTATTATAGTAATTGAAACGAAGGTATTATTTAAAAGTTTGCAATGTAAATATAATTTAATCGAAGTACAATAGCTAGGAAAATGATAAATCAATAATTGGACTATTTCTTAATTGAGTATTAAATTTTACTGGGCTTTACTAATATTATGCAGATATTTTTCAAAAAATGGACATATTTTACCGGTGTTTCAGTTGTATTTATATTTGTGGTAGTAAACGCATTTAAAGCGTTAAGTATAGTGTAAGCGATTTTAAATTATTAATATAGTGTGTATAATTTATATCTTAAGAATTAGACAAACCCCGAAAGTATATTTAATATACATGATTGCTAGTCAACAATAATGAGTAGTTTACAAATTATCCAAAATACCAATATTTCCAAGTAGTCACCATATAAATACGTTTGTCAAATTCAGTATGACTTCTTAAATATAACCTTCCAAGCGGTTTCGATGAATCTCGCCATCAAAATCTGATCAATTTTGCTGATGACGAGATATCTAATCATTGGAATATTTCTTATTATGAAGTTATCAATATCTGGTCAGTTTTCCTCTAATGACGAGATACATCGTCCTCCAAGATCTGGTCAGTTTTGCTAATTGCGAGGTACCTCGTGGAGACAACCACCAGGTGGGTTAATGTACTTTTTACCATTCAATTTACTGTCTTCAGTTCTGGCTGAAAATTATGTGGTGTTGTCCTCGGAGTTTTCTCTTGGGGATTGATCCCGGACCAAATAGCCCATTGTGTTGCACTAATGCGACGTTAATCAACTACCTACCTGTCTTCAATTTTTCAACTCATTTGAATTACTTCAATTCAGAAATTTACCAAGTACAAATAAGTTTGAAGGGTTAAAGACGTGACTTAGGGAAAATAATACTCAATCCATATTTAAATGGCTTACATAAAATGGCTACATTTTAGAAACAATCTTAGCAAACTGACTAGTTAATTTATACGGGTAGTTGCACTGAACCGATAAATTTAACAATTGAGAAGTTTTGGCATTAAAAGGGCAACTGGATCTCATTTTATTGCATTTTTAGGGTATCTTACTTAAAGATAATTTCCCAGAATTCCTTCCTTTAGCGAGAGTAATTTGAGAATCCTCAGACAGTAACTGGAGTACCACCAACTCTCTTTCCCAAAGGACCGAGGAAACCACCACTGGTATCAAATGTTAATTAAAACTTTATCCGTAATTAAAGGTTAGTGCGTAATAAGTCTTTAAGAGGACAAACGCATCGCAGTTCGCGTTCCGTGTCTTTTTAGCCCGGCTGACTGCAATGGTAAAAGGAATAATATGTCTGAGCCGTGGAATTCCAACATCTGAATCTTTTTGTGTTCTGGGGAATACTGTTTCAGCGACACGCAATTTACGGAGATCTGTCTCAGAGAAGTTGCTACAGGGAGATCGTGGTGTTCTAATTATTACTCTACATATTAATAGGAATATACAAATGTCAGGAAATAGCAGCCTGGTGTTTATCAGAAAGACGGTGGTGTTCGCTTGACTCAAAAGGTGTTGAATATCTCGCGATAAATGCGAACTATTATTGTTCGAGAGATATTTGAATCGGAAATTGCAGTGAACCCGCGTTGTCTAATAGTGTATCTTTTCCGTTTCGAATAAATAAGGGGGAATTGTTCATTATTTTGAATCACAGGAAACTGATGCTCATCTTTAATGATCATAACACTTGAATGTACTGAAGAAGAAAAGCTCTACGAATGAGTTGAAACTTCAGAGGTGTTCAGTTGGAATGGATTTTGCAATTAAAATTTATCTTTCACAGTAGAAATTTTAATTGTTTAGCTACTTATTCCTAATTAGCGTTGAATATTTTCTGACTTTTGTTTTGTTTGTTTTGAATTATCGCTTGTGGAATTAAATTAGAAAACTTAAGAAGTTTTTTGTCAACCAGTTATCTCATACGTTGCATAATCGTTAATGATTTCATTTTTGAATCATAATGAAACAAAGCAGCGCGGATCTCGTGTAGATTGAAACTGAATAGAATAGAGTTGCACTTTTAATGCTTGCATCACATTTCCTTTCTAGCAATTCAATAATGAATTAATTTGTATCCATTCACTTCATCCATTGTTTGTAGCATGATACCTTCAACAATCATAATGTCAGGGGTATTACTTTACTTAGATATGATCTAAAACCTCTCTAACTGCATACATATACTTATTTGAGACAAATCGATAGGGATTCTTAGGAGATTTCAATAAAGATGCATAGATGATGGTGTGAATGCTAGTTCAGCATTAGCCGTTATCTATGCTTTGTTGCAACGCGTCGTGTGCTTACACGTTGTTTGGGTAGATACATATTTTAGCATGCATAATAATATATGCATATATAATCTACTGAAGCAATTAAATATTGCTAGGCCTTGATAGTGTTTATTCAAGGCTTCACGTCTGTTAATATATACAGACGTATGCAAATATGAATTTTCTACGTAAATGGGAAATTATGTGAGAGCTATTACATTTCTAATAATATTTATAAGAAAGATCTTTATTATTTCTTTGAATTCTTGTTTATTTTTATGTACGGTTAAGAACAAAACTTTAATAGACTAAAACGTATAACTTCATTGCAAATATGTATTCTAAACATAGTGATGTATTGAAAAATTAACCTTGTAAAACACTAAAACCAATTAACAACCACGTTGACTGTTATACAAAAATATTTCCTTGAATACTTGAATTCAAATCTCCCGAGAAATTTTAAATTTTGAAGTCATCAGGCAAGAAAAAAGTAGGAAAATTTTCCTTGAACATGCAAATAGTTTTGCAATTTAGAAATTAATGTTTTAAGAATAAATTGGCATACTGCATTAAAAAAGGACTAAAAGTAATAAATTCCAATGTTAAATAATTTAGTGGAATAGGCTTTATGATAGAATAAAAATAATTATCTTCCAAACTTTAATAAGAATATCAGAAATATGAATTCTAAGAATTTTTGTGAATTTGAAAATTTAATTTTCATATAATTTTAATTTTTATAATCTGATGACAATTCGGGGAAACATGAAAAAAACATTAATATATAAAGCTCGAATAAAATATAAATTTATGTCAAAGCGCATTATTATGTATTTTTTTCCGTTGAACAGTGCAATTGATTTTCTCCAGATTTATTTCCAATGTTCTTTTCTTTCAATTTATTCATAAACACCCCAAATCTATGTATTTTCAATCATCACGTTTTACTCATTTTTTGAACCTGTTTTAGTTTTGATTTTATCAACCTTGCAATTTAAATTAAAATTTCCAGCTTACCTTAAAATATGCCCAAGATAAATATGTACAATTATTATGAAAACAGTTTTGGCGAATCAGGAGATAAATGTTCTCTGACAATTGAAAACTTTCTGATGGCATAATTGGATCTTTCTTATTCGAAACAATGCTAAGTAAAAAATAAGTAACCGTGTACTTTTGATTTAAGTAAATGAATAGCTATTTCATGTCAAACAAAAAATAATATAAAACACACTTTCCTTTTACAATAGTCTACTTTTTTTTAATAAATAAACCTCGTTAGTAGAAATGTAGGTACAGTACACATTTATTCACGTTTTCAATAAATTCCCACTTGGCAAGAGGCAAACCCGATATATTCGGATAGTTCGACTGAACCCCAGGAAATCTCACTCCTCCAAATCTTTGTGGTCTACAATCCTCCAATTTGTATGCCGCTTGGTGGGTAAATACATTTTTATCATATGGCAAAAGATACACTCTTCATTTACAAGTTTTCTAAATTATTAGTTCTACCATGTTACTAATAAATTTACAATACAATCATAGACAAAAGCTATAAAATAGGATACTTATAATTTTGATTTTTCTGTCTTCTTAGCTTAAATCTTTCTAAGACATAATATTGTCATTAAGAATTTAGTGTGAAGCCATTTTAAGTGACGCACAATGAACTTTAACTTTTAAATTATGAAAAATTTAGTAATGTGTCAAAGCTCAAACGGTGTATAATATCAAAGGAAGCTGTATTCAAATTGTGGGTGTTTGTAAACAGGCTTTAAACACAATATAAAATTCAAGAACTAAAATTTAAAGTGGAAGTAAGAAATCATACAAAAGAAATTCGAATAAGTTTTTAAAATCGTATTTCACTGTAGCTGGACCTGAACCTTCCTCTTAGACTTCGAACTTTGGCTTCATTTGAACAATGGATTTAGAACATAAAACCTTCTTGTAGAAATTGCACACTACCAGGTAACTAACAGCCAACTTAATATAACTTACGTCAATATTTATTACCATCAAATTAGCGTTAAAACATTTATATCCTAGCCATCCTTATTCCAAACTGCAAAGTTTTTAGCTATATTTACCTGTGAAAACTTCCCGAGAAATGTTTATCCAAATACAAGTCCCACGCTGATCCAACATCAGACCAGCGACAATAAATAGGTTGAGTGCACATGGGTATCGACATATTTTCTGTACAGAAAAGGAGCACAGTTGCGCATGGGGAATGTTTTGCTGCGTATCAGTGTGGGTGGCTTACCTACAGGAAATAAGTTACATATAGGGCAATACACACATTCGTCCGACAAACGCATGAGTAGTCCGTTTCTGTACTGAAAACGCGTGGTTGCGCATGCGCATTTCAGCCTATTTAGTATCGCAGGACATGGTGGACCAATGTGTGGATTGCCTAAAAAAATATGTTACATCAAGGACAACGCACATATTTATCAGACAAGCGCATGCGTGGTCGGTTTCTGTACAGAAAACGCGTCGGTACGCATGCGTATTTCAGTCTATTTAATATCGCAGGACTGATGCTGGATCAATACATATCTTGCATAACTGTTTACTCCATAAAATAAATCAAGTAGAAGGAATTTAGTTGTACTTGCCATACAATCTGATTGTACCCTCGGTTTCTCCAAGTGAGTTTTTGGCAACGCACGTGTACGATCCGTAGTCTTCGGGCTCGAGATTCCGAATGAACAGTTTCAGTTGTACTTTGTACAGCACTGTGGGGTGCACTTCCGTCTTGTATTTCATGTTGGTCAGTACCATGACACCACCTTCTTTTATCCAATATGTCACTGATTTCGGATGAGATTCCAAATTGCATTGCAACAAGATGTCCGTTCCAACAGGAGCACCGACCAATTGATTCGGGATCCATATCATTGGTGTAACTGTGGGCGAAGATATCATTAGATACATGTTTATAAACAATTTAAGGATACATTTTGATGCATATAGTTCTGTACATAAAAGATTATTTTCAATTAGGGGTGTATTTAGCCCTCCTGGTACCATTCTCGAGGAGGCATCTCATCATTAAAAAAAATGATCAAATTTTGATGGACGATGTATCTTGTTAGAAAATTGACCAGATCTTGATCTCGTCTTATTAAAAAAATGGCAATATCTCTCGATGACGGGATATCTCTTCATTAGCGAAATAATTGTTTAGATCGTGATGGGCGATATATCTCGTCGAAACCACTTAGGGTTAAAAACAATGTCCTCTCCCCTCGAAATGTTTTGATGTTTCAAAATTAAATGCTAAAGTTAGCCTAATTGATGTAAATTTAAGTTTTATCACGCCTTAAATAGAGAGGGAAAATTGTAGTCATGTTTGAAAATAGACACATATTTTCCCTAGTATTCGGTAGCTATAGCAAACGAAGAATCCATCTTGGGCTAAGTGACAATATAAAACCGTAGGAATCGGTTGAGAAGAGAAAAATCTCTTGTCTATTAACCTAGACGTGAGCGACGAAGGTATTCAGAGGAAGGACCTATGTCCAGATCTTCGCAATATTTTAAATAATTGAAAACTTTCAAAAATACACGTTGAATCTCTTAACACTAGAACGGCCGTTGGGGTCATTTCGACACCGGAGCGCGTTTGTCGCTTTCTCCCTTTCGCATTTTTTGTGGGATTTTGACAATTTCTTGACTTTTAATCATCTTACTTAATAAGTATAAAGCAGAAATTTTTTGTGTAACTCGGTTTAGAAAAATTCTATAGCTAGGTAGAATGACCGCTGGTATTTGTTTGACAGCAAGCACATTTTCTGGTCTAAATAGATTTTATTGAGCCAAAAATGACCGTAGAATAGCAAACTAAGTAGGTTTCAAACCGCTATTAATTTAATAATGCTTTTTTATTCGTTTCTTTGACCTTGAATACATAAATATCACTTCGAAAGGCGAAAATGAATAAGCCTCAATCGCGTGTTTACGTCTTAGTTTGTGCATCTTTAGCAATTATTACTATGTTGTTCACAGGTGATTTTTTCGTTTATGAGACACAAAAACGATGACTCCAGAAAAGGTTCTAAAGAAATTGTAAACATGTTGCAAGAATATCCGAAAATAAATCTGAAGAGGTGCTGAGAGCTCTTCAAAGTTCCCAATTAAAATCGGATAAAAAATCCAGTTTTCGCGAAAATAAATCAGAAGAATCTGAAGAAAGTTACACACAGATGCTGCTGATAATGCCTGAAATAATTTGGGCTTATATCTCTTGGGATGGAACTTATATAATGGATGAATGGTTTACTTGCAGCTGGAAATACTTTACTTGAAAAAAAGGTCCTCTAACTTTGGTAATTAAGGTAAGGCTAATTAATAAGGTTCTACTAATTTACCCAAGGAAAATGGCAATGAGTTCATCCTGAACTCAAGAGTCAATGGGAAAAAGTACCAAAATTATTAACTAGAATCAGTGAGATAAACTTATTTGATACGCAGGAAATGTGATATTAAGATGAACAATTTGTATGCAATCAAAACTTGTTAGTCAATAAGTAAATGAAGCGCAGAAACTGACGAAAAATTGCTTATTACAATACAAATTGCAAATAAGGTATATATGCGTAATATATATGTATTTGATATATTAATGGTAAAATCTGCATAAATATTGTGTTGCCAAGGGAAATTACACACTTGCTTTTGTTTTCAGATTTTCGTTGTTTATATGCATTCTTCGATTTGAAAATCAATTTACTTTCATTTTTTGTGGCATAAATAATTATAAGTTTAAGAAAGTATTGCAAAATAAGCTTAAAGTTAGCTAAATAGAAAAATATGAATGATGCCATTGAGATACTATCACTATTTTACGTATTTTAGGTACTAGTGTCGAAGCGACACCAGCGACCGTTTTAGGATAACGTTTTTGTTATCGCATACCTAAAATGCACGTAGATATGTCTAAAAAGAGTCAAAAAATCATGAAACGTAATGTTACTGATTTTTCCCCTTCAGAAATTATTTTCTCACTACGTGCTTCTTTTCAAGCACAGCGATTGCTTTTAGTCACTGAACTGTGTATACTGCTGTTCTAGACAAGAACTGATCTCCATTTTTGATAATTTAGATTTAACACACATATCCTGCGTTTTAGTATTTGCTATCTTACAATGCTAAAAGTGGGAAGAATACTCAATCAATTGTTCAGTGAATAATCGGATTGTTATATACCCGTACTGGACTTCATTGCTCCGTGGCCAGAAGAGTTGCTCCTCCAATTAAGACCATATTATTATATAGCGTTATTAAGTAATAGATATTTGTACATATATCTTGTAACAACCGCCGACACAAAATGATTGAACATGAAGATATAATCTGGCTCCGGCGAGTTGGCATTTGAGTCATGTGGTTTTTGGACGATTTCTGCGGTTTTGTTTTTTTCCCTGGAGTCTATTCAGTAATTTAGGGGCAGATCAAATAAAAAGTGAGTTCCCACAGTTGTCTCTTTGGAGTCATTTCTAGATCTAAGTTTATCGTTTGATGCCGGTTGCCATATGATGACTTATGACATATATCGATATAATAACTTATGGCGATTGACGTATATTATTTTGAGTATGACAGTTCTTCCCCTGGGAGCTTAACTACATTTCTACAAATGAACTTCCCCAAGCTTAGGTGATTTCTCACGTGGAGCCACACTATACTATCTTGTTGACGAGCAAGGCTGATCTAATAGTCACTACCAAATAAACCGAATGAAATTGAAGCTGAACTGAATAGAAGCGATCATATAATCGCTCTAGATATTGTTTAAACTTATTCTCCACAATAGCAAATATTAAAACGATTAAAACCAAATTACTAAGACAATTCCGCAAATGTGAAAGCAAATACAAGTCTAAATATTCTGATTGATGATTCGGATGTCTGTAGTTTGCAAAGAACAAAGTAATTGAAAATTTGATAGCATCCTCTGAAATAAATAATAGTTCTGAACAAGTATGCAAATTTTTAATGCCATTGAGACTAAAAAATATAATTTAAAAATTAAACCAATGTGATCATAAAAACTTTCGTACGTATTTGATGATCTGGAGATTTTTTAATACTGAAGTTTTGCCGGGTGTGACATCTCAAATAATTAAAGGAATGTATTTATCCTTTAACTATTTTGTGATACAAGGCATCCGTATCTCGGGGTTAGAGCCGAGTTGACTAGTTATTTTTTCAACAGAGGTATTAATTAATACTCTGCTATTTTATAGACAGGATCAGATAGTTTTCCGATGATAAGATATCAATCGACCCATGTGTTGTGCTGTACGATTTTTATTTGACTTTTGTGCAGATTGCAGTTTTGTCAGCAATTACTTACTCCGCTTACCATTACCCCTACTGTTGAAAGTGCTTATATGCATGAAGTCCCCACGTTATATCATGAAATCCGTCTCATAACACCCATTTAATTTTGGGATCCGTAAACAACAAGTTACAAATATGACGCAAAGTAACCCCATCCCCAACAAGATACCACAAAATACTCTAGAAATCTACCAGAAGAAAAAGTATTATGATCTTGGTCTAGACATCGCTGAATGCACCCCTGTCTGGTGTAAAGCCAGCAGTGACCATTTCTCAAAATATTTATAGCAGCTTCGATCAAAATCACTCCCTTCAGAACAAGTTTGTTTAACGACATTTTTCTGAAAACCCTTACATAAAACGGCTAAAATATACGTATAATAAATTATCCGGTAATACTATCAGGTAGGTGTTCCATATTATACCCAATAGAATATATCTGGAACATTATGAAATCTCAAGCAAAACCAATACAGATAAAATAGGCTCTTCTTTCACAAGATGGTATATCTTGGCAGGCAGTAACCCGCAAAACAGACAACTACAGACATGTATCGAAATTCATAGCTTGAGAATATCAGCCATTTGCTATATGGATGGCATAATATGAATCAGCTTAAGATGCTATGAGTGCTTTCTTTTTCAAACCAGACGAGTCTGTAAGTTTCGTGCGTTTATGTCTAGCAAAGGCAACACGTTTCTGTATTACCCTGTCTAGCTGTAGCATTTTCTATTTCACTGAGAGCACAATTGTTTTACTAGGTTTGAACATGTTATATATGTCCTATAATTTCTGCTTAAACTTATTTTCAAACATGCTTTTAGTAAAATAGGTTAGTTTTTGAAAATGTATTAGTGCTATCTATATAGAAAATGGCAAACAGTTTGAGCTGCAGAAACAAAAACAACTTTTTGTATTAAGCTAGTTAGATGGGAGCTTTAAGACACGTTATTGTATTGGTGTTATGTGACATGTTATAATATGTTTCGTACATAATATGGTTTCTTTGAATAATTTCTTTGTTATTTAAGTAAATATTTTTGTTATTTGAGTAATAGTACTTCATTTTATGATTGTATCAAAATAATTTAATTTGTATTACAATTTATTCAAAATCACTATATATATCTATTTCTGTGTAAAAGGAATACAAGGACGAATCTAATGATGTACTTTGATTTGACTCCTTTTACTATAACATACAAAATTGAACGAAATTATGTGTGCATACTGCTATGATGTGAAAAAAGAATTTCTAAAATTCTTATTTTTATTATTAACTACTCTGAAATCAGAACATTGCAGAATTGTATATGATGCTTCGTAATTTATAATTCACGTTTCAAATATTCATACATTTTGAATACTTTCATGACTCAAGGCATAAATATTAACTTTCAATAAAATACAATCGAGGAACATTTATTGGTCTTTTTGTATTCATATTTAAGCACAAATGCACTTTTAAAACAGTTAAAACAGTTCATAATCTTTTTGATTTTGAAAAAGATATTAACAACTCAAGCAAAACCATCGTCCCATAACAATCGTTATCCGGTTTATTAATTGCTTTGCTGCTATTTAAAACATGGAATAAAAGTGTAGAGTGTATTATAAAGTTTAACAAGAACAATATTAACATTAAAAGTTTTGAATTAGTCCTTAAAAATAGGTAAGAAATAAAAAAAGTAAGTTTTTTTACAATTTGCACGTATGCAATTTAATTAGTTCATTGAACTTCGTAACAAGCACTTTTATGTTTATTATTAGCAATTATTTAGCATTTTTAAGCATGTGATTCTTAATGAATGGAACAACAAAGTTTTTCCTTCATCATTTTTATACATATATATACATAAAGTTTATATAGATATATAGTTTGTACATTGAATACTTTCCTTCGATTTGAAGTTATTTATCCATTTTGGGTTCTTTCAATCTAACATAAGTTTTCTCCACGTTTCTTGTCTGTGTTTCTTGTATTTGTGCCCAAATTAAATTCAAACGAGATCGAAAATCTCGCATGTCTGGTGCAAGAGTGCCACAAGTCAAAAAATATTGAAAACTATTAGTACTAGATTAATCCCTGTAGATTCCTCAATTTAATGAATTGCGTTTCGGTAATTTTACAGGAAACAAATCTAAGAAGGGGCATTTATAATCACCCCTAAAATCCTACTTTTTTATTAGTCACCTTAGTAGTTTTACCTACCTTTTAGTAACACCAACCTTTCGTAGTTTTGTCCTACAAGAAGGGTGTGATGTATGTGAAATGTATGATATGGGTACGATTTGGTCCAGAGTAAGTTGCAGAAATTATAAAATGTCGAAAAGGTTACAAGAATTCATTTTCCATAAACTTAAATATTACTCCTGATTTTCTACAAAGACAGTAATTATTCTTTGGTAGCCATTTTGAACCTATAGTTAACCAATTCAACCCGTTGTAAGGTCGGATAATTCTACTGTTAGATAATAAGGCTTCGTATTTAGGAATTTTAATTCATTAATATTTATTGTCTGTAAAATTTATTATTTTAAGTAATTTATTATGCAAGTAGCATGCAGATTACATGCTACCTACATGCAATTTTCAAAAATTTATTCGATTTTGCAAAAAATAAGGAAATGAAAGAGCGATTGAAATCTCCAAAAAGTGTACATCAATATAAGAAAAGGATATGTAATTAGTAGAAGATAATATAATTAGAAAAGGTATGTAATTAGTATTATATAATCTAAAATTTAAATTAAATGCGAACTAATTATAACAAAAATAAAATATTAAACGACTTGGTGTGAAATGTATATTTCTACACTATACAAACGTATTTTGATAATAAACGGAAAGCGAACGCATTCCGATGTGAATCCATGTCTAAAAAGGATATATTAGGGAGAAAAAGGAGATATAACCTATTACAAGTGGATAGTTGATCAGTTTATGTATTCTGTGAAAGAAAGGTAGAAAGAAAGGTTATTTATTACTAATTTTGCAGGAAGAGTAAAAACCGCTCAGTACTATTTCTAATGTTAATCTTACATGGATAAGGGCCACATGACCTTGCTCCAGTCATCCTTTTGAAAAATTTACTATGCTTTTTAAAAAAGTCAAACATGTGAGTGACGAGTGTTGCTGATTGCTATATGATGGTGTTCGGCATTAAAAGACGAATAAGAGAAATAAACCACAGCAGTCATGAGGTTTACCGATTCCGTAACATCTCCGTAAACAAATACGAGTACTTCAGTATAGGGAGGTGGGTGTTGCTACATAGACCGTTGTTCCACATCTTATCGCACGATTTCATAATTAATTTTAGATCCTGCCTCACTACACCATTTAGTGATTTCCATCCGAACTATTCCTGTCATGTTTTATTCCTCCCAGGGTGTATTTCTCTCTTCTCTATCAGTTAAACCTTCCCATATTCGTATGTACATTTACTTTGTTGTTTTATTCAGCTTGGTAAACTATGACCTTTGCCTCATGAAACAAAAACAACCAACCACAAACTTCAGCTGATCAGCAAAGCTTTCCTTGTGTGTATATGTCCATTACTTGGTATTGTATGTCTGGTGTCTGGCGCAGCATGGCCAAATATGGCAGCTGAGCAATAAAAACCCAACTAACCAACCTTCCGCATTAACTGTAGGCTCGATTTATAATACTTCCATGGATCATTAATCGATTAAAATCTCATTTTAAAAAAATTGCTCTTGACCGATATTTGGCCAAACGCTTCAAATGTTCTTCAATATGTTGCACTGTCATTCGTAGGAATACGAAATGATCTACCTTCCGACAGCAGCAATAAGTTCACATTCTTCATCTCGATTGACAGTCATGGAAAATTTATCCTTCAGCGCGGAATTTAGAAAGGCTCGTCTCCCAACAATGAGGGTAGCCTCATCCGAAATAAAACTTTTATCGGAGGAATCCAATCCTTATCTTTCGGAAGTATCTTCTGATTCAGATTACCACTTAGGGCAGTCCGCTTCCCCCTACTTATTTTTTCAGGGAAGAGTAGGGCTTAATCCTTACTTGGAGGATTTAGTAGTGGAGGAGTCAGTGCAGAGGTATTACGCCTAAATGGCCCTCTCAGAGAGGCCTAAATCTTAAAGGCACTAACAACTGTGCACTTAAAGATTCGCTCAGAAAGGAAAAGTAGATCTCAGCAGTTAAGTGCCGCCAAAAAAGGAATACGTTGAGAAATAATTATAGGGTTTGTGTGCTGAAATTAGGTTTTTGGTTTTAATCATTCAAATAAATGGGCTACTTTAGAAGGGAAGGAACATATGTAGATAAACTTTTGATAAAGGCAGATCTGACGGTTCAATCGATGCAGAAGTTTTTGTATTTAAGAAATACATAGATGAAAACAGCTCTAGGCTTTTACGAATGAGAAAGGGTATCTATCTATACAAATAAAGCAGAATTGGCGTCTGTCTGTGTGTTCTCTATACAAATCTACAACTTTTGACTAATCCACACCACATTTATTACACTTATACTTTGGAACCCTGCAAGTAACGCAAGCTACATATTAACCCCGTTCTCTTTAACCTAGGTGTGGCGAGGGGGCTAAATCAATTCAAAATTGCCATAGGAAAACATTGAAACATTGAGCATAAAACGATTGCGGTACGCAACTCAGTTTGTTTTACCAATATTGATCGATAATCAAATTTTCTAATAAACCAGTATTGCTCGAAAAACAATTTTTTCCGAAATTATATATTTAAACAATTTAAAATTCGAATTACGTTTGAATTAATTTTTTTATTTTTTTCCACAGTATAAATAATTTAGGAATATTTGAATGATCAAAAAGGACATTTAAAACACTTAATTTTACACAACTTGCATTTTGTAATGCAACACGAAGCCTAAACGAAAAAACTCATTGATCATAAACGCGTAATTTTGCAATTCGGTATCTGGCAACGCGAGAATTAATGTTTTATTTTATAAATAAGATTTAGAAAATTCCGTGTTTGTAATTTAGAGTTAAGACAAAAATGTTGCTATTTCAGATTTCTCTATTTCAGAATAATCTCATGTGATCGAAATTCGACACGCTTGCTCAGATCTTTCGTCTTTCAGAATTAGATATTTTTCAATGACCAGAATTTCGTTTCTGTTTGTATTTATGTGTTCCATTACTTTTCATATTACAGATATATTATTTAGGAATTAAATTGTAATGAATTATTTCTATTTTCTGCCAAATACCACTACACATGGGTAATTTCTTGGTGGTATATGTATATTTCGACGAACTTTCCTCAAGTCTTTGGTTAAATACGTTATAGTTTGTAGAATTCTGTTTCCTAAAAATGAATGGAAACCTTTTTACCTAAGGTGTGTAACTTCTTATATTAAAATGTCTGGTAAAGTTAAAATAAACTTATTCTAAAATAAGATGTTATGTTAAATCAAAACGGGTAGCCATACGTTGTATTTCAAAGATATTTATAAATTTTGACATATTTTCATTACAAGACGATTAAAATCAATTTAATTGACATTTGTTTTTCATGTTTCATGGGTATTATTGAAGGCTGTACTACATAGTCAAGTAACTACATCTATCATTCTAAATAGGTACGTGGTTTCCATATAGAAACTGAATCTCTCAATTGAAAAAGTTCCTTAAGGATTTAAAACTAAATTTTTCTGTTGGAGGAAAGCGAATTTTAAATAAGATTTTGCTGATCTTGGAATAATATCATAGTAAGTAAACTAGGACTGTTGAAAAATGGAATTTTTTGTCTTAAATGGCAGAAGGTCGAGTTTGCTTACTTGAAGTTGAAACTGTTCGTATACAACTTAGGTACTTGTGAAACATTTATTGAAAGCAGTGATTTTGTAAAATGTGTAATCGATTGAGTTTGCTTTTACATTGATGACAATTGTTTTAAACCAGATCCGTTATTCCACGTGCGACTGAATAGAATTTTCAAGAAAAAAAATGCGCGCTTCAAAATGATTTAACCACGAATGACCGTAACAGTTTAATTTTCCGTCCTCTCACAATGATGATGTAATTCGAAAACATCGAATCCATGGTGCAAGGGTACCACAAATAATAAATATTGACTGGAAAACTGAGTGCAAGACCATACCCTGAAAGTTCCTCATTTTTACTGAAAATGAACTTAATTGGCATTCGTAATCACTTTAAAACTCAAAATCGACTTCTGAAGTCATCTCAGAAGAACTTTTGTAGTTTGTCTTACAGCAAGAGTGTGATGAATATGAAATGGATTATATGGATGAATATATTATGTATACATATTTGCATCCGAAGAAAATTGTAGAAGCTATGAAAAAGCTAAAACGATGTTAAAAAATATTTTCTGTACACTTAAATGTTGCTTGCATTTTTCTTTGAAATAGAATCAACATTTAACTAATTCAACCCGAGCATCGCCGGGTAATTCTGCTAGTCTACGCATATAAAGCAGAGTTGGCATCTGTCTGTCGGTTCTCTATACAAATCTACACCGTTTGACCAACCTATACCAAATTTGGTACACTTATTCTTCGGAACCCAGCGGGTAACGGAGGCTACACCCCGTTCTATTTGTTTTGGGAGAGCAGCGGGGTGTAACCTGCCGTCATCCTGGACAGAGCACTTGCTAGGGGGTGCTCTCTCCCGGTCTGGCTGTGCAGTGATGTCAGAACATCTACAGGAGTCGCCTCTCAAGATGACCTTGGAGGTTTTTTGGAATCTTAGAGTATTATGTAATCGCAGATGGGTACGTTTGCTCTGAAAATAGCTCAGTATCATATTGTTTATGTATCCCGTCTGCAAATTCTTTAACTGTAGCTTTATTATTGGAATGTAAATTTTTATGATAATATAAGATTATTTTCCTAGAAAGGGGTCTTTTTTTTATCGTCAATATGGTAAAGGGGGATAAAAACAATTCTAAATTCTCATAGGAATATCATTGCGTATGTATATGATCAATGTGAGACCGTCACACTAAATTTGGTACATTCATCCTGTAGAATTCTGCGGGACACATATGCTATATATTAACCCCGTTCGATCTGTCTTGGGTCTGCAGGGGGCTAAAAACAATTTGAATTTTCGATAGGAATAATATTGAGTAATATTACGATGAATTACAAATAATTCAACCCGAGCAACTCCGGGTAATTTAGCTAATATATATATAAAGCACAGTTGGGCGTCTGTCTGTTCTCTATACAGATCTATATCTTTTTAACAATTCACTCCAAATTTGGTACATATAATCTTTTTATGATAAACCATGTGGGTAATCTAGGCTACATATTAACCCCGTTCTCTTTAGCCTAGGTGTGCAGAGGGGGCTAAAGACAATTCCAAATTACCTTAGGAATAACATTGAGTAGAGTATAAAACGATTGCGGTATGCAGATCAGTTTGTTTTACCAGTATTGATCGAAAATGAAATTTTCCAATAAAATTGTTTTACAAATATTGCTCGAAAAACAAATATTCCAAAACGTTATTTTTAAACAATTTAAAATTCTAATTATGTCTGAACTGATGTTTTATTCTTTTCCGTAATATAAATACTTAATAAATATTTGATTAATGAAAAATGGATAGTTAAAATACTAATTTTACACAGCTTACACTTTGTAATGGAACACGAAAGCCCAAACGAAAAACACATCTATCATAAAAGTATAATTTTGCTACTCGTTATCTGGAAACGCCAGAATCAATTTTATATTTTTAATTTGATTTAGGATTCCGTGTTTATGTATTTGAGTTGAGAGCGAATTTATGCGGTCATATTTGAGCATTTCGAAGTATTATAAATATGTGTTCTTTTTGTAAATAAAAGCATTATTGTCTTTTTTCAATATTGTTCAAAATGCTTTTTTGGAATTATTCTATTTCAGAATATATTCAGGAAATAGAGATTCGATACGTTTGCTCATATCTATCTTTTTTCAGAATTCTGAATTTTCTTAATGATCAGAATTTCGTTTCTCTTTGTATTTGTGTTCTAGTATTTTACATATTGCAGATATATTATTTAGGAGCTAAATTTAAATGAATTATTTTTACTTTCTGCAAAATATCATTAGACATGGGTAATTTCTTGGCGATATATGTATATTTCGACCAACTTTCTTTAAGTTTTGGGTTGAATACGTAATGGTTTGTAGAATGCTGTTTCATAAAAATAAATTAGCTAAGCAAAACAAAACATTTTTAAGTAATGTGTGTTAATTCTTATTTTAAAATGATCGGTAAAGTTTAAAAAAATTACTTCAAAATAAGATGGGTTACATTAATTTATTTCAATTGTCCTGTAATGAAAATCTATGTCAAAATATTGAAATATATTTGAACTTCAAAGTATGGCTACCCGTTTTAATTTAAATTTGCATTTGTTTTTCATGGGTATTATTGAAAACTGTACTCTACAATCAAGTATCTACATCTATTATTCTAAATTGGTACTTGGTTTCCGTTTAGAAACCAAATGTCTCAATTTAAAAAAGTACCATAAGTATTCGATTTAAAACTGAATGTCTGTCAGAGTAAAGCGAATTTTAAATAATACTGCTGATCTTGGAGCAATATCAGTTAGAAATTTTGAAAAATTGAAATTTTTTTTCCTAAGTAACAGGTCGAGGTTTCTTACTGTACAAATTGAAGCTATTTTTACGTAACTTAGATAAGTGTGAAATATAAGTTGAAATCAATGATTTTCTTTTTTAAAAACGCTCTAAAATCGACCTTCTGTTTGTTGAAAAATTGTAATTGATTCAGTTTGCTTTGTCAACACTGATGACATTTATTTATAAACAGGCTCCGTTATTTCACGTGCCGCTGAAAGGAATTTTAAAGGTAATGGTATAATTAATTAACGTCTCATTGGAGCAACAGAACGGGCTATTAGTGTAGGTCCGGGATCAATCCACAAGGGAAAGGTCCGAGGACAACACCAAGTAATTTTGAACCACGGTCTGATGACGAAGGAATTTCCAAGAAAAAGTGTGTTTGCTTCAAAATAAATTAATCACGAATGCCGTAAAAGTTTAATTTACCATAATCTCATATTAATGAAATTCGAAAACATCCCATACCTGGTTCAAGAATGTCATGAGTAAAACATATTCATAGGAAAACTGAGTGCAAGGCTATGCTTCAAAAATTTGTCGTTTTTACTGAAAATGAACGTACGGGGATATTATTAATTATTGCAAAACTCAAAAGCGACTTCTGTAGTAATCACCATAGAAAAAATATTTTGTAGTTTGTCTTACAGCAGAATTGCGATGAATATGAAATGGATTATATGGATGGATATGTATCATGCTTATTTGAGTCCGAAGTAAATTGTAGAAGCTATGAAAAAGTTAAAACGATGTTAAAAAATTATTTCCCGTACACTTAACTGATGCTTGCATTTTGTTATGAAAGAGAAGCGATTAGTCTGATCACTTTTCAATGAACATTTAATCAATTCAACCCGAGCAACGCTGGGTAATTCTGCTAGGAGGTTATATAAAATGTTGTGATTGGCATCAGAATTCATGCCTATTATTTCCAACTTAATGCCATCGGATGGAAAATGTTTGTTTATAGAATACGAAATAATTATTCCGAGACCTAACAAGTCAATAATAAAACGATCACTACGAAAATTATTCTTGCAAAAGAACTTATTCCAGAAACTAATGTTAAGAGTTCCTTAATCACTGACAAATACTAGTTGGGTATAAATACGATGTGCATAATTGTATAAAAGTTAATGTTAATCCTTTTCCTTATTTCCATCTAATAATACCTGGAACACTTAAAGTTTACGGCATGCATAACAATAGATCATTAGTGACTTTTATTGCTCTTACGCGGATATAGTATTCCAGTGAAACATCAAAATGACTGAAATTCGTTTTATATTTCCTTATTTGCAGAAATTGTTATATGAAAATATTATTATTTCTAAAAATAAAGAGAACTATTTTAAATATTTATTCACTCGCTGAATCGAGCTGATATTGCAAAATCAAAACTGATCAATAAATTTGTTTTCAAAATGGATGAAAACTGTTACAACAGATAGGTGCGTATATAAGTGAGTGTCACACGTTTTTTATTGTGATTTTTCCCCACATCAAACAGGCTCAGTAGCCACATTTATTGGTTGAAAGAACTCTAGAAAATATTTTATTTGTCCAGATGGCCGAAACTGATTAAAAGTAATGCAAGGAATGCTTCAGATTACAGAACGGATAAATGCGTGTGAACCCACCAAAGGATTGAAATGATTTCAAACATGATAGGCTTGTCTACTGATGAAGAAACTGCATACGATAAGGTGAAGTGAGTAATGCATTTCATAAACAATTATGTCCAGCTGTGTCTTGTACCAACCTGCATATAAAACAATACTTTCAGGCGATTTTATTATTGTGCACGCAATATGAGAACCAAGCGTTTGATCAGGAAACGGAAATTTAGAAAAGTTGGGTGTTCAAATCACATCTGGGTCACCAGTTGTGGCGACGTGTTGAATGGCAATGCAACTTCAATCAACAAAAAGTAAACTGTAAAAGTTAATTTTTGTAGTTGTGGAAGTTCCCTACAAATGAAATGAAAAACAAGGTGCTTGGTGTCAACAAAAACCAACATCGTCACTTGTAAGTAAACCGTCCCAACTCCCCAGTTGATCTCTGATCCTGCGGCTCAACCGTTCCAAGCGGTTTAGGTATGCACACCGGAGCTTTATCACTGAGGCAATTTAATGGCATTTGCAAACAGGGAAACTTTTCCCTAAATCCCTCTGCACTTTAAAAGGGGATTTTAATAGCGCAAACTAATTACGCCCAAAGCATTTGAACCTACTCCGGCTATTCTAACGACTAAATAATAACTTGCCCGGTAATTAGGCCTATATTTCATACACCTGACGACGCTGCAAAGGGAGGTTACGTAGTTGAGACCCTGTTATGGGACAGCAACACTGCCACGCCAGCTGTTTGGAGAGTACAATACTGTGCTGGGAATTTGTTACGCTTCGTCTGCCCAATGAGATTTGCAAAAATCTGTGCCAAGCGCACTCCAGGAAGCTATTTATAATTTCTGTGTGAGAAGGCACTGTTATAAATTTTAAGGTCATTTAAAAAGTCATATTCAAAATATTTGTACGTGCGACGTAATTATTAAAAAACTGAATTGGAACTATCTAAGCTCGGTTGTTATCTTGCATGTATAATACATGAAGTTCCATTAACTTGGTGGAACTGGGAAATTCCTTGAACTGTATGGTAATTAAGTTTCTTACAATAATCTGTCTTGTGTACTAAGCGTGCGGTGTGTTATAGTTGGAATCACGTGTTATAGGACATGTTGGAAAGCTGGGGTTGAAGTATACTTTGATAACTTCAGTAAATAGTTCTGTTGGAGCGATAATCTTTCAAATGTGGTCAAATTTTGTATAAATGAATTTGGAGACAATTTTTACTGATGGTTTTTGTATTGATTTTAGTATTCAAAAACAGGTAGTAGTTAAATGAATGATTTACTCGTGGGGTTTATGAAAATCATGTTAATATCAGCTGCGTAAATGAGATAAATGTACATAATTTATTAAATAATCATCCATGCTTTTAGGATTGATTTTCATATAAGGCAAAAGGAATTACGTACGCGTGTTTCTATTTGATTCCATTTTTCATTATTTTAACACTAAATTTACTGATCGTTAGTAAATACCTATTTTTACCCAAACTGGTCAAATGACAAATTTTCCGTTGGGATGCAAGTAAGAGTGGAACTAGTGCTTGAAATAATAAAAAAGTTATCTTTAAATAATAATTGAATGATTATCAACAAAGCAACGAAAATTCAATAATAAGAAAGACATTGTTTTGTCTTTTTATTTAGTAGCTTTATATTTTTGAGTATTACATAACAAAATCTCGATTCCTTTGCTGCATTTCTTACAGATGCAAGGTTACTCTGCTAAGAATTTTTAGGAAACATATTTCTTTTGCCACGGAGAGCAGATTTTAATGGCTATATTTCATGGCAGTAACTTATTTGGCACTTTTTAAGCACACTAATAACTTTGCTTGAGCTTGCCGATGCTGCTACCATATTTGTCCCCTTTTATTTAAGTTTGATATTCACAAGCAAGTTTTCCTAATTGAAATAAAAATTATTCCCTTGAAATGTTTTCATCTGTTTCGTTGTACACCACCCATACATTCAAGAGTACTGACTAAATCAAGAATATTGAAAATACCTGCAGAGACCATTTATGATTCACGCTATATATCTTTGTCGTAGTGGGTGTGTTTATTATTTTGCACAGCAGTGTATATGGATTGGTTTTAGAGTTGCCGATGTTTTAAAAACACATAAGATATTAACCCGGTCAAATGACCCGTCCCGCTAAAATTAGGTACAGTTCATACGTATATCGGATGCAGTATACTATAAATTAATTTTGTAAACATTTCAGGGGAAAAGCAGTAAAGTCAATTGAGGGAAAACAAAAAAATTATGAAGTAATGTTAAATAAAAAATTTAAAACGGGTCTTGACCCGCTTGGTAAATTTAGTGTTTAAACTAGGTTAATTTTCACTACAATTACTGAAAGCCTTTTCGCTACAATTTTCTAATATATTTTTTAATACGAATAGCATCAGATTAAATAAAGGTTTTTTAAATACGTATATGTCCTCTTCATCATAATTCAATTAATAATAATCATACATGCATAATTTATCAGAAAAGTAATCCATGCAACTTTCATTATTTTTTCCGAATGATTGGAAACAAAAAAAAACATCAAATAAAAAACATAATTTTCTTTAAATTGAGCCAAAATAAATAAGATTTTCCTAATAGTTTGCCTTAGATTTCAAAATATACGATTCGAAAAACATATATCCGTTTATTTTGTTGAGCGTTATACCCACTGGAGCGATCACAAGCTTATAGACCCTGCAGCGACAGCCAATTTTTCAACGTTTTTGGCTAAATTGCTTCCTAATTATATCGTTATTTAAGTATTACGTTTCGTCAAAAAATTTGTGATTATCCCGGGAAACTTTTAAAGCGATATATTACCTTATGTGTGTTTTAAAAAGACAGCTGTCAAACGGCCGATAAAATCTCTATTAATTAGATAGGTCGATACCATGTTGTCGATGCTATAGACATGCTACTGTTTGTTTTTATATTTTCTCATTTTTGACGCCTGTAGTTTAAGGTTTTGAGGAGATAAAAGGGTTCATGTGTAAGCTTGGTATAAAAACTGAACAATATCTCAAATCTCAAAGGACAATTTTTGTACTTTGCATGCGGCACATTTCGTGTTTTTTATGTGAAACACGGCATGTGGAAGTTTTATAAAGTATTTCAGAAAGCAGGGTTTTCTCTTTTGATCAGCATTTCTTCCGACGAAAGGAATTTCTAAGAAGCCAGTAAAAAATGCGTACCTTTTAGTTCAGAAAGCAATTAAATTATTTTATTTCTCTCATGATCCAATCAGTTTGCACAAAAAACTTGTTTCGTTATCTGATTTTATTGAGCTGATTAAGAGTTCAAACAATCTCCGAATGATTACTTAGAAGAAATAAAAAAAAGATTTTTATTATCCCATTTTTTAAGACGTGAGCAATTAAACAAAATATAATTATAATTTTTTTTGACGGCTGAAAATATATTTCATTTATCTTAACTATAAACTGACGTAGTATTTTTTCCAGTCAATGATATCAATTATTACTGAACTTAACAAGTATATATATATACTATATATATATATATATAATGGTACATAATACCCGGGGTAACCTATTTTTTAAACTAAAGCTGTTTTTGTTACATTTTTAAACAAAATCTTTTTATTTAATATTAACTATTGCCATCAGGGTATGAAGTATTCTGTTCTGTACTCATGGCATAAGTTCACTTCTAGGTATGTACGAATAATACGATGTCCTACTTAAATAACTGCAAATTTGGTACTTGTACAAGTATTTTACTAAAATTTAACAACGTATCTTACATCGTAGAATCGTGGTGTGAATAGCATATTCTTAATACACTTATGAATAAACTCATATTAAAGAAAAAACACGTCTATTTTCTAATGTTTAAAGTAACTTTCAATTCAATCTGAGAAGTTTAAAGTAAACAATTATTATCTTATCTTAAGCTAGAATATTAAAAAAAATATTAAAGATGATAGTTTCCTCAAGTAACAATATAAAATGTTTAAAGAAGTCTTAGTTTCCTCACTCAAACGCTTCAAGAAGGTAATACTTTTTCCAAATCAAGAGAATGAAACGTTTTAAGAAAGCACTAATTTCCTCGAGCGGCAACATGCAAAGTTTTTAAGAGACTATATTTTGAATAAAACTAGAAATTTGTCTCCACTGAGAATTTGGAGTATGAATTGGTATGTTTAAATTATTTTCTTCCGAAATTTGTCATCTCTAACTTTTAACTCGAGTGATTGAGCGCTTCTACACGTTTATGTCTTGAGTGATTGTCTTGTGCAGCCTGAATTAAAAAATCAGAGTAACTAATTATCCTGTGCAGAGCAGCTGTGCTGAAGGGTCTATTAGCTATATATTGAAAGTGAAGCACACAAAGTAAAAAACATATTAGTTGCGAGAATAGATGGGGGATTCTACCCACTAAATGTTTCTCCAGCAGAAATCTAACCTTCATGAAAAATAAAAGTAGCTTAGTGGACTTTACCAGTCTAAAGACACCTCATTCTCCTCTAAAAAATCTAAAAACAAACTTATCTTGAAAATTTAGACTTAGTATCGTGAGTCGACGATACATTGATGATTCCATTACTCAGAGAAATTTCTCGGACTGCTACCTTCGAACCAATCAAATCATCTCCCCGTCGTTTCCATACTAAGAGAAACTTTGTCCGCACCGAAAGCACGGGCCCTCAATTCCGTGAATGAACGTGAAGGTGAATGAGTCAACGGAATTCAAACTGATTGGATTCTTAATAAATATGTTTTCGGTCGGGCAAGTGTAATATTTCCATTTCTCCAGAAGCCCTACACAGCATTTACTTAAATACTGACATGTATACATACAAATGTGCACTCATGTCCAAAAGTTAAGCATAATTGCTGTTTATGTGAATATTTCTAAAAATCTATGTCGGAATGGAAGGAAACGTGGTGTGCGGGTGTAATAGGGTTATAGAAGAAGAAACAATGCAAAACAAGGATAATAATGACTTTTATTATCCAAAGAAAAGTGTTGAAAGAAAAAGGTTCACAATACGACTGTCAATTTTAGTGAAACAGAATGATTAAAACAATGTGATGATGAAGTTTAATACGGTGTGTGGGAACCTCTGATAGCCACGCATGCTGCACAGCGATTTCTCATACTTTCGATGAGGGTATAGATGAGTTGTGTGCTCAAAGAGTTCCAAGTCTCACGGAGATCAGTTTTCAATTCCGGAACGGAGCTTGATGGGTGGCGAAGGGCTGAAATGTGTCTTCAGAGCATATCCCACACATGCTCAATAGAATTCAGATCAGGAGAGTTGGCAGGCTACTTCATGCGGTGGATATCTTCACTTTGAAGGAAGGCGTCGACCACGGCTGCACGGTGAGAAGGAGCTTTATCATCAATGAATGTGAAACCAGGATCGACATAATCTCGAAACAGGCAAGCTGTAGGCTCAAGGACTTCGCCTCTGTATCTTTGACTAGTAACAGACCCCGTGTCAAAGATGTGGAGGTCTATGCGGCCGTCCAGCATGTGTCTGCCTAGACCATCACACTCCCTGAAGGAAAACGATGTCTTTCCGTGATGTTTCCCGGGTGAAAACGCGTTCCACGTTCTCTCCAGAACGTGGTACGACGAGAATCAGTTTGCAGACTAAATATGGAATCGTCACTGAACATGACATTGCCCCACTGTTGTCGACTCAACTGCCGATGTTCCAAACTCCACTGTAAACGCGCGCGTTTTTGTGCGGCGTCATCCGTCAGAGGGATGCAAACGGCTGGTCGTCTGGCATAGAGACCAACTTGTCTGAGTCTCCTGAAAAAAGTTTTTCTAGAAACTATGACTCCTGTGGCTGCTGTCAGGGCTCAACCCAGTTGTCTGGCAGAATGGTTCTTCTGATGTCCCGCAGTTATCGCCAAATATCGGTCTTGACGAGCGGTTGTTACCCTTGGCCGACCTGGTACTGGTCGTCCGGTAACATCTCCAGTGGTATGAAACCTCTGCCACAGTCTAGAGATCACACACTGAGGCACATTCAGAATTCGAGACGCTTCGGTTTTAGATCGACCGAATTCCAGTATTCCAATAATTCGTTCCTTCACAAATATGTTCATTTGGCATCTTTGTGACATCTTTCGTCGTTATTGATCGTTAAAAACGCTCCGTACCACAGCAATTGTGAAATTTCTGTGTAAACTGGCCATCCCGTACGAGGTCGTTTTATACTCGTTTCGATGTGTTCCGATGCTTTGTGCATGTCAACATAGACTGAACTTTTTGCAAATGCACAATGTTTTACCCTCGTCCCACGATTCTCCAGAAGTGATTTTGAACCATTGTATCCAATGTATCCGATTTTATCGCATTTTATGAATTGTGCTTAACTTTTGGACACGAGTGTGTATACGCATGAAATTTATACATATATACAGGGTGAATCTAAATTGGTTTTACAAAATAAGAGGGGTGATAGTACCCATCCAGACGAGCAATAATTACCATGGAACATAGGGTCGCATTCCACTCTGAGAGGCAGAAAAGAGTAAAATTAGAATTTAAACATGAACTTACAACAGTGTTGGGAAAGAGAATGAACGATACCAAATGTTGCACAATCTGATTGATTGATCATAGAAAAACTCACAGCAAGTGCTCAAAGTGGCGGCTACGCGTGTCATTGCACAGTTCAAACCGGCGAAGGAATGACTGGCGCACCCTCTCGAAGATTCCTAGAGTTGTGTTAATTTTGTGTGCGGCAACACCAATTCTCGCTACGAGATCTTCAGCCGAGTCAAGAGGCGTCTGGTACATTAAAGATTTCATGTGCCCCCAGAAGATAAAGTCTAGTGGGTTGAGGTCCGGTGAGCGAGGAGGCCAAGTCAGAGGTCCGCCACCTCCGATCCATCGTGCGGGATATGTGGCATTCAAGAAGTGCCGGACCGTGCTGGAAAAGTGTGCTGGGGCGTCAGAGGCGATTACTTGTTCATGCTCAACGCGTTTCGACTTTACTCTTTTCTGCCTCTCAGAGTGGAATGCGACCTTATGTTCCATGGTAATTATTGCTCGTCTGGATGGCTACTATCACCCCTCTTATTTTGTAAGAACAATTTAGACTCACCCTGTATAGGCCATCACAAAAATCAAATGGTGGTGGCTGACGGCTTTTCAAAATGGCAGTTCTGTACTTTTGTTGGTTGTCGTTCCTTTGGCTGTTTTATTTTTTCCTTTCAAATCTTGATGATGTTTTATTTCTTATGATTTTTTCTCTTCGGTAGTACTTTGAGTTTTCGGGGGAGGGGGTAATTTGTGTTAATCTCTTTGGCTAAGCCTCACACAAATACAGAAAAAAAAATCAAAGCATCTCTTAAAAGTAACTCCTGCTTTACTCTCCTTGACAAAGTAAGGGGGCTCACTCCCTTCACATTTGCACATTGTATCTTTTTTCTCGGAAAATATATTTCTAAAGTAGTTCTTACGTCTTATATATATAGGCAATTTCATGTGACTCAATTTACAATCAGACGACAACTTTCAATATTAAATTTAATGTAAATAAAGAGTGGATGAAGATTACTAAACATTAATTGATTTATAAACTCATTGATATGTTCCTAAAGCATCTATGTCATAATTTAGAACTTTAGTGTAAATTTAGTTCCTCAATGGCAATATTTCGGAATGTGACTCACGTTAAAATAAGGGCATCAATTTTTTAAACTTTCAAAAATGACAGCTTTTCTCTTCTAACAGAAGTTAACCGGAAAAATAATTCGGATGCTCACTGAGAGTATTAGGTCATGTTAAACCTAAGAAAAATGAAATTACTGCTTTAATTGATAGTATAAATTGGCATTTTTGTGTGACTCACATTACATACTTTTGTGACTCACCTTACATTTGTGAATAATAACGTTTTTGAAAATTTTTTTTGGTGCTAAAATGAACTTTCTTATGCATATTTGAGAATAATTGCTTATTAATGAAAGAAATTACAATTAAAAAATTAAATAATGTCCTTTAAACATACTTATGTGCAGTAAAAATTCGAAGTAAATTATCACTTTGTTTCAAAATTGTGTTTAGATCTGAATTTTGCTATTTCTGTTTTGTATCAAAAACAATAATCTTCACTACTTTTTAGCAGCTTCTACGAATTCGTGTACATTATTTAGTATACATTTCCTTTTCTCCACTTGGTCTTAAACATGTCGTTTCCACTGCCTCAAATTCCGTCTACTGTACCCTTACCATGTGATGTTGCAAAATAGTTCCACGTAATGGATACTTTGTACCTTTGTTCCAGTGTGTTAAGAGACTCTACTATGTGTGTTTTGAAACTGCCCTTCATATGGACTGTCAGACCAAATTTCAACAATTGCACGCAAGTTGAAATACTTTGTAATAAAAAAGATGTATTCAATAATGACCTCTTTGAATGATCTCAATAATCTGATGCTACAGGATGGATGGACCCCAAATAATTAATAACAGCTGTAAATAAGCTAACTTGTTTCTGTTTCCTATGTGCACCTTGGATCTGATCCTGAAAGGTACAAGTGTAGTTTTCAGAAAAGTCTACTTGCTTCACGCATTGATATGCCTTAGTTTGATGGTGCCTAAAGCAAAAATGCTCCAGAATTTGCGGAATGAGACCCGAAATAATTCGATACAAATCCAAATATGACCCAGAATCTTTTATCTTTTGATGATTGTTTTCTGCATCTCGCTTCCAAAAATACCATGTCAGGCGAAATTCTTCTGTTCCAGGCAATGGATAAAATTTTTTTAAACCTTTTGCATCTTTGCAAATGCTACATTGGCTTAGCCAAAAATTTTTAAAAAGACTGCACAATATTTTTTCTGGGAATGAATGGAAGAAAGCGGGAACACACTTTAATTATAGAAATGTAATGCATTTACAACACCTATATGAAATTATCATGGTATATACATAAGCAACATCATACAGAATCTTATTTCTCAGATTTCATTCAAAAGAACATGCTTTGGGATCAATTAAAAAATCTTGCTCTTACCATGCTCTGATGGATTTTCCAGTTTGAACATTTCAAACACTTTCTTTAGTGACCACATAAGATGATGAGCTTGTTTTTTATTTTAACCTTCTGGATACTCTGGACCAGCCCAACCGGCTGAATGTTTCGAGTCCCCTCGTTACAAAAGGTTTGGATTCTTTCGAACTCCTGAAGAATTAATTGCCGAAGCCCATTACGATTTCCATCCCCTATTTTATGTGCTACAAAGAGACCCGCGCGCGAATAGCCTTATTTCCTCATTGACAAAGATGTCAGGGTTATCGACAGGGAGCCTCGAAAATTGTTTATCCTCGAGCACCTAGTCTGTGAGAGATTGAGTAAATGAAAATTGATACACTTAAAAAGTCACCGCCGCTCTTTCAGTTTACCCAGGAAGAAGCTGTCCCTTCTAGGCATACCCACAACCCGACAATAGAAACCGGCACATTAGGTGATAATGGGACGACCATATATTTCCTCTCCTCCTTGGGGAAAGCATTGTAAAGGCCGTTTCGGCCGTTTTCAGTAAGTTGCCAGTAAAGCCGTTGAGCCGGCTGCCGTAACCAAAGAAGGAAACGATATTCTGCCCCGACATATGCAGAGGGTTAAAGCCATTTTCCCAAATTGTAACGCCTTTACGTCCAGGAGCCATTCAGTTACTATAATCTCGTTCATAAAATAATATAATTTTGTCTATTTTATCTCTATACTCAAGGCTGATGACTTCGAATGATTACTAATTGAATCAAAACACGTATTTAAAGTCACATTATAAATGCTGCTAAACAATTTTTTCAGCACAACTTCATTACGATGTGGTGTGCTAGGTAAATCTCGTTTTGCTTGGGTCATAGCTTTGAAAAAAGTGTTCTCATTTTTGTACAATTGAGGTATTTTTTAAAATTATTTTTGTTCCTTAAAACGCGATGCGTTTTAACTCTATTTCTAACTTTTTTCCCTTCTGAATCAGTATTTCATTGTAAGATGGTATTTTTCTTTATATTCGTCATAATTTCTATAGTTTCTCTCTATGCTTTCTTCTTTCTCTGATTCTGCAGCTGTAGTAGGTGCCATAATATAATTTTTATATTATAAAAGAAAAAGAACAAATTTCAAATAAATCTACCACAAAGTCGTTTGCACTTATAATTTTAATAAAAAATTTAAAGCCAATTATTTGTGTAAAACATTTAATTCAATGTGTGACTCACGTTACAAAATTAAACGCGTGACTCACGTTACAAAATTAAACGTGTGACTCACGTTACAAAATTAAACGTGTGACTCACGTTACAAAATTAAATGTGTTTAGTCTTTTAAAAAAAGCATGAATAAAAATAAAGTTTCATTTACTTTTACTCTTCATACTAAGTAAGAAGAAAAGTGAAAATTTTCATTTTAAACAGAATATTTTAGAATTAAAAAAACTAAGTTTTGTGACTCACGTTACATTATAGTAAGTACTTTTTCGGAAATTATTCCATAAATGTAATGGATATCTGTTACAAAATTAGACATAATTTCCTCTACTGAAATCGCTTTTCCTGTTATGCATAAAAATTAAACAGATACACACAATAATATTAGAAAAACTTGCTTGCAAAAACAGCCAAATTCACTGTACAAAATCTTCACATCTATGGCTTTAGAACAGCTGACCATGTACTGATCAAATAAATGCGTAATGCGTTGCCAAATTCAAGTTTAAAAACGTTAAACTATCTAGAAAAGAACTAAAGAAAATTTGAGTTAATTTTCAAAATATATTTTTCATTTTCAAGTGTCCCATGTTTCGTGGAATTATACATATATATATATATATATATATATAGTCCAGTCTTTAGTGTTTTCAAATATATATATATGTAAATTAATTACGGAGAAGGTGAACCTCCCACAAGCTTGCTATTGCCTTTCTGCTTTGTATTCATAATTTATTTAAGCACTACACACCCGAGCTGAAAATGTTTCTGCACCTTCAGGTGCCAGGAGCACGTATTAATTTCTGCCTTTGCTTTGAGTGCCCAAATGGCAAACAAAATCGTTAAGCAATGGCCTTTCTATTAAGAGTGTCAATAGCGCCCTCTCTTGGCAGAAGTGGATAATCGATTTTGCCCTGCTAATGGCAGGATGAAGAGGGGAAAAAAGATAAAATGGGAATAAAATAAAGGTTTTCATTCTCTAGTGTCTGTCAAAAGAGTCCAGCCTTTAGTGTTGATAGGCAAGTTTTTTAAAAGGATATTTCTCCTACCCCTTTTTAGTTCGTTTCGGAGATTTGGAAGCGATCCAGTGAGAAAAAAGCTTATTTCAAATAATATGCAAATAGGGAATATCACCCCAAAAAATAAGCAAACAATTATAAGTGCCACTTTGGAAAATATCTGGTGCTATGATCTTATATTTCGATTTATATGAATACGTAATATCGATATATTCAAAATTTCGATGGTAAATAAACCCTGTATTGGGAAATAGGTTTTAAATTTTAACAGAGTATTTTGTCTTTCCCTTCGTAAATAAATTTTGTTTCATATTTGTTAGTAAAATAAGAGATATTCATGAATATTTTAAATAATACATTTAACCCTCCATGTGGTTTGGACGAGACATCACTTCCATAATGATTTGAGCAAAAATTATTATGTAAGTGCATTTCGAATATGATTCACTTTGAATTTCAACAGCCAAAATAGAATTGATTGTAAAACAAAGTATTGAACTAATAAATCATATTTATAATCTCGAGGTCTTTTGAAGCAGCGAAGTTTTGATGTTATTCTTACTTTTGCCAGTTATATTATTTATCGATATTTCCCAACTATATTACTCTAGCATTGGGATACAATTATTTTTAATTGAGTAATTTGTCATTTATATTACATAATTACCGAAAAACAGTAAAATAGAGTGAAAGATAATCTTACAGCTAACACCGAGTAATGTCCTTTTACTCATAGATGGTGGAACTCCATTTGATGCAATACACAGATAGGCACCCATATGAAGTCGGCTGACTTTAGTAATGTTTAGGTAGGTTCCTCTGACTGTCGTAACTATTCAAAGACAGAAAATAAATGCATCAGTTCTGTACGAATTACATTTTAAAGCAATACATACCAATAAATTTACACACATTCTATTTCCTTCAAAATCTAAAATATTCTTCTTGGGATTTTTAATTCAGACATGAAGAATGTATAGAATGAATTCGATCTTGATGCTAAGATTTAAAGATTTAACTAGTGTAACACGGTGTTAAAAGACGTTTAGTCAGAAAAGGGAGAGGCAAAAATGCTGCGTGTTCAAATCGCATCAGGGTCACCAGTTGTGGCAACGCTTGGAAGGAAGTCACAACGTCAGTCAATCAAAAAGTACTCCATGGTGGAGACTGATACAATGTCATACAGGGTGAGTCTAAATTGTTTTTACAAAATAAGAGGGGTGATAGTACTCATCCAGACAAGCAATAATTACCATGGAACATAGGGTCGCATTCCGCTCTGAGAGGCAGAAGAGAGTAAAATTTGAATTTCAACATGAATTTACAAGTGTTGGGAAAGCGAATGAACGATACCAAAAGTTGCACAATTTTATTTATTGATCAGAGAAAAACTCACAGCAAGTGCTCAAAGTGGCGGCCACGCGTGTCGTTGCACAGTTCACACCGGCGAAGGAATGTCTGGCGCACCCTCTCGAAGATTCCTGGTGTTGTGTTAATTTTGTCTGCGGCAACACCGATTCTCGCTACGAGATCTTCAGCAGAGTCCACAGGCGTCTGGTACACTAAAGATTTCATGTGCCCCTAGAACAAAAAGTCCAGTGGGTTGAGGTCCGGTGAGCGAGGAGGCCAAGCCACAGGTCCGTCACGTCCGATCCATCGTGCGCTACCGACCAGGCCATCTTGCTTAGGAGATATGCTACGTAGGCAGGTACAAAACGACGTCAGAGGGGATGACTTGTTCATGCTCGACGCGTTTCGACTTTACTCTTTTCTGCCTCTCAGAGTGGAATGTGACCCTATGTTCCATGGTAATTATTGCTCGTCTGGATGGGTGCTATCACCCCTCTTATTTTGTAAAAACAATTTAGACTCACCCTGTATATAACTGTAGGTTTATTTTTGAAGTGGTGAATAAATTTCCCTCAGTATCCCCGTAAATTTAACAGTACTTGACTTTGATAGGCTCTAACACTAATTGACTGATTACCAATTGTGTTAAACCGTGCGATTTGTATTAAGACCGCAGTTGTACTTCCGTATGCGAGGTAGTGTAATAGATGCTTGCTATCATTTAAATGTTTTGTGTTGCCCTTAGGAGTCGAGCGTGAGTGAAGGCCGGCAAATTTTGCAATAAGGCTGAGCGGTGATGGATAGTGAAGATGTGATAGGAATAGAAGCAATGAATAACATCCCTGGACTTCGGACATTTGTAAGTGATATGCATCGAAATTGGCTATTTAATTGTTCATCATGGAACTTCCATCAAAATTAGTACCATTTAAAACGACCGCCTTCTAGAATTTGCGGGAAGCGTCATCTGGCTTGTTTTGAAAGCGCTCATATACACGTTAACCAGTCACCAATAAAGACAACACATGGAAAGACTTCAACGGCATTCAACTTAAAAGTGCAGATAGGTTATACTGCTCTATATATACTACTGTAAAGTTGATTTTTGTAGGGTGGCTAAGTTTCCTACACAGAAGTAAGAACTAAAAATTTATACAATTAGAAAATTATTTTGAGAAAGAATATGGGCTGATAAGGGCACGAGATAATAGCTCCCTCTCATCAATTGCTTCTTCCGCACATTTCTTTATGAACGAAACTGTTCTGAATTACTAATTAAAAATGTTTAATTTCCCTTTCAAATTTGTGAGAACCACGTGATATTAGAGAATATTTCTCTCTTCATATTCAAATTATTCTTTCCCTAATCGTATTGGAAAGTCAAACCGAGAGAAAAGCTCAATTGGTATTTCTCCCTTTTATCTTTCGTAGTAGAATTTTAATATTTATTGTATGTGTACTATGCATCATTGCTTCAGAAACATGTCGATTTTGTTAGTGTCGCAATTTTTACTATTTCTTATAAAACTTCCACTAGTAAAATAGTTATTTAAAAAAATACGTTCATATGGTCATTGTTTTAATGTACGTGTATTTACAAATACTTTTGTGTAAGTTGCTTGCTTATTGCTTCGTCTTTGATGATGAATGAAATGTTAAATGGTCTTGTACATTCTTAATACACTGTACACTGTTTCAATACTTTTTTTTGGCTGTTTCAATTGTAGTATTTATAATGTGTACATGAGTCATGGATTCAGACATATGTCGATTTTGTAAGTGATCTTAACACGATTGTTACTATTTCTTTCAAACTTCCACTAATAAAATAGTTATTATTTTTAAAGAAGACTTTCATGTGGTTATTGCTTTAAGGTGCGTGAATTAAAAAATTACACGGTGTGTAAGTTGATTGCTTATTGTTTCGTCTTTGATAATTGATAAATTTTAAGTGGTCTTATATATATACTTAAAGTAATCTGCATGATTTCAATACACATTTTTAATAGCTTCTATTTCAATTTGTATAACTTTTACTCCGTCAATAAATGATCATTTTACTTGTTGGTAAGGAGTAAAAATTTTGAAAGCTAATTTCTGTCTTATCTTATTTATATATAGTTCTGGGGTTAAAAATATACAATAGTATAATAGTTCAGATAGTTTGTCTTAACTAACTCGCTAAACATAAACAAGATACTTCATACTGTACTACTTTCCACAAAAATACGATGAAACATTCGATAACCCAAGTCGTTTCGATTACATCCTGCATAATTGACGGCACAAAAACGCCATTCTAATCAACAGATTCCAGCTTTCTGGAAACTTCCGTCACAGAGATAAAATAAAATTTCGACAGAGCCCACGCACAGTCCCAGGACGCGCCAACTTCTTTTCATTATAATTTCTATTCACAAAGCAGCAAAAATGAAAGTGCACTCTTTTTTAAATATTTCGTTCCTTACCTTTACTCTTCCCGATGGAAATTTCCTGGCCGTCCTCCCGCCGCCACGTGACATCCGGTTCCGGCGAGCCTTTGGCGACGCATCGCAAACTGACATCAGTGCCCTCTCGTACATCCGTGTCGGAACTTGTAAGCTCTTCGTCCAGATAGGGGGGAACTGCGGGAAGATCAGCGATGCAAAATTAAACTCTTATATTTTGAGAAGGGGAAAATAAGAAAATAAAGACCCCTTATTAGGTTTTAAGCTAACAAAAGAGTATTGATTAAACGTGTTGAAGCTGATGGCAAAGCCATTTTTGGCATTAGTGTCGATGCACATGTATGCGTCTGGTTTGGGAGAATTTATTTTTAACCGTGTGCCTGTTTTCTCATGGAACTAATGAATCTTATATTTCGTGGCTTTTAACCCTTCCAGTGGTTTCGACACGATATCTTATCAATAAATATCTGACCAATTCATATATCTGAACATCATATATCTCGTCATCAGGATTTGTTGATTTTTAAAGATGACGAGACCAAGTTTAGAGTTAGTTTTTTTATAAATACATATTATCTCGTTCGTCAAGATCTGGTCAGTTTTACTAATGACAAGATATTTAGTCAAGACAACCACAAGGAGGGTTACAAATAGTTGTTTCTTCAGTTTGAATTAACCCTCCTGGATGTTTTTGTTCGAAAACTGCCCTGTAGAAGCCTGCCTCTGATGCCCGTACCAAATTTTCACCAATTCTGGACAAGGGACAGTTTGTTTTTCCTACTAGGATCTTCATACCGTTTTGGAGTAATATGGCAGTTTTGCCTCGACGCGGTATCTCGTGATTAACAAACTGACCAGCAACTTAATGAACGAGATATCTGGTCAAGGCCACTTGGACAGTTAAGAGACAGGGTTGGTGTACTTCAACTACAGAATGACCATATTGGGATATTACGCTCTCAATTTTCCATTGTTTTTATCTGTAAAAGTAACATAAATAGCAAACACACACGATAGTAGGTGTTGAAAAGTCTTTGTTTCTCGGACAAACATGATAAAGATAACTTTTAGCCAAGCTAACATTATGTTTTACTCCCGCTTCTAGGATTCAAATCCCTGTGTAAGCATGAGTGAGCATAGTGGCTGAAAATTCACTGCAAATCATAGGTTATAGTCTAATTAGCCCTCAAGCAGCGGTGATGACCCTAAAGCCGCAAGCCAACTAAGATTCAGATTCATACAGCCAATAAATGCTAAATTAATGTAAAGTTATAGAATACATAAGGCGATAAGAAAGAAGATTGAGTAAAAATAATAAAAAATTGAGTAAGAAAAAAAGAACGAATAAAACCAGAAGCGTACATACGTGGATTTGGAAATGAAGGGTAAGTACAATTTACGAAGGCCGGATATTTAATGAAATTAGTCACGATACATATTGAATAATTGTGCTTGGGTTTCCATTATATGCATTAAGGAAAAGTTTTGATATTTTATGGTACAATATTTTCCATTTAAAAATGAGGAACATTAAAATCTACACATGGAAATAAATATAAAATAGATTTTTTCATAAAAATAGAAGCAATGCTATTCCAGGTATGTTAGATTGTTATATATTCACTCATTTAAAGGACGCTCTTTTTTTAACAATTGACTGAAACTAAATAAGTCAAATACTCTTCGTGTGTTCGAAATTCAAAAAGTAAAATACTTCCCAAGTATGGAAATCATGGATTATTATTGGAAAGTATGGATTGCTTTAACATGCTTACGTAAAATTGGGTTTAACTAGTACAAATACGACCGTTTAATTGCTTGACGTTGAATGTATTGTATTTAAATTAAACAAATATTCATTTTTGTTTCACTAAGCAATACATTATTTTGAGAATTGCATGAAAATTATGTAAATTTATTTATATAAAATCAATTTACCTATTAGTTTACTAACTTTAAGCAGTAATATAAAAATTCTTAGAGAAATAATTACCTGCTATTTCAAAAAAAATATTCAGAAAATTGTATTTATAGTTTTCAAAATGCATTAGTCTTCATAAAACAGGGAGAATGGAATAATGGAGTTGCGTATTGGACTTGTAGTTACTCTACGTAAATTTTAATAAACTAATTACAAATAACTATATAAATAAATGGAATTCAAAATCAGCTTTGTCTGTTAGAATCTAATGTGCAAAATATTAAGGGCCGTTTTGCAAATATTTGTTAAATAAGTTAAACTTTAAATTATGTCTGAAAATAAGGTAGCTGTAATTTTGAATTGCCTTGTAGCAAAATATCAATTAAATGTATAATAATATGTAAACTTGTAGAGAATAGAATATTCCAGTTTACGGAAACAAATATAATCTTCTTTGATAAACTAAAATATATAGTTTCTACTCTGTGATTACATAAATCTATACTGCAGATAGGTATAATCTTATAATTATATTTATTGTTAAACAATTTAATAAATCAGACAGTACCAAAAATTACTGTTGTTATTTCAATGTTATTTGTTAAATATCATTTGTCTTCTCAGATACCTTTGAGCGGATATATTAGTTTGTCCTGACAAAAAATAAAATGTAGCAATTTATGTTATTTCCTGCAAACTTTAAGGGTTTATTGAAAATTATGCCTTTGCAGTATGTACAAATGGATTTATATCATGTATTTCCTTTGAATGGGTTAGTAAGAGGAATATTACTAACCCGAATGAATTTTCATGTTTATTAATTAAACGAAGTTGTGTGGTGTCTGTCATTTGTACTACAGAAAAACAACACAACGTAGAAACATGAAATTGTGCACAAAGGTAATTTAAATGTCGAGGATGTGCATGGATTTTGATTTTCGAATTTGCGAGTTATATATAGGAAAAGTTTTAAAAACCCTGAAAAACTAATGTGTTTTGTGGAAGTTGGTCACAGAAATGTGCGGTTTCACGAGATATCAGTCAAACTCCGATTGCTTTACCAGTATTGCAGGAGAAAAATGTTTTTCTAAAAATTATTTTTACATAATCTAAATCTTAATTCTTTATGTTCGAACTTATTTATTTGTTTCCAAAATATGACTTTTTCGAATATTTGAATAATAATACAAAATTAATTGAAAACATTTAATTTTGAAAATTTCATAGTGATGGAATTAATTTTAAACACAAATTTTACCTAAATTGAAACTATTTTAAATTTCATTTTGTAAGAGACGAATCTTTACTAAGCGAAATGAAAGAGAAAAATCCTCTGAATAGTAAAAACTTCATTTTGCTACTCGATATGTAGCAATACTAGAATCAATGTTTTATTTTTAATTACATTTAGACTTCTGAGTATATGCACTGAAACAACGAAATGTGTTCTTGAGCCTTTCTAGGTATTACGAATATGTGCTCTGTTTCTAAATATATCATTGTTTTTATTGATATTTTATTCTGAGTGTTTTTTTTAACTATTCCTGAGCAGATTCGAAGTTCAAACGCAATACATTTGCTCACATATTTCGATTTTCATAATTCTATATCTTTTGAATGACCGAAATTCCATTTATGTTCGTTAAGCTGATATTTATGCATTTATGTGTTCTAGTATTTTATATGTCGTAAATAAATTATTTAGGTAGGTAGGTATTTAATTAAAATCACACTGGAACAACATAACGGGCTATTTAAATTATTTAGGAATTAAGTCTTAATGAATTATTTGTTTTTGTGCCCAATACGCTAAATGATTTAGTTAATTTCTTTAGTCTTTGAGCATTCAGCCAAATTCTTATAACCAAAGTCCTTGGTTTAACATATTTGGCTGTGGATATATGTTTCGTAAAAGAAATAGAATATACAAAAGTAAACCTTTTAAAAGAATGTTAGCTAATCGTATGTTGTAATTATTCAGTTTGAAATTTTGCATTGGCTTCTCTTACAAGACGATTAAAATCAGTATAACGTATTTTTTTCATGTTTAAAATTAATTAAATTATAGAGATTTATTGAGATATGTACTTAACTGTCACGTAGCTACATACATACATATATACTAGTGATATATACTACATATGTAACTACATATATATTCAAAAACCACATTTCCAAATTGTAAAAAAAAAGCATTCAACATGAACTTGAATGTCAGTTGAACTAAAGAAAAATTGAAATGAAACTTTATCAGTTTCAAAAGACTATTAATCTTAGAAAACATCCGACCTAAGACTTCTTAAAAATTACAAAAAATTGCCTTCATGACAAAAGATCGATGTTGCTTACTTTAAGAGTTGTAGCTGTTCTTTTCAACTTACGTATAAAACGTTTATTGAGAACAGTGATTTTTTTTGCAAAAAATGCTTTCAAACGATTTACGTTTTCTGAAAATGTGTAATCGATTGCCTTTGCGACCTTTGCTATGAAAGGGATTTTCAGTGCAAGAAAATGAATCACCGGAAGACAAGGATTTTGCTTCCGGTTACCCAGTACGGAATGCATACAAAAAGCACGTTCTATCACAAAACACTAGCGCCATCAACATTTAACTTTTTAGAAAAGCCTCTCAAACGAAATACATTTTATTTTAAAACAAGCTCTTTGTGATTTCATGTGCCTGAGAATGGACTTTTCAAGAAATGCATTTGCTTTTACAGAAATTAACCAGGAATTTACCATGCGTCAAATTACATTATCATCCAACTGTTAATGGAAATTGGAAATATCGTATCTCTCATGCAAATGTACCGCAAGTTAAAATATTAATATGTAGGTAGGTATTTTAATTAACATCACACTTTAGCAACACAACGGGCGATTGGAAACGGTCCGGGATCAGTCCCAAAGGGAAAGATACGAAGACCACACCAAGTAATTTTGAGCCACAGTCTGATATCGATGCAACATCTGAGCTGGGTACAAGACTATCGTTGTAGGTTCGGTATTTCAACCCGTGCAGAAACGGTTAATATTCTACTAGTTTAATAATATTTGCCGTTATAGAGAGTATTCCAAAAGATTTAATTCTTTTCAAGTACAAATTATGCGACAGTTTTAAATAGGTGTGAGCCGTTCCATAAATTCTCTTAATATTCAGTGAATTAGTGAGGAGACACCGATGAATAGGAACTGTCTTGTAAATAGTAAATTTATTTTAGTTATGTAAACTATCTATTGCAGGTTACCTGATTTGCTTATGCAGGAAAGGGTAACTTATCAAGGGATGTATTCATTTTTGATTATTATTTCAAGTTAAAACTTAGCACTAAATATCTTATAATTAAACACAAAACACGGAAGGAAATTTTACGACAACGTTCAGTGTATAATAAATGTATATTTATACAAAATCTGATTCACTGGTAATACTTTAGAGTTATAAATAATGTTATGCAATTTTGTCATCTTTAGTTTTTTAATGCTTTCTAGAATCAATTGTGTACTGCCACACGTTGTAACCAAGCTTTTCAAATAAAACTTGAAAGTATTTTTAAAAATAATAAAAATCCCTTTTTTATAAATTATTTACAGTAAATATCTTCGATGTTTCTCGAAACGCCAAACGTGCATACGTAATCGTAGGAAAAATCAAGTTCAAAGCCCAAACTTTAGAGACATAATAATGCCAATAGAAATATCATAACATCCTTTCCCAAGCGCTTTTACAAAGCAACGCAGAACTTTTATTGAGTTTAAACCTTTCATTCTTGACTTTTTCTCCTTAATAAGAACAAAAGATAAAAAGAACAAAATAAAATGGCGGAAAAAATGTGGTACCTAAACTACAAGATAACTTCCTAGGCCTTCTTGCTACAAATTAGGTAAAAATGTGTGGAAAAGCACTCAGAAAAGAAAACTTTCCCATTGATAGTACGGGGATTAAGGTGAACCTATTTTTGTTCCAAGGCTGCAATTTTTACTTTCTTCGAGAGAAGGGTTCGTACTAGTGTTTTGGGTCGAGAAGTTTCATTTCTTTAAGACACCGGTGGATTTTCCAATAATTGGATCGGGTTTTCTCACAGTTACTACGTTATGAGTTTACACGGAATCCTCAGTTCAATGTGTAATTACGTTTATAGTTTGACTTTTTCTTCTCACACATGAATAAACAAAGACGGAAGAGAGGCTTTAGTTAAATGTAAGCGACATTTTATCCATAACGTTAGCTAATGGATTAGGCCATATGCTAAGGGAAAAATGTTACAAGAAAAATATGTATACTAATTGCATTATTGGCTGTTTTTTGCCGTGGCCTGCTTTTCTAATGCTTCGTTTTTTATACGAGAAATAAATACGCAGAAGTGGATAAATTCTATCGATGTGAAATTATATACTAACTTTGTTTCTTAAATTAAGTTCTTCACACACATCACTTCCTTGTTAATTTCAACAGGAAAATATTGAATCTTGAAGTATGCAGATGCATACAATACAACGCAGTGAATATGTATGTATTTACAGTGTTTAAATTTCTTCAAAATATGAATTATGACTGATCCTGTATGCCAGAAATCTATTTTGAATCTAAAAGGATCAGTTTAGAAATGACATTTCATCTCAATCAAATAGGTGTTATTGGTATAGGTGGTTGGTTGAGTTTTGAGGCATAAGAGCTATATTTGGCCAAGCTGAGCCTTACTATATCAAGAAAATGTAAATTAAAGTGGGCCGAAGAATGATTTGCTTCAAGTAAATCGCTTTTGTAATGGGGTAGAAAAGATCTCTAATCTTTAAATAAATACCTGTATTTTTAAAAATTATTTTTATTTAACGTTTTTAGGCCTCAACCGAGAGTTAAATAATGACGAAATTTGCTAGAAATGGAAAAAGGCATTTTGTTATACTATTTTTTAAATAATATTATTTTAATTTGCAATATCTAATAGATATATTTTAGAGAATTATAAAGCATGTACAACACTTTATCTGCGTTAATCATAACCTTTTTACTACGAAATCGAAATAATTAGATTAGACGTCAGGAATTATATTGTACTTTCAGAGATGTTCACATTCAACCTATCCTTTTGGATTACTGTTGCAACTGCAAACACTGGAGTAACTAACACTAGCCCCCTGTACCTATAGTCCTAATACCTTTTACGAGCTGATTCTGAGAGTAATGTAACTGAACATGAGTCTTCAGCAAGTACTTTTGTTTTGCAAACTATTAAAATATTAGTAATTCCTAAACTGATGATGAGGCATCAAGTAGAATGCCTTATTTTTGACACTCAATGTAAGCTTCTACTTTTAGTTTTACCAACAATCGAGTGCGTTTTAAAACATTTGCTTGTTAAACACGAACAATAATACCAAAATTCTGGTAAAGAATCCAGTATTCGTAAGGCATTAGAAGTATGGAAATATAGAATAAATGTGGAGAAAAGCACCCATATCAACAGTTTGCCGAAAAAGGATGTTGCAAATGATATACAAGAACTATGACAAATAGATCTTTTAAGGTATCATAAAGTAAAACGTTATACTATGATTTGCAATTAAAAGCTCTTAAAAATCTTATAAGATTTAGTCATACAAATTTGTCATATTTTTTACGTGTTCTTGTAAAAGGAATCAAAAGGTACCATTTAAAGAAAAAACCAGAAGTGATCGTAGAACATTACGAAAAATGGTAATAAGTTCAATATATTTTGCTGAAACGAATACAATTTAAGAAATATTAAAATGTTGGTTGATTGGGAAAGGGAAGAAAGGAAGCATAAGGTGTCTGTAGCTACAAAATGCATCCCTGACATCAAAAGTAATGAAAAAAATATTTGCTGGTACCAAAAGCTAACAATATTACCGACTAGAGAACCTAAACCTTCAACATCGAAAATAATAGAACCTAAAGTTTCGAGCAGAAATAAATTAATCGTAAATAAAGTTGCAACTAGTAAAAATAAGATAACTATAAATTAAGTTAGCTTATTTATTAAGTAAATAAGTGATAGAAATAAATTAAATTCTAAAACGCTTACAAGGGTGTGTGATACATAATGTGTTTCGGTCAGGATTTGCCAATGAATTAATATCAAGGAATTGATTTTGAAGCACTTATTTCAACACTTAGATGGAACCTATGAGTCGTAGAGAATATTCGAGAGCAATCGGAAAAGCATACACCGAATGTAAAATACTTAATTTACAATTTGGCAATTTCTTACGATTTATCCGAAATTGACCAAAAGGGTATGGATTTAGACTAACGATATTTATTGAACATTTGCAAAGCTGTAACGTCTAACAATGTCCTTAGAATTTAGCTAATTATCGCAGGCTCGATGGTGACAACCGCATACCGCATTCTGATATATTATGTGTCGTGTAAGAATTTGTCATTGAAATTAAAAAATATTTCAGAATTCATTTTAGGAGTTCATGCACCAATGAGGTATGTGATAAAGTGTCATATTTCATGTAAAGATGGAGCCTTGAATGTTTTTAAAATGATTTGTGCATTATCGTTATTTAAGTGATGATCAAAGATAAGAAAATCGCCGGGTGACAAGTTGAGGCTACACAGCGACGTTTGCACCATGTGTGTAAAGATTTCTTAACGTCTATGCGTGATATCATTATAGATAGTAATATTTCTTTGTTAGCTAAACAATAATATAAATAAACTGCAAAATTTCCAGTAGCTGCTGTGTAATTAGGATATACTCCTATAGCAATAAGAATAAAAATAATTGTACTACTAAATAAATAAAATTCCGATTCTAAAGAGCAGATAAATTAAAGAAATGTACAAAAAATAAGAAGTAAAGATTCCTAATTGAAAAATCTATTATTAGATTACATAACAATCGTTTCAAAATGGTTCAATGGCATCCATGCAAACGAAATTTTTCAAACTACGAAATTTTTAAACTATTAAAATTATATCTATATATAATTCAGATTAAAGAAGGCATAAGCGAGTTCAGCTATTGGTGATTTTGTGTCTTCATGAGTTTAAAACATTAATCAGATTAATTAACCTAAAACAACTCAGTTTTCAAAAAATTAGTTAGTTTTAGATGTTTAAAGAAATCTTTAACATTTTTATTTTTAAAAAAAATTTGAAACAAAAACATAACCGACTCGTGATTCTAAAAATAGATTGTTTAGAAACTGTAAAGGATCTACCAATAAATTTAAAAACTTCAAATATTCAATCTAAACACATAAAAATCCTCAGATAAGATCTACAATTGATTATGAACATATTTAACACTATATTAAGAAAGGGAATATTTTTTTCACCTTTTGTTTTTAGAAAATCAATAAGACTTCGAAATTCAAACTTAAGAAATTTTTATAAAATAATTTATGCACTTGAATTATCTAAAATTCTTGTTTGACCCTTCTGAAGTATGAATGATACACACCTCTTCTATTGCTTATGGACTTGAATAACATGAAATAGATTCAATTAAATAGAAATATAGATCTAAAAATAATTATCTATAAACAGGTAATTAAAATATTAAAAAAATCATATTTATAGCATTTGTATTTTCATCTAAACAACATTTTCTTTTATTAAATGTTATGATTTTGGCTTTAATATGAAAGTTAAAATTATCATTTAAATACATTAAAATCATTGGGTGTTTGAAATTTTATGAATATTTCGAATAAGTAGTATTTGTTTTCTTGAGAAGAATTGTTAAACGTGTATCCTATTATAGATTATCATATCCTATTAAACTCATCATATATGAAAGCAGTTGTAACAGCATAAATGAAAATATTGTTTTTCAAAGTAATTTAATCTGTAAATTTGTAGTATTGTTTCGAATATAATGCCTCGATGGTTATATTCGAAAAGAATTAAATTAAATTTGCTACACCTTGCAAAGAATAAATAGCTGATAAACACGATAAACAGCACCTTCCATCCCAAAGTATTTCTGAAAAGAAAGTCTCTAAAAAGCATTCAACAAGTCGGACACAAATTGAATTAACTTTGACAATGTCACAGTAATGGGACTGATTCACTTTAGTGAGTTACTTAATAAAGGAGAGTTTGCTATTGGGAGAAGCAAATTCTGACATTGTTAGTTATTTTCAACTTTGTGTTGGTGAACTACCATTCAACTATGAGACTGAATGTATAACAAATGTAGAATACATTCAATTCTGAATGGTTCATCATAAGGTAAAATGAAAGCTTTCTTTGGTTTTGAAAAGACATGACATATTACAAACACTTACTCATTCTAGTATACGTATGTGGAGATTTATTTTGATAAATCTAATTCTTGAATGAATGATTTAAAAAATATTTTACATTCTCAAAATGAAATTAAGTCTTTGAATTTTATTTAAGGAATACATTCTAGGTATTAACTGCGTGCATAATGCTAAATTTCTATTTAAATATAGAGTAGAGCCCATTTAATTGTATTAAATTTAAGGTTATTTAAGTAAGCAATTTCACATTGCAACTAATTAATGAAAATTACTTTTAAAATAATAATTACATGTAACAATTAACTGTATAAATAATACAAACATTTTATTCAAACATAAAGCAGCGTTAATTGTATTAAATGTAACATCATTTAAAAGTTAATAGTTCTGAATTTCAACAAATTAACAAAACTTAATTTGAGACTAATAACTGTTTCATGAAGAATTTTATTTGGAGAGTTGTTTTCGAAAAATACAAATGTTGGAACCTGGTCCATTTAGTTAATTGAAAATATTTAGTTAAGTATATTTTGTGCTCGTTTTATAGTGAAAAGTTTCGTTGACGAGTGACAGCTTTCGTTTGTAGAAATTAAATAAAACGATTTGTTAGAAAACGTGTTCATGTTGAAATAGTAATTGCGTAAGTTCTAATAAGTTTGATTGTTTGTCAAATAGTGATGATAAAATTTTAGTTAACTGAAACAACTTGGAATTGGGAAATTGGAATTTGGGTATATTTCTTAGCTTTAAAATAAATGTCAGGCAATCAAAATAAACAGCAACAAAATGTGTGCACGCCAACGCTTCAAGTGGCCACTTTTTAACTACAACCGATCAGCAGACTTATTTAGAGGAATCGAAATTAGGATAGCGCTAAAACAATTGTTTTCTCAATCCCGGTTAGCCATGGTAAATTAAATTGGAAATTTAAAGGTTAACGTTGCGAACAAACGATTCGAACCCAAAGCTTGATGAGCCAGGGCGTTAAATAACCAAAAAACAGATATCTAGCACTTGGCGTTGTTGGAAAATGAGTTCAATCCCAATTTATCCTATTTTTATTTTTCCACTTATAAAAATAAATTCCAATTATCTGCTCATTTTCAAAACATTACAAGTCCATATCAGATTTTCATTTTATAATATTATGTCTACCTTTAAAAATACGCTGAAATAGCATATTTTTCCAAATTAACTCTATCTGCAAAGACATAGCTATATTTTATTTTAATAGTATTCCGTGCAGGTAGTAATAAGTTGTTTTTATTTTATAAAAAATTCAAAGATACGGATAGGACATTTTCTGAAAAGAAACTATACAGCTGTAAAGCGTGACGTTATTTTTAAAGTTAGCAAGACAAACACAGACTTGTAAATTTCACTATTTACTATAACTGATTGGTTACTGGTTTTATTTTCTTAAGCTGATTGGCTATAGTTCCATTTGCTTTTTAAAAGCATAATATGAACTCTCTCTCTCTGTTCAACTTTGTGCACAAACAAATTAAATTCAAATGGTGACGTAATAAAGATTGTAACATAACTTTTATTAAGTGATAATATAATTTATGAATTCCCTTAAGTCGCTTCACAGTGTTACATGGAAATATGAACTTGATAGATTCTATAGTATCGTAATTAGATTATTATTCATTTCTGCAAGTAATTCGGTCACGGAATATTCAGCCAGGATACAGGTGTTCAATTTTTTCACCTGCCTTTCTTGTTTTTTTTATATAATTTTATTAAGAAATAAACGTGTGATTAAATATTACGAAATAAATGTCAAAGAGACTGGAAAACATAATAGCATACCCAATTGGAGAAAATTTAGGTATATGGTAAGCCGTCATTGTCCTATTTAAATAGCCGTTTGTTGACTAACATAAGTTACCAATTTGGCGATTTACCAATTCTTGAGTTTTGCGTCTAAAATTTATCCATTTTTTTAATTGAACAACAATGTCTAATACTGGTTAACCAAAAACAACTATATCAACTAAGGCTGAAAATCAAGTAGGAATACTTTGATACATAAAAAGAATAAAGTATCCCTGTTATCACAACTGTACCCAAACATAATTTATCACAAGAATAATATAGTATTATCTTACGATACGAAAAATCTTATAGTAGAAAGCTTAACAATATGTTACAGTATAGCCGTTTCAAATCCCCAATTAAGCTCTGGTTATTCCCAATTAAGCTCTGGTTTTCTCAACTGATATTTTATCTCATAAATTCAATTCGGCCTAAGAAACTTGCATTTTATTTTAAAGAGGTAACTGAATTTCTTTCAAGATTGTTCACAATTCTTGAAGATGCCCACTTAAGAAATTGAATATTTTCAAAGTAATTCTCTCAAAAGATAATAATGAAGACTTCTAATTATATATTACTTCTGTTTTTTCAAGCAAGTTCATTACAAGTTTACGCAAAAAACAACAAATATCCTTATTCCAAAGAAATTTAAACGCAGTGCTTAAACTAAATGCCGAAGAAATAACGGTGAAATGCACGGCAAATACATTGGCCTCTACAGGAGACATGATAAATCCGCGGACAATAAATAAGACGTTAAGTGATAAAACGTTTAAAATCCGACATTAACGTTAATCCCTACCGTGCAATGCGCACAAGACCATTAATAACATTTTTCTATTCCGAAAGCAATCATTCGTGTAATGGCTTCAAATAGGATTTAAAATATCAAAGCATCTGCTTTTTATTCGTTTGCGGTTTACCACGTTTTACTTAAGTAAGCAATTTATACGTCTGGAAGAGAAGTCCCCAACTTGGAATTTAATACGCATCCAAAATGTATTCTCCCAAACCGAAGCAGGAGGAAAACAATTGATGGATATTTCCTTCTCTAAATGCACATTTGCAGAGCGATGAGTTCAGACTCGATCAAATAACGTTATTGTTCAGGAGATCACCCATGTAAAGAGGGGAACAAAGAAAATAATATTGTGCATACGCAATGCTGTTGACTTTAATCCATGATTGCTTTATAATGGATTTTGTATTAAAATATACTTTTCCCTTTGTTCTTGCGCCCGTCCCAAGAGTTCTGAGGGTTAAATAGCCTGTGAAAATTCGAGGCATGCAAAATATGCAAACATATGCAATTTTTTATCGAACTTGGGGATTCTTTCGAGCTTCTCTTAATGCATTTGGAACAATAAGCTTATAAGCTCAAGTATACGGTCATAAAAACACAGGATAGAGAGTAATTTTTGTCTTGCATTGGGAAATACGTAGAGTTGGCAAATATAGTTTTATGTGTACAATGCTGAATTTTGAATTCTTTGTTCTTCAAACGTTACCTGATTTTGATGTTCTTTCAATGCAATCGCAGAATATTTCAGAAAACATCACGATTACCATTGGAATTTCAAGTCATCTTGTGAATTGAAATTGAGCTTAATTATTTTGAAATCAATAGTAAGGTTTTGTTTGAAAAGGAAATAATAAAAAGGTTAATATAAATATTTTATTAGCATAAAACAATTTTAAAATTAAGAATATTTTTTGGTAACTAAATATTTAGATTTAACAAATATGGTTTTATCTATACAATGCTGAATTTTAAATATTTTCGTTGATCAAATGTTATCTGGCTTTGAAACGTTTTCGATTCACTGGCAGAATATTTCAGAAAACATCGCGATTACCTCTGCAATTGCAAATCATCTTGAGAATAGAAGATTAAGCTTAATTATTTAGACATCAATAGAGTAAGGTTTTGTTTGAAGGAAAAATAAAAAAGAGACTAAAATAAATACTTTACTAACATAAAACAATTTTAAAAATAAAAATATAGTTTTAGTGAACTAAACTAAATATACACGTAACTTTTCACATTTTCTCACTTGAGTTTTGAATTAGTAATTACGGTATCCTATGATATGAATTTAAATTACTGATATCTTGTTAATTTAATATTATGTTGAATTCAATGTTTTATACTAAAAGCTAGACTGTTTTAATTACTTCGATGTAAAGTAACTTCATTTTTTCCGAATTCAGACCAAGGAACATGCCCTCAGGCAATAATATTATTAACATTGCCTCAGGCGAATTTTTATTTTTATTCTTCTGTTTTTTAGATAAGAGAAATCAATCCTAAAGTTCTTTTTATATTTAAAGAAAATAAAGTATTCCCAAAAATATCTTTTGAAAGTAAAAACGTATGCAAGTTTCTGAGTTTAAAAACACAATTTTACTTTAAAATAAATTAACGAACTATTATTATACATGAATTCTTGGATCAGATGGTAAACCATATTTTGTCTGGTTTCAGTAGTTTTCAGTATTCCAATTTCAATCTGCTAAAAGCCTAAACACATTAGACTAATAAAAACCAAGCCTAATTCACTCACAGGCTGTAGTATCAGCGTCGCGTAGTTCTGAACTTAGCGATAACTGTAGTCAACAACACTAAAAGACTGATAAATAACATTATGGAAGCAGGCTGGAATATTGTGTGACAGTGGATCCTAAGTCATTGCGTAATTCTTAGAAATAAACATGCAGACCAAATGGCAAAAGAGAGCTAAAGCACTCCCCAGGATGAGAAACCTGTAACTTACCAACAAACTAAAATGGTTTAATTGAATGTAATTAGTTTAAATGTAAAGAGTGTATATCATACAAAATTTTTGGAAACAAATGCTGATGAGTCAAATTACAACCGAGATCTCAAGGAGATACTTTACCGCAAATTTTAGATCGATGATAGGTTACGACTATATGCAGGTACATCTAAATACAACCGAAATGGTGACACTGCATTCTGTCCGCTATGCGATTCTTATGGAAGTATGAAGGGAAGGTCATTTAAAAGACTAATTAGTTATTTGCTTTTGCTGAGAGACTACCTTTCATTCGAAATGGGCTGTTAACTCGTTCATCTATTGAATGGCAAGAAGAGAACTGCATGACTTTCCTCTTCTGGCATAAGATGAAAAAATATATCGATATTCCAATCTTAAATTATATTTAACTTTGAAAAAACAACTGTATAATGTTTTTAAAAATACAAAAATTATCCCCCTCTATAACAAGCTATATAAATGTAAAATTTTTCAAACTTATATATGTACCTTAGTCGAAGAATCAATGTCATTTTTGAAGTTTTCGACACCTGATTTAGCAATTTTGTTTTTAATACAGTATACAAAAATTACTTTTAAATGTTTTGATTCATTCATTATGCATTGACAGTACAATAGAACTTTTTTTCTATTATAACTTTCATTACCTTGAAGTGATTTGTGAACATAACTCAAAATCATAGAATTTGGACATTCCCCCTTTTCCTACCAAGGTATATAAGTATTTCACCTAGACTCGCATTGAAGAAAATATAACCTCACATTTGACAAAAACAATGAACAAGTCCAATGTCGATAGATGAATTACGAATGAAACAAATGACAGGCACTACGTCATTCGTTATAAAACTTTCCTATATATCTGTATTCCATTACTAAAATTATTACGTGCAGTGCAGTAAGTGTTAAGCCGTCATAGGTGTTACATAAAAAATACAGACAAGAGAGTCAACAGTATTACAATATCATCTGAATTTTAAAATAGAATAGATAATCCTTGACTCACCAACAACTTCTATGTATCCAACTTGCGTCATCATGGGGATAGTATTGATTTGGCACATGTATTCTCCCCTGTCTCTTTCCTGTACATTGGAGATGTGCAGATACCAGGTTTTGTGGCTATTGTTGCTTACCTTATACCGAGAGCTCCGCGTGATGACTCTGTTCTGCAGGGTGAGCAGTGTGTATCTGTTGGTGTGAATCCAAGCAACCTGTGGCATGTGTAAATAAACAATAAAAACTAAGAGTAAATAATAGTTAATTACATAATGCTTATTTATATATTACATGTATGTCACATTAAAACGAAATATTCACGGGACTTGTGGTTAAAATATTAACCCTTCTGTTCGTTGCCTCTATGAGATATCTCATAAGAGGAAAATTGACCAGATACTGATCTCGCCATCATAAAAAGATTGATAATATCTTGACGATGAGATATCTCGTCATAAGCAAAACTGACCGATCTTCATCGATGAGATATCTTGTCGGAACCACTTGGAGGGCTAGGGGTTCACTCGTATATATAGGAAAGTGAGGATAGGCGGCGCACTGGGTAAAATAAACATTAGCTATTACTTGGAAGCTGAAATAGTAATCATTGAAATCATATTTTCTTTACATTTAATAACTTCTAATATTTAAAAGATTTAGTGGTGGAAATTGTGTCGTGTTTTTATTTAAGCCGAAAATTTTATCATCGTTTTCGAGAAAATTGTGAGTTCAAAAAATTCCTTCTTGTAATTTTAAAACCATGTTTATAACTTCAGAATATCTGTAAGTCTATTTAAGTTGCTTGTTACTATCGATGAATATTTAGGCACCTTCAGAAGTAAACTGTGTGACTACATTGCATTGCAATATCAAATGAATGAGTGAGACATCTTTCTATATAATTTGGGATAGATGACGTACCTATAATCGGAGTACGATGACGCACTGATGTTTATATCATTTTCCATAGAAAGACGCATTCAAGTATTTCTATTATCATTTCCTTGTTCAAAAAATATTATTTGGGAGACATATTTTTAGACGTATTTTTGAACTTAATAAATGATTTTATTTCCCACACTTTGTTAAATCAATTTGATCATGCCATCCTGTTTATTCTGGGAAATAATCCGAGTTACCTAAGGCTACGTGGTCCGAGGAAGCATTAAAACAAGCTGTCGCTCGTATAAATTCTGGAAAAATCGGTACCCTTTCAGCATAGTGCATTTATAGTGTATTAGAAGCGACGATTCGACGAAAAGAGAAATATGAGCATATTGCCAAGGGTTCATTAGGACCAAGTGACAAGACAATTCAGTGCTCTCTTTCTCTTTACTCACAAGCGGGCTTTAGTGGCGGGAGATATGGGGGGGGGTGTATAACGAAACTCATTCCGCCTTTTTCTGTCTGTTATCAATTTGTCTTGAGAGAGGGAATGGAATATGACTTGTTGATTTTGTAAAAAATACCTCCAGAATTTGGCCTAGATGAGAAGACAGTTAGAAAACTGGTAATCGAGTTTGAAGAAAGCTTTTTAATTAAACACATTCATCCCAGAGAAATAATTATAGAAAATGACAACTGCGATAACCTAATATTAATCAAGAATCCACAAAAATTCATATGAAGTGGAGTCTAACGGATACAAAAGGCTGGGAATATTATAGTTTTATTAGACAAATTGTGATTGTATTGATATGTAAATTAAAAAACTTCATGAAAGTTAAATTTACATGGATAGTATTTTGATGATTGTGGGAAGAAAGTGCAAGAAAAATTCCTTAAAGCCCTAAAATTTTACTATTGATTCATCATTTTATTCAAATTCGTATTATTTATTCATGGTATAAATTTTCAACAGTACACCATCTTACGAAATGGTATAAATTTTTCAAAAGTTTAGCTCTTATTTTAATTTCTAACATCATTTAGATATTTCAATAGCAAAAGATGTGGTTTTGAATTTAAAAAATTCAAATATATTTGTTTCTTGAAATCACAGGAACCGATTTTCTTGAAAGGGCGTCATCACTCCATAGATCTTAAGACGTAGGTCCCAAACGAGAGATCATTCAGTTCACTTTGCTCGATCAAGTAGGACCGTAAAAGCATTTAAGAGTATATATGTAGGATCAGGATCTTTATATACGCGTTCATATATTCATTAATCTATTCACATACTTTTGCAACACGTGTTTCTATTTCAATGAAAAACACAGCAATATCGATTCGTTTTCCATTACATATTCTTTACCAGTGAACAGTGTTACCACCCATAAAATGCCAGGTGATGAAATATAAAGATAAAAAAATTAGCGTCGTTTTACAAGCCTAAAAGTTCTAATTTTGAAAGGTAGTAAACATTAAATGCTCAATGACATAAAGTCTGCACGTGATAGCCGTTATGTAAAATTATACGTTATAAGTTACGTTATAATTACACGTTATAAGTTACGTTATAATTACACGTTAAATAAAGTTCTACGTTTCAACTTATTTTTATTTATAATAATAAAACTGATACTATCCACATGTAAGAACCTCATTCCTTATATATTTTTCTACATGGAGTAAATATTGTTTCTTTTTCATAGCTTCGTGTTCGTGGGGACTGGTGAATGTTGAATCTGAAGTGTCCTCAAATGTTCTCACGTAGCCATGGTGTGGAAGTTTGGAGAGTGGGGTGCCAAATCAGGTGTTGACCTCGTCATCTGACCGTGGTCGAAAATGATGAGATTTTATCGTCGGATCTTTCCCTCCGAGATTGATCCCGGACCTTCGGCAATAACCCGTTGCTCCAGTGCGACATTTATTCAACTATCATATACCCTTTCTTTTTAAATGTCAGTACAAAGTACACACTCCACGTTTTTAGTGTCATACATTGTAAGTGAGTAATGAAACCAATAGGACTAAAATGATGTTTTCGGAAAACGAATAAAATTATATCAAATATTTATTTGTTTTCAATCTATTCGGCTATTTTTTGTAAGACTTTTCATTCAACTTCTTATTCTTATTTAAAAGATGAGTAAGAGTATTACTTATAAGATGTATATTTTAAATCAAAGTATAATAGTAAAAAACATTTATTTTAAAAAGGCTACTTCCATTTCACTTGAAAAACTAAACAGTAAAAATTGAATTACGTTCTAAAAAATATATTTCTTGAAATATAAGAAAATGTCACAAAGGATAAATGCACCCAAAAGCTGTTTTTTCCCACTATTTCTCCAATTTTTAACGATAAGAATAGGAAAGAACAATATAAGTATGTACAGTGAATTTTCTAACACACAAGACTTAAAATGCTTCTTTAACTGACAAAGAATTCTGCGTCGGAGTCCCGAATTCATGTAACTAAGAAGCGTTTCTTTCTGTTTTTAATGGTCACTCTGAGGCAAAAATAAGGTTGAAACGCTTAAATGTTAAGTACAATGTTTTTTACATTCCTATCGATTGGATTTCGTTGATGCTTTTCACGTGTCCTTTCTGTTTTTCAGACCCTTATGCAACTCTTACAGAGCCATTATCCCTTTTTTCAGAGACAAAGCTTGAATGATTTTTTGGCCCCGGAATTGATTCTTTGCAAAAGTCAGTGAAGCGAAAATAATTTTGAATAGAAAGGCAGATTTCGAATTCCCCTTGCGACTTTCATGGCCTGCGAAATCAAACTTTCGGTGGTTTGGATTTAGATTTGATAAAATTGGAAAAACGGAAATAATTCATTTGCGTTTTAATGAAAGAAGCGTAATGAATTCAACTTCTGGCGATGGAACAATAGAACTGATGGAAACGTTTTTACATATCTAGTTGGTCTGTTTCGCTTTTCATACAATCAATACAATGATCAATTTTACTAATGAAGAGATATCTCGTCATCAAGACATTGATTATTTATAGATGATGACGAGTTTTTTAATGACGATATATGTCGTCCATCAAGATTTGATAAATTTTATTAATGATGAGATACTTCATCGAGACAACCATCATAAGGTCCAAAGAAAATTTCTTCGTTCGTTTGTAACATACTCTGCCCTCAAGAGCAAATTTCAGTTGCATTAGAGAAAATTGTACATAAAAATTATGAGGTAAACAGCTGGAATTTGTACAGTACGAATAATCCAAAAACCTTGTGCATTGGTAATAATTTTGCCTTGACAAAATTATTTGCAATTCCCTTTTGAAACAGAAATACGATTTTAAAAGCACATTACTACACCTCTGAGGGGTTTACAAGCATATATTCGTTCTTCAAACATCAGTTTTCCCTGTGTGACGTCTAACTAGTTTTGAACTTGACCAATAAAATACTTTCCTAAGATCCTTCCAACCAAGTGATGTGGTTATTTAGTCATTATGTATGTTGTAAGAGTAAATACTACATTTACCGGAAGTCTCGAGACCCTCAATGGATTAATCTACATATGAAACATGACAGTTGCGCAACTTCAATAGCATGCTTAATTGAAGTTGCGCAACTGCATAGATAATTTTGTTCATTAATTCATTTATCATACAGATTAACATTATATTAAGAGGCTCAACACTAAACTATTGTACTATTTTCATTATATGTTCCTTACTTATATTGTTCATTTTGTACTTTTATTTGCATTCAACTTAATATGGAGAGGACTCGTCAGCATAAAATATCTAAAATAACGAAAATGGGAAACGTGCCAAGTCTCTCAACCTGCAATGTGTGCTAAAGCATCCATTCAATTTAGAGATAATTTGTGAGCGCATCTCTTGATAGAAGTGGAATGTAATAAGTATATATTCATATCCTAAATTCTGAATAGATTTAAACTGTTCCATCGAGACGATACATCTAACATGTATGGAGAATAAATATCCTGACATGTTTATGCCTTTTATAAATTAAACTAATTGCGGAATGCTCTCTACTTACATTACTGCATTAAAGGATAAGTGACAGATTTACAACTCTTTTGCCTGTCGTAAAGATGACGTTAACAAAGTTATAAGTGGATAGATAAATGTTCTAATTTATGGAATGTTTTTCAAGGTAAATTGATTGTATCGAAGCAGAGCTAAAATTGGTTAGTTTGTATTGAGGATGAATCTTATCTAAATTGCACTGAACATCAATCCTTAAAAGGATGGAATTTTCTTTAAACTGGTCAGACGGTATGCTAAACGTGCAAGTAATATGGAACACCACAATATCTTGACAATTAATGATCAAAATAAATCTAAATTTTTTTAAAGTTAGGTATAAAGTTGAATTAACGTCACATTAGAGCAACACAATGGGCTAGTGGTGACAATCCGAGATCAATCTAAAAGGGAATATTCCGAGGACAACACATAACAATTTTTAACTACGGTCAGATGACGAGCGATTTTTATAAAACGCTTCTGTTGTAGATGGTTAGTTGATTTGGATTTTGATGGTGCAAGGGCCTTATTTATATCTGTGTGAAGAAAGCACCTATATTATATCTTTAGAGTGAATTGAGAATCCAATTTTTAACTCTACAAATGGTTTCGAGTAGTTTTCTCGTCCATCAAAATCTGACCAATTTTGCTAATGACGTGATATCTCGTCATCAAGAGACTGTCGATTTTTATGATGACGAGATAAAGATCTGGCCAGATTTTTCTAATAACAAGATACCTCGTCCATGAAGATCTGGACAGTTTTTTCTAAAGTCAGATATCTCGTCATGACAATCACCAGAAGAGCTAGATAACGGTATTTTTGTTTTTCGAGGTGCTCAAATATTTGAGGCTTACTTAAAACAGGAATTATTTAATAGAGAATTAGTTAAAAAATTAATGTTTGATTAAAAATTATTTTAATGCTTGATTTGTCCTAAAATGCGTTTCTTCATCGTTTACTATGACAAGTTTTTTGTTAAATTCCACTTTTCTTAAAACAAGCGAAATTTTTCTGTCGAATTACATGTGTGTGCTGTATGAGAAACATGCCGCATGGTCCATGTACTGAACTATATTTTGAATATAATTAATACAATGCTGGTTAAGATTGTATGGAACAACCAAAAATCGGTAAATACATCAGCAGGTAGAGAACATGCATTTCCAGAGTTCTTAAAACAAAAGGATTGTTGTATATACATCGATTAGGGATTGGAAGGTTTTGGTTGAGGAGGAATAATGCCTTTTGAAGTATTCATTATATAAAAATATCCCGAACTATTCACAATATGAAGATAAGTAAAACATTTATGTCCTAAAATAAATCATTTAATATGCGATAGGACATATTTATTGAAATGTAGTAAATTAATAAGAACTCTAGTTTAGAACATATCGAGCAGTAGTACTATTTCAACCATAATAGCTGTGCTTAGCAGAATTCCGCTTGCTTGAACATAAAGCAATTAAGTTTATTAATAAAAAAATATATATGGTATATAGTTATAATTACAAAAATTGTAATAATTGTTTTAATATATGTTGAAATATAATCTAGCTATCTGAATTTAAATTAAATGCATTATTTTTCAGGTTATTATCTAGCATTGTGCATTATTTAAATTAGAAGCGTTTTAATGTAATTTAAGAAACATCAGTACTATTGGTTTCCAAACAAAACTTATAGTATGCTTTAGTTTCAGAAATGATACAGTTGGATAGTTAAAATTTATTTTTACTTTAAAAAAGTTTCAAACTAAGAGTAAAAGCGTTTCAATAAACACAGTGTACATAATTATCGTTTTAAATGTAGTTATATATAATTTATTTAACAAGATGAGATAAAGAAATACTGACAATAGCTAAAAATTCTGTACTTGTATTTAAAAAATTACGGTTTCTTAAAATCTATCTAAATTAGTTAAAAGTTGCATAAACGAATCACTAAATTTTATGTAAATGTCTTCTGAAAAATTATACGTGTTCTATCCAATATGTATAAGGAACTAAGGAGTTTTAAGGATAATTAATATAAGGAGTTTTCTACCCAAATATGTGTAAGGAATTAAAAGTAGTGGTGCACTAGCATTGAAAGAATAGTAATGGATTTTATATTACAAGTTACTGTGGCATGGCATTGTAGTTTAAAGATAAGACTCCAAGTGGTGTTGACGAGATATCTCGCCCATCAAGATCTGACCAATTTGGTTAGTAACGAGATACTTGGGCATCAAGATATTACCGATTTTTCTATGATGTCCAGATCAAGATATGGTGAGCTTTTTCTAATGACGAGATATCTCGTCCATCAAGATCTGATCACTTTTCTTCTAATGACAAGGTCCCTCGTCGCGACAACCACCAATATGGTTACACTAAAATGGTTAGTTTTCATATCAAAATTACATTAGTTCTGAATTATCGTAGAATGAACTTATGCAGATTTCTCTTATGTAATCAAGTTTCTAAATAATATAAGTTCTCTTAGAAAGGACTTATTGACGAGTTCATAAAACTCCTGCATTCATCAATCGTTTGAAATTTTATAATGCCACTGCTATTTATCGTCGGCTTTCTCATTTTCCTTTTAAGATACACATTTTTACATATAATTAACCTGCCTAATTACAAAGCAAATCTCATTTGAATATTCTTTCATCAACTCCCTTTATTACTCTGTATAACATATTTGCTTCCCTACTATCTCGTTTATAAACTAGAAACGAATTAATTTTGATTGAAAAGACCTTAGAAACATCGCCTTCCTGATAGAATTTAAAAGAGCGTAAGTGATGCTATGTATTCTCAGGAGGTAGAGTACGGAAGCTCTTGCGCGGAGAGGCTCTCTATCACTACAACTGGTAAACAAAGAACCAAATTAAACATTTCGATTCAAAAATGTTTATAGACTCGAGTCTATTCCCCTGAAGAGTGAATCTAGATCTAAAAGAGATAAATGCTTATGCCTCCCACGGAATTGAATAATGCCGGAATCTTCTTCGCGTAGTGCATTTACGGAATTATTCCGCATTTTATTCCACTACAACCATTGAAGACGAAGTAAAATGCAAAGAAGGCTATAAACCGAATCCTATCCGAGCTCATAAAAATCATTGAGTGTTCCTCTGCTCAGACCTAATGCCGGATAATAGAACAACATTTTACTACATCATGCAGCCTCTGTGTTATCCAAAACAGTTGAATACCCCACAGTCGAGGTTTGGAAAGATAGCGGGAAAAATCAATTGAATAAAATGGGAGATATTCCGAGGTATGCTAACTTTGTTCCACTTTCTCCGGATAATGTTTCGGGAAATCTATTTATTTATAGCGTTCATCTGACACGTTAAATGCCTGGTGCGTTTCAAAAGCACGCCTAAATGGGTTCTGTGACCACAAATGGGATAATTTGCATATGATAGTATGCCGAGGCAGCGTGGGACTGTTTCATATCTATCGCATTCCTGGGCACTTGTAATTGAAAATGCTTATTTTTGGGTGAGACACAGGGAAGTTGATAGAATCATACGTCCCAGTTGTACTGGGGGAACACCGGTGCGGACTTTATAAATCCTAACCGATGTTGTAATTGGGTGGAGGTGTTTGTCTGCCTTTGAACTGCCTGAGGATGATGTATTCCCAATAAGATTGCGTTGAAGTTTAGATTAGTTGGAACAAATTTGAGTTCAAACGTTTAAACTTTCCTGCTTAGGATTTAAAAACAATGACTAGTAGAGGAGGGATTAAATGGAATTAGATGTATAGATAATAACAATTGCTTTGAAAATCGATAGCGTCATTTGATTTGGTAGATGCTTAAATTGATCACTCATTTGTTTGACTGTCTCATGTTATAAAATGAGTAATCTAGCGTGAAATCAATCTCGTAATCAAATGAGTTTTAAATTCCAACTGGTTTACTTTGATAATTATTCATCGTTGTATCGGATATCCTCAACATATTATACATAGGTAAAAAGTATTGACATTATTTCTAGTAGAGGAAGGATTAAATGGAATTAAATGTATACATAATAATATTGTGTGCTTAGGTAGGGACAAGTTAGAATCAATAAAGTGTAATTAATAAGTAGGAGAGAAAAGTAATATTGTGTTTAATTATCATTTGATGAATTATATATGAAACCTTTTTAAATGAAGAAATTTTGATTTATATCAATAAAATTGAAAAAAGAAACGCTGTGAAGGATATTCCTTCGTTTCGAACATAAATTTAAAATAAATATACTATGCCAATGTTAGGATCATAATTTGAATCTGGATATGTTTGAACTCATATCTGTACATGCATAAATTTGTATCATACTAAGAGATGTATCACTAAACGTATTTACAATTAAAATGTACACAGGTAATTTAAATACACAAAATAAGATGTTACTTAATCAGATTTCAACATTCATTCTTGGCAAATCTTAATATATAATGGATAACCTGCAATGACGTACGAAGATCACTTTTTATACTCACTCTATCATTGGTTAAAGTTATATTTAAATAATCCTCACTCTCTCATTGGTTAAATTATACTTAGGTAATATCACAAGAAATTGCTCGCGCACAATTAACAAATATTAAATCAAGATATAGATGTAAAGAAGTGCAAGCGATAGTATTAATGAAAAAATGAAAAGCGCAAGAGATATTTATGCACAAACTTAGTGAAAACGTACATGCGATAGTGTAATTAACAATTATAAATAAGTATGCAATTTTCGATATCTGGCAACTCCAGCAATATTTTTCATTTTTAAGTTCCATTTAGAACTATTAATTCAAATGTAGTTTTGAACCGTGAGTTTAATTGAGTTATTGAGTTCTGTATGTTACTGAGTTTTTGTGAGATTATAACTGAGGCATGTATTTTTGAGTTGTGATATTTTTGAATTGGATTATTAATGTGATTAAAGTTGTAAATATTCGTGAACAATGAAGCATATCAATGTATGTTTCACACACAAAATGAACCCTCATTATTTACAATTACTCCATAGAAGATAACAAGCACGTGATTAGTATAAGTGATTTCTAGTCCTTTGGATTATTATCTTAAAAAGGTTTATTGTATAATGCTCATTACGTTAATCAAATTTAAATACATTGCTTTAAAATGGAAAAATATATAACACATAAATACATTTCATAATTATGAATATCAAAATTTATGAGGAAGTTATAGCTGCAGTTGGATGAATTATTCGGAATATTATGATAATTGCATTAATATGACAATTACGTTAAACGAGTGATTTAAGGATTAACTATTACTTAAGAAATATACATGGATTTGTAGATTAATGTTATATTATAGAGTGGCAACCTGAGAGTGTTTGTAACTTTTGAAAGATACTCGGTTTTATATTGTCATCTCTTGTTGAAATATCTCATATCTCTTAGCGTCAGGACTCGGTACCCAATGGTAGAATCGAGGATTAGAAAAAGGGTGTTTACTAGTTCGAAAATTGTTTCAACCAAAGACCGTCGTGTACACATAGGCTATCGTTAAATCTGTCGTGGCCTTAAATGTCTTCACGTAGAAGTCAGAAGTATGTAAGAGTGGAGTGCCAGCTCAGATGCTGACATCATATGGCCGTGGTTTATATTTACGAGCGGTTATCCTTGATCTTTCCCTTCGGAATTGATCCCGGATCGTCGCCAATATCTCGTTGTGTTGCTCCAGTGCGTCGTAAATTCAACTACCTACCTACCTTCTGAGCTTCACGAAATTTCCGAGTAGTGAAGTGTACTTCTTCAATCCTCAATCCACATATCGACATGATAACCACATCTACTGGTTAAAAAATCGTAGGAAAATTTTATTGGTCAAGAAGGTCAAAACTGGTTAAAAGCAAAAAAGACTGCAGGTTGCAGAACAAATATAAGCATGTGAACCCCTCAGTGTGTTAATCATAAATTACAAGGGTTTCCTATCTGTAGATAACTCTATGCATCTAATACTAAAGTGATCTTGAAATTCAGAGAATTGTATTTCGAATTCTAAAACGGTCCCAAACGGCAGCTAAAAAGGTCCCTCCAAAAATTAAGGCAAATCTTATCTAAACAATGAATGAATTTACCAGATGCTCATCGTGATCTGACAGTCAACTCACTTTCACTCTGCCGGAACTTCACTAGAAGGAAGTTATGCATAGTTATGTCTGGTGCAAGGTTGCACGTAATTATAACGTTATTATCATAATTCTAACTGGTTAATTATTTTCAGGCCGGTAAGCTGTCAACTGCAAGCAACTGAGCGGAAAGTTATTAAAATTTTCAAGATTCATATCCGTGATGTGATTAAGTGGATTAAAACGTTCTGTTATTCAGTTTTATTTCGTTAAGTGCTTGGTTCTAGCATTACTAGTTCTATACTTAGAGAGTTTTGCCTAATTTAATCAGTAGTTATACAAGGTGTTTTAAATTTTGCTGTTATAGGAGGCAGAGAGCACAAAAATAAGCCATATTCACTTAAGAATTTATGTTCACAAGCGTAGGCCGGATGTACTAGAGGGCGATGTTCGTTAATACGTTAGTTGACCAGATTGGGTCTTCCACATTTTAGAAGCTGTCTTCATTCGGATAGCATGTACCACTTCATGAATGCAGAGATGGTTGAAAAGCGCCTAGCATATGGGGGTGACTGCCGAAAACGGACTTGCTGTGAGATTATATCGAGTACGATTCCCCATCAAGCATTTATGCGTTTACACCGGACTTCGTGTGGAACTGGACTTACAAAGCAATGTAATGAGAATAATCATTTCTGCACCTTAGTGTACGTCGAGCAATTTCATGGATGTAGAACTCTATGTTAATACAGTTTAATTTTCCCTTAAAATGTTTACAGGAAATTTTGAAACAAATTATAGAAAAATTACAGACCCAGATACAATTTTAAAGTTGTTACTGCTAATGCATGTCTACTATTAAATTGTTACGATTGCAGGTAGCTCATTTCGTATGCTTCAGTATAATGTAGAGATATTTTCTCCTTATAAATTAACCCTTTTAATGTTATGGTCTCATTATTCCGCACTATTAGCTGCCGTTTTCTCTATATGGCTCTCAACAAGTTTAACGTTCTTGATTAATGAAAAGTCACGATTCTTTCGACCAATTAGCGTATGTATTAAGCAGCAAACGCGGTGTTGGGTGAACACAAATCTTATAACACTCAGCGAACATTTAGTATTGCCTTAAGATTTTAACAAATTTCGTTTATTGTGGATAAATGATTGAACGATTCTTACCCTGTAGTTTTGGAGATTGTCAACGACACATGGTAAGCTCACGTTTCTTCCAGCTGTCACTGTGATATTTGGTATTGGCTCGGCGAACACCGGATCTGGGCCTAGTGTCGGTTGCTTTGAGGTAACTGAGGAAGAATAAAAAACACACATCATTACCTTGAGTTAAAAAATACAGCACATTTCATTTCAATTTACATATATTTACTTAATTCTTTAAACGGAACATTTCGATACAAAATGTTTTCTCAGGGGTTTTAACAATCCAAGTGGTTTAGACGAGATATCTTGCCCATCAAAATCTGATCAATTTTGTTAACGAAGAGATAGCTCATCTTAGAAGATTTTGTCGATTTTTTTACGATGACGATAACAAGATTTAGTCAGTTTTTTACTCATAAACGAGATATCTCTTCCATCAAGATCTGGTCAGTTCTTCTAATGCCCGGATACCTGGTCTAGATCAACATCAGTAGGGGTCGTGTACACGGAGGCTGGTGCACGGTAAATTTGTCGTAGCCTCAAATGTCCTCACGTTGGCGTGGTGTGAAAATTTGGAGAGTGGAGTGCCAGCTCAAGTGTTCTCGTCATCCAACCGTGTTTAAAAATTACGAGGCGTTGTCCTTGATTTTTTCCTACGGGATTGATCCCTGACCATCGCCAATAGCTCATTGTGTTGCTCCAGTGTGACGTCAAATAACTACCTACTCAGGAGGGTTAAGGAAAGTTAAATTTAATCATAACAGAAATAATAGTGAAGGGGGTTTTGAAATCCTAAGCCGAAAAAATTAAATCAACAAGCATTATCGAAATTGTGAACTATAATTTTCTAAAAGCATTTGCTTAATTCTGACACCAGGGTAGATAATGTTATGGTCCTAGAAAGCATTTTTATTACGTGATGAAGTTTCATAACTATTAAAACTTACTACCATGTGTAATCACCATTTTTGCAGAACTTCAATTATTGAAACAATGGTTTTATTTATATCCTGACTACTCACAAAGACAGTCGTTCCATATATGTAAGATCCGAATCTGTAAGAAGGGTTTGAGCAGTGCTTTTAGATGTTCCATGATACATAGAGTAATAACGTTATTTCGACGTCAGCTGGTCTGATTTTATAGGAATCAATGGAGAAAGAACAGTCACTAGCAAACTTTATTTCGCTACTTACTGTTTTTATTTTTCGAGCGGCTAGCTGCCCAATGACCAATTTTGTCGTAAAGTCCATCGTTTTTCTGGAAGGTGGCTGTAACCACCAGAGTATAACGTAGCGAAAAAAAGGGGAAAGGGAAGAGGAAAAAAGGGAAGTTTGTTGTAAAAAAAAGAGGATAATTTATTTTCTCCCCGAAACTAAAATCTAGCGTTAAAGGAGGTATTTTTCCTCCTTCATCCGAAAATAGTTTGTTTACTTTTGATTTCGTTAAGATTTATTGAGTAAGCTCCATTTTTTCTGCTTTGGCTTACACACCTGCGTTAAAAATGTCATTTTGATCGCAAAATCACTTTCCGCTTTACTTTTCAATTTTTTAAATTAATGGCCTGGGATTTCACCTACAAAATAAATACTTTCTTTAGTTTGATTTCAGGTGTTTATAGACGAAATTACAGTACTTTTAGGGTCTCAACACCGATTTGACCAACAGTATTGGTCGCTAGGAAACCTATTTGTTACCTCCACATCACATGGAATTTTTATACTCACAGTAATGAGTCGGTATAATATCTACATTGCAAGTTCGATATATTTATATGATTTTTGATGTGAATACGTCTTTAAAATCGGAACAATACTGGGGCATGCATGGATAGCTGTACGTGGCAAAAAAGCGTTACAACTGTTTGGTCTTATGATTTCAGAACTAGAAATATTCAGGATATAAATATAGCATTGCGTAGATAAAAGATATCCATACAGAACGCGATATTTGGACCGAGTGCGCAGGCGCATTGAGAGCGGGGAGAGAGTCCGCAACATATCGAAATTCTACGGTGCTGGGCGAACTTTGGGCCAATGCAAATTTGGATTACGTAACTCATCTATTGAAATTACAATTTCTACCCCTCTCTTTTTACCTTTCAACACAATGCCTATCATGAGACAGTTGTTATCCCAACAAAAAGATTCCTTTTAACCCACTTCATTGCAATTATTTTCCCCTTATTAGCGCAAAACATTTTATTCCACAATAATTCAAACTTCACAACCTTCTGATTAACGAAATAATCTCGGATAAGCAATGTTCTTTTGTAAATACGATTTTAAATGTAGTGTTTTCTAAAATTGGGATAAAAATTTGTAAATGGTGTGACAGTAAAATAAATGTTATGGTTATTAATATATTACTTGACTAGCATTTTAAATAAAATTACTCATTTAACACCTCTACGGAAATATAACAAACTCAACTCCTTTCTTTTTTCCTCCTAGGACAGTGTCCATCATGAGACAGTTGTAACCTTAACAAAAGAATTCCTTATAACCACTTCAATGCAAACCATTTTCCTTTATTAACAAAACAGTTTTATTCCTCAAGAGTTCACCCTTCACAATCCTCTAATTAACAAAATATGCTCGGATATCAATACTATTTTGTAATGCAATTTTAATTGTTACGTGTTATAAAATTGGGAGAAAAATTGTAAGTGGCGTGACAGTAAAACTTCTTTGCAATCTTATGGAATACACATTGGTGTATTACCTGACTGGCATTTTAAATAAAATTACTCATTTAACACCTCTAACCCTAACAAAAGGATTCCTTATAACCCACTTTAATAGAGCCCTTTTTCCCTTATCAGCAAAACATTTTTATTCCTCAAGAATTCAACCTTCACAACCTTCCGATTAACAAAATAAGCATCCTTTGAAAACAATACACACACACCAGTGCCAAGCAAAGCCGACTTTAGGAATCTCCTCACTCGCCAATTAATTGCACGCCCAATTATCATTTTCTTGTTAAAACCACACATTGTTCACACAGGCGTGAAGATTGCTTCGAGCATTTAAAAGAATTTCACATTCGATTTAATTTGACCTCGTATCGATGGGTTTTAAAGAGATCCAAGCCCTGTTTTTATTTGTTACAATATCGATCCCGGTGTTGAAAGGAGCATTCGGTTGGATGCTTGGAATTTTTCCATAATCAACGATACCTTGATTGGAAACTTTTTAAAATTCTTCATGCGTCCTTTTCGGCATTTTTTGCTGTCTTTCTCTGGCGGAAGAATGTGAATTGTTATTGATTGTCAAGCGAGCCGGTATGCAGATTTTGCGTGGAATTGATATCATTAGCTCTTTCTCTCTTCATATTTTCCTGACGCTTGCTTTGGAAATTATGCAATCTAAAATTAATTGCTTTAAGAATTTTCGGCATCGTTTAGGCAATTTAAGTTTGGTTTATATCTTAGTTTGGAATACAGAGTAATTAATTTTACAGGAAAATATTTTTTGTAAGCGATAAAAATGAATTTAGGTCAAATCTTTTTATGAAATTTACAAATTTGTTAACTTTAGATAGTACAACGGTGACAATCGAATACGAAGTATTTATTCATGTTTAACTATTATGATTCAATTCGTAAAAATACGTAAATGGGCAGTTAACTGAAAAATATTTATCTTCAGAAACATTTATTACTTTGCTATCGTTTGCTTTTAAAATTATAGATATTATTACTTTTTGCCAACATTTTGTATTTCTTGTAGCAACTTAATGCGAAAAATAGTTTAACACAAGATTTACTTCCTTTTAATGACTAATATATGTGTTAATTAAACTACAGTTGTGCCTTGATTTTGCGATTGCTGATTGCCTCTGTAACTATTATTTCGAATTTTGAACTTCTTAAAAATTATCTTAGGAATAACATTTCGAATGTCAGGAAAAATTTTCAAGCGTGAGCTGCTATGCAATCTACATGGTTCTCCATAACAAGAACATATAATTATTTATGCTATTAAATTTATTATTTTATACTATATAAAATATTATTAACTTGAAAATATATTGGATTTCACTAAGTATTCATTCTAATACTTTTTATTACTAGTCATTTAATTATTTTTTTGCACATTTATAAAAAACTTTTCAATCACAATCGTTTTTTAATTAATTAATGGAAAACTGGATTAACAATATGGATATTGACCAATACTAAGTTAGGGGAAAGAGTAATTATTTAATTACTTGCAGATAGATACTGTTAAAAAATACAGCTATTTTCCCAATTTTTATGCAAAGATAAACTTAATTTAAAAGAAAATAAGGATCATGTTACCTGCCTTTTGGTCCTTCAAGTAGTCTCGACGAGATATATCGTCCATCAATAATTTGTTATATTTGGTAATGACGAAATATCTCGCCCATCAATAATTTGACATATTTGGTAATGACGAGATATCTCGTCGAGATAAAGCTGCAATTTTACTCCAAGGGAATGAAGATCCAATTAGGAAAAACAAATTGTTCCTTTCCCCTAACTGGTGACCATTCGAGCAAGTTTTGTAATAAAGGCTGTCTACTATAGGGAAGTTTTCAACATGAAACTAAAGAACACCAGAAGGGTTAATAGTTTTAGAGAAAATAATCATAAAAGTTCAAAAACGGAAATGCTCACTAAGTTTTAAAACATATTACAAAGTCATCACCTATGCTCATCATAAACATATTTACAAGGTAGAAATCCGATTTACTTAGCGTATTGGGGGAAATAAAAATAGCGAAGGTATTTATGACATAATTACATTTTAAGGAAGCTCTTGAATGCGTAAACCTGTTTTATAAAGATAGAGATGGGGTTTAACTCGTCACTGCACTAGATTGGATATCAAAAAATATAAAAGTTCATGAGGCAAAAAAATATTAAACTTTATGCTATTTTAATTAAGGACCTAATAGGAGATATTCGAACATGCATGTGCATCTCTCATGAACCTGCAACATATGTTGTTTAGTAGGAAGTGGTAGAGTTGGGGTATGTTCGTTTAAAGGGAGCGGTACGATAGAAATGGACATCATTTTTTGGTACATTGCGTACTGCAGTTACATCACATTGATTTTTAAACCCGTACTTATCTGCGATAAATTTTCATTAATCAATTACCATCCACACAAAATCCAAACATAAGGTACTACGCTATATTCACTTAAAAAAGTAAGAGACATTTTCTGTCAAGCTAACCATAGATGGCGGTATTGTTTCTGCGGCAGTACATATTCCTGCACGTGAACGTGATGTCAGTTGGCTTGTTTCTCGAATACGATTTCAGCACTTCGACAAACTAAATTCCGAATTGTTATATGATAGTTGATTGATCAACAACAATGATAGATTTAATGCGAAACTTTGCCAACAAGGTGATAACTATACTTTAAGTTATTCCGGATATGTATTGTGCTAAAGCATTCGGACAACAAAAGTAGAATCGTCCCAGACCGTATGATTTGTTTGTTTATACTGAAAATCCCTCTAAAAGACTTTCATTTTATAAAATTGAAATAGGACTCACTTTGATCTTAACCCTCCTAGTGGTTGTCACGACGAGGTATTTAGTTATTAGCAAAATTTGCCAGATCTTGATGGACGAGATATCTCGTCATTAGAAGAAAGCTGACCAGATTTGGATCTCGTCATCATCAAACAGTTAGCAATCGCGTCATTAGAAAAATTGATGAGATCTTGATGAACGAGGTATCTCGTAGAAACCACTTGGAGAGTTAAACGAACACCATCTGTACATTTTAAACGAAATGTGCTATGTTAAAACAGACTTTTTAAAGAAGTTTTGAAAGGGAAATCATGGAAGTTTCTACTGAATATATTTCATTTACTTTCACTGCATCAACAAATTTAGCGTGTTTACATACACGCACAAGCCCTTCAAGTGAAATTTTGCTTATTTCTAACTCTTGTCAAGAGTTGATGAGTCTAAGTAGCTCCCCCTCCCTCTCTATCTCTCTAGCTTGTCTCCCTCTCTTTTCTCCCTCTCTTTTCTCCCTCTCTTTTTTCCCTCTCTCTCTGGCATTGATGAAGTACTTACTCTAACAAACCCACACCACAAAGACACTTTCATTAAGTCATCATGCTGGTCATAACAATTCACCATTTAAAATACAATGGATTCATTTTAAGTAACTTGCCAATGTAATTCAACGAAACAATACAGGCCAGATTTTTACCACATTAAACCTCAGAACCGGATTAAGAAGAATTCTTTTCTTTGAGTCCCTGCACTCCCACCCAAGTGACAGATGGTAAAATACTACTCTAGATACGTTTCGAAGCGCTGGTAGACTAAACCTCGCACGGAGTGGTCACTGAAAAAGTCAGGGGGAAAGTCCCACATTTTTAGTCCAACCACGAAATTCTAAGCCTGAGTTTTTGACAGCTGATAGTCGTAAATCGGTACAAAAGACTCGCTCGTGTTTCCACCAGTCGGGGGAGATTTTTACCAACGAAAATATATGGCGAGGAGGGGGAAAGTTTTCGACAGGGAATATGGGGCCATACAGCAGCCATATGGTTCATGACGGATGAGTTCTCGTTCCAGAGCCAGCCCCATCGATTTTTCCCCCTCTTGAAAATTTTTATTTTTCGGCATTTTTCTCATCTCACGTTTAATGACTGAAGGCAAAGAATGTTGGTCCATCACGCACTCTGTGGATAAAGTTGCTATTAATGGAAGAACAGCACCGGCGTAAAATTGATAATGGCCCGAGGAATAAGGGAATGGCGGCGGATTTTGTTTTCGGAGAGGGTTTAGAGAGAGGGAGCGATTAGGAGGGGTTTATTAACTCGAACTTGGCAACGATGGTTATCGATTTGGAACGGACGTAACAGCGCGTGGGGATTGGGACAGCTAGACCGGGCTTCCACTCCTAGATAAACAAGCTGTTTAACAATCAACTAGCATGTTACTGAGTCCATTTCAGATCGCAAACATTTGAAGGACACAATGAAAGTGCGTCGTCTCTGATAAGCTGCATGCACTCTTACAATATTTAACTCCTTTAGTTAGATCTGCTCTTAGATGGTATCTACATATGTAAGTATATTATACTTATGTCTGAATCATAAAAGCCACTCGTGTTGCTTTCATCGTTTTCAAGGGCAGTTTTCCATCGAATGAAGCGATTACCTATGAATATATTTGATGGGGACCATGCACAGAATCTTTTGATGCAGTAATATTTTGTGTTACGATTCCTTGTAAATGTGTTTGTTGAGATTTCGTTGTGCTGAAACCGGCTCCGGTTTTAACTGGAGGTGAGACACTCTGGACGCTTTTTCGAGTGATTTGATTATGAATAAGGTTGCGTTAACCCTCCTGGTGGTTGATTCGCCGATGTATCTCGTCATTAGCAAGACTAGTCAGATCTAGATGGAGGAGATACCTCGTCATTAGCAAAACTAGTCAGATCTAGATGGAGGAGATACCTCGTCATTAGCAAAACTAGTCAGATCTAGATGGAGGAGATACCTCGTCATTAGAAAAACTTGCAGATTTTGATCAGAAATCCGTCGTCATCCAAAAATTCGCGAATATCTTGATGACGAGATATCGCGTCATTATCGAAATTGGTCAGATTTTGTTGGACGAGATATCTCGTTGGTACCAATTAGAGGGTAAAAGGGTCAGTGAACTTTCAAAAGCACGATATCGATTTTTTAATTTTAGTGTTAAAAATTAATTGATATGAAATTCTATATAATAGATAGAGATAAATAAAATATTGTACATAATACAGTAGGATGAAAGATATAATAAATCTACTTTGGTAAAAGCTGTTTTCTCGAATTGCGATTTTTGACATTGTTATTTTTTCTCAAAATTCTTCCAGCGCATATGGTTTCATTTGATTTACTTGCATTTTTTGGATAATCCTTGAAATTTGTTGTGTATATCTAAGCGAAAATGATAAATACCTCATGATTCCAAATTTTGATTAAATATGTTGCTTAACCTTTGCATTTTTTTGCAATATTAATAGTGTTTTAGTAGAATATGTATACGTGAATTTAAAATTAATACGGGCATGGTACCTATCAGTTTATGCTAACTTACCAAAGTTTTTTACCGCGTTTTATGTAATAACTTCTGAATGATTTATTATTTTAGTATGAAAATTTATACACATGCGTTTTAACAGGAAATAAACATTCAGGAAATTTTATAAGTAGTTCGTTCCTAGCTTATCATTTAGAGTTTAATGCCCAGTTTGAAACTAATCTTCATTCTCTCCTGTCCATTTAGGGCTCTTGGCGTTCCTTCCTCTCAAAATCTGACATTCTAAACGCTCTAGAATAACTTGGTCTAGGATTAGTTATGGCTGGCAAGATGGGGATCAGCAACAACCGATTATTACTCCAAAAATAACCATCTTATCACCATTAATTACTCCATTCTATTTAGAATTAAAAACTACTTAATAATAAATCTAAATAAATTATTATTATTCCTCAACTACCTAAAAATAGCTGACTTTGTACTTCACACAAAACGGTTCTTTTCATATTAATGTTACTGCTTGGGCGTTGATCTTACTGACAACTGCATTATGAACGCATATTAACTCTGAAAATCGTGCGTTAATATTTCTCAAAAAAGTTTTTAAGGAAATGTGGAATCTGAAAATTAATGCTTATCGAAAGGAGATTTTTGAATACATTCTTTTCTCGTGTGATTTGAAAAAGTATAAAAAACGAGTTATTAGTTTTCCTTTTTTCATAAATGTGAATGTTTCATTTTAATTTAGAATGACTTAATTAATTCCAACAATCCACTTTTTATATCATCACAAATTTTGTATAGATTGATTAAAAGAAATGAAAACGTTACTCAATGAATGTCAACAGTCGTTAAAATGCTAATTTTACTTTACTCGTTTTCTTAAAATTGTTTGTCTAAGTAGATAAAGGAATGATCTGTAATAAAATGCAGTGTGATTTGTTTAAAATGTAATTAAATACGAAATAATCACGGCGTCCCTTGAGATGCTGGTGTCAGGTTAATATTCCAAAATAATTTATCTTATTCCATTCTGAAAACTTAGGATAAGCACTACTTGTTTATATTGGTAATAATTGGTACGCAATTGTGCTAAAAGTATTTCATATAAATAATTTCATTCCTAGTAAATTCTACCAAACGTTTTTTATTAAATTTAAAGCCTCAAGTCTTGCACAAGAAAAGTTTTAACGGAGTGTTCATTTTTTACGGAACCCTCATCCATGGTAACCTTCAGATATTCATTTGATCAAAGATTTCTGCACTTTAAATCACCGATCCCTCGACCATTTTCGACATGAATTCCTTTACTCCCCTTTCCCATCTTTGCTCTTTATAATCCACGACAAATAAATTGTTCCAGTATTAAGAAGAAAAAGAAAGTTATAAAGAATTTGAAACCCAAAAGGCGGCAATAACGGCGATAGTAAGAAAGGAGCCAGCGACGTGGAAGGCAGAGAAATATCGATTTCCCGTTACTTTATTCTTTCTTTCACTTTTTAATAACTTAAGGGGGTCTCTGGAAAGCGAATGCTTTACGGCCAGGTGTTAAGTCGTGGACGGAATAAAGCAACAACTACGAAGGGAGAATATATTTCTTGATGCGGAATATGAATATTTTTCTTCTATTCCCTGCCGACGAAATTGAGGTTGAAAAAACTGAAAAATGGCTCGTTGTTTGAGAGAAAATAGAGCAGAGAGAAAGGAAGCTTTGCAACATAACTATGTTTGGAAACTAAGTTGAATGTATTCTGTTCATCGCTTATGGAAAAGATTAAGTGTGATTTTTCTGATTCCACTTACCAATGCATTTGAAGGAAGTAATAACCTAGCTTTGTGGTTTAATAACTTAAGGGATCTCTGTAAAGCGAATGTTTAACGGCCAGGTGTCGAGTCGCAGACGGAATAAAGCAACTACGAGGGGAGAATATATTTCTTGATGCGGAAAATAAATTTTTTTTCTACAACCTACCGACAAAATTGAGGCTGAAAAACACAGAAAATGGGCCGTTCTTTGAAATAAAATAGAGCAGATTAAAAGGAAGTCTTGCAATTAACGAAATTTGGAAACTAAGTTAAAAATCCTGGTGGTGGTCGCGACGAGGTATTTCGTCATTAGTAAATCTGACCAGATCTTAATGGACGTGATATCTCAACATTTGAAGAAAACTGATTTAATCTCGTCATCATAAAAAAAATCGGCAATATCTTGACGAGATATCTCGTCATTAGCAAATTTGGTTATATCTTGATGGACGAGATATCTCATCTAAACCATTTGGAGTATGTATTTTGTTTATCTCTTACCGAAAAGAAAAGTGTGATTTTTTTATTCCGCTTATAAATGCATTCGAAGGAAGTAATGAACAAGCCACAATATCCCCTCCCCAAATGACTTCTGACAACAATAGTGAAAGCAACCCAATGAGTTGGAACCAATCAAAAATAATAATCCAAAGGTAATGTACACTAAAGTTCCACTTAAATATAGAATTTAAAATTCGTGACATTTGGAAACAGTTAAATTCTGGTCGCAAAATAAAATTTTGAAATTTTTTTTGATAAATGTATATTGTACACCAATCAACATGCTGATATACGTAAGTACTAAGTGGATCCCGATCATATATGACCTTCACAACATATATGCAAACACTTGTGGAAAACGAAATATGCAGAAAATGATTTTGAAGACCTTCCACCAGACAGGTGAGGACCAGTACACTATTGAATGGACAACACAGGGTGATAAAACATCGCTAGCAGTTGAAGAAGAACGAGACAGGCTTGACAAAAGTGGGTGTCTCAATTTGCCTCGATCAGCAAGACGAGAGAAGATACTCTACAGGACATCCGGAAAGAGAATCCGGTAGTAGGTGGTATTTAAGTGACCTCACCCTGGATACTCCAATGAAGATAGTTTGTTCTCGAGTTTACATTTTTAACACTCCAAGTGGTTTAGACGAGATATCTTGTCCATCAAGATCTGGACAGTTTTCTTGTAATGAGGAGGTGCCTCATCGTAACAACCACCAGGAGGAATTACACTCTTAGTGGTTTATCTTCGTGTCGAAAGCTGCCCTGTAGTGACCAGCATCTTGTGCAAATACCTTTCCCAAATTGTCTCCATTCCTGTACTAGGGACAATTTGTTTTTCTACTTGAATCTTTATTCCTCCTTTGGGGTAATTGTGCAGTTTTTCTTAATGAGATACCTCGCCATAAGCAAAAGTTGACAAGATCTAGATAAACGAGGTACTTCGTTCATAGCAAAGTGACCAGATCTTGGATGATATATCTCGTCGTAACTCTTAGAGGGTTAAAACAGGGGTTTCCGCATATCACGGTCATATGACGAGGTCAACACCTGAGATTAAACTCAAAGTAGGGAAATGCATGTCAAACACAGTTCCATCACAAATGTGTGAAAATCGAGGTTCATTTTTACACTTCTCTGAAAGAGGAATGCAATGGCATTGGATTAATAATGAATCTGCATAAAGAAAATGAATGTTGAATATAAATTGAAAGTGTTAAAGAAAAGTGTTATGGGATTTCGCCACAATATCCCTAGACCGAAAGAGTTCTGACCAACAATGCTAATATTGCTGACATTGATGTCAGAACACAACATGTTCTTCGCAAAATGTTTATATTTTGTATGTTTATATTTTGTATATATATATATATATATATATATATATATATATATATATATATATAATGTATGTAATTTGCTGACATTAGTAATGTAGTATTACCCAATCATATATCAGTCACTTGTACCCATTGTGTGACATGACAGTGCATGCTGTCATATTTTTACTCAAATAACGAAAATACATCCAATGAAAAATCCCCACGGATATTTGAAGACAAAAATGCATTGTGAATCTAAACCAGGTAAGTAGTTGAATTAACATCTGATTTACGCAACACGAAAGGCTATTGGCGAAGATCCAAGATTAATCCCAAAGAGATAGATCCGAGGACAACACCTCGTAATTTTCAACTACGGTGAGAAGATGAACACCTGAGCGGCCACCCCCCCCCCCCCACTCTTCAAACTTCCACATCATACCAAGTGAATCAATACTAATTTAGTTAGTAACAGGCATATGATTTCATAAGTAGATTTATTTGTCAAAAATGTGTCCATATATACTTCATCTGATTGTCTGAATAAGAATATTGGAACTGAACGGAAAGTTTTGCAACACTTCGCAGAGGAATTCCTTTAAAAGACTTACTTTTCTGGTATGGCGATGATTATTATCAGAAGGAGGAATTGTTAAGGAGCTTGAATGTTTGAGATTCATTTATTTTTTCATACTTGAGAGCCAGTGACTTTCATATTATTCATTCATCAACACGGATGCCACCATGCCATTCGCGTATCATTCACACAACCTTATGCCACTATACTTCAAAGTTCCAAGACCAATACTGTCACGAATATCTCCCTTTCCAAATTCAATGTACTTTATTGATTCCGAAGTTAAGACTAAATGATTTTCAGTTCATTTATTGATATTCCCTAACTTCTTTTAGATAATGCACGAAACAGTACGTTCATAATATTCCCACACACGCTTACGGTGGTGCACCAGTTTCTATTTAGGAAAGGTGATTCAAACTTTTACGCTTTCCATTCTATTCTTATAATTAATTCGGTTGATTTCGCCTTGTCATGGACATGATGGTAGTCAGCAAAATTCGAATTTTCGAACATTCGTTATTGTCTAACATGGCACATCACTTCGTGTGATGTTTCAGGAATGTAAGATTATAATATAGGTGTGTGACCCAACAACAAACCTTGATAATAATAAGTAAAACGCATTATCTTCTTGTAATGTAAAATTAACAGAAACACTAAGAGATCCCTGAAGTCTAATTCTCAAAATAATAAATGTTAAGCAACAAACCTACCGATAGATCATTTTCATTTATAAAACTATTCAAAAATTGAATTATTGATGCATGAAAGTCTTGCAAGCTATCTTTTTTAAAAGATAAGATATTTCTCGTATATATATATATATATATAGTTATCTACCACATTTAAATACGCATTTAATAATATGTATTTTAAATATTACTGAATCATTTTCCATCGTAGTTTCATAAAACATACCATCGATGTAAACAACTCTGCATAAAAATACCGAAAGCATTATTAGTAGTATCTATATCTATGAAATAAGCGGATCATAAAACGTTATAGATGTAATTTTACTAAAAACAGTTGTATTTTGTGAATTTGAGAATACAATATGATAAAAAAAATATTAAGCCGTACTGATGTATGAACATTTTCTCATCTGAAAACTAAATTAGGTAAGTTTAAGACTTAAAACAGTGTTAAAAAGTGTAAAAAAATTCAATTGAAAAATTACAGGAAAGCTAATTCATTTTATGAAGTAAATTAAAGCATGATAGAAAATGATAAAGCTGTCGGCATTCTGCAAACTGGCATAAGAGAAGTTAACGTGCTGAATTTGGGATTTCTCAGAATGCAATTAGTCGACTATAGAAGTTTCATTCAAGTAAGACCGGTTGATGGCGTGATCATCTGAGGTTCACCAGCACAAGGAAGATTACTAATTGACATTAAGAGACTCGAGGTACCCAAACATGACTAGCAATTTGTTTCGAGAATTACTACAATTAGTGTGAAGGTTCGTATGCTGTTGGAGTTAGTGCATAAACTGTATGAAATTCGCTTACCATTATGGGTCATGCGATTGACATCCCTCAATATGTATTGAACTTCGATTATCACATGCTCATGAAAGATATGCCTAAACTCAGCAGTATCAAACATAGATAATAGTATAGCATGGTGCATTTCTTTCAGATGGGAGGTTCCTTTGACCTAACATTCCGATAGTCAACGCAAAGAAGTCTGAAAAAATGTCGGTGCGCACATGCATGCTCAACTAGTGTAGTGTGGGCCTCCGTATTTTAGGCATTCAATTTAATAAGAGAAGAGACGAAAGTATAAATTTGTATGTTTGTCAAGGAAACACATCAAATCTTCAGTGCATTAAAATCACATTACATTCAGAGTTAGGAATCTTTCTTCATGGTGCTATTGGCTATGTTCCCCACGTTCTGGATGACAACTCAACCAATAATCGTTCGAAAATCGTACAGGGGAACTCCAAATTCAAGATATTGATACTCTGCGCTCCCCAAGGTCTCCTGGCCACAACCTGATTTAGAACGTTTGAGATACTGAGAAGATAGGTATTGATATTCGCGTTTCATATTCTGCAATTAAAGCTATGTGACAAATATTTTAAGGTTATAATGTCAGATGCATCAAAAATGGTTAAATTCTGTCATACAATGCATTCATCGAATGTGCCAATTTGCTTTTGAAACAGGGGAATAATAAGAGACAAAATTGAACAATTGTCATTCTAGAAATTAAATTCTGATTTTCTAGTCACAATAAGATATTTTACCTATAAACATCTTACCAATTGTACATCACCAATTTTCAGTCTTAGATAACTCCTTTTTATATGAGCATAAACTGTTCATATAAATAAAATATCAATATAAGAAGCTTAGTGTTTTTATCTAAATTAGTATCATTATTTCTAAGCTCAACAATTTCTACATTGTATAAAAATGCTGTTATACTTATCTCGATTGTATGACCATTAAAATTTTAAAATATTACAAAGAAATTATAAACGTTTCCATCATTTATCAAATGTTGTTTCCCAATATTAAAGACGTTATGAAAAATAAGTTTAAAAAGTTTATTTCTCTCTGGAATCCTATCTTTAATGAGGTCTCGTGAGGAAAAGGCATTTCTAATGTCCATAAACTTAACATCTCTTATTAAAATAGAGAATCAAGTCATACCTTTCCCCTAACATTTTGGATTTAATGAAACGATGCAATCAATATACTTGTGGCTCAATAGATTATGCATGAAATTGTTATTCTGGAAGCAAGTTTTGAAAATTATGTACATATGATAATATTTCGCGATCCTTCACAATTTGGACTCACATAAAAATTTCATAATTGAAAAACAGGGAAGTTATAAATCCAAAATTCGATTAAAATGTATTTGAAAAGTTACAAAATGCAGATCCGAATATTTCCTTTATCATAAAATGTGGCTACAAGTACAAAAAACAATACGAAAACAATGTTAACTATTAATACATGGTGCTGTAGCCGAAGTTTGTGAAGTTGGAAAATTTTGAATGCTAAAAACTAACTTTTAAAATAACTAAATTATTGCAAAAAATTAAAAAGTATTGTAAACCTATTAAAAATTTGGAAAGAATTGAAGTGTAAATTGCTAATAGCTTAAATAATTACTTATTAAAATGAAATGTTAAAGCCCATTTCAATAGTCAATAACTGTTCAATGTATTCACTATTAGTGATGTTGAATTTATCAGTTAATTCTAAGTATTATTTGAATTGCCGGTACGATTTAAGACCTATTATCGGTTAAATAAACATTTTTCCATCTCTACAAATCATTGCCACTTTGCGGTGACTAAGAGACAAAAAATTGAAATGAATGCCAAGGTCGCTAACTGGGATTTTACCGAACATTGATAATCGAAAGAATTATTTAAATATCTGTTTTTTGAAAACCACATATTCTCACGGATACAAAAAGAACCAAGTATTATTTTTACCAACTAAATAAGATTTAGTATTTTGCAATATTTCAACTCCTAAATTTCCTTTGCATTTATAACTTAAAAAAGCGATACTCGAAATAGAGTTTTCCGCTATTAAAATAACCTCTTGAAATCTTGACGAGTTTTATTTTTCAAATATAAAGGATATTTTCAGACTTTCAAATCTAAGAAAATGCATCTTCTGTCAGTGACATTCCAACGCGGAATGTAAACAGTCGAGCATGATAAACAATCCCACTGAGAGAATGGCAGAATTGGGGCAAAAAAATCTCATTAAGTACGCTTATTGTGATTTAGTATGCATCGTATGACTCCGGTAAATGGTGGTGTGTGTTTTCTCAAAGGTATCATTTCTAGTATGGACAATAGTCATTTGGAAGGCAACACCACACATCTGAGATATTATTGCGATGATGGTGTACATTGAGTGTTTCTTACGTGCCCGGAATACACTACAGTGACAGTTCTGTCAAATTATGTGTGAGGTTGTAAACAATATAAAGTAGTATTGCATTTTCTTTTAGTGCTGAAATATTTCGGGATTGCTTTAACACTTATTTTATGTCAGAATTGGACATATATATGTGCTTAAATTCTTGAAGAGTAAAACTTGTCATGACTTGGGATCAATATTTCAGTTCTTTAAAAGCGAAATTCAGCGATATACTTTTTATACAGTTTGTTGTGATACCCGTTAATCAGAAATGTATGTTTTTATTTTGAGAGTTTATTCGCAGCAGTTTTACATCCGATATACAGCGTTATTTAACTGAAAAGATAGGTAGGAATCTTAATTAACGTCCTACTGGAGCAACACAACGGGGTATTTGCTACAGTTCAGGATAAAATCCGAGGATAACATCACGTAATTTTGAACCACGGTCAGATGACGAGGTCACATCTGAGCTCGAACCCCACTCTCCAAACTTCCACACCACGCAAACGTGAGAACATTTGAAGCCATGACAGATTTAACGTGTGCCAGACCTCTTTAGTCAAGAGTAACGGATTAGTAACCCTCCGGTTGCTAATCCGTTACTCTTCCAACTGGCTTCCCCTAACTAATAAGGGACTGTAATAGAATGGGGTCAGTTATCAAATCACGATTTTTGAAAGAAATTGTTGGGAATTAAAATAAATCAATTGGTAAAAGAAACATTAAGCTGTCTGATCTACGATAAGCTTCGTAACTTCAATTTAGAATAAGTAATATAGTTTGGGATATTTCATACAATAATCCATAAATCGACAGACGAAGCATTTAAAAAAATAGTAAAAAAGAAAACAACGAGAAATATAGAATTGTTATTTTATTAAAACTGCAATTAAAGCCACAAAGTATTTAATTTTCGTTTTTAGTATGTGAAAAACGTAATATAGCGTTCAAAATCCGATTTTATATTGTTTCTCACTTCAGTCATCATGCCTCCACAGGCATCTGTCTTCGAATAAAACATAAATCATGTGATTGGTAGGTAGTTAATTAACGTCGTACTGGATATTGGCGACGGTCTGTGATCAATCCCGAAGGGAGAAATACGAGGGCAACACCTCGTTATTTTGATCCACGGTCACATGACGAGGTCAAAACCTGAGCTAGTCCTCGCTCTCCAAAGTTCCACACCACGCTACCATGAGGACATTTGAGGCCACGACTGATTAATGTGTACTAGCCCCCGTATACCCGATGGTTTTTGCCTGGACCTAGTTTCGAGCAACACTCCGGCTTACGCTTCCAACTGGCTACCGTGACTATCATATGGACGCAGTCGTCGTAAGGTCGTAAAAGTGAAGATCACGCGTGTTTAGGAGTCGACTTAGGATGATTGCCTATCGAAGCGCAAACAAGTGTTTTTTAACACGTTCGTCTATTAGTCCTACTCTAGGATTCGTGCAATCCTCCAATACCACGTGAACTTCCCCGAGATCTTCAAAACCGAGCGATTGGAAGAAATAACATGAAGCTGCCCGCAAATGATCCGTTTATTTCTTTAGCAGGTGAATGATTAGTCTGTGTAACAGATTTGTATTCATAATTCTCTTCTGATGCCATGGAATTACAATAATCATGACAAGGAATACATAAATAATTAAGATGGACATAAAACAGATATTTTAAATACTCAATAGGTTAAAAATTTACTCTCAATGGTACTGTGAAAGTTCGTTTAGTGAGTAGCCTTTTCTTTAGTGATTAAAACGATATCTTTCCACTTAGACTTAGTTCAGCACACACATACACAATTGAGATTAATACACTCTCTAATCCCATACCTGTTGCACAAAAGCTTAAATTGGGATTAGGGAATTCTGCAGCACTTACGATTCACGTCTCTACATCGTCCGTATCTCGGTTAGATTCCTAGAGGTGTATTTAATGGAACAACCGGCCTTACGAACTGAGATAACTCCGTTTTAAACATCTGAGCCTGTTTCATGGTGGTTCCGTCGCAGATCTCGTTTCATTGGAGGAAATATATTAAACTTTGCAATCAATCTAGAGTTTAAGATGATCAAAACCGATCAATCGTAAGAAATAAAATGAAGTTACTCGCACATGCTCCCCAATTTCAGTAGGTGAATGGTCACATATTTAAGTAACAGTACATGTAATTGTTCGGAATATCTGAATACAACCTAAGACTTACCATATTTTACGATCGTTTTTCTTGAATTTAATGAAAATTACGTTTAAATTATTATCAACCAGCGTTTTGTAAATTTAATCAAATCTGAACAAATCCCTTATCTATTATTTGTAGTCAAGTTTAGTGGAATACCAAGATACCTTTCTGACGCTTCTTCCTTCCGCTGATGCGTTGGCGTGGTTTGAAAGTTTGGAGAGTGAAGTGCCAGCTCAGGTGTTGCCTCGTCATCTGACCGTGGTTCAAACTTACGTGGTGTTGTCCTCGGTTCTTTCCCTTTGGGATTGATCCCGGACCGTCACCAATAGTCCGTTGTGTTGCTCCAGTGTGACGTTAATTGAAATACCCCCCCCCCTTCCGCTGATGCGTTGGCGTGGTTTGAAAGTTTGGAGAGTGAAGTGCCAGCTCAGGTGTTGCCTCGTCATCTGACCGTGGTTCAAAATTACGTGGTGTTGTCCTCGGACTTTCCCTCTGGGATTGATCCCGGACCGTCACCAATAGCCCGTTGTGTTGCTCCAGTGTGACGTTAATTGAAAATACCAAAATACCAAATATACCTTTCTGACGCTTCTTCCTTCCGCTGATGCGTTGGCGTGGTTTGAAAGTTTGGAGAGTGAAGTGCCAGCTCAGGTGTTGCCTCGTCATCTGACCGTGGTTCAAAATTATGTGGTGTTGTCCTCGGTTCTTTCCCTTTGGGATTGATCCCGGACCGTCACCAATAGTCCGTTGTGTTGCTCCAGTGTGACGTTAATTGAAATACCCCCCCCCTTCCGCTGATGCGTTGGCGTGGTTTGAAAGTTTGGAGAGTGAAGTGCCAGCTCAGGTGTTGCCTCGTCATCTGACCGTGGTTCAAAATTACGTGGTGTTGTCCTCGGTTCTTTCCCTTTGGGATTGATCCCGGACCGTCACCAATAGCCCGTTGTGTTGCTCCAGTGTGACGTTAATTGAAAATACCAATACCAATACCTTCCGCTGATGATTCTCAATTTGTGCAGCAGGATTTAGCATTCATTAATTAGTGTATCAAAATCCTGATTTCATTTTTCTGCGTGGATCTGTTATTTGTGGCTTTTGTGTGATCGACCCTCATTTCGCATTTGTCTACTAAATACTTGCTAGTACAGTTAAGTTAGAATTTTCATTACACCTCAATGTTTCGTGCTGAAAGTACTTTCACGTGGTGTAATATGTCTTTGAAAAATCAGTGTCATATATCCGCGAAATTGTTACATGTATACTGAAATGGACACATACTGTATTTAATTATTTATCTTTAATTGTTTCGGTAACGCATTATGAAACTCGTCAAATTACAAACATTTAAACTAAAATTGCAATTGTATGACCTTGGTATAAAAAAATTATTAATTTTCTTCCAAAAAAATGCAGCTCAGGTGTTGTATCGTCATCTGACCGTGGTTCCAAATTACGTGGTGTCCTCGATGTCACCAATAGCCCGTTGTGTTGTTCCGGTGTGACGTTAATTAAAATACCTACCTACCTAACATCCAAAAAATGTAACGAACTGGCATTTGTCCACCATGCGGCACGAAAACAAATTTGCATATCTAAATTGAAAATACAATCGCTGCCATAATCATGCACAAGAAGGAAGACTGATCTAAGCTCGGAAAGTAATCTTCCTTTGCATGAAGTTTTGCATTTTGATGGTTATTTCCAAAGTTTGAAACACTAAGTCAAAATCAACAAGATAAAAAATGCCAGACATCAGAAGCAAATTAAGGATCAACATCAAAACAAAGATGAATGATCAGTCTGTGATTGAGTCTTCAGCTTCAACTTATGCAAAGACGAATCGGCAATGCCGATGGAGTTGAGAAATTCCCGCATGGATTAGATAGCTCCTTCTGGAGGTCTTTGAATAGTAGTTTTCATAGAATAGTCTACAGGTAGTTGAACCTTACCTACCTACCTACCTTAAAATATCTACCTACCATACAAAAAATGTAACGAACTGGCATTTGTCCACCATGCGGCACGAAAACAAATTTGCATATGATCTCGGTGTTCAATGATCTCGGTGTCTTCTACGATGTCTTCCGGTAGTTCTATTTCAGAACAGCTGATAGATGAAGGGATTCCCCACGTTTGTCGGTATTCCTCAAATAGACGATATTTTTGCCATGCTCATGCATTATCATTTCATTGTCCGGAAAGCTTTGATCTGTTTGATCAACTGCTTCTTCCACTTATCGTATCACCATGAAGGCTTGCGTGAAATCGTTCTGCAATCGAATAACGTGCTTCAGCTATTCCATTAGAGCTCGACTGATTGCATGTTTGAGAGGATGCATGAGTCGCTTGGTAACATCACCATTAGAGTTTAGGATGCACATTTGGTTATACTCTAGTGGTTCAAATTCACCTCTCACGTTCTGTGTCGAATGGGGTACCTTGGGCGCCTTATAGTAAACGTATCGGACGTCGACAAGCAATATATACCATTTTAAATTTTAGCCATGCACGTTGCCATGTACGTGCATGACTAAACGCCATGCACGTTGAATGAATGCAGAGTGAAGCATGTGTTCCAGTTTCGAATCCTTTTCATTAATTCTTCAGTGAGATGACTTTGTAAAAAAGAGATTCACCAATTCAGTCCAAAATCGCCGATGGTTTCACCTCACTTCGGCCATGCAAGCAGCAGTTGTCAAAGGAGTCATGCTAATTCGGCTGGAAGCACTTTCTTCTGGGAAATAGTTATCTCTGCTGTAAATTAACATGAAAGGTCTCATACTTTGTTAGGCCGTGTGTGGTGGGGCATTGATAACCACTTGTAGATCAGCAATCGATTCTGTTCCAAAGGTCATCATGATAGCGTTGTTCTTCAAGCGCTGGTTATGTTGTTCATAGGTTTCGTCTGCTACTCGTTGAGTTGTATGTTGCCACGTGTCTTAGAATTGCTGAATATGTCCTAGGTGGCTTTGAGACATGGGGTGAACTTTTTCGGTGATTTTGGTTATGATTAGCTGTGATGTTTGATATCGTTGTTCTTCCAAGCGCTGGTAATGTTCTTTGGATGATTTGGCAGTTTTTCCTTTTCTATTCATTCGGCACATGTGATTTAGTTTTTCTTCCAATTGAGATTAATCAAGTGCATTGATACCAAAAGAACACCAGAGATTCAATCAAGACTTGGATTGGTCTTGAAGGGGTTGTAATCAAATTTTTAATCCAAACGAGGCCTTATGTCCCTAGATTAGAATCGTGCTCCCGGCTGTTCCATACTCCTTTGGTCTGTTCTTCCAATGGTGCCGAGTTCTTTTTATTAGAGGTGAAACCTTGAAGTTTTCTAGCGTGTCGTTCATCAAGCATCTTTCTTGGGGATACGATTATTAATAACACAAACCTCAAACGAAATAGGTAAATTAGTTTATTAAATTAGTAGAGAACTTTGAAAGACTATACTGATTCAGGGGGGAAATTTTATATCAGTATTTTTTAAATTCAGGATATTAATATTAATGCATTTGCCCTTTTGCACGTAAATGTGAGATAATTAGCGCTCTCGGATTTGAATGATTTTTATAATGTATACGAGAGACATTCACGCCTATCTTCTCAAGTTGGTTTCGTAGAATATTATCTTCGGGACTGGTATCTCAGAAAAATACCCAAATACGAATACAGAAGCTCGAAATGATCCCATAGTCTAGACCTAGCGAAATCGCTTTCTCGCACCCGATGATGGTAGATCACTTCATTTCATCCAAATCCTTACCCAGTTTTCAAGGTAAAATTTGTAATAGGATCAGTGCATCCTCAAAATCATTAATTCAAAAATTAATAAATCAAACAATGTTTTTTTAATTGTAGACGCTCTTCTACAGGGTGGCCCACGAAAAATCAGCTAGTGCAAATTTTTAAAGAATTCTATACGCAGGTTACGTCTGAGGAACTGGAATACTGCTTCTTCCAGTAGGACGGAGCGATCTGACGCACATCTGGCGAATCCCTGACTCAAATCTATGAGGTCCTCAGTACAAATGGACTCTGAGCAAAGTGTTGTAGCCAACTGGTTCGCTGGACTGGTCGACCTGTGATTTTTACTAGTGGGGAAATTTAAAAGGGAAAGTGTATGCCACCAATCCCTAATTGAACAACAACTGAAGGAAAAAGTTTGCTATATTGAACATTGATGTCGGTGAATTGCAAGGAGTGTCTCAAAATATAAAGAACCACAGAAGTGCATTGATGTTCAAGAAGATCCTTTTTCACAACTTTTTACAAGATACTTGGGGATACCGTACGTCTTTACACCATATTTCGCGTAATATTCCACATAGAGTAGCAAGATGGAAATGGGTTACTTTTTCGTGGCCCACTGTAGATTCCAACCCGTACATCTTCAAAAAAGGAACGTCCATATCAATAACTTACAATGATATCCAAGGGCTTCATAAAGGAACATTAGTTTAATTTTGGCATCAATCAATTCTCGTTTAGTTGTAGATTCGTGATTTCTGTATGTTCATCTTTGTGAACAGAAAATCCATATACTACTTCTCTTACAATCATAATATAATGTATGTGAAAGGAACCTACGCTATATTCTAGTGTCGGTTATTAATTGATATCTATAGCAATCAAATAGTTAATATACAATAGAGTATTATCTAACGCAATATAAACCGACGCCACCTCAGATAATCGGATAATGTAAACATATCAAATACGAAACAGCCTAAAAGAGATACAGAAGAAAATGCTACAGCATGCTACTACTGAAATATTTATAAAGTAAGAGCAAAGGATAATCTACTATCAGATTTTTGTCACAGTATATATTTATTGTGATAATTTCAAAATAAATCACTCTCATGTTGTGACAGGTAGCATTCTGCCCACCAGATCAGACTAATCTAGGGCAAAGTGCGTATTCTTGGGCTTAAAGCTTTATTTAAATATTAGAAACAGCAACTTGGCTATTAAATTCGTCTATAATAACATGGATATTCATAGCTCTACAATGCATATTTAAATTCAATTTTTTTAATCAACGATTTGAACGTTATTCATTATATCACAAGGGTAGCTTTGTGAACCACTGCGTTGCACTGGTGCTCCACGGGGATAGGATCATGTTGCACCTCACATGCACACCCGCATTATAAGTAAAACCCGTTTGTACTGAGGCCACACATTCGTTCCAGACGAACAAATTTCCATACCTTACTTCGCATTCAAACCAGGAGCTTTCGATGCAGAAGCCAGCACCCTGACCACTTGGCTGATTGGACACACTATGGATTATAAGCAAAACCTGTTTATACTGAGGCCACACATTCATTACAGACGAACAAACATCCATACTATAAAGTCGTGAAATGGATTTAATTCGTGGTGTGTGGATTTCATCAACTGAAAACAGCTTTAAAACAAACAATACGTTTAACTAATTTTACAGTATTTACAAAGTTAAACAATTTAAGGCTAATTTAAATTTAAATAACTTTTTTTCAGTTCCGCGGTCCCATCGGAGCAGCCCAGCTCTGCATCTGTACTCTTCCGAAACCTCAACGGATCTGTCACGGAACCAGGAATCAAGGTCACCTCCCCTCCAGTATCTCGTTAACGAAGAGGGGCATTTCAGAAAAGGAGGCATCTGTTGTACATACCTTTATTCCATCCGATCGTGAACTCTCCAGACACTTCCCCTTGGGAGGATTCGCTATCGAAGGCCAATTCGCGTTAGAGAAGAATGTCAAGTCCTAGAAGGGAACCATGACGTTACAGTACCTTACCTTCGGAACCTTTCGATCCAGAAACTAGTACCCTGAACCCTAGGCCGAGTGGTCGGCATGTTGAAAATAGAATTTCTGCACTGATAATGCCCCATCTACAATTAATGCATCATACATTCCTTTTTTAGATGTGGATTCCCTTCCAGAATCCAATCGCACATCTTCCGAACACAAAAGTCCATTCCCATCCTTTAGAACCCCGTGCGTGCGCCCTCAACGGCATTTGCGTGTGACAGGGAGTCACTCCTTAAACGGGTCGCGGACACGATCATTACAATCATCATTTCACTCGCGCAGTTATAATTCGCGACGCTCTGCTTTCCGGGTGATTAATGCCCGCTAGAAAACGCCGACCCCCCCTAAGCCTCCGAGGTTTACATACACGGACACGCACATGCACGTTCACACACGCCCGCTATCTCCGGGCAATTACTGCATTCATGGAGCTCTGGGTGAATAATTAAAGTGAACGTCAGGCATTATGTCGGGTCATCTTTCAGCGTCACTTTTAGCTGAGCCCCCAAGATCAAAGCTGCTTCAAAACGTGTCACCAAGAAACCGGGCCCGCTGCAAATGATGGCAGGGCGCCTTAAGACGTAGCTATTAATATGAGTGTCGGTAGCGAAACAATTTATGTCTACAGCTGGGTGTGGAACGCTCATTTTTCTTCCTTCGGACGGCGTTTCTGAGATTGATTCCGAAGCGGGCTCTGCGATTAATTGCTTTTGATGAAACGGAAGGCTGATTGCCGAGTCTCGACGAGGGTCCGCGCCCGGTTGCGTTTTGTTCTGTGAAGTTTCGGAGGTGTGTTGCAACCGTCTGTCTAAAAATCAATTTCGGAATTGCTGATTGAATCCGTCTGTGTGTTTGGATTGATAACGATATATAGCAACGCTTTTCGTATTGTACACTTTCGTGCTTTTGACGTTGCTGAAGCACTAGTATGCATACCTCAAGACTTTACCTGGTGTATAAATCTTGTACTTTAGTAGTTGGCGGGTCTGTCGTTACTCAATGGGTATGCCTACTATGCTAGCAACCTGCGAGTTGTATGCGGGACAAGTTCGATTCCTCCCTGGGTTATCTGTATTTTGTGTCAGTAAACTTTCCTTGTATATGTATGTCCATTACCTGGCTTCGTCTATATTGTGTGTTGGCGTAGCAATATAGACACAATATAGTTGGCGTAGCAAATGTGGCTATTGCGCCATAAAATATAATAAACCAATCAATCAAAACTTGGCATAGTGACTCAGCGGGTTTGCCCACTGCGATGACGTTAGTTAGACGCCTTCCTGGTTGTATTACCTTCTTCTGTGACAGTAAAATTTTCCTTGTGTGTATGTCCATTTACTTGATGTTGTTTCGCACAGCTCGATATGAATCCGAACCAACTTTGTAATTGGTTGGTTGAATGGTATGGCACAAGGGACATATTTGGGCCACGCGCTGAGCCAAACAGAAGACAGCCAATGTCAAATAATAGACACACACAAGTAAGGAAGGTTTTACTAATACCGAATAAAGAAATACAGAGTGGTTATACAAAACCAAACATGCACAGCCTATGGCTCGCAGGCTGCTAGCGCGGTGAGGAAACCCTCTGAGTTATGGTGGCCTCGATACATTACAAGAAATGTGCTCCAACTTCAGAATTGACGCAGAAGGACATGTGGGCTGATTAGTTGGATTTTAAAATGTAAGGGTCATATTTTCCTAAGCTCTGCCAAACGCTAGACAAACAACTTGAAGTAGTGTCCATTCATATACATGGAAAGTTCTACTGACACAGAAGACAGAAATACATCTAGAGTGGTTAGTTGGTAGTTGAATTAACGTAGCACTGGATCAATACAGCTGTGAATGTCCAGGATCAATCCTGAAGGCAAGGGTACGAAATATCCAGGTTGAGTTACAACATTCGAAACTATGCTTCCTATAACCCGCAGGTTGGTAGTGCAGTGGGTAAACCCACTGAACCACGTTGACCTTGTGTATTACTAGACTACATTAGTAGATTCCGTATCTTAGAAATATCTACACCTTAATTCCAAAACGCGTATATCACGTGTTTTGTAATACTTATAAAATATCAAGTTTCCTACTGATTGTTTAAACACACGCGTTCGTTAAATTTAACTGCCTTGAACTGCAAATTGGGGACCCGGACATGATTTCAATACCCAACCTTCTGAATACGACGCAAACCTTGATTACGATTTCAAGTTTTCACTGTATGCCCAACCCATTTGCAGCGTACAGTAATTTTTCCTGGGTACTTTCAGGTGATACGCTCTTTAGAAAGCAGCTGGCATGAAAAATTGGAATCTGATTTCTTGTCTAAAATGAACAATCGGCACATTCCAAAAGCTTTGGTCCAGAGCAATTCCTTTTCCAAGATTTGATGCCGGGCTTATATGGATTTCACACGCTTCTATTTTCTGGAAGCTGATTAAGATTTTTGTAACACAGGATTGGATTAGATTTAGAATTTTATTTTGTAAGGTCATAAGAGGAGGAGATGCGCCATTTTATAAGACAGATGATATCTATAAAAGGCATTGGTAAAAATCTCGGTAGCAAACAAAACTGCTTCGTAAGTTCCGTTTTGTTTGGAAATGCAATTGTCAAATCTTAGAGTCAAAATCTACGTAAAATGGGACGATAAAAATAATTTTTATAATGTGTCATGAAATTTGAGACTTTACATGCGTACGGTGAACGTTAATCATAGCAAATATCAATCTTGACTGTTATACTTTGGTACATACAAATTTTCAAAAATCGTGTAAATTTTGAAAAAAAAATTAAAGTTCATCAATAACACCATTACAAATTATCAAAATTTTTGTGTGTGATTAACGTGTTACAAATAAATTTGTTTCTCAGCAGTTCATTTATTTAATTTTTCGTAGACAGTTATTTAAACATTTACAATGCGAATATGGAATATTGAATATGTATTTGAGGTGTGTACTAATAATTTTCATACTCACACCTTGACCTAGAAATATCAGCGTATACCTTAATTTATGAATACGAAAGATTACGTATTCATGTGAACATGAATTGGGTAGATATGTAATTAATTAAAGTCGCACTGCAGCAACAAAACGGGCTATTGGCAAAAGTCCGGGACAATCCTGAAAGAGTATGAATTGGAAGTATAATAGAAATGAGCATGTTTGAAGTTTTAAGTCTTTAGGGCCGCCACCAATAGCCCGTTGACTATCCTTCGGGATTGATTCCGTCTCGTCCCCAATAGACCGTTTTGTTACCCTCCATTGCGTCGTAAATTCAACTACATACCAAACTCACGAAATTTTTGTACTTCCCCTCATGTGACGCTCCAAAATTAACGTCGTCTCAAATTATTATTTGATGTGAATTCATTTGGAAAGATCAGCATTCGAATTTTACAGCCACAACATTTATTTTCACAAAACAAGGACAAGAACAAAAACAGACATTGAGAGATATTTACAGTTAACTTATTTCATCATCCACTGTTCTCTTTCAGAACAGAGCCGGAAAATCACTACACAATTTAACTTCACCTCATATGCATATGATCTGTAGGGAGCACAGTTTAATTCCTGTAATTACCATGCGGGTATTTATTCCTCTGCTTCAGCAAAATCTATCTTTGTTGTCCATTCACTTGACGGGAAAACATCGCTTGACAGATCTGGTGCTTGCGCCAGATAAAAATAATCAACCAATCCCCTCATATGCATGAAAGCCAATGTCCTTTTAATACCTGGCAAAGTATTCAACACCATAACCTCTGACTATAATTAATAAAACGCTTCCCTCAAAGCAAACATCCGCGTTTTTTATCCTGTCCCACCAACGAACGCTACAGATTGAACCCTTCCATCCACCCCATCGAAATGAATAACTCATCACCTCGCTTCCACAGGCGTCTGTTCATCTCCATCTAATTTGCCATCGCGGCTTTAATGCTCCAGAATTCTCGAATTTAAGTCATTAGCTGTGAGGCCCCTCCTTCATCTTCATCGCCCCTTGAGCCTGGTCCCTTAAATCCAGAATTCCATCTTTCCCCATTCGTCATCGGCCCGCTTTGTATCTGCTAGATAGAGGGATTTATTTTGGCTTCCGGCTATTAATATTAAAATCCCACGCTTTGCCGGGGACCAGGATTAAAGCAATAAATCGTAAATTTGTTGTGTCACGACCGAAATTGGACGGGGGTAGGCTGGAGGATCGTGGGGGAAAGGGTTAGTCGTAGGGTAGTTTCCTCGAAATTAAATTATTTGAATAGATTCATCAGCTCGAGTTACTGCATAGAGTTCAAATCTTTTTGTACGCATGAAACAGTTATTTATTAGCTGTCTTATTGAGTTTTCAGTGTTTGATCATAAGATTTCCGAGTAGAGCAGTATTGCTTTCACCCCTAAACATAATATCTGTATAACCTAACCTTTCCCCTCCAAGTGGTTTCGACGAGATACCTAGTTCATCAAGATCTGACCAATTTTGATAATTACGAGATATCTTGTTGATCAAAATTGACAAAGTTTGCTAATGACAAGATATTTCGTTGATCAAGATCTGACCAATTTTGCTAATGACGAAATATAACGTCATCAGCAAACCGTCATCAAGATATTGCCGATTTTCTTTATGATGACGAGATCAACATCTGGTCAGTTTTAGCTAACGACGAGACATCTGATTTATCAAGATCTGATCAAATTTGCCAATGATGGGATACTTCGTTCATCAAGATCTGACCAACTTTGCTAATGACAAGATATCTCGTCATCAAGATATTGCAATTTTCTTTTGACAAGATCAAGATCTGGTTAGTTTTTGTTTAAGGACTAGATATATCGTCCATCAAGAACTAGTCAATTTTTTCTAATGACTAGATATATCGTCCAACAATGTTCAATTTTGCAGATGAGAGATTCCTCGTCAAAATAAACACCAGGAGGGTTAATTAAAAGAATCCTAGGAAAGATTCTATTCTTCAATATGGTCAGAAATCATGCAAGAAAGACTAATGATTGCAAAGTGGAGTTATGTGAATTAACCTTTCATAGAGTTAAACGATTTTTTCTAAAAAACGTGTAAGAGTTTCTTATTTATTAAACACTACTTATAGCTTGAAAGTCTACTATTTTAACCATCAGTTATTTAATTAAACATTCTTCAATTTTTAATTATTTAATTTTAAAAATTGATAAATTATAACTTATTAAAGTAATTTTTAATATTTATGAGTGAGATTAATATGCAATTTTAATTCATCGAAATAATTGCAAAACCGCGTGAGTTACAGCTTAGTTATTATTATTAGGCATTAGGAGAGATGAAGGCAGTGATATCAAAACGAAAAATTCTGAATACATTTTGAGATAACGATGTTAGCGATAGAGTATGATATTTAATTGAATGCGTATTCATTACTCCCTCTTGAATTAATTACGTTATGTTAAAAAGAACTTCAGATTAAAAAATAAATGCATTTAATGGTGAAAAAGCGAGCAGTGTATATTTACAGTAAGAAATAGAAAAAGAGTAAATAAGAGTAATCTCTCATGAGAATATAACTTTTTTATTCACGTTCAATTAATTTATAGCAGGGTTGGCATCGGTCTGTGTACTCTACAAATCTACACAATTGTCCAATCTACATCAAATCAATAAACGTATTTTTCAGCACCCTGCGGGTGCGATAGGCTACATATTGACCCCCGTCCAACTTTTCCTGGATGTGCAGAGGGGTCTAAAGACAATTTAAAATCCCAACACAGATACTATTGAGGGTAATTACGATTGTTTGCAACTCGGATTGTTTTACCAAAATTTTTTTCCAAAAAATTACTTTTACATTATTTAAATTTTAATACTTTACGTTTTAACTTAATTGTTTTTCGAAATTATCAATAATTTATGAACATTTGATTGATGATATAAGGATATTTAAAATATTTATTTTTGCATAACTTTCATTTTTTAATGATAGGTAAGTAGTTAATCAACGTCATATTGGAGCAACACAAACGAAGTTCCGGGATCAATCCTGAAAGGAATTATCTGAGGACGTACCACGCACTACGAGGACGATCTGGATGCACTGCGTAATTTTGAGCCACTGTCAGATGAAGAGGTCAACACCTAAGCTGGTGCCCCACTCTCCAAAATTCCACACCATGCAAACGTGAGGACATTTGAAGTCATGACAAAATTAAGGTGCACAAGATCCACGTACACAACGGTCATTTCGTAATGAAATGAGTCTAATGTGAAAAGCAGAAGGGAAAATCTTTTCGCACAAGCTGTTCATAAAAGCGTAATTTTGCTACTCCGTGTCTGGCATAGCTAGAATGAATGTTTTGTTTTATATAAACTTGATTTAGAAATCTTTTTTTAGGGTATCTGAGTTCAGACAACGAAATGTTGCTAGGAGGATTCAATATAAAATTGCATGACAAATTAAGTAATGCGAATTTTAATTAAGACTTTAGAATGATATCACTGTAAAGGAAAAATTACTTTACAAGTTGAAGCTTACAAGCTTACTTTACAAGTTGAAGCGATTCTTTCATAATTTAGATACATGTGAACAATCGTTGAAAAGAGTGATTTTCTTTTTTTTAAATGCTGTGAAATCGTCTTTTGTTCTTTGAAAAATTGTAATTCATTGAAGTTGCTTTGTACTAAATGACATTTAATTTCGAAACAAGCTACGTTGTTCCACTTCCCGCTGAATGGAATTTTCAAGAGAAAAAATGTATTTTCGTACATTTAAGTGATGTTTGCCTTTTTTTATGAAAGAAGTGAATAGTTTGATCACTTTTCAATCAACATTGAACCAATTGAAATCGAGCAACGCCGGGTAATTCTTCTAGTTAGAGATAAGCAATTTTAGAGCAAATTATGTGCGCGGGTCTTCTACTGTTATGTAAAACTAAACACAAAATCAATCGCACTACTGTCAAAATAATACTAATTAAGTATGGAAGAATATTTTTTTAAATTAATTCCTTCTTAGATACAATTCCGAAACACTCTAATAGTGCTTACCTATTCAGTTTAGGATAACTCCTTGAAACATGTGACCCTCGAACTCTCGTTTCTAATGAAAAAGATTGAGACAGAATGGGACATATCTGGTCCCATTGAGATGTCCCATACGTGTACTCTTTTTATGTAGAAAAAATGACGCATATTCCTAAATATTTGGCATTTGCTTACACGAAGCGAAGTTAGCCTTAGTACAAAACAGTTTTTTGATAAATAAAAAATAAAAGCAGGCACAGGTGACTAAAAGACGACTTTGCTACCATTTTCAACCTTGACGACTCGGAGTATCTTTTGAAGCAAAATAGTCTCTAAAGATCCTATTCAAAATTTTGGCAACATATTTTTCTAAATTCACCAAAGGTCAACGAAAATTTTCTCCCCCTTTTTTAACCAACAGCTGACGGACAAAAATATTTTTGGATTTTTTGAGGGAGGGAGAAAATTTTTCAAGGGACGACGATTTTGAGGTTTAGGTGCATAGGAATATTTTGTTTTTTAATTTTTAAATTTATATTTCTCGGCGAGATCTACAATGTCTGTCATACTTTAATCGCGCAATTTTTGCTTTAGCCGATTCATATAGTATCTCCACAGGGTTTAAGAGGAGGCTTTGCTACTGCTCTTAAATATTTATGCTACTAATGCTGCTAATTCATAAGTGCTTTGGCTATGGCATCACTGTAAAAGGTAGGTAGGTAGGATAGGTATTTAATTAACGTCACACTGGAGCAACACAAAGGGCTATTGGCGAAGGTCCGAGATCAATCTCGAGGGGAAAGATCCGAGCACTATAAAAGATACAACCATTTTCATGACTGGATAGACATGAAAAAGCTTAATTTCTCTCAATTTTTCTCCAAATGCAATAAAATAGTCTTCGGTAAATTAACTGGCGTGTAGAAGAAACACTAAACTAAATCTTAAAGTGAAATTTCAGTTCATCATGGAATCAATGCTCAATTTGTTTTATTTGTTTCATTCATGATATCAGATTTAAATAGACTTTGATTCAAAATGAATTATACCGGTCCCTAATATAAAGGATAAATCAGATCATGTGTCGTAAAAGTATAAAAGTAACAAGTTTTATTATTTTGAAATAAAGTGGTAATGAGGTTTGAATCTTTAAATACTAAAACAAATAATCAATTGAAATTATATATTATATCATTAATTTTATATTCAGCTTCAAATTCCAAGCTTCCTCGTTACAACAATGGAAGTAAACGCAGCAGAACCCCCTTTATTTTTCGCAAACAACAAAATTATTTTGAGTATAATAATGATAAATTTATTGTTAACTGAATATTTAAATTACTATTTCATTATTACCCAAACATTATTGTATATAGCAATACAGTTTTTAAAAGATTTCGTCATGTATGTTATGTCTCTCAAACTGCTAACTAGCGCTTTTTTAAACTTTGAACAAGTGAAATTAATATACATTTGATTAAAGCGATTTGGTAAAGATATCGAATCCGGGGCATGTTTGTCGCCAAGCAATTCTTGTCGCCAAATCAAGATGGCGTTCACTTTGGACGCCAACGCAATTTCGTTAAAAAAAACGCGGACTTTCCTACGTGAAAAACCTTTTGTACAGGGTTGCCATAAAGCTTGTTCATAACACTTAGGTTACCATGCTTGGTGATAAATCGCTAGTGCCCCTCCTTAGTGGATTCGACATCTCCACCAAGCGATTTTTCGTTGTAGAGGAATTTTCCACTGCAATTTATTTCTAAACAGTACTTTTCAGTCTCTTTGCGCCATTTTCATAGATGTTTTATTTAAAAACAGTACTTTTCAGTGCTATCTACGTCATTTTTACAAACATTTTATTTACAAAGAGTACTTTTCAGTGCTTTTTACGTCATTTTTATAGACATCTTATTTACATTTAAAGATGTTGGATTGGTTCGGGAAACAAATGTAAGTTTGTGATCTATTCCTTAAATTACTCGGTTAACATTTGTATGCATTTCAGTATCTATAAACATTACATTTCCCCATAAACTGTTGCTTCTAATTACATGTAATGGGTCCTTCCCTTTTTGAAAAATTAATAAATACCGACTTGCTATTTCAGAAAGAAGTTTCGAGAAAAACGGAGGAAAAAGAGACAGGCTAAAAAGGAGGCCAAAATACAGAAAGAAGAGCAACGTACGTATGTTGAACGTGACTACCTTGCAGAATGGAATGCTGAACATCCCGAGGATTCATGGATTTGCGTCTGCGTACCATCGAAGACGAGATGGCAGAAAGGTCTCTACTCGCCCCACAAGTTACAACGTCCAGTTCACAAAAATATTCAATTGATAAACACGTATTGTATGAAGCTATGGACGCACCTGCCGCAGATACTGGCACAGATCTTAACGGAGAAGACGATGAATTCGACTTTTTGTGAAGAATAGAATCGCTTGTCAAGTAACATCTTCAAATGTCCACTACACAGGATCGGATAACTTTGAAAATATGGTCTGTGGAAACAAAACTTTTGATAACTAAGGTGGTAACGGATCAGCCTAATTTCTGATCTAGATGGTACTTTCGGAGATTCAAATTACGAAAAGCTCTGCATAAATAAAAAGGCTAATAATTGCTCAGAAAGTGCTGTCCTGATATCTAGCAGTGCTTTTCCAGTTACACAACTCGAGTCACTATAGGGAAAGATCAAATTCTATGTCTGTTAGACTGCATATTTTTCAATTTCTACCGAAATTAGGTCATCTTTGCGAACAACGAAGACATGTGATGCATCATTCTTTCCAATTTTGAACTTGGGATTAGAAATTAAAATAGATGATTTATACAAGCAATGAAGAGAAGGTCTAAATTAAACCTTGTTTCAGCATTGCAAATCTATATGAATAAGAAATAACAAATCTACATAAACCTATATTTTGCCTAAACTGCATTCAGAACTTTCTCAAGAAAATTCGAAAATATGTCTTTTGAAAAATAGAGTTATCAACTGGTGGACCATTTCGTACTTTTTTTCCCTGTTATTTGGAAAAAAATAGCATTTCATGATATTCAAAATTAAAGAAGCAATAAAAATATTATACCTTCTTCATTTTGTGCATATTTATTTCTTTTGTTGTAATATATTAATGACAAATTTTTGAGATTTTTCACAGTTATCTAACTTTTGTGTCGGTTTCACCAAATTCTGTTCTATTTCAATTGAATCAGTGTTAGAGCTTATGATGATGAGAGATTTATTGCTCTGTGGAGGCCATGTATATGTCCAACTATTTTACTCAGTTGGGTCACAATGAGTATATATATATATATATATATATATATATATATATATATTGTGCTGTAAGTGGCTGCAATTATTCGTGATTGATCAAGGTGCTCGTCAGAAAATGTTGATCAATTGTTGCTATTCATGTATCATATTTGAGTCATGAAAAACTAAACCCGAAACTAATGAAAACTAAAATTTCAAAATGTTATTACAATTTCACTATCCTGTGGGGTCGAATTAATAGCTGGCAGCTTTGAGTACTGAAGGGATTGTTTACAAACTAAAAATCAAGCTACTGTGCAAATAAATCTTTGAATACGTCAAATTCTTTGCTAATAATTTTTATATCAAGATTTTTAGTTTTCGTTAAGGAATTACTGTAACTTTTAAGTTCGGTTAAAAATATATGACTTTACTTATCATGGAAAAACATTACGTTTCCATTTGCAACACGAAACTAATGTTACTCCGGAATTTAAAGTTAACTGCTGATTAGACAACTCCAAAACACGCAGTTAGCAGAAAACTGCAAAATAAAACACTGCCGGTATCAAGATAACTATCCGAACCCCGTCATAATTATTTTTTTCTTCCTTTTCAAATTAAGATAAATTCTACAAATTACGGTACATTTGAAAAGGCGAAAGTGCTAAAGATCTCCCCAGGGAATTAATATTAAAAAAGCTCGCTCCGCTGAAATCTCCCGTAGTATATTAGTGTAGTGCACATCGCCCAGCATGTCCCGAAGTCGAAATTAGCCCCTTATTTGCTACTTAAGACTAGAGAAATAGTCCAACAATAGGGGTAATTTTCAAAAGAATCGCATCCCGGGTAAAATGTTATCTCATTAAAACTAGAAACAGGAATCCCTTTAAGCGGCGGGATAACAATGAGACAGCCATCCTTCTCAACCTTGTAATTTAAGGGAAAAGTCCGCGTGGTCTAATTATGTTGCGTGCCCTTTTTCTTTTAAGCTCGCCAATACAAAGGTCGGGAGAGAAAAAAATAGGCTACAAATACAGTTCGTAAATAAAGAAATATGATGGGTTACTTAGTTCTTCAGTAAAGCTGTAACGGAACTCATTTGTGTTTATCAGCAATATCTACTTTTTAAACAGCACAAAGTTGGATTCATCCCTGGGAATATTTCTCTGTTCCTTATCATTAAAGCGTTCATTTTGTGTGTATGTCCATCTACTTGACATTGTTTGGCAAAGCTTTGTCAAATATGATCCTTCTCCATAAAATCCGACCAATCCCGTAGCACAAATATGCACATTTATTTGATTATAAAAGTGTTTCTGGTTGATTGTGTGCTCTATGTCGTAATAGTCATATCTGGCCAAGCTGCACTAAACAAAGTATAGATAACGGCAAGTAATGAACATACACACACAAGGGAAGCTTTAATAACACAGAAAATAAATACACTTATGGTAAGATATATAAAAGGAAACTGTAATGCTAACAACTCACAGCTTGCTAACGCAGTGGACTAACCTATCGAAGTGTGTCTGGAACTTTCCGTGTGGTGAAACACTTTTTCACGGATCACTCCAGTATTAAATATACTGTTATGAAAAAAATTATACGATCCGAAAGCGTGGGAAACTAATTTATCTTTATGTGCTTCAAAAAAAAATTTCGTATAGAAACGGATTGGCTACTTGGCTTAAAAGGTAGTTTAATTTTCAAAGATTCGAAATCTAGTGAGTCAAACTTTGGTATTACCATTGTTAGTAATGGAATTTAAACATATTTTGATATGAATACGACCCCTTAAACAAATTTCATGTTTATGAATTCATGTGTTCTATGAAAGATTCAATTGTAGAGTGATGGTTCAATATTTTTCTACAACTGTAGTTCTAAAAGTAATTATACTTTGATGGTAATGGATTTTTGTTTGTAGATTATCAATGTCTGGATTAAGCAACTAAATTCAGTTGAACTCGACGTTGCAATTTAAAATATTAAATCAAAAATTTTACTTAAAATGATGAAAAGATATTTTTTCTACGTTTTTCATGGAAAGTATGATGATATTTATGATCCTTAATCTATATTCCGTTGTTTGCTTTGTTGTGTCGTATGATGATGTATTGCGACACAAGGGCTTATCAGACTTCACTTGTATCAAGAGAAAAGTCAGATAATTGTACTCTAACGTTTTATTGTTTCCAATCAGTTTATATACGTTTTATAACAAAAATTCCAGTTTCATATGTATGTTGTACCAAAGGGAATTAAACACTAGGATTGATTCATCGCTCAAATGTGGGCACTTTTCCTGCTAACCTAATCAAAAATTAATCTGATAGACTCCACAATTTTCATTATAGAAGAGTGTCGTACAAAATGTCCAATTGGAATTTTTTTTATTTCCCAATAGTATCCATTTTACCCAGATAATCCTTGTTTTCTTATGTGGGGTCTGAATGTCACATTTTCTTCCTAGGTAACGGAACAAAGACTGCATAGAGACAACAATTTAGGAAATGCCACATTATAATACTATCAGAAGTCAATTTAACTTTCCATTTAGGGACAGCGTTAATAATATTGTGTTGTCTTAAGTGTTATTTTGGAAGTGACTTCTAACGTAATGAGTGGTTTTACTCAATTTAATTCCAGTTAAAAATGTTTATGTAGTTAAAGATGTTTAAGGCGGTATAAAAGATATATGCAATAACCCGAAGTTTATACTTAAAAATGGATCTCTATAATGCACGTAGTAAAAGCATTTCAAAAGGAAGTTACTTTTAGGAATATTATTGCTGCAAGTATGGTAAGTTTTCATTCGATATATACTCACTGCGAAGTTAAGCACGAAGCGGTAAAATGAGAAAAATTCAACAAGTACAGCTTGATTGACACAAAATGCGGCAGGAAGGTAGCAAATATGTTTATGCATGAAACAAAACAAAGAATTACATACAAAGATGAAAACAATATTGAATTTTCATAAATTATAAGATGAAGTCATATTAGAGTCATTAACAAAATGATGTTTAAATCCAAAACAAACAAACAAAACCGACATTAATAGGGTATGTGACCACCCCTCATCCTCATGCAAAGTTTACAGCGTGTAACCATGCTTTCCATGAGGTGATCAACCACCTGGAAACGTTGGGAAACGTGCAGACACAGCACGGCCGAGGGCATCCCAAAAATTTTCAATGGGATTAAGGTAGGACGAGTACTCCGGCCAATCCATACGCGCAATCCCCTCACTCTCCAGGTAGTCGTCGACGATGTTGGCTAGATGGGGACGCGCATTATCATCCATTAAAACGAAAGCAGGACCAACTGCTGCAGCGTACAATCTCACAGTGGGTTCTAGGACTCTGCATCCCGATTCCGGACAGCCGACACAGAACCCCGTCTATAGATATGCAGGTCGGTGCGATATCCCAACGAAATCCCTGCCCACACCATGATACTTCCACCTCGGAATGCGTGATGCTCGATGATGTTCTGGGGCCGATTGCGTGTGCCTTGTTCTCTCTAGACCCTTACACGCTTGTCATCTGGCTCCAGGGCAAATCTCTACTCATCCGTGAACATAACGTTGGCCCAATCAGACACAGTCCAATTCACATGTTGCCAACACCACTTTAATCGTGCCCCTCTGGATTAGACGGATAGAGGAACACGAACTCATGGTTCCCGGGCGTACAGTCCACTCATGCGTAGCCCTCGGCGAACAGTAGTGGCAGATATCGTCTTACCAATGGACGCTGCAACCATAGATGTCACACGTGTGGAGGTCGCTCTTCGATTCCGCTTGGCTAAAACAGCAATATATCGATCTTCCGCGGGGTTCGTAACCCTTGGGCGACCGGCCACAGGTCTTCGGACAACTGTTTGCCTTGTTTGGAATTGTTTCCATAATCGTGAAATGACGGAATAAACGCCGAAGAAAAGAGCAACATCTGTGATTGATTGTCCTGCTTGAAGGCGTCCTGCAGAACGCCAGCGCTCACTATCTGCCATTCGTCTTCTGGAAGCCATAAAAACACATCCGTCTTGAAAAATAAGCGCACGAAAGTTCTAAACACTTTTATCAGCACTTACATGAAACTCCTCTAACCTTTCACAATGTTGGCTTCTTATATGACTGCCTTTTTTTCCATATTTCTCGACACGAAACCGTGATTGGCTGTTACAGAACATATTTGCATACTTCCATCTACCTCTGCAGCGAAATGCAGCCTCTCAAATTCAGATTGGCTTCCGGAAATTAACATTTTCTTCTCCGTGCTTAACTTTTGGCAGTGAGTGTAGATGGAATATAATTATTCAAAAATAAATTACTCTAAATTCATGATTAATTTAAACAGTATATTTAAGGATAAATATTGAATTTAAATCTCATTCAAGTAGGACAGTTTTAGGACATAAAGCTCTATAACAGCGTTTTATAATTCATGAACAATTGTCTTGGAAAATCAATCAGCCTTAGTAGAACAGACCTATTTTGTTAAGCACTAAAGACCATCCCAAAATATTATAAATGCTACCAATTCTTCCTTTTGCCTCTTTCTGTCGCACCCAATGACTGAAAGAACAGAAAAGTCTAAATACTACTGATTGGAGAATGCTGCCTAATAAATTAAGACATTCAGCCCCCAAACTTAGAAAATAATTGGAATTTATTTATCATTAGTTTGTTCAAATTTCCTATCAGAAAAATTGCCGATTAACGTATATTATGGGGAGCGTTTTATCAGTAATTCTTAAGGGTTGCTACACGGAAAGCTGAACAACAATAAATAAGTCGGGTTACCAGATTTATCGCCCAATCGCTCGCCGAATTAAACGTTCCCTATAATTCTTTCTTACTGATTGTATGCATTAAGGTAACAATTATTTTTGTCTTACCCCACTATGTTTCGAAACTCTTCAATTCCCTGAAATTCCAACAATTTATATTTCACTCCGGATCAAATCACTCCAGTTTTAATTTCAGAAACCGGTTTTGAGAATTACTTCAAAAAAGTGTTGAATATGCTTTCTAATAATCATTCTGAAATTTTCAGCACATAATATCTCGATTTTTAAATTGTTACAGGAATACTAATTGAAAATTAAATACAAAAAAGTAGTAAACAGCGAAAGCGTAAGGAAATTTAATTTTAAGAGGTCAAGAGAGCATTAAAGAGGTAAAGTGAAGCATTAAATTAAAACATTAATAAGTACTTTGAAACTATAAAAACAAAATTGAAAACATCTTGTAGAAAAGTAAATGTTTTTGGAATCTAGAAAAATGCGCGTGAAAGATGATCCATGGAAAAGTATTTGTAATAATAAGGCGACTAAAACGTTAATTACTGTGAAGCCATACCGAGCATGAAATAGTTAAAGGATTTTTGAATAAATGGTAGAATAGTTAATGGATTTTTGGATAAATGTGTGTGTAGAAAATGTTATTAACATGATAAATGTTGTTGCAACTATAAAATAGTGTACCTTGATGCCATAGAACGTTTATTGGAAGCATTACATCTAAGAAGCTAATTTCCCAAACTGATAATTTTATGAATACATTGCAGTATTTTTCCTTTTAAATGGGATCGTAATTATTCCACAGAAATAAAGTTTTACATTTGCTTCTTAAATAAATACAAGAACATAAAATAGCACTGATATTTCATACAAGGCAGTCATGATGCACTCATTAAGCACAATAATGCAAAAAATAATGCACTCTAGAAGAAATATTCGAATTTAAGGTTTTTTGAAACGTTTCTCGCATATGACAAAAGCAGAACTGTTGTCTCTTTATTTGCAAAGTTTACGAAATAAATCAATGCATAATATTTCATATTTCAGACCGCGGTAGCTTGGTTCGAAGAGTAACGAATTAACAACCAGAGGGTTGCGGGATCGAATCCAACCAAAGACCATCGTGTACAAAGGGGGTTGGTGCACGTTAAATCTATCGTGGCCTCAAATTCCCTCTCGTTGGCGTGATATAGAGGCTTGGAGAGTTGGGTGCCAGTTCAGACGTGACCTTGTCACCTGATCGTGGTTCAAAATTAGATGGTGCTTTCCTCGGGTCTTTCTTTCCTGGTTTGATCCCGGACCGTCACCAATAGCCCGGTGTGTGTGCCATAGCTCCATTGTAACATTAATTAACTACCTACTTACATTTGATAGTTCATCGATACTCAACCCTCCAAGTTGCCCCAATAAACACATTTCCGAAAATTCAGTTCGAATACAATCTTAAAAAATTCTCGACCGGCAAGTAACAGAATCGTAGAATTCTAACATTTCGCCTGGACACCTGAACATCTTGATCTTCGAAATATTTTGGCGTCTGCTTATTAGAAACTCCTCGAGTGTCTCTGCTGGAGGGTTAAAATTTCACAGAAAGTCACCTGAAATTATAAATACAACTCCACCATCATACATTGCATTTGTAAGTAATTTTACTGCTCACTGGATTCAAGTTTGATAAGTCAACATCATCTTAACAAACGAAATGCTTAATGTAGAATATACAAAAACAGAATTATGCATGGAACATTACAAAAAGGTAAACACCCAAAATTTCGTTTTCGCTAGATATTAAGTCATTTAACGTTCACAGAATAACTTCGCTTTTCATCTTTGTTTCTGAAATCCTCAACTATTCATTACAACTTTAATTTTTATCACTGTTCCACTCATTTTGATATGAAAAATGATGGTGATAAGAAAGATGACTTTAGGATTGGACTGAATGGTGGAGTTTTATGGCGAAAGGTCCAAAAGTGAACAAGCTGCCCCAACACAAGACAGAATATAACCCAATAAAGGTATAAAAGATTTAAAACTTAATAGTCTAAGATAAATATAAAGCGTAACATAAGGAAGACGATAATTTAAATTTGTTCAAACATATGAGAAAGCATAAGATTAAAATTTTTCATCAATATTAAAAAAATCATGGATTATATGAATTGATGTTTTAAAACATGTTGACCTGCAACAAGGTGTATAGTATAAAAAAAGTATGATTAATGAGTTGTGAATAGCAAAAAAATAATATAAAATGAGGTTTAAAAAGCCAATGTCGTTTAAAAATGAGAAGATAATTGAATGAGGATGGTCTCCAATCGAATTTCGCAGATTTTAAATATTTGATACGTTAATGATTAAAAACAGGACAGACAATTAAAATGTGTAAAACAGAAAATGGAGAAGAGCATGAGTTACAAATGGATGTGCGCTCTCCTAATAAGATGAAGATGTGTGAAACGTGTGTGTCCAATGAGAAGGTTTGTCAGTTTGACATCCATCCTTCACACTGGAGACACAGATGACTTTAAGGCATTTTTTTTGTGGACAGGTGGTTACACACGTAGATGGAGCGGCGGTAACCTGGTTGGAAGAGTAACGAATTAACAACCAGAGGGTTGCGGGATCGAATCCAACCAAAGACCATCGTGTACAAAGGGGGTTGGTGCACGTTAAATCTATCGTGGCCTCAAACGTCCTCACGTTGACGTGGTGTGGACGTTTGGAGAGTGAGGTGCCTGTTCAGGTGTGACCTCGCCATCTGACCGTGGTTTAAAATTACGTGGTGTTGTCTTCGAATCTTTACCTTCGGATTTGATCCCGAACAATCGCCAATAGCCCATTGTGTTGTGCTCCAGTGCGACATTAATTAAAATACTTAACTACCCATGTATGTGAAAGGGATACCATGCTCAAAACCAATATGGCGATTACCATGGGTTAATATCACACACCAATGGTAATAGTATCACAGATGTTGATTTGCTCCGGTATCGAGCTATGCATTCGGAACTAGAAAAAAATGCTAGACGCCAACTGTGGAATCACATTCTTTACATTTAACCTGTCTTTTATTTAACAACTAGACTCGTTTAAAACCACTTGACTCCAATTCCAAGTTGTGGGTAATGGTAATTAATTAACGTCACACGGAACTATCGCGGAGCTAACACATCGGGCTATTGGCGACGGTCTGGGATCAACCCTCTAGGGAAAGATTCAAGGACAACGCCACACAATTTTGAACAACGATCAGATGAGGAGGTCAACACCTGAACTGTGCACCCCACTCTTTTAACTTCCACATCACGCCAATATGAGGACATTGGAGGCCACGGCAGATTTAACTTGCACCAGTCCCCGTGTATACGACGGTCTTTGGTTGGACCGAGTTTCGAACTCTCAACCTTCCGATTCCTAATCTGTTACTCTTCCAATCGTGTTTCCGTGGCCCCGCTAACTTGTGGTAGCTGAACTATATCCTCTCTCATCCATATATACCACTTCAAGTAAACCTGCACTTTCTCACTCAGCTAATATTTACTAGCCATGGCATCAAACAGACCTGCTCACTATAATGATGTGTATAGTTTCTTTTGCGATTGCCAGCTCAGGTGTTGACCTCGTCATCTGACCATGGTCCCCAGATCTTCGCCAATTTCGTGTTGCTCCGCTGCGACTTTGATTCAACTACCTAGCTTTTGATACTACCTTGTGCATTCCACAACACTTGAGATTGTCCGAAAAACTTAAAAGTAGCTCCGTCTTTTCTGCCAACTGTCTTAGTAGATCTGTTTCTCCTTAACCCCTGGGGATCAAACTTTTACTTTTTAATTTTTACTCCCTCAATTCCCTCAGAAATGAGACTACAGAAAAGGATAACATATTTGAACTATTGATCAATCAAATTCCTGTCTGCCTGGATCTGATGCCCGCTGCTACGTTAACGCTATATGTAGCTTACAACTCTTTTTAACCCTCTTAGCGGTACCGATATCTCAACCTGCAGTCTTCCCTCCATGATTTACAACCAGATTTAACCTTCTTGACCAATACAATGTTTCCTAGATTTAACTTTCTTGACCAATATAATGGTTCCTAGATTTAACCTTCTTGATCAATATAATGGTTCCTAGATTTCACCTTCTTGACCAATACAATGGTTCCTAGATTTAACCTTCTTTAACAATATAATTCTTTCAGCCACTCGATATTATTTATTAACCATCCAAGGGGTTTCGACTAGACACCTCGTCCATCAAGATCTGACCAATTTCGTTAACTACGAGACATCTCATCCATAAAGATCTGGCCAATTTCGCTTATGACGAGATATCTCGTCATCGAGATATTGCAGACTTTTTGATGATGAGATCACGATCTGTTTAGTTTTCTTCTAAAGATAAGATATCTCGTCCATCAAGATCTGGTCAGGTTTCTTCTAATGAGGACATATATATCGTGCAACAAGATCTGGTCAGTTTTGCTTGTATGGTGAGATACATCATCGTGATAACCATCAGGTGGGTTTATCAAATGCGTTGCAGGATTGTAGCAATAAATAGTACACTACGCAGAAATCTCTTGACGTTCATCGTGTTAAATTTTCTATTACAGATGACAATAAAGTTAATCTTGAATCCATACTAGCCTCAACATATTATCTTCCTTAACATTTTTGAATTTTCAGCCTGTGAAACCACACGCGCCAGAACGAATACAATTTCGTACCTAATGCAATTTCAATGCTCTAGGTCAATTGTATTACCTAATGCAATTTCAATGCATTAGGTCAATTACAATTTCATGCTTATATCACTCCTAAGCCCTTTAATTTATGTTGTGTATGCATAGGTACAGTTGTATATCATAACTAATCTTATATTGTGAAAAAGTAAGTTAATGGTAAAATATACCGATACATTTTCCTTTAAAATTTCCTTAGGATTTATGTAATGGAAATCCATGATCATAAAAATACAACATCACGTGGCTTCAATACTTTGATACAGCTACCAACATTTAAATAATGAGTGAGTAAATCTACGTTCCTTCCTCAGAAATTTCATAAAAGCAAAATCCTAATTCAGAAATCAAATTTGGATTGCGGCTCGCACCAAAGACACAAAACCTCACTCAAGACACGAAACGAAAAAACAATGCTCTCATTCCCACAAATCACCCCCATTCGTAGTTCCCAAAGAACCGAAATCCCGCGCCCATGCTCATTTATATTCCCAAATCATAACCGTCAAAACGACTGCCTCAAAATACACAAAGTCCATTCCGCGGTACAAGACGGCAATCAAACCTCGCTTTTATCCTCGGCAATGGAGAGCGCAGAAAAAGCCACACACAAACAGCATTTTTGTCAAAACGACTCTTTTCCGAGCAGTTTCATCCGAATCTTTCACTTCTGTGTGGTGTAGCACCTTAGCACACGTGTATTCATGAGGTAAAAGTTAAGGCCCGCGAGAAGCTATCGGAGCAAAACACATGTTTACTGAAAAGGCAACGGCGGGCAAAGTTGAATCCATGAATAATGCATGTAATGAGATGCGAGAATGTCACGGAATATCACGCATGAATTATTCCACTATAATGCAAGTGCTTTGTTGCAAACTCCCTTCGGAAACATGCGATACCGTGGAAGATGTGGTCACCTGGCCATGGGATGCAGGAAGTGACAAGTTGCGTCATCGCCTACTTGCCCCATCCCACACTTTCGAATTTAGCGTGCGTTTATATTCCGTTTTCAGTTTGTATAGGGAACACGTGGTTGGATGCTGACTTCCAATGACATTTGTAATCCCATTGAAACAAAATAATATTTACTCTTGAGGGCATATATGATATCCTATAAGCTTTTAAGAAATCGTATGGGATATTATATATGCATTTTACACATGAAAGCGGTATGTAAAGATTTTGTAGGACAGTCTTTTTCTGTAAATTGTGTTTTTGTTGTGTAACTTGTTTTCGGTACAACGTACTTCATATTGGGTAGCCGAAAATAAAATTATCATATTGCAGTGGTTTATGTTCTTGAAAATCCCTAATATAAATGTAATAATAATTTGAAATATGCAGGCTACCAGACATACGTGTTGCAAAATCAGAAAACACATTTAGGATTTTCCATTTTGAGTGTGTATCGCGATTATGTAGCTGGATACAACTTCTAATGATATGAGTCCTATAGAAACAAAATAATATTTAGTCTTGAATAACTTTAAGAAGATTATGGAATATTATATATGGTCTTTATGTATGAAATTTTTGTGTGTTTAACGAATATGTATGAGAGACTTTTACTGTAAAGGTTAATGTAAATGGCGCTAGTGTTTTTGTGATATAACGCGTTATCGAACAAACCTGTATCTCCGTATTGGATAACCGGAAGTAAAATGCTCATACTCCGGTGGTTTGTTTACACTGAAAATCCTTCATAGAAAAAGGTTTGAAATGTGCAGGCTACCAGAAATACAAATAACAAAATCAGGAAATACTTCTCTCTAATACATTCTATATTCTATTTGTTTCTCGATCGGTGTTCCTAGTCATATACTTATTAATTCAACTTCACCATGTTTCTATCTCAGAAACCTCAGACTTAACCTCTAAATTTGATGATCGTGCATTCTTCTCAAGCCTTGTTTACCATTCGGCCCATACCTTTCTGCCCTTGGATTTCATGCAGCTCTTCTCCTGGGTAGCTATTCTCAATTGTTCATATTATTCTGTTATACTACATTAAAATAAGTATTTTACCGCTTAGACAATGAATGTTCGCTTGAAAATTGCACTTATTTAAGCTTATGGAACAGCTTCTATTGACCAAAGAGTAAATCTAAAATACCTACTGCACATGAACATCAAATGGTCATAACTTTTTAATAGAGAAAAGTACGGTCAGTATTAAATAAGCTTAATGGAACATTGAACTTGTTACAATTTGATATTCGATTCGCGACTTCTCGTGTGATATAGTTGCCCACTCGTTCACTAAAAATGTAAAAACAGGCAATTGAAAATAAATGTATCTACCTTCAAAAAGTGACATTGTTAAACGTTGATGTTATTACCTAGGTGCACGTGACGTGATTTAATATTAGCAATCATTTTTGTACATATTGTATTTCCAATGGAGGGATGTCTATACAAACGTGTGCCACATAAGAAGACCTTCTCTATATAAATTTTATCCATTAAATGTGGTTTGAATATGCAATTTTTTAATGGAGAATTTTCTTTTTTTATTGCGAAATTTTTTTACGTAATTTTATTTTCTGAGGGTCTTTAAAATATGTATGCCAAATTTAAATTCGCAAAATTGTCCAGTAAAAGTCATTAACAGACGCGAGAAAATGTAGAATTTTAATGTGTTTTTCGCGAGTAGTTGGCATGATATCTATAAAACTATTAGATTGATCGATTTGAAATTTTTACAGCATGTAGAGCAAACATTTTTTATCGATTATTAAACCAGGTAGGGGTAGGTAGTTAATTAATGTCGTACTAGATTAACACAACGGGCTATTGGCGACGGTCCGGGAACAATCCCCAAGGGAAAGATCCAAGGACAGCACCTCGTAATTTCAGATGCGGAGAACACTTGAGCACCCCACTCTCCAAACTTCCACATCACTCCAACGTGAGGACATTTGAGCCCACGACAAATTCAACGTGCACCAGCTCTTGTACACGACGGTCTTTGGCTGGACCAAGTTTGAACTCGCAACCCTTTGTTAAACCAGAGAAGCTATATGTTACCTTTTTATTTTCTAACGCAAAACAACTCGGTCCATTGTTTTAACTAAATCGGTGATTTGGGATTTAACAAGTCACCATTTCAAAAAGTACTTTATAAAAAGAATTTATGGTTCATCAAATGATAGCTACATGTGTATCAAATAAAACGTGCTTCTAATTTTTTAAGATCACTTGGAGTTGAGAAATCATGCCAACCATCGACCACAGAACATCGTGCGGCGTCATTGTAGACGAGGGTTACCAGGCATGATTCTAAATAAAAATGATTGAAACACTTTTTTGAGTACCTGAAGTGACAATAGACGTGCAAAGTTTGGAATTATTTTATTGTATAGTTTCGCCAGTAGAAATCCCCAAAACGGTAATTTTAGAGAAACAAATACCCTTTCAGCGACAAAATTCGTCACGGTTTTATCAATCACATAGAAACATACACAGATGTGATGAGTTTTTCAATCACGAATTTTACATCAATCACAGCTTCACTATTCAAACATTTAACCCGATTTCAGCTAAATGTTTGCAAACTAATTTCAAAGCAAACCCTTTAAGTATTGAAAAACACATTTATATTGAACTTCAAATTGAAAATATATCCATATATATGGCATCTGGGTTTTATCTTTAAGAAGGGGGGGGGGTAGAATTTTTTATCCGATCAAGATCTCAGAAGCAACCAAATCTCGTAGAAATATTTCGAATATTCTATCCTGCTATCTTAAGGGGGTCCGGCACCTCCATAGGCACCCATGTTAAATTCACTAACTTTGGGGCATCTCATTTTTTCATAAATTACTCTATTAATCTGAAATTTTTACAGTGTAATATTTGAATACTTTAGAAGACTTTAATATGGGTTTTTTAATTTTTTTTTTAAATTCACAAAATTATAAACTTTTTAAAAAGTGACAAAAGAAATTAGAAATTTTTTAGATAAAATATTTTTTAAAAAAGTATGCATTTTATATCTTATTCCTTGTGTTAAAGTGTTTAAAAGTGCTTCATAAACAATTAAAAAATTTCAAGAATGTATCTCAAGTAGTTTTTGAGTAATATACCCCAAACATGAAAAAAGTATATTCTGACAAATAAGGCTTTAAACTTCAGTGATGGTGGATATTAAATTAATACTAACTTTCGGGCGTCTCATTTAATAACAAATTACTCTAACAATCTGAAAGTTTCACAGTGTAATATTGTAATACTTTTAAAGACTTTAACACAAAGTTTTTTATTTTTTTTTAAATTCACAAAATTATGAATTTTTTAAATTGTGACGAAAAATGTACTTTTCTCTAACACAAAATATTTTTACAAAAAGTTTGCATTTTATAGCCTAGTTCTTGTGTTAAAGCGTTTAAAAGTTCTTCACAAAAAATCATAAAAAGTTTCAAGAGTTATATGCTATACCACTTCGATGCAATGTTCTACAGGATACTTTACTTCCACATTCCTTGCATACAACAAATCCCTCTAGATCATGAATCAACAAGGACAAATCCATAATGATATTATTCGAATAATTTTCGTCATTAATCTTCCATTCATCGTACAGAGTTATTTTGCAACAGTTTTTTCTTGGAAGCACTATACCATTGACATTAGATGTTGCAGGGATCGCATTTTCATTTTCGAAATAAGCCTCGTCGAATTTTTTCCCACGTTTATTCGCTTTTAAAATACAGTTCTTTTACGAACCATCTCTTTACAGCAATTTTATGATTAAATTGGCTTAATTTAAGGATTAAATTAGCTAGGGAAAGACAGTGTAAAATAAATTAAACTTTCTGAAATTTCAGAACTTTTTCAAACTTGCCTTAACGAACTTTATCACGTGTAAATCCAAAATAAATTTTGAAAACAACGCGAGACTGTTTACAAATCGAATAAGGTTGAGAGGTTTACTTCCTTCTCCCCATAAAAATATATAAAAAGAAAGATAATACAATGCTAGACATAACACTTTTCTTTCCCAATGCGAAACCGAAACTAATTACACACTACTGAAAAAGTCCCTTTGGATTCTTCAAAAGTACGTTGCGGTAATGTGCATCTACTTTAAAAAATAATACTTCCAATTAACGGATTTCTACAAATGAGGTATCGTTACAAACACAATTCAAATTTTCATAAACAACAAAAATGTGAAAAAAAATTCGAATTTTCATGTGCCGGACCCCCTTAAATTGTTTGGAATTTCGGATAAACAAATTTAATTTCTGAATTTAAAAAAATGTTATGAGAGTCATATTTTTAAATAAAAAATCACCAAATGCTTTACGAGTTTGATTTTTTGCTGTGTTTTGAGTTTTGGCAGCACGACATCTAATTATACAGCCTTAAAGTGGTAAACCACTGTAAACATATACCAATTTCTTGTGAAAAATAGAATATTAACTGAATGAATTATTTAATTAATGAATCTACATTAGTTTTCTAAATTGTTTGTTTTCAGTTTTCAAATAAGATAGTATTGTTTTAGTACGTGACACAAATCCCCACAACATACATAATAACTAATTCCCACATTGTAATGGAATGAATCTTAGAAGAGGTTTTATTGGTCAAAAAAGTCACGATTGGTTAGAAAATCATGCTGGGAAAACAGCAGATTTCAGAACGGATATATCATGTGAACTCTGAAAGGGCTAATTAAGTGTGTGAAAAAATAGCAACTCAATATAAATTAATAGCTTAATCCTTGATATAAGCATAAAGTATAAATTTATGTGTGAAAGATTAGTTTGTAATGGAAGTGTACTTTAATGAATAAGAATGAGTTACATGTAAGTTTATATACCATTTGTACTTGTAGAAGGGCAAAAAAAGTTAACCTATAAATAAAATAATATAGTGGTATTGAGCAGATTTAGTTTTTTTGTAACAATTTACGTTTTAAGGATTGACTTTTTAATGCATATTTTCGAAAAATGTTAGAAGCTGTTAATGAAAAACATTCTGATAAACTTGACCATCACACCTTGGTCTGCTTTCATTCTAACACCTCACACGTACAATCAATCAAACAATAAAGTCTAGGCAGAATTGCACAGTAAATCACAGTTTGAAATCTGCAACTGAGCCACTTTAAGCAACTCTTGAGCAAGTTACTTTTTTAGAAAAATCCTAATAATTTAATTTTTAATGCATAGTTTCTAAAAACGTTACAAGCAATTAATGAAAACCATTCTGATAAATTTGATCATCATAGCTTGCTTTCTAACCATTCAGGTGTACAATAAAACAATAGAGTTTAGGCAGAATTTCACAGAAAACGACAATACCAAAGCTGCAATTGAAACATTTTAAAGCAATTTTTGAGCACGTTTAGTTTTTGGAAAAAGCTTGAGTTTTAATGCATAGTTAATGCAATGTTAGAAGCTATTAATGAAAAACATTCTGATAAATGTTATCAGCACAGCTCGGTCAACCTGCATTCTAACCCTCATGCGTACAATCAATCAAACAATAGTGTCTAGATCAGAATTGCGTGGAAATTCACAGTTCAAAAGCTGCAACTGAACCATTTTTACACAATTCTTGTTCTTCTTTCCCCTTCAAAGGAACAGCAACAGAAGATACCTTTACATGCTTACATGCTGAATTTCACTTCAAATATTTGCTTCCCGTATTCAAACATAATACAAATCTGTATCCATATTCCATTATACATTACGATAGATGTTGGATCATCTTTCATGGACCCTCGTTGCAAATATCTCAGAAGGAAGTAAAACTCTATTGAATCTGATGTTTGAGTTCCGAGACCCTTCCGCGAGATTTTTTTCTGCTCGAGCTGTAATCGAATTCCGAATATGTAAGATGAAAGTCTCTTCGAAGTCAATTTTTTCCTCTTATGCTTTCAGATAAAATAGACCTCTTTTTGACTTACGGAAAAAATGAGCAGTTGGGATTCTTTGAAACCGGATTCTACCCCATTTTTGTTGGAGTGGAGTGAGGATTCTTAAGAGCGATGAGCACGCACCCAGAATGCTAAGGAGAAGCGTGATGGAGATCATTTGCAAGAGAGGAGATAGTATTGGCAGACTTAAGCAGAGCAATTTTTTACCGGGGTTCCTCCATTTTCATCAGACTCAGTTTTCCCCATTGATTTTATAAGAATGTCTATGGATCTTCGAGTTAATCATTTGCCTATCAACGTTAAATGCGAGAAATAATCTTTGGTGAGGAGGGATTTTCTAGAGGTGAGTGTCCCTCGCTCTCAAGAGATCAGTCATTTAACCCTCCACGTGGTTTCGATGTGATATGATGTCCATCAAGATCTGACCACTTTTGCTAATGTCGAGGTGTCTCGTCATCAAGATATTGCCTATTTTTTATGATGGCGAGATCAAGATTTGGTCAGTTTTCTTCAAGACAAGGTATCTCGTCCATCAAGATTTAGGAGTTTTGCTAATGACGAGATATCTCGTCCAGACAACTACCATGAGGATTAAGGGATTCACAAAAAGAAGACAATTTCTGTTTTGCTCATATTTTTGCACTTACCTTTCCTCTGCGATGTTTCTCTTGGATTCAAAATTAATCATTCTTGCCCTCAATGTCAAAGTAAGATTTGAATATTTCCATGTGTTTAGTGCCTTTACTGGTATACTTTTACTTTCAAGACAATACAGAATAAAACCTAACAGGTGTCACAATTTACACACCGATGCAATTGTATCATATAACGATGAGCCCAGTTTTTCTCCACATCCTATATTATATATCGTCCGGTTTCTTGGATTTTGAGAGTGAAGTGGTAGTAGTTGAACTAATATCGTATTGAGGCAACACAACGGGCTATTGACGACGATACGAGATCAATCCCGAAGGACAAATTCGAGGACAGCACCTCGCAATTTTGAAGCACGGTGAGATGACAAGGTCGACACTTTAACTGGCACCCCACTCTCCAAACTCCCACACCATGCCAACCTGAGAACATATGAGCTCACGACAGATTTATCATGCACATTCCCCAAGTACACGACAGTATTTTTGGATCAAGTTTGGAAATCGCAACCCTATGGTTGCTAATCCGATACTCTTCCAATCGGGTTAGACTGGTCCCTTGTGAGTGGAGTATGCATAGACATTTGAATTAAAATTTTGCCTTCCAGCATTGATTGCAAGATTTTTCTTTTTTAAACCTTCAGTTTTTATCATAGGATCGACAAAACAGGCGGACGGCGAAATGCCTTGCAATTTCTGCATCTAGATTCATAATTATTCTTATTACTTGAAGTTGCATGTCTTGTCTTTGTCGCAGCTTCGCCTAATTTACCTACACCATTAAACCCAGCTAACAAACCATGCCCATTCTTGCATTTGTATTGTATGGTGTTTTACGGGAGACCATCACAAATCTACCATCGTTATTTCGTTCGGTTTAATTAGATTTCTGATCCAATCAGCGATAGATTGCAATGGAGCGGTAGGTTTCTGAAAAGTGCATTCAAGGCAATCATGTGTCAAACCAGGTTTGATTCAACATGATGAAGATATCATTGAATTGATTTCACGGAGAACAGTTTCTTACCAGAATCCTTCCATCAAGCTTGGTTTTCTTCATCAATTTTACAAGAAATTCAAAATATCTATGTATCATCGAATTAATTAGTTGCATATTAACATTTAATGTGAGATTTATTCTAAAGTACATTGTGATTCTCATGCAGCGTAGAATCTTCCTCTTAAGGGATCCATAAATTTCAAACCAAATTTTTGCGTTTTTCAATTGTTATTCTTTGGAAGTCTCTGCTCTTCGATTCAGAATTATTCGTATACTTCTATCATGTGGCATTTGAAGTATACGGTGTTGATGTAAAATATGCTATTCACGTAAGTGTGGGATTCTGACTATTGTTGACACAATCTACACATGTCACAGATACATGCAAGGAAGTCATGAGTAAAACTTACATGTGTCAACGAAACTGCGACATCTCTAAGTTGAAAACAGATCAAATTTTTTACGTGAGCATTTCCACTTTTATCAGGCTTGTGTTTCTCCAATGATTTTGAAAGAAATGGATAAGAAGGAGTAATAGTAATAAAAAGTATGTCCTTGATGTACATACTATTGTTGCACTATTTACTCCGTCTGTGGTTACGCAACTAAAAATCATAATCTTCATGGGATCCAAAATAGACAGACTGAAATTTTGGTTACTGGGTATTCCTGTAAATCCCATTTTCTTGAAATTTCCTCAGTATGATTGAAAATTGATATTCATCAAATGTTCATTTTCATGCATGTTTGCTGTGATTACGTGGTTCTGAAATATACATCATTTAAAAATACTTTCTCTCTCCTAAATTAATTGAAACTTCAATTTTTACTTCTATAAACACGCACTTCTCTTTTTATAGGATCTCCGGTAGCCTGTCAGAAGTGTAACGGATTAGCAACCGGATGATTGCGAGTTCGAATCCAACCAAAAACCGTCGTGTACAAAGGCGGCTGGTGCACGTTAAATAAGTCGTGGCCTCAAATACCCTCACGTTAGCGTGGTGTGGAAGTTTGGAAAGTGGGGTGCCAGTTCAGGTGGTGACCTCGTCATCTGACCTGGTTCAAAATTACGTGGTGTTTTCCTCGGTTCTTTCCCTTTGTGTTTGATTCCGGTTTGTGTTTGATTCCGCAGCGTTAATTAAATACCTACCTACCTCTTATTATAGTCTTATTAACAGAAGTTCAGCTTACATAAATAGCAAATAATGAAATATACGATTCAAAATTTTTTATTTAGCGTATTTTGAAAGTGAGTTATACTATGCACATAAATTATCTTTAAAAGTTTATGTAATGTTCTAGTCATAGTAACAAAAAAGCACACACTACTAAACTCATACAAGGCTTAACGCTGCATGGCTTTTCGCATAATAACACAATAAAGTATTAAGTTGCGGACTTTTTTAAAATGTACAACGGGTCAGCTAATTAACACAGCGTACTCTGAGAAAGCTGGAAATCCAAAGTCATAGTTAACCGGGAAAGTATATTTTCCTCTTTTAACATACTCTAACAAGCGTGAAGGAAACAACCATACGATAACTTCACACGCATCACGAGATAATGTTCCGCATTCGTCTTACACGCAACGTTAATTTTTACTTTGACTTGCCGATTAACTATTGGGAGAGTGTTCTTCATAAGCAAAGAGTGCAGAGTGTCTCGCACACATGCTTAGTCTACGGTTTGCCTCTTTAATCCCTTTTATGTTTTACACTTTTTTTCTTTTTTCTGAAATGTTAGTGTACGTTTTTTCGGTAGATAGGCAAATGAAAATAGATATAAAAATATAATTATTCACACACACACACACACATATATATATATATATATATATATATATATATATATATATATATATATATATATATATATATATTTGATTGATTTAATATGAAAACCCAAACCGGTAATTATTTCAATTGAAATGCCTGAATACTGATATCAGTTTAAGTATCAATCTACAGTAGAATGAAGTAAAGTAGCTAAATGAAGAAAGCAAATGCAGTTAGCAAGTTAAGCCTCTGAGGGGATAACACGATATTTTTGATTTCGCAACGCACATGACTAAATAACCCCCTGTTGATTGAAATAGTTCATGGGTTCTTTTAACCTTTAGAAATGTTCTCTATTAGTCCTTTACTTAGAATAGAATCCTTTGGAAAGACTATTGTCGAGAAGGTATATATTAAAGTACCTCGGAGTATATCCCGAGTTCTCTCACTATATTTTAACATTAATTTAATATTTTTTGTTAAGAGCTTTTGGCGAGATATGCAAGACTTGGCGAGAATATTTTTTAACCTTTTGTAAAACGTATAGCTCTTTTTTAATTAATATGGTTCTAACCATCCTACTATGCTTTTGTGTAACTCAATATTTATTTATTTGCTAATATAATTACCTGACCTTACTCTGGTTGAATTAGTGAACGGTAAATTGAAAAAGTGACCGAAATATAATACATTTTCTCTTTTGTAGACAAATGCTAAATCCTTTTAACTTTTTGAATGTCACGCGATTTCTGTGTAGTGGTGTTGCTTTTACACCATGGCACACTTAAAATTAAGTAACCATGCCTCCCTAAAGAATACATGCATTCTTTCAATCTTCTATACAGGCATAGCTTGGCCAGAACTGGGGCCGCGGAAGCCCGGTTGGAAGAGTAACGGACTAGCGATCGGAGGGTTGCGAGTTCGAGTACAGCCCAAGACCATCGTGTACAAAGGGGAGTGGTGCACGTTAAATCTGTCGTGGCCTCAAATGTCCTCACGTTGACGTGGTGTGGAAGTTTGGAGAGTGGGGTGCCAGCTCATGTGTGACCTTTTCATCTGACCTGGGTTCAAAATTACGTGGTGTTGTCCTCGTATCTTTCTCTTCGGAGGATCATCCTGGATCGTAGGCAATAGCCCATTGCTCTAGTGTGACGTTAATTAAAATGCCTACCTTCCTTGGGAAGAACTGGTCCTTGGACCATAAAAACCAACCAAATCAAATCAATATATTTGACTCAATTCTATGACTTTGTATAGGTCATTTACTTGAAATATAATCCTTTGAAACGGTTGAATTGATGCTTTCGTTAGAATAGAACCCGTTGGAAAAATTGCATTGGTCTATTCTGTTGCATATAAATTTGAAGGATTTTGAATTTCCCTTCTTAAGCTCATTTCCTGTAAAATTTCTGCTGCTCAATTCATAAATCTATGACGAATACTCAAGCACTCATAGTTTTCCAAACAATATTTTTTGAATTGCACACCAGACATGCGACATTATCGAACTTCACCATCTTCATGGGAAGGATGACAAAGTAATTTTATAAGATATTCATGAATAATATTTTAAGGCAATACAGTTTTTTTCAATTTCCATTTAGTGGCTCGTGCAATAACAAAATTAAATAATTTCAGTACTGACGAAGTAAAGGTAACCCATTACTATTTTTCAAAAAATGGTAGGTCAATTTGGCAGTGTCTTTTTTTAAGAAAATCACTGTTTTCAACAAAATATTTAACATAATTTAACAATTTGCTTGAATTTAGCTTCATATTACCAACCTTGATCTACCATTACAGCAAGAATTTTTAATACTTCAGAAGTTCCAGTTCCTTTTTTTTCTAACATTAATATTCATTCGATATCAGCAAAGTATCTTTTAAAACTTGCTTTACCCTAACGCATGTAGTTTTCAATCGAATTCTTTGTTGGGTTATTGTTACATAAGATGAATAGAAATTAAAAATTTTCAAAAATAAATATTTATTAAATTTACAGCCATAGAAAGCAGAGGGAACTCAAACTAATATAACTAAAAATAGAAGAAAATTCAAAAATGTGAAATTAATTCCAAGCGTAAAATTCAGAAAATAATATTACTGTACACGGTTAACAAACATGAGTTTTAGTTTCGTTTAACACTCGCTACACATTAAATCACTTTTTCAATTTATAGATATAGGTTTGAATGGGCACCACATAGCTGTTTATAATGATGATGTTGGTGTTACTTGCCTATTGAGTTTAGCTTTCAATATAACGCAATAATTTTCTTTGAAACATGGGAAAAATGCAAGTTTTAATGAGTTTAATCGTTTTGTAAGGGAAAGATGCTTTGAAAAAATTCGATTACTTATCAGTCTTCGTTCAAAAGATTTTGTGCTGTGTATTTTACTTCTTTTCATAAAAGAATTCTACACCCATGTGTGTTAAACCAAGGACGTTTAAAGAAAGTTGGTCTAAATGTACAAATATATCCAGCTGTTTGAACATAGTGAGGGCACATACATGCATACACTAAACTCAAAACCACTGATTTTGCATCAAAATGGCCCCAAACGGACAAATAATTTGAATTGGGGCGAAAATATTCAATGTGTGTAGAAACAAACACTCCATTTTAATTTATATAGATTTATTCAGTATATTGCAGATAGAATTAAATTATAGTATTAGTTATAAATAAAAAACAGAAAAATATAGATTTAAAAATTTCAGAAAACAGAAAATTTAGGTTTATAAAACATTCAAATTTTACAAAATATAAGTTGTCTTTAGTATTATTACTTAGGAATAATTTTACGAGTGCCTAGGTATTATTTTTCTAAACGTTTTTTAATGTAAAGAAATACAATTTTTTTTCTTCAAATGGATTTGAGAAGTTAGATTTTTATTTGATTGAACTTTTTTATAAAATTCGAAGAATTATAAAAGGGGTATTTGTAGCTTTTAATAACGTTTAACGTTCCTTTTTCTTGCACGATCCTAACTAAACTCTTCACCTTATTTCGCTAAATGAACTTTCGAGTTTAGTTCGAAGTTTTAGAAATTCTATTCCGTCTTAACTATAACTTAAAAACTGGGATTACTTGTCTTAGTATTAAATCCCGATTCCTCATCTATGGGTACAAATATTGGGCTAAATATATTACATAATATTAATTTCTTCACTCGAAACAAAACCGAAAATCCGCAGCTAAAAAGTCGTCCATAAAAAAGGAAACGCTTCGCCACGCCTGGCATTTCATCAGGTTTGAAAAGAAGAAAAGGTTGAAAAAGCAATCTTTTCCTACTATTTGAAGGAAGTTTAGTGCAGTTTAATATCGATCTCAACTGATGTTTACTTCCTCTGTTGTATGGATACCCTCAAGCGCAGGCCGGAAAAGAACTCTAGATACACAGACTGTTCGCGATACATAAACTTTATTGATAACACTGTTCGTCCCGATAGGGAGCCCATACAGTTCAAGCGCCCGGCTATTTACTTGAAATGATTACGTTTGAATACCGACTCTGGAAGAATTTTGATTTTCGCTGGAAATGTTTCTTTTCCTCTTCCCAGGAACAAGAGCAAACAACCGTAGTGTTGGTGATCTTCCATCCTTCCCAAAATACATTTCCCGAGTTGAAGAGTAAACTTCTTACTTGACTAGAAAATGAAATAAAACAAGAAGCAGATCTGGGATTTCTTCTTTCGGTGGATGGTCGTTGTTGATGCCTTTAGTTACCAACTGCTTCCCTTTGTTTAAAGTATAATACATGTCATCGACAATTGTAAGCCATATTTGCGGAATATTTCTTAGACCAGATGTCAAGACACGACTGGTTTTATTTGCTCTTCAGTACCATTTTAAACTTTATCCAGCTGCGAAAAATTGTAATGTCCTTTTTTTATCTAGGGATCAAAATTAGATTAGTTTCATGTTGTCTCCCTGCATATTGTGTCTAAAGGAAGTGTGGGATCAACTTCAATGCTTTTCCATGACACCCCAGACACTGCAGTAAATGGCCAATACTAATTAGATATTATTTAGTGGGGGAGGTTGCACCTGATGTCCCTCAGAAGAAGCGGGTTTGCTGTAGATATATGATTGCCCATAGGAATGGCCATTCCTAATATAGAAAACAGTCGCCATGTTTGAAAACATCAGATTTTCCTTCCCCTAGGTTGGTTGAATGCTTGCATTCAATTTTATGGCGAAGGGCCATATTTGGCCTAGATGCACCATATAAAGCACAGCTGGGTAGTTTGTGTATTCGTGAGAGGATTACATCAATAGTGACATCACCTTGTCGGGGAGAGGGGCTGCGCTCCTAAGAAGGCCAGAAAGCAATGCGAAGAGAAGAATCCGAGGACAACCTTCATAGTTTTAAACCATGGTCAGATGACGCAAATATAAGACAGACGAAGTCAAATAAAGGGGAAAATACACACAATAAAAGTTTTATGGACATAGAAGAGAGAAATACACCCCCAAACGGGCCGAACCAGGTAGAAATCGAGCCCTCTTCTCCTACATGTCCCAGGGTATTAGCGCAGTGGATTAACACACTGAACAACGGTGGACCACTTCTCTTCCCAGGTATTTCACTTAGTCTAGCCCTCTTATGTCAGAAGACCTTTCTAACTTAGCCAGAGACTTTCTAACTTTCTTAACTGCCTACTGGTTGTACGCTACCACCATCATAAGTCTTGGGTCTCGTGAGCACGGAAGTTCTACACCCAAGAAAATGGAGATATTATGGAGTAAGAAAAGTTCTTAGTTAACTCAAAAATGACATAACACAAGAAGTAGAACTTAATAGAATGTTTATGGTATATTTTTAGATCAGATGGCAAGACATGATTTGACTGATTTTGTCTATTTTTCAGTGCAATTTTAAACTTTTCCAGCTGTGAAAAATTATAGTAATTTTTTCCTTACCCCTGGAGCAAAGTAAGATGAGTTTCATGATGTCCTGCACAGAAAGTTCAAAAGAAGTCTCAGGTCATTACGAATGTTTCCGTAAAATTTGGTTCAAAATATTTAAAATTATTTAGTTATCATTTCATTTTAGTTATTCAAAAATTGAAGTATATTTCTGACATATCAAGTAAATATTTCGGAGCTTTTATTAAATACGTTCAGAGATACAGTCGTATAGAGTTCTTGCATTTTTCGTTACTCTACGATTTCAGCTGGCTAGAGTCTTGTTTCTGGAGATAATAAACTACTTCAAATAAAAATGAAAACTCTTCCAAATTCTGCACATAAATAGGAAAAGAAAACAATCTTCAAATATAGAGTATTTGGATAACAGAAAGAAATATTTAAATTAATAAAAGTTAGTAGTTAAGGTGAGAAAATGATTGGAAAACTAATTTCACGTATTTCATAAAATTATAAAATAATAAATCAACGATACATGAACAATTTTAAACTGATTTATGAAGTGCATTTAATGTATCTCCTCGATTCACAGGGTAAAACAAAAAGCATCCTGTATTTTATACTGTTCTTGAGGGTTTCATTTTCGCTTGTAGTCAGCATTGGTTCGTCTTGTGACGACACGTCACGGAGAAAAAGAACACGTCTTTTTCGACGGAGTACACAGCATTCTCCATATGCATTATTCTGTGAACATTTGAATAAGACCGGCAGTACATAGTACGGCTTCGGTGAGAAGGCAGATGACCTAGGCGAAATCTATGTCAACAAAGGTAGTTAAGCTCTTAGGGGAAAGGGTTGCTATACTCAAAATTAAGTTGATAAAGTTGAAATGGAACGATAAGTTTGACCAGAATTGTGGAAAGTATTGACTTGTAAGACTCACCCAAGGACACGTAGCTCACATACTATAGTCGGACGAAAACTTGACGTTTGTGGTTTTAGAGTCTCTCTAGGTTTAGCTTTCTAAGTCATCCATATACCAAATGTTAGCAACAAACAAACGTTTCATTTCTACTCATTTGTTTTCTATAAAAATATCATGTTTCTAATAATATTTTTTAGTTTCTATATACATCATTGCTTTATACATAAATTATATTATCACTTTCGAGCTTTTTTTGGTGACCCCCGGTTGCAACCAAAGAATTGCGCTCTCAACAAAAACTGTTTCGATTTTATTTCACGTTACTTCTGAAACACCTGTTTCTCGAAACATGTTTTGATACAACATATAAAATATGTAACAAGAGAAGGAGCACTTGGAAGGAAAAGTAATCTTTGTCGGAACAAAATGTTAACAGAGCATTAATCGACACAGGCTTAGCTACTATTTAAAAGAACTTAAGTAATAGCTAAAGTAGTAAGTAACTGACTTTAAGATGTTTTTACACAAAGATAATTTCGATTTGCTATTATGTCCATTTTTTCTTGCCTTACATATAAAATTCTATATAAATTTGCTTATCTTTCAGCCGAAAAAGCGATCCTTGTAACAAAGAATATTTCTCAGAATTTACGCATATTGTTTCTGAAATTAAACTTAAATTCTTCACACAGTTTATACACTTTATTAATTTGAACGTTGTTTTTAAGATTTCAAAAGCACAGGTTTTGTAAAAAGATATTGGCTGGTAAAAAGCCCATTTTTTGATTTTCCTATTTTAATAAACAAAGGTAAAAATTCAGATAAACATTTTTGTACTTGAAAAAGTAAGTCTAGTATTGTGATATTTGAAAAATAGGTCAAGACGTTTTTTATTTTAAATTTCGACTAAATTATACTCTGCCCTTCGTGAGGAGAGAAATTAGGAAATCTGATTTAATCAATCAATCTAGCGAAATCAATGCTATAAAAACACAATAATTCAATAAATAAACGTTACTAGTAAAGGCATAATACTATTTGAGTTGAAAACATACATTAATAAACGATATACTCTGTATACAAGAACAAAGTTTAACTAAACCATTAATCATCCCTCAAATTATTAAAATTCTTGTTATCAATAAAATTAAATTGAATAAAAGTAAAAAATAAATTTTACTCTTATGTAAAATTGTATGTAATTTTAGATACTTTGTTATTTCATAATACTAATTTCAATTGAATTCTAGAAAATTCAAGAAGTTTGTTTATTTTATTAATATTTAATCCTTTTTCACTCGTATGCATCCGTTCTGCAACCTGAAGCCTTTCGTACATGACTTCTAACCGGTTTTGATCTTGACCAATAGAATCTTTCCAAGAATTCTTTCAACCAAGCGATGTGGTTATTTAGTCATTATGTGTGCTAAGGGGTGCAAGCTATACTACACTACAAGGAAATCTCGTGACTCTCAGAGAGTTAAAATACATGTTTTCTAATACTCCCTGAAAACTACGACCAAACTAGAAATGCCAATATTTGAATAGTTTTGAGGTAGCTTACTCATACACACATAAAACACACACGAAACATGCAAGCTCCTACATAAATATTTGTTTAAAATATTCACGTAGGTTTAGAGTTTTGCTCTACTGCTTCATGTTGACTTAAAAAAGAATTAACAGCAAAATGTAAGTACTTCTGAAACTGCTGAATCACTACTTGACTACTTTAAAAGAACAGCTATTATTTTGCATTATCTTTCAGTGATCAAATGTTTGTTTTTTTTCCTATGAAAGAGGAGTTTAAAAACAACAATAGGAACGAAATAAAAACGTTAGCCTTATGAAATTTACTAGCTTTATAAACTTCAAGCGCATTAAGAAATTTCGCGCTTATACGAAGTAAAAAAGTAGTAATTACCCTTAATAATTATTCTGCCTAACTCACTTTTTATGTTGCCTAATTGATGTCAGTGGTTAATGAGCAGTAAAATTATTAGACCCATGCGTAAAATTTTGATAACAAACCTTTCAAAACCTAGAGCTCAAGGTAAGTAATGTGTTTTAAGCTAGTACTTCCACCTGTTTTATTTTTGTTCTTCAGAAAATAAATTAACTACTACGAAAAATATTTAGGTATATTAAGTCACTACTTCTGTGTCGGTTGAAATGGCTGTGCATAAAACTAAATCTATATGAAAATAATGTATGTATGTATGTTCTCTATACAAATTTACACCGTTTGACCAATCCACACCAAATTTGGTACACATATACTTTGGAATCCTGAGAGTAGATCAAGAAACATATTAACCCCGTTCTCTTTAACCTAAGTGCGCAGAGGGGGCTAAATGAATTCAAAAATGCCATAGGAAAAACATTGATCATAAAACGATTGCGGTACGCAACTCAGTTTGTTTGAACAGAATGGATCGAAAATCAAATTTTCTAATAAAATTGTTTTACCAGTATTGCTCGAAAAATATTTTTTTTTCAGAAACGTTATATTTAAAAAATTTAAATTTATAATTATGTTTGAACTGATTTTTTATTTCTTCCCACAATATAAATAATTTAGGAATATTTAAATGATGAAAAATGAATATTTAAAATACTTAATTTTACACAACTTGCATTTTGTAATGGAACACGAAAAACAAAAACAAAAAACTCATTGATCCTAAAAAAGTAATTTTGCAATTCGCTATCTGGCAAAGCCCGAATTAATATTTAATTTATAAATTAGATTTAGAATTCCGTGTTTGTGTATTTGAGTTACGACAGAAATGTTGTAGTCATATTTTAGCATTTCTAAGTTTTGTAAATTTCTGTTCTTTTGTAAATAATTCATTATTGTCTAGCAATATTTTTCAAGTGTCATTTTCGAATTTCTCTATTTTACAATATTCTCATGACGCCAAAATTCGATACGCTAGCTTAGATCATTCGTTTTTCAGAATTCTATATTTTTCAATGACCAGAATTTTGTTTTTGTTTGTATTTATGTGTTCCCTTACTTTTAATGTTACATATATATTATTTAGGATTTAAATTGTTATGCATTATTTTATTTTTTGCAAAATACCACTAGACATGGGTAATTTCTTGGGAGTATATGTATATTTCGGCGAATTTTCCTTAAGTCTTTGGTAAAATATGTTATAGATTGTAGAATTCTGCTTCATGAAAATGAATGAAAACCTTTTTAAGTAAGGTGTATAACTTATGATTTTAAAATGACTGGTAAAGTTAAAATAAAAATATTCTAAAATAAGATATGTTGCGCTAAATCAAAACGGGTAGCCGTACGTTGTCGTTCAAAGATGTTTTTAATTTTGACATATTTACATAAGAAGATAAAAATAAATTTAATTTACATTTGATTTTCATGTTTCATGGTTATTATTAAAAGGTGTACTCCATCTATCATTCTAAATAGGTACGTGGTTTCCATGTAGAAACTGAGTATTTCAATTGAAAAAAGTGCCATAAGGATTCGATTTAAAACAAAATTTTTCTGTTGGAGAAAAGCGATTTTTAAATAAGACTTTGCTGATCTTGGAATAATATAGTAAGGAAGTATGTAAACTAAGACTTGAAAAATAGAAGTTTTTTGTCTTAAGTGGCAGAAGCTCGAGTTTGCTTACTTGAAGTTGAAACTGTTCGTATACAACTTAGGTATCTGTAAAATATTCATTTAAAGCAGAAATTTGTAAAAAGTGTAGTCGATTTTGAGTTTGCTTTTTTCACATTTGTTGACAAGCTGATGACATTTGTTTTAAACAAGTTCCGTTATTCCATGTGTGGCTGAATGGAATTTTCAAGCAAAAAATGTGTGCTTCAAAATAAAATAAAAACGAATGCGTAACATTTTAATTTGCCATCCTCTCACAATGATAATGTTATTCGAAAACATCAAATCCATGGTGCAAGGATACCACAAATAATAATTATTGATTAGAAAACTGAGTGCAAGTCTATACGCTGAGAGTTCCTCATTTTTACTGAAAATGAACTTTGTTGGCATTTGTAATTACTCTAAAACTCAAACTTGACTTCTGAAGAAGTCATCTCAGAAAAAACGTTTGTATTTTGTCTTACAGCAAGAGTGTGATGAATATGAAATGGATTATATGGATCGATATTAATTGTATGCATATTTGCGTCCGAAGTAAATTGTAGAATTTATGAAAAAGTTAAAACGGTGTTAAAAATGTATTCTGTACACTCAAATGATTCTTGCATTTTTCTATGATATAGAATCAACATTTAACCAATTCAACAAGAGCATCACAGAGTAATTCTGATAGTGAACCAATAAAATAGTTTCTTGCTATATCAAGTATTGTATGAAATGTTTGATATTTTGATGGAAGAAAAACTTTTTTGTTTAAAGAATATGCATTTGAAGTAATTTGTCTAGTCACTGAATTTTATCGATTTTCGTTTCAATTTTGTATACCATCAGACAGATGGTTTTTTGCTCTCCAATGAATTTTTGAAATTGTGAAATAGCAACTAATATTCATACGGATAATCTTAAGTTTGCATTCTGATCATAAGATCCAATGGGAAGTGGACATGAAATTCGATTCAGGTTCAGAGAAGAAATATCTTCTGTAGCCTATATTTAAAGTAATGAAATGCTGTGTAAAAACATTCTCAATAAAGAATGATGAATCCTTACAACATTATCGCAGCAAATAATTCGAATAGAAATGTATTCGATTCTTAAATGTATCCAATGTACTCGATTCTTAAAAGTATTCGTTGTACTCGAAAGCATTGAACATTAAGATTATTGCATTATTAATCAGTTGGATGGATGAAGATTATTGTGTTATTAATTGGGATGAATTGTTCTTTGTTAATCTCTCAATTTTGTTAAAACATTTCAGATCCATATGTGTTTTATGGTAAAATAAGAACACAAAATCAGTTATTGATATTTTTAGCACCATGAGTGGCACCAGATTTCCAAGTAATGTAGCACACAGCAACTTTATTCCACAACATACATAATAACTAAATAATCTAGTCAGATTGGTTTGAAGAATGCTATTAAAAATGCTATTGGTCAGGGAGGCTAAAACTAGTTAGATGTCATACAGGGAAGGTTTGGGGTACACAACGAATACATAATATAAATATGAAATTCTTACGGAGTTAACAAAAATTGCATAGGTAGGAAGCTAATTAACGTCTCACTGGTGCAACACAACGGGTTATTGACTACGGTCCGGGATAAATCTAGAAGGGAAAGATCCAAAGACATCGCCATCTAATTCTGAACCAGAAGACGAGAACAACACCTGAGTAGGCACCCTACTCTCCAAATTTCCACACCCCGCCAACGTGAGGACATTTGACTCCACGAGAATTTTTAAGTGCACCAGCCCCCGTGTACACGACGGCCTTTGACTGGACCAAGTTTCGAACTCACAACCCATCCGTTGGTCTTCCAACTGGGCTAACGAGGCCCCAAAATTAGCGAAAGAATTCGAAATACTAGGAATAGGTAGGCATTTTAGGTATTTTATTTTATATTTTTATTATATTATTATATTTTAGGTATTAGGTATTTAGGTATAGATATTTTAATTAACGTCACACTGGAGCAACACAACCATCTATTGGCGAGGGTCCTCAATCAAACCCGAAGGGATCGGAAAACACCGCATAATTTTGAACCACGGTCAGATGACGAGGTCACACCCCACTCCCCAATCTTCAAGACCACGCCAACGTGAGGACCTTTGAGTCCATGGTAGATTTAACGTGCATCAGCCCCCTTTGTGCACGAGTCTTGGGTTGGATTCGAATTCGCAACCCTCCTGTTGCTAAACCGTTACTCTTCCAATCGGGCTAACACAGCCACCTAGAATTTGACCAATACAATTCTAGGAAAGATTCTATTAGTCGAAGAGGTAAAAGCTGATTTGAACACATTCAAGGAAGCCTTCAGATTGCAGAACGTATAAGTACATGTGAACTAATCTGATGGTTAAAAGTATATGCACAGTACGAAGTTAACTCTGATAAGTTATCTCAAAAATCAATAGAAAATACTTTTTCTGTATCACCGTACACTTTTCCCTTTTGAATTTCATAGACGGATAGAATACCGCACATAAATCCCCATTTCTTTCCTTTCATTCCTATGGGAATAATACCTGCCGACACGCAGAGAAATAAACGCGTACTCAATCATCTGCGCTCTTCTTTCGGTGCGTCATTTTCAGACAATGGGAAGTATACACACGCAGATGACATTCCTAGTACTTGATGGAGATGAATCACCTCATCGACACCTATCGTTGGATTCTCCATTTGAGAGTGTGTTATAGCGAGGAAGATTCTCCAACTTAGATAGGAATTTTCCACGTTTCGGACTTTCGATTCACTGATTTCCCTCTTCCTGCTTGCTTAAAAGATTGGATTACTCAGAATGAAGGGTCAATGTTGAAATCTTTGTGCGTTGTAGCTTATTAACTGAAGAATTTCATATCATTTCTCGTTGGCGTCGTGCACATTATTCGTTAACCTGCTGAGTAAATGCGAATTCTATATTTTACAGCAATACTTTCTCCAAATGTTCTGCTATGTATTATAGGCGACTCAGGTTCAATTCCTGTAAGTTCCACTGGGTGTATTTATTTTTTACATTAAAATTTTCATTCTGAGTGTTGCATGTAAATTACTTGGCATCGTCTGCCCTACGTTTGGCGCAACTTGGCCAAAAATGACCCTTGCACAATAAACCCAACCAACCAAATGTTCTGGTATGAAATAATAACCGGTATAAAAGCAGAAACATTTATGTATCATTTTGAAAGACATTTAGGGACATAATATATAACTCTTGTATTAAAAAATAAATGTATTCGGTTTTAAATATCAAATGTTTAATTTATGAATTGAAGGTGCCGGGGACAAGAGAGATTAAGCCTCATCTTTATTCTTTTTAAGGTATAAAAGTTTGAAAATTTGATCTTATCGCACGATGTAAAATGAAGTGTATTCACCAATTTACTCGTATTATTAATATTTCAATAGCCCGTTATCTTTTTGCTCCAGTGTGACGTTAATTAACAACCTACCTACCGACCTATTAATTCTTTATGTGTTATGAATGGAAATATAGCAGTACTTTTAAGATATCTCTGCATATTATTTATGATTAAGTACTCTAATGAGCATTGCATGAAAATTTAGTGGCTTGCCACTATTTTGACCATAGAAACTAACACAAACATTTCATTCAAAAAATGTATTTAGGTATTATTCAATGTCCTCTGATACTTGCTATTTCAAGATATCTCATCCATCGAGGTCTGATCAATTTTGTTACTGACGAGATATCTCGTCATCAAGAAATTCCCAATTATCTCATGATAATGAGATCAAGATTTGGTCAATTTGTTTTCTAATGGCAAGATGTCGCGCCCACCAATAGTCAGTTTTGATAATTGCATGATTCCTCTTCGAGATACCCACCAGGAAGGTTCAGCAAACATGTATTTTCTAGGTTGGGATTTGAAAGCAGACATTACACATTTGTGAACAATTTATTCCACCACACTCATAATAGAAGTCCATCCGAATAATAAATCTTTTTCTCAGCTTTATGAACTTGATACAGGCTTGAAAATGTGTTCAGACTACTAGGGTCATCCACAGGAAAACAGATTTCAACAGTGAGACTGTATCTTTAGAAAGAGTACAGAGTGGGCTGGTATAGTCTAGGGATATCTTGATGTTTCACATTTCTTGTTCTGTGAAATGGTGTAGATGACTTTCGTATTATTGTGACTTATAAATTTTATGAATAATCTTAAATGTGAATTTTGAAATATTAAAAAAAATGAAGTGTATTTTTATTAAACTTTGTTTCTCTTATACCAATGTATCAAGCGTTCTTAAACTCTAAAATTTGAACCCGTTGAAGAAAAGATCAATGGGAAACAAAATTCAGATTACTGAGAGAACATGCTCTTAAAGATAAAATCCAATTAAGATCAAGTGTTTTTTATTAAGCTATAATTCTAAAGGCTTGTGGAAATTTAAATTTATTAAACTTATAAAAACATTTAGCTAACGATAAAAGTGTTTAATTGTATTTTAAAATTGATATGTTGACGTCCAAATAGTACTACAATGACCCAAATTAAACTTTCAAGTACTTCTTTCATCTTTAACTTCAGTTTCTAATAACAGCAAAACAATATATTTTTTCGTTGTCAAGAACCATTTATTTGTGAAAACTAGTATCTAAACTTAAAGTGGAATCACTTCCCTCCTTAAGAATGGATAACTGTTACGTCATTATCTTTAATTATTGTACTAACTTCATCTTTAAATTATGATGAATGGCTACATTAATTGAATTATCTCGAGAAAAAATCCCAACCTTAGAAGAGACACTTAGTATGGATTATTTAATGTATTTATATACAGCCCTGGGGATTTATAGAGTATATTACTGTCATACATTTGAAAGTCTCTTCAAAATCCAGAAATACTCTTATTTTTTCTTAATTTAATCGATTTCTCTCGCCACACAGCTTTGCAACACTTATATTTCCTTCCCCGTCCCATCCTCACAATGTGATGTTCCTTTCCGAAAGATAATTTTTGCAAACATTCCCCTTCGCCCCGAGGCTTTAAAAATTTCACGTAAATAAACCCGAATCTTAATACGCCGTTGGAAAATGACTTAATTTGACTCTGGAGAGGCGTCCCTGGTTTTTTCCCTGCTTCTTACAGATTACTTCAAAGCCATGTGGACGGTAAATAATTGGAAAGTACTTCAGAGCAACGACATCGATGACGTTTCAGGATTTTTACTCGGGAGAAGCCTTGTGAGAAATTATTTGATTAAAAAATCGCTCCCCACTTTATTTGAGAGGGACTCGTCCTTTTATAATTCTGATAACCAAACAAATCCGTTCGGTCAATATTTACCACGGATTGCCTTTCTTTGCAGTAAGGATCAATGGATCGCTTTGATCCAGTTCAAAGGTAGGCTGAAGCTCCGAACCTTTTAGCGGCAAATAGATTCATTTGGATTGGATTGTTTAAGTTAGAATCACGATTTTATGAACTGCGCAGGATTTAAAATCCATCTGATTTCATACATGTTTGTTCTCGTTACGCAATGGGACTTTCGAATTCTATTTGGGAAGCTGACAAAAATGTGCAAACTTAGTTCAGACATAACTCCATTTGATGAATGTCACTTCCACGAATTTCTCCATTTAGCAAATATTAAGTAGAATTGAACTAAACTGGTAAATTATTATAAAAGTAATAGGGGGGCACTAGTTAAGTTGGTAGAGTCATGGAGCAATCGTAGGGTTGCGTGTTGTAAACTCGATCCAATCAAACACCTTCGTGTATGCGTGGGGGTGCCTGTCAAATCTATCGTGGCTTCAAGTTGCCTCACATTGGCGAGGTGTGGAAGTTTGGAGAGTGGGGCGTCTGCTCAGGTGTTGACCTCGTTATCTGATCGTGGTTCAAAATTGCAAAGTGTCCTTGGACTTTTCTCTTTGGGATTCATCCCCTACCATCGTCAATAGTTCGTCCCATTACTCCAGTGCGAAGTTAATTCATCCACCTGCCTACACGTCTGTTTTGGATGGAACTAAATTCTGTTGTTATTGAATGATTGAGCACACATATATCCCTAAATAAGAGCTTGATCTCAAGGATTCGTCTACAAATCGTTGTCAACTAACACGCTTATTTTCTTTGAATGTTTTACAAACACAGAAGACAGACGTACGTAGAGGTAAACTATAGGGCTTGAACCTTCCAACCGGGCTACCACGGCCCGAAAATGGATGGTACAGGTACTTAAATTTAAATAATATTGATCGAAACTTATCAAAATTATGAACTGATAAATGGTCTTTACAAATATACGTCTTAACCGTGTTACTGGGGCTAATAGCCATATCATTTTGGAACCAAAATATGTTTGTTCAAGATGACAAAAATAACCTCTTCGTTCTTGAAAAGAAAATTCTTGTGTATTTTATGCTTATGTTAAACCCATCAAATTCATATCAATTATAATAATAGTTTGATTATTGTAGTTATTCGTAAGAGATTTCGCTAACGTCCTATGAGTTTTAGGGGGCACAGGTTTGATTCCTCTCTGTGTGTATTTCTCTGTTCTGTAATCTAGCCTAGTTGGAAGAGTAACGAATTAGTAACCGGAGGGTTGAAAGTTCGATTCCAACCAAAGACTGTCGTGTATAAAGGAGGCTGGTGCATGTTAAACTAGTCGTGTCTTCAAATGTCCTCATGTTGGCGTGGAGTGGAAGTTTGGAGAGTGGGGTGCCAGCTCAGGTGTGACATCGTCATCTGACCTTGGTTCAAAATTGCGTGGTTTTGTCCTCGATCTTTCCCTTGGGGATTTGATTCCGGACCGTCCCACAAATAGCCCGTGTATTGCTCCAGTGCAACGTTAATTAACTACCTCAAGAGATTTATTATGTAAAATAGCCATTCCTAATGCAATAATTGCTCAAATAACACAGAATAATATATGATAAGGCGAAATCTTTAAATGTTTAATTGCATATAATCGCTTTCTAATGACTACAGAAATAAATTATTTTCCACATATTTACTGCAGAACGTAAATATAGTACATCAAATGTAAGTAACTTATTCTAAATTTATCTCATTTAAGCTCAAATGTAGTTCTTGAGATTCTTCAAACAATTATACTTATAAATTTAATTCAACCTAAATAAACGCTGAGATAAATATAGGGGATGATTTTAACTTTTCTTCCTTCAAGTTATTTGAGCCTAAGAGAGTTGCATAGAACTAACTGAATAAAAAAATTTCCCTTTGTGATAGTAGACTGCAATTCAGACTTAAGGAAATACTAACAGGTATTATCTCCAGTTGGACCCATAAAAAGGTAAAAACATTCTTAATGTAGAGTACAAAATCCACTTGTTCAGAAAATACGCTTATATCTATCGGAGTAACTAAAATTTACCTGTAGTACCTCATACTAAATACATTTATCAATCATTCATTCTCGCAGGTTCTGTATCTAAATAAAACTCAAATCATTTATCAAATCAGTAATAAATCATTAATCAAATCAGTAATAACTCATTAATCAAATCAGTAATAAATCATTAATCAATTCAGTAATAAATCATTAATCAAATCAGTAATAACTCATTAATCAAATCAGTAATAAATAAGTTTTTATTCATTAATTATATACACGTTTCTATTGAATAATTTTTACAAAGTAGAGATAATGTATATTTCAGAAAGTAATTTTGAAGTTATGAGTCGAGTACATTCAAATATAGTCTATATTTCATTAACTTATGAATAATATTTTTTACTAAATTGAATTATGATTTTGAAGATATAGAGGTAATTAGTATTGATATTAGATTTGAAAGGATAAGTTAATCTAAATGCCTAACCATCTATAGAAAATCTTAGTCTTTTGAAAGATCTAGATTCCAAGTCAATATCTTCATCGGGATATATGTTTTGAAATTATTTTCTTTCTTTAAGCTTTTATGTAAAGCGATGATATCTTGAATTGATACATAAAGTTTATGATAATTTCCTAACTAAACTAGTAGAATTATATATCTTTCATTTCAGTTTATACATTATAAACGTGTATGAATCTTGCGGAAATTATTTCGTTTGCCTTGACGCTTCTAAAAGTCAATTTTTCAAATAATTTCGCGGATGTTAAGAGTAATATGATTCAACTCATTAAAAAGTAAACAGTCCCATGAATACATTCGTTTTTATAACTGAAATGGTGTCCTTCACGTAATCAACTCTTTAACATTCCTACAAAGAAATGCGTATATGATCAATGACGTGTACATAAGTTGTAAACGCATTAATCAATCAAAAAGAATAATTCATGGTAATATCTAAATGGATTTTTCACAATGCTCAGGCACACTAAAAAATCTGTGTCGAAAAATAATTAGAATAATGCTCTATCTACTTAAAACCAGAATTAGTTATTTAACTTGCCTTGATTTGATTAATTTTGATAGAGAAATTAATTTAAATTACTGGTAATGGAATCATGTAACACTGAAAGGGCTTTGAAAACTGAATCATCTAGTTAAAATGTTACAAGAAAAAGTAATGATCGCAGAATAATGCATCGTGAGAAAATGACCCAGACAATAAAAGTCCAATTAACAATCAGGAAACAAGTCTGAGCACGTAAAATTAAAAAAAAAAAAAGCCTTAAACTATAACAAAGCTCCTCCGTATTAGCAGAAAAAGAGGCGATTAATTTAAACGCGCTGTTATTCAAATTATTTTTTATTTATTTCCGCATAAGACAAACAGTTCCTCTCTGCCATTCGATGCTTTGCCTATTCAAATAAAATTTTAACACACTGTCCTCCTAGTCATTAACATAACAAATTGCTGCACCCTTTTTCCTTTGTTCGGTTCCCGCCACTTATGAGGACAAAAAACTCGAGCACTTAGAGGACCCAATACCATACGCTGCAGATAATGCAAGTGGCGTAAAAAATCCATCCCTGCCAAAATAAGAACTGAGGAATAAAATAAGGAACAAAAAAGGCAATGACTGATAATTAGTCGGTTTTCGAATTATATTCTTTTTTTGGAAAAAAGTAATTGTAATTAACGATTTTCTTTTGCACAATATGATTGCACCAAATGCTTTAGGGTGAAAAAATGGCCTTTATTACTTAGTGTTCTTAGGGGTCTTTTTTAAAAGACTACTTAAAAACAAATAGGGGAATGTAATAAAAGATGCAGTGAATATTAGATAACGATTTTTTCTGCAGTGATTGATTGCGAGTCTTTAAGGTCTTCCGATCGATTAAGTGAATGGGAAAATGTAACAAAAAGTTGAAGCCACGATGTGTTCTCTTTCATGAAGACATCCTCTTTGATATTTAAAACGTACTTCTTCAGTTCTTTTTTTTAAAGTAGCTAAGTATGGAATTTAAGAGAAGCGTGGTGATGGTAAATTGAGATGGTTTTGTTCGATCCTTTCAATTAAAGGGAATTAAGTTTGTTACAGTTATAGTTAAATATTGACTTTGCTAAGTTCATTAATGCAGATGCGAGTAAATTACTAGGTGAAAAATATTTCCACTTAGTCATACATGCCAAGACTAAAACAAGGTAAAATTTATAATCTGTAGAAAGGGACTTTTACGGTTCATTTTATTAACGTGTTATGAAATGTTGTTTTGTACAGATCTTGTTAAATTGTATTGCCGATTTTGTTGTGGTTGCTAATTATTGGTATAGCCCATATTGGACCAATTTCAATAAAACATCCGTCTTCAAAGCATTCCAGGGCTGCGGTAACCCGGTTGCAAGGGTAGTGGTTTATAAACCGGAGGGTGGCGAATTGAAGACTTGATCCAACCCCCTATGTATGTGGGGATATGTCAAATCTGTCGTGGACTCAAATGTCCTTACGATGGTGTGGTTCGTCCATATGAAATGTGGGATGCCTGCTCATGTGTTGACCTCGATATCTGACCTTGCTTAAAAATTATGAGGCATGAACATATTAATTGATTTTCTTACAACTAATAAGAGGTGTGAGCTAAAATTTTCCATGGAAGTGAACAATGATAGTATTCATAGAATTGTGCAATAGAAGAAAGATAACTCCAATATGTGATCATGAAATTCAAGAGTTAACACTTACAACCTACTCTGTTTAATATTCATCATTGTCCCAGAAAAAATAATTTTCTGCTTTTTTACACAGTAAATGCAATATTCTACGTGAAAACTCCCTTTTTGTACATACTTTCTATAGCAAATCAAATGACAAATAAAGCACACTGAAGAAGTTAAGTATAGTTCTTTTCACTTTGTGATAATTTTTTGAGCGAGTATGTACTGCAATATGCCAAAGATTCAACTACTCTACGGTAGTTCGTTTCTCTAATATATTTACATAGTTATTTTATAGTAAAGTAAGACAGGAAATATATGCATTTCCGTTATAGAGTTGTTTGTAAGGGGAGACATTAATGAAATGTCCATATCACGCAAACATGAACTGTTGGCTTTGATATCGAATTCCTTAACCCTCCAAATGGTTTCGACGAGATATCTCGTCTATCCCAATATGACCAATTTTGCTAATTAAGAGTTCAAGATATTGCTTTGTCAAGATATTGACGATTTTTTAATGACGAGATACATCCTCGATGCAAACACCAGAAGGAGTAAGATTAAATGTTATTTTTAGATCTGGAACTCAAAAAGCAAAAAAATTAAAGCAATCAAGTAGTGTAACAAAAGCAGATATCCCACAGCCGAGAGACATTTCCCCTTGAAGTATGCCTCATTTGATTTTGGGATTCATTGGAGACAATATGGAAGAAAGCAGCAAAGAATACAGATTGGACACAGTTCATATAGCATAAGAAATAACATAAGAAAATTTATTTAATGGTTTAACTTGTTCAAAACCACTTGACCCAACAACATTGCTAGTAACAAAATTAAACTGATAATACTTCGTTAAGGGTTCAGTTTTTCAAAATTCGCAATAGCGTTCAAAGTTGATCTTGCTTGCCATCGACGATTCCCAGAAAAACTATTTTATCACTTAATCATATCTGATAATTGTGACGTTACTTGCAGCGCAAATATGTAAATAGTCAAATGTATGCATCTATAACTTTCTATCAGATAATTTTTGCATTATTTATTTTCCTATCATTAGAACTTATAATTAACATCCTAAAGCTGACTTTATGTGTAAATAATTAAGAAATTTATACCAATCATTGAAGGCCGTCGTGGCTCAGTGGGTGTGCCCACAGTTCTAGCAATCTCGAGTTGTAGGTGGTGCAGGTTCGATTCTTACATGGGTGTATTTCTCTTTTCTGTGTCAGTAAAATATTCCTTGTGTGTATGTCCATTATTTGATATTGTTTGTCTCATATCTGGCGCGCGATGGCCAAATATGGCCCCTGCGCCATGAAAAACCCAACCAAGTAACCATACCAATCTTGGAAGTAACTTTTAAATAATATGTGAATATGTTTCAATGATCGGCTAATTATATTATAAAAAGTGACTTTGCCTCATCTGCATGAAATGCGTCTACAATTTATAGCTCAATAAAAAGTAAAAATATTACGTTTACTATAATGCTCCGTTTGAGAAATACAAGAATAAATGTCAGTGAAAAAGGATGTGACAAAAAATGAAAACTGAAGTTAATAACTTAAACCTGCAAATAATTTCCATAACAAATGCGATTTTTATAATCCCAGAAATCTGAAACGAAGAATACATATTGAATAGTTTTTTCTTCATCGAAAGAAAATCTGCTAAACAGAGGATAAAAACACTGCAAATAAATACAATTAATTAAAATCAAAGCGACAAAGAATTGCGCATGAGTAACAAACAAAATAACCTAATACGCACTTAAAAATTCATTAGGTAATTAACTAATCAAATAAAAGGGGAAATACTCTGCGATTTTCTCCCTTTCTTTTACTTCCTTAAGCTCATAAAAACGTCTCAAAATTTAAAACATTTTAATAAATGCGAGTTCTCTGTATGAACATTCATTTCCTGTGTTATTTCATCTTAATCTATTTCCACTAGCAAAGCGCAAAGGGGACACATTTTTCCCCAAAAAGGATATTTTAGTTGAAAGCACTTATTCTACGGAATTAAAGCGTTCATTTTAAAGGAAGCAGTCATCAGGACGCGTTAAAACTCTCAGAATATCCATGTCCTACTTAGAGAGGGTTTTTATTGAACGTGATTAAGGGGGAGGTACTTCTGGAACTTCTTCAGTGTTGGCACAATGGCTCTTTTAGATGCGAAGAATTAAAGTGAAAAAAAAGTAAAATAAGGGAATACTTTTAAAACCCCCTTTTGTCTTCCGCATAATGTAGTTTTCTGAATTTGTTGAGAGGAGAAAAAATAATGGACCGTCCATTTAAAGACGTTTTGAAATCTTTTCTGAATTTCTAAACCATTCTCTTCAGAGACAAAGCTTCGGATCGTTCACCCTAAACTCGTAGATGGACACAAAGAAATTTTTCCGAATATTAACGAGATAGGTTACATAAGTAAGAGAGTTCTGAATGGAAATTTAATAGAAGACAGTTATACTGGTGCATTAGCATGGGCTTTGGGTTTTAACGGAAATCAGAACAATTTGCAGATGAGGTTCATTACTACCCAAGAAAAGATGTTTTATTTCTTTGAAACTGGTGTTCAGTACCTACAACTAAAAAAATATGTTTCACAAATCAAACAATTCGTCTAGAGTAATTCTTAATTTAGATCTGGGCATGATGTAAACTATGTGGTGGGAATATAATTAGTCAAATGCTAAAAGCGTGAAATATGATTAACCCACCTGGTGGTTCTCTCAGTATTATTAGGTATCTCATCATTAGAAAACTTACCAGATCTTGATAAACGAGGTATCTTATTAGAGGAAAATTGACCAGATCTTGATGAACATCTCGTTATTAGAGGAAAACTGACCAGATCTTGATGGACATCTCGTTATTAGAGGAAAATTGACCACATCTTGATGGACATCTCGTTATTAGAGGAAAACTGACCAGATATTTAACTTTTCATAAAAGAATTGGCAAAATCTTGATAATATACCTCGCCATTAACAAAATCGGTATGATCTTGATGGACGAGATATCTCGCTATTAGATGAAAACTGACTAGATATTTACTTCATCATAAAAGAATTGGGAAAATCTTGATATGATACTTCGTTTTATTGGTGAGATTTTGATGGACGAGGTATATCGTCATTAGAGGAAAACTGGCCAGATATTGATCTCGCCATCATAACAGAAATTGGCAAGACCTTGATGACAAGATACCTCGTCATTAGCAAAATTGTTCAGGTCTTGATGGTTGAGATACCTCGCCAAAACCACTGGAGCGTTAATGAAGATAAAAATGGTCAATAGACCAAAACGCCTTGCAATTAGGATCAAAATTCTGGTGCTGATGATGGTGGACGTTTTGTTTACGGAAATTAGTTGTTGACCTCTTCAACCCATTTATTAGTAATTTTTTGGAGCTTTTAACCAAAGCTATGAGTTGCACGAAATTTCTGAACAGTGTGTTTTTCCACTTCCGCCACAACACACATTATGATGAGCTTGTTATATCTATTGATTCAAAGAATCCTAGGAAATATTATATTGATCAAAAGTGGTTAGATGTCTTGCAAGAATGACTGTAGGTTTCAGAAAGGATATATGTGTGTGAGCCCCACAGGGTTATATTTGACTATCAGTATGATTAAGTCTGGAAAGTAAACATCTGGTTATCTATAGTCTGAAATAGTTTCAATGCATTTCTTATTACATTAGGGCATGAAGAGATTCGTCTAACAACTATCTCGTTACTAGGCATTGTACACAGAAGTGCAAAAAACTATTCTGGTAACCAGTTAGATAGCGTTCTGACTCTCGCTTGAAGATGCTCTGGATTCCAGTCCTGGTCGATGGGTGATGATAGTGGTTCAGAATCTACTTTAAGCCGTCGGTCTCAGTCTTATTAGTCCTCGTGTAACGAAATTTGAACGTAGAGTGACAAACCAAGGTTTCCAAAATCGTTAAAATAGTAACATGTAGGAATATATAACGTAACAGCTGCGCTTTTAAATGTGTGTTTTTTAGGGCCGCGGTAGTCCGGTTGGAAGAGTAACCGATTAGCAATCGGAGGGTTGCGAGTTCGAATTCAACCAAAGACCGTCGTGTACAAAGGGAGCTGGTGAACGTTATATATGTCGTGGTCTCAAATGTCCACACGTTGACGTGGTGTGGAAGTTTGGAAAGTGGGGTGCTAGTTCAGGTAGGACCTCGTCATCGAACCGTTTTTCAAAATTACGTGGTGTTGCCCTCGGATCTTTCCTTTCGGGTTTGAACCCGGACCCTTTCCAATAGCCCGTTGTATTGCTCCGGTACGACGTTAATTAAAATGCCTGCATGCCTTAAAATGTGTCTAAAACAAAAGTGTCGTGTTAGCCAATTTCTCAAGTAATCGTATAATTGGTTAAAGTCAAATAATAAAAGATAACTTAGCAAATTTGACATTCTGCTTAATAACTAATATTTTAAATTGCTAAATTATTAAACTTAAATGTTTTCTGTAAAAACTACAGAAACTTAAGTGTGAAGTGTGTCTTCAAAAATATAATCTAGTTACAAATATCCCGAATTTCCTATCGTCATCTGACCGTGGTTCAAAATTACGTCTTGACCCTGGTTTGACCCTGGTCCGTCACCAATAGCCCGTTGAGTTGCCCCAGTGTGACGTTAATTAAATACTTATTTCCTGATTATTGCCACTTTTAAATGTTTGTTAAAAGATATTTTTAAAGAAAAAGACAAGGCAGAAAAGTAATCAACAGTTTCTTCCAATTATAATTTTAAATGCGTTCGTATGATATGATAATTATAATCTAACAAAAAATAAATTTTTATTTAATAAGGCAAGCGAAAATTTTCACACGCTTAAAACATAGTGCATTCCTTCTACCTAGACAACGTCTAGATATAAAGGCTTATACAAGGTCTAGGAAAAATCTATTTAAAAAAATGCATCAACATACAAAAAACTTTTAAATTTTGTTAGGCACTTCCTCAAGGAACTGCATGATTTTGTGTCAAGCATTTCATATTGGGAAATCATATGCAAATTGTATTTCAATTCTAGAGACGCAGTTTTACTTTTCTGTACTTGAAAAATATTCAAAAATAACCAACTCTTCGTCAGAATTTACTCTACATTGCTACATCTGGTGGAGGTAATCATGCCTCGGAGCCAAGACTTATTTTTATGTGCGAATATATGTTTACATAACCCTCTTCTCATTTGCATAACCATGTGAAATCCTTTCCCTACGCCTGCACTGACATAATTTTACTTCTACTATATATCTTAATACGAGTTTTCAGAAGTAAATATTTATACGACACAGTTTAGGTGCAACTTTATTTGGACATAAGATTTGTAGTTTTGGGATTATTTTTTATTCGCTCTCCCTAACCCTTGAGGTGCAAAGCTAAGGTGAAAAAATAAGCAGGAGAACGTAAAAAAATAACTGATGTTGATTTAAGGAAGAGTGTCTTATTTTTTATGTTTTTCTTGACTTCGGGGTTTGGGGTTGCGAAAAAATTGTATGTCTGAAATGCCCTTTAAGAAACTAAGTTTTCCGCCGTGTGCTTTTTTTTCCCTAGGCTACCTTGCTATAAAACTCTTCGAAATTGCACTTCATTAAAACGAGTCGGGAATTTCAAAGTTCGATTTTTATGATACGGAAACTAATCCTCGGAAATTTTTCAGCAACTGCTGCTTTACTGACAAATATAAATATAGGCGTTTTTTCGGGGTGCTCCTCCGCGACTTATTTAAGTAAAACCGCAGTAAATGCAACTTATGACGCTTTACGATGCAAGAAGTTTAATGCATTTCGCATTCTTCCGATATTTAGTTAGCGTTTTAGAATAAATATCATTGGCTTTTCCTGGCAGTTAAGATACATTGATGCATGTATATGAATTTGGCTAAAACTTGAGGTCTATTTAATTATTTTGGTAATAGCTAAATTTTTTTGCTTCAAAGTCTAGCTGCATTCAATGTAGAAGAAACGTCTGAGGAAGAAAATAAAAAATTGAAAAGCACGATACAATTTGTTCCGTTACTTAAAGACCCAGTAATTATGATTACATAATTTCAGTGTGGAGATTTTATATTAGCTTTAATAAGATTCCGGTCTAATTAGCCCCTGTGCTGTAGATAACGGCTTAAGAGCGACAAACTACACCATATGCTATTCATGAGCAATCGCGATTATAGCACTTAGTCTGGAAAGTCGCAAATTTATTATGAAAAAATTATTAAGCATCAGCCTGCTAATTATACTAATGGGTAAAATATGTAGGTCTAATTTTGGTATGGATTTGTGCCAGTTATTAAGATAATGTATTTTAAAATCTGGTTTAAGTGAAGACGTACATTTAAAAATTCTCTAGAAATTTATTGGCATCTCAATATTTTCATCAATAACAAATTTATCAATACAGGGAAAGATTGCTGCATCTGCGAATTACGAAATAATGATGTCTGTGTAGAGAATATTTAAAATTAAAATATTAAATACATGTGGAGTAAGTATGTATAAAATTACATATAATTGAAATGTATGTACATGAACGTTGGTGGATATAATTATAGGTGAAGATAGTAATATAAGTGCAGATACATGCATTTGTTGATTGCATACGCAAATAATTATATGTACGCGTTGTTTGTGTTTGTGACGTTCTAACTTCGTATACGTATGTTGATGCATACTTAAATAGTTGTATGTCCACATTTTGGTGTGTGTGACGTTCGCATACGTACCTTGATGCATACTTAAATAGTTGTATGTCAACTTTGTAGTGTGTGTGACGCTCGTATACTTACCTTGACGCATACGTATATAGTTGTATTTGTCCATCTCTTGTGTGTTTGACAGTCGTGTACGTATGTTGATTCATACATAAATAGTTGCATGTATTCGCATTGTGTGCATGTGTGACGTTCGTATATGTACTTTGATGCATACGTAAACAATTGTATACGTCCACGTTGTCTGTATGTGCGAAATTCGTATACGTAGAGTGATACATACGTATACAGTTATATTTCCACGTTGTGTTGTGTATTATATCCTTAAACCCATGTTGGATACATATGATATTTAAACAAAGTCGTCGTTAGGCTTGTAGTTAAATACAAAACTGATTTATAAACGTAACACATCACATAATGAAAACGAATTGCGAAATCGTGGGTGAGACTTCCGAATCTCATGAAAACTAGAGATAGAATAGCGAGCAAAAGCACATGCAAAACTAGATTAAGCAGGGCATGAGAACGGGGAACAATCAGTCAATTTTAGAGATCAGTCACACGAAAACAATGATGTTGGATTGATACGCCATGCTCGAACAAAGTATAAATAAAAAATTAACCTTTCTTGTGATTGTCTCCATGATGTATCTCGCCAAACTAACCGAACTGACCAGATCTTGATGAACCAGATGGCTCGTCGTTAGAAGAAAACTGACCACATCTTAATCTCGTCATCGAAAAATCGGCAATACCTTGATGAAGAGATATCTCGTCATTATCAAAATTGATCAGGTCTTGATGAACGAGATATCTCGTCGGAATCATTTGGAGGGTTAAACAGAAGGTGTTTCATGAATTTTTTTACATACATATGTATATAGACAAATATAACACATATTCACCCACGCATTATTTATATAATCTATATATTTATAATACAAACATTGATAGTCCTGCATTTATGCATCTTCACATTTATCCCGCAGTTAGTAGCATTTAGGACCACACACACAGACCGCTATTTAAATGATTTAATAACTGAATGTTAAATTCCGTACATTGTCCGGGACATAAATCTTATTACCCGAACTCCCTGAAGGCATGAACTGATTGATTTTAAAACGAATGGATATTATACATTGTTAAGCAGTATTTCATGCAATACCCTTCCGGACATTTCGTCTTATTCGCACGCCCCTTCCCAAAATTGGATTTCTGAAAAGACGCCTTAATCAATTATCGGCTCTCTTCAGAGCTTGTAATGGGAATCCGGACCCGTTTTGGGATTGCTTGATTCCACTAGAGGAAAAGACGAAATAAATATTCGGCCCTAAAACCATAGGGGCCATAAGGAGTTATTGAAATAGAAGTCTGTAAGCAAACGTTGTAATGGCGCAGTTGCCAATCCCCGTAGGCAGAATGGCAAGAAGTGAGGATTGGATTAAATTTTGTATAATAGATATTTTCCCAGGAAATCATATAGTAAAGTAACATAACTTTATAATGGCTCTCGTTTCTGTTTGAACGAATCATGAATCGGAGTTTGAATTTCTTGCGTCTGCTGTTTGATGTAGCCCTGGGCCATGGTACTCCAGATGGAAGAGCATAGGGTTAACAACCGGAGGGTTTCAGGTTCGAGACCGTCGTGTACACGGGATATGGTATACTTTAAATCTGCCGTAGCCTCAAATATCCCCACGTTGGCATGGTGTGGAAATTTGGAGGGTGGGGTGCCAGCTCAGATGTTGTTGTCGTCATCTGACCGTGGTTCAAAATTACGAGGCGTTGTCCTCGGAATTTGGCGTCGGAATTTATTCCGGACCGTCGTCAATAGTTCATTGTGTTGCTCCAGTGCGAAGTTAATCAACTACCTAACCTTGATCTAGCTCTCGATACCTTAGTTTTGGTAATTAATGTGGCAAACCACACCATCGTGCCATCATTTCCAACATCCTTTTACCATAAGCCACATTTTAACCTCTTGTTCTGGTCTTAAGCCTTTTTACCCCATCGAATTTTTAGCACCTCATCACAAATTTTACTAAAATTGTTGGGTCAACCCGAGCATTCATTCCTTTTTACCGTCATGCATGATTTAGGATTTTTACCATCTCTATAATTGGTCAGTTTTTAAATCAAATTTCATGAAGTTCTATCATCTTAGATGGCGATACTCCATCTTAGATAGTACTATAATAATTTTCTTGTGATTATAATTTTAACCTTCAAATTTAATTTTTAGATAACTCGTTTGATTCCATTTATTGCATCTTCTCTTTAAACGTTGGTTGGTTACTATTCCGTTTTGGCGCGCTTGTCCATCGTCGAATCTGACGTCATAAAACCCAAATCAACCAACCAACCTCATTTTTGGAAGCAATAACCTGGTAAGAAGGAAATGCTTATGTAATGAAGCTTAATTTTAATGGTAGAGTGCAAGCTTTTTTCCAAATAGAAATATTTATGACAGCTTTATTTTTAATTTGTGAAGTTGTTATTTTGTCTAAATACCCTTACACACAATGAGGCCATATCAGGTTAAAAAACCATATTTTTTTAGACAGACGTCAACATATAACTAACAAGGACTATCTACATTGTATTTACAACATGTAGGTAGCCGAGCGCTACGGAGTACGAAGGTTCGGGTACAACCCTCCAAGTGCTTTCGACGAGACATCTCGTCCATTTAGTCCTGACCAATTTTGCTAACAATGAGATATCATGTCATCAGGAATTTGAAGATTTTTTTATGATGACGAGATCGAGATCTGGTCAATTTGCTTCTAATGATGGATGTCTCATTCATCAAGATCCGGTCAGGTTTACTAATGACGAGATGTCTGGTCCAGACCACCACCAAGAAGGTTGAGGAGGAGCAGAGGTTGCGGAAAAGGTTCAAGGAGGTTACAATTAAGATTGTGTTGCGACACCAGTGGTACGTCTGCCCATTTGAATTTTTAGGACAACTTACGTATGTGTGCATTTCCGAAGAGGTTAATGAATGAAACTATAGATACTTCATTCGTAAACCTCTTTCTTCTATATAAGAACCGTTTTTGAACCTAGTAAGTTCTTAGCTTTTAAATCATCAATACCTATCATTGAAGTAGTAGTATTGTAGGTATTAAATGAAAATTAAAAATTTTGTGATGAGTTGAACACACACAAATTCGTTATGTTTTGACATACAGCAACTATTCACTCCGATCAATCCAGGACGCGATGGCTTACTAGGTTTGTCCACTCCTCTAATAACCTGCCAGCTGTAAGAGGCGCAGTTTTGATTCTTATACCTTATCCTGAGTGTCCTTGTATCTTCCATGTCAGTAAAATTATCTTAGTGTATATATATTAATTAATTGGCATTGTATGTCTTGTGTTTGGTATAAATATGACCGTTACGCCGTAAAACCCAACCAACCACTGCAGGCAATTCATCGAGCTCCAAACGTAAACGTGTGGATAGATATTCCTATATTAATAATATTTAATTATGTATTTCCTACCTCTTTAAAGTTGGTACAGAAAATTTTGAAATGCCCTGTAATGAAATTAATCGTTTACGCAGTCGTTAAATTTTGGCCCAGTGACATTAGTTTGGACAGCATGAGACATGAAGGCGAAATTAATTGTATCCTAAACAGTAATAATGTCGTTGGAAGAAAGTGAACAATTGGGGATTTGGTATTTAAAACTACACTATTGTTTTTTACACGCTTATCTCTCAGACTTATCAAAAGTAAATTCGTAACGCTCAAGTTAAACCGAGCTAAATTATTAAATCCTCAATTAGGTATTGCATTTACTTCATTTTATGAAACTCATTTCAACATTTAAGTCTCTGAGCAACAACGTCTAAAAGCAATAGTGTGGTTTTAAAACTCAATAAACGCTGATGAGTGAAACATTAAAATTGTAAACATGAAATATATTAATAAATGCGTTACGTTAGTTGAGAAAACGGTTTTGAGATGGAGGAAAAGTTAGGTTGAAGGTAATTTATTCATTATATAGTTCGTAAAATGCGCAATTACTTTTACATCGCTTAATTATTTGTTTGTTATTAACTTATAGAATCCATTAGAATATATGTATTGTACATAGTACTTTTCGGTGAGATAATTAAAATCCAATATAGCGTGATCCTAAAAATCCGTTTAATTATTACTACTTACTTTTGCAACACAGATTTTCCTCCAGTTACTGTATTTGATTATGCTATTTATTATATAAATAAGTCAAAATTTAAAAATTATATTCACAATTATATTGTAAATTTCTGCATCGATTGATAAACCTTTCAACAATACAACCTCGCAAAAATACATACATTTACACATACTACGTTCAGCCTCCATTTGCATATTTAATTATAAATAATACGTTTAATTAAGAAATCTTTCTCGTGAGATAAAAATTTTAATAATCGCTTGTATCTCATTTATAAAGTTAAAGTGAAAGCCAGGATAAATGCAATCTGTGTTGTAACAATGCTCCATCTCGTGTGACTACATACAAGTAAAAGCACCGAAATAAGCTTGGAATTAACAGTGAAAGGTTTTTTTTATCTTCCAGCAGATTGCGATTTGCATAAAAAGGGAATGCAATTAAGAGCGAAACAAATTGCTCTTGGCTTTCAATTAATTTAAATAAGACTAAACCTAGCGTTTTTTTCCTCTCCCTCTTCTCTCGACAATTTCGTAGGATCGAATTCACCGGTATCCTGTTCACTGTCACACACGTAACAATAAAAATCCAGGCATTGTAACGTTTTTCTCTCGACAAATCATCGCTGCGATTCCTTTGCATAATAATCTTGAGGTAGAAGTGCCTTGTTTACTCCCACACAAAGGAAAGTGAATCCTTAAGCTTCACCTTATGGCGCCTGAAATCTCAAGATGTTTTCGGAGAACAGTAAATATCACACCAAAACGGAGAAATTCCTTTTCCTCTTTTTTTGTCAGGAGAAGAAAAGGAGCTTGCTCCCGGTCTTCCGATGGCATTTGAGTCATCCTGTCGAGAAGTCACTCTCACAAAGGGTTGCGGTTATTTGTTCGGTGCACTTGTTCATTTACAGAAAAGATTAGATTATTCTTCTATCCCTGTTTGAGGTAATATTGGAAAACATCAACAGCTAAAGGTTGATGTTTCGATCATCTTCTATAACTTAAGTCCTGAACGCTTTGTAAATTGTTTTGCAGGCTACATTTTATGTTTAGTGTCTGATATAATGTGAGTCAATGCTTTAACCCTTCAAGTGGTTTCGACGAGATATCTCGTCTATTAAAATCTGATCAATTTTTTCTAATGACTAGATATCTCGTCATCAAGTATTTTTTATTATCGAGATCAGGATTGTCGATTTTTTTATGATGATAAGGTCAGGATCTTATGTTTTCTTATAATTACTAGATGTATCGTCCAACAAGATGTGATATGTTTGCTAATGACGATATACATCGCTTAGGCAACCACCAGGAGGGTTCATGTGAACATAACTTTTCGTTTGCAGCAGACCAAAATGTACAGTTGCCGGGACGCTGGCTTTTGGATCGAAATGTTCCTGGTTCAAATAAGAGATAAAGCATGCATATTTGTCCTTCTATAATGAATGTGTGGCCTTTCAATAAATGTGATGTGCCTAGAATGTGTGGTATGTATGTGAGGTGTAACGTAAACCCATCCCCCGAGGTACACCAGGGTAAAATCTAGTGATTCATGATTCCCCCATTGTAGTGCCATGATGAATAATGTTCAATTGACTGGGCATTGGGAAAAACCTTTTCTATTGCAGTATTATAATTTATACGTCAACGTGCTTCACTTCTAAAATAACGATTCCATTGATAAATATGAAACAATAATCCAATCAAATAATATGAAACTCCGGCAGGCTTAAATAAATTTCTCTGTATGAAATCAGCTGGTTAAGTTCGTGAGCAATAAACTGTTATAACCGTTGTCAATAGCTCGTGGTATTGCTCCATCGACGTTAACTAAAATACTTACCTATTCACTGAGCTATCAGCCAACGAGTTATAGGCAGCACTGATTATTCTCCTGTAACATACCCTAGATGTATTTATCTCTTCTGTGTCAGTAAAACTTCTCTTGTGTGTATGTATGCCCATTACTCGACGATGTCTGTCTTGTGTTTGGCATAGCTTGATCAAATTTTGCCCTTGCAACGTAAAAAAAAGCACCATCTATTTTCTCTGGTGTGGTAGTTTTATCTACAAGAACACATGAGCATGACTACATAGATATGATTTTGAACTATGAGATACTAAATGTCATGTATTTAACCCTCCAAGTGTTTTGACGCATTATCTCTCCCAAGACCTACTCAGTTTTGCTAAGGCCGAGATATATCAAGACCAAACTGCCATATTACTCCAAGGGAAATGAGGATCCAAGTAGAAAAAAACAAATTGTCCCTCGCCCAAAACTAGTGACAGTTTAGAACAGGTTTTTGCATCAGACGCTGGCTACAAGGCAGTTTTGGACGTGAAGATAAACCACCATGAGGGTTAATGCACTAATTGGAAAATCAAATCTTACGAGGACATTGAAATTTATTAGAATTAAGCATTCACATCAAGTGCGCTCTTTCGTACGGAGGCGATTTATGAAAACGGTGCAATGAATAACTAGTAGATAAAACATAAAATAACTTCAATCAAAATGCACTAAACATTAAAATGCTGGAAAGTCTACTACCGCGTGGCCTCAAAGATCAGCATATAAATTCGGCGATAGTAGCTTTTATTTTAGTTTAGAATAGAGGTTGGGAATGAATGATGCAGGTCCAGATAGTCGGTGTAAATAATTCACTGTGTATATCTATATAAATAAATGATTCATGACAAGATAGTATCTCTCCGTTCACCATGGTAACATATAGTGTACCGCTCGATCAGATCTGTTACAGTGACAATCATATGTGTAATATTCATAGGAGAATATACTTAACGTCGCTAAAGAAAGCTCGGTACAGCTGTACTATACGCCTCGTTTGGTGGCAACGCTCTTGGAGCATTTTTAGCACACTTTTAGAAGCGAGTTTTGGCAGGTGAAGGCAACCCATTTTTATTAGGTTTATTCCCGTTTTTATGGCAACCTCGGCAAGCGGAAAGTTTAAATTTTCATTTCGAATATTCCAGAATGTTCTTTTCATTTCAGTTAAATTGTCTTTCAGCTAAATCGTATTATTTTCCGTTAGAAACAATTTTTTCTAAGAATTCTTTCCTTGACGACATAGAAAGTGCGCAAAAAAATCGCTCCAAGAGTGTTGCTACCAAACCAGGTGTATAATACAGCTGTACCGAAAGCTCTAATTCCAAGGATGAATGTTATGCGAAAAGATTCTGAGCTGCGTTTAGATAATTAATTGAAACAGTTCACGGTAGGATTGTATTATTGTAACCATCAAAAAATTTTGTGAGATTGCTTCCATTCAGATGAGTGTTACTTGTAAGAAGTACTATATTTAATACGCAAGAATTTATGCTTTTTGAAAAGGGAAACGTTTCAAGAAAATTTTAAGGGAACATTGCATGTATATATAATATCCATTAAGACAGTAATATTTCAGAAACATTTCATAGAAATTTTACCCTTACATATATTGAACCATTAGAACCGAATAAATATGATTCTACCATTAGTCTATGAATCTAATTAATTGTGATATAGAAACGTATCATATTTAAACATGCATTATGAGTATGATAAATAAAAGATAATCTGAATACTATTTGTTAAAGTTTATATTTATGAATAAACTATGCGTACAGCGTTGTTCTGCGTTAAATGAACAACTACTTTACATACTATGCTGGGCATGTAAAGTTAGGTTCACTGAATAAGTTTGACTCTTCGTTAGCTTAAGAGTTCATATTGCGTTTGAAATCGTGATTCAACTACAGCTCTTAAAATTATTTCATGCATTATTAACATCATATCCCTTTTAAAACACGAGGTAATTATCACTATAAATGTAATGCTGAAGGATTTATTTTATATGGTTAACGGAGAAATTAATTACTAGCATCACATTCTCACTTGCATTAAAATTAATCTGTGCAGTATGCATATTAATATCGGTTCAGACAACAAATATACATTTTTAACTTAGAACTGTACGAAGTTACAAATAATTAATATTTGTTAAAAAAATCGTGATGTATGGTCTCATTCTACGGCATTCCTCTTGCTTTCATCGTAGATGATGTTTAGAAAGCGTCAGCAATTGCAATAACTTTCTATTAGTTTGGCATTTAGGAAGCTTTAGTGAATGCAAAAATTATTACTTAATGATACCAGCACTTGTTTGTAAAGTATTAAATTTCTTTAGTTTCTGAATTTCTTACAGGTGTTCTCGTCATCTCACCTTGGTCCAAAATTTTGAGGGTTGTCCTCGAACTTTCCCTCCGGGTTTGATTTCGAAACTTCGCCAATAGCCTCTTGTGCTGCTCCAGTGCGACGTTAATTAGCAACCTACCATCTGAATTTTTCAAGAAAACAAAATAGGTTGCATATGGTTTTATGAAATGTGTTATAAGATAGAGGTATAGTTGGTGTTGCATCTATTTATTAAAACAATTACTTCTATCCATGAAAGCCACTACCGTTTGTATAAACACGTGGTAAAATTTCCACAGTTAAGTTTTGATGGAAGTATGTGTGAATCATATATTCACCTTAACCCTTTTAAAAAATGATGTAATTAAAAAATTATTTCACTATTAACTGTTTGAATTTCCATAACAACATTTGCAAGTAAATATTAACAAGGTGAATTCTTTATTCAACTTTAAGTGTTTAGTGTACACTATCCTTAAGTGTTCTGTGTACATTATCTCATATTGCTGCGTTCAATTCCGCTGCATTGCTCTGAAACAATCTTTGCAGAATCAAAAATTTCTTGCTTTCAATCAATAGGGTGTTGCTATTCAAATTTTGAATGCCATCACTATTTTTTAATTGCAGTTCTTAATATATTTATTTAATAAAACTTTCTAAATTTTATTCACTTATAACCGTTCCTTTTTTGTTGATAATTTCGTAACTTAAAGACCAACAGATCTTAACTTCAGTTTTATTTGAAAATTTCAAACGGTAAAGATGAGCGTCATTTATAATCCATGACATTGTATATTAGTAGGGTTAAAGCGAGATTTATTTTTACAGTCTGTATTAACAGTAGGTAAAATGGTAATGTTACTTCTATAACAATCCAAAAATAAATGGACTAAAATATAATTTCCCTAATCTCAAGCTCAACCGATATTCTAAATACATTTCTTATTTATGCGTTTATTGATGAGCAAAAAAGTCCGGTAAACACAATTTCAAACATGTATCAATATAAATAGCACTTGCTCCAAAACAGTTTTTACCTAAATAAGTTTATGTAAAAAGTACAAAACCACAAGATTATTAAAAATAATAATTAAGTGAATTCGACCACGTGGAAGGTACTGGTTAATCATAATGCAATGCTCCTTTAAATTCTCAACAAAAGGACATTTTATGCGAAGCATAATAAAGAAATCGTAGTAATCAATTGCAGAACAATCAGTTGCAACACCAAAGTTTGTAAATCTATGAAACCTGATTATGTGGGCGATTTCCATAATCCATGTAAATATTCTGAAAGCTGATACAGAAAGAGGGATTTTACTCCGATTAGTTTCAATCTACATTAAATTGATTGAATCGAGGGAAACACGAATAATCCTGTTTCTATTATATGCTTAAGCTCTTGCTTGTCATTGCTGAAACCGTGTTATTGAAGTCTGTTTTATTATATTTATTTATTGCAAGGATGTCCCACCCTCTCATTTACCAACCTCCGTAGATTGCTGAGCAATCTTCCTACGTTCGCTAAGCGAGCTATGCTCGCATGCAAAATGTGCCCTATCGCTAAAACATTTGTGAAATGTTTTGTTAAATAGCACAATTAAATTAAAATACTCGATTTATTAAAAAGTTTCTAAATCCAATTACTTCGAATGTATTTAATTAATTTCATTTTATCTTTTTGCCTTTCATACATTTTCTCTAAGGATTCATTCCGTACTTAATTATGTCTTTGTTCGTTACACGACTGCGATACGTTACATCGCAAGTTAAATTTAACATTTTAAATCGCGAATTAGAAATAGCTATTCGCATTTTTTTATTCAAAATCATGAAATAGTTTGTACCTTCCATCTGCAGATTTGAATCGATCTAGCCGCTACCATTACAACAAATATAAATGAGGCCCTTTTTTCAAGCCATGCAAGAGAAAAACTCCAACTATAGAATTTTCAATACATACACAATTGAATTAACTCGATAAATTTTGTTTCAATATTTTTTAATGATTTAGAATTGCGGAGTCGGTTTTCCAACTGGCATTTTATAAAATTTTCATAATGAATTCTTTCGAATACAGAATAAAATGTAATAGAGTTATTCCTTGAATTGTGATTGTTTACTACAGAATTAATTGATTATTTTCAAAATTATGTCATGACGCTATGTTAGGCCCATTCTTATGGTGAAAGAACTCACATTTTTTCAAAAACAATTAAAAGCGCTCTTGTTTCGGATTTCAAAAATGTTTTTAAAGCAGTTAGAGTAAGGAAAGCTTAGTTTGCATCGAAATGTTATGTTTTCATTAAATGTTTATATAAAACATTAGATTAAGGTAATAATGAGAAAACTTAATTGGATATTCTTAGAAAATCCAAATACAGCCTATTCGCCTGCATTTTGAAAATCATACTTTGGAAAATCAAATTAGAGACCCAGAAATATTATTTACATTGTGCTTACATTTATAAATATTTAGGAGCTACAATTAATTGAAGTGAAAACCAAACACCACAGTGAAATTGGTTAAAACAATTGTAAAGAAGAAACATCTAAGGATTTTTAAAATCTTACGCACTAAATTAAAGATCCTTCATCGAACATTTTAAAGCTAACAATTACAATTTTAAAACAATTTATATTATTTAAAATTCATATATGCATTTCAAATCAGGCGTTGTAGCGTCCAGGAAATTCTGTTAAATATGAGAAGAGATCAACAAATTTCACAAGTACATAGAATACATTATATACTTTCTGACCAATGAAAGTCATTAGGCATTGAATCCACTAATTTTTACGGTAAACTGGTACAATGTGTCATGCGAGCATTTCCATTTAATCAAGTTGTTTCCATAGTTTTTACTGGAATTGTGTTCTTGAACACTTTAAATGGTTCAATAAATATTCGATCACAATAAAATCTGGGAATTGGAGAAGCCTGTCCATGACATGAGAGTAGTTGTATAGATTCAAAGCCTCATAATTCCAGGAGACCGGTATATCTTGATTGGTAGAGTCCCGTATTTATCAACCAGTGTTGCAAGTTCAAAACTCAATCAAACCAAAGACCTTCGTGTACGTGGGTCTGGTGTACATTAAATCTGCCGTGGCATCATATGTACTCCTATTGTCGTGGTATAGATGTTTGGAGAGTGGTGTGCCAGTTCAGATGTTTACCTCGTCATCTGATCGCGGGGCAAAATGACGAAGTGCTGTCCTCGGATCTTTCCTTAGGAATTGATCCCGGACCGTCTCCAAGAGCCCATTCTATTGCTCCAGTGTGAAATAAATTCAACTATCTACCCACCCTCACAATCCAAGCTTTATGGTTGGGATTTTCGTCGTAATAAATGTAAATGTCTCTTTTAATTCCAATTTTTCTTGCACGTTTAATATCTCCATACAGAATGCCATTATGGTCATAATGATCAGTATTTCTTCCCATAAAATCTAGTTTGCCCATACCTTAAACACTATGAGCATATATATCATGAAAATACTCAATATACACCTCCATCATGTTTTTACAGTGGATGTCATATTCTGAAAATTTATATCTTAGTTGAGCTTCCTTTTGTTTCCCATCATATTTAAACAAACTAAATTTTGTTGCGTTAGCAAAAACAAGTTCACACCATAACAAACCTATTTTGTAGTTGATTTTATTACAAATTTCAGGCACGTTTTTTGTTGTTAGTTCTGATGTGAGGTTTGCGTCTAGCGATTCATCGATTAAACCAGAATGTTCTAATAATTCTGATTGTTTCTGTAATATTTTTTCGTCCCAGGAATTTAAAATCTTCAACAGAAAGTATTGGTACATTCAATACTGGGTTTTGTTTGGTGTCTTACGATCCAATTTTCATACACTGTAAAAGTGTTCACTTCCCTTTGCATAATTCGTCTTTCTCAAATTTTATCACTTGAAACGTGTAATGACTTTGAATACAGTAGGAATCTTAAAACATTTTGTTTATGTTTTAAACTTATGTTTCCAGTTTTGTAGCGAAATCTGATAGCTTACGAAACAACTTTGTTACATTTATTGCTAGTCGCAAATGCAATTTGAAAAGGTTTAAAACGATACCTGAAAAAGTTATTACTAATTCACGGATCTATTCAAATTTCATCTAAAAGCCTATCATTGGAAGGTCTTTCGTAACTTGCTTAAATTTCATTTCGTTTATTTAGCCGATTTCAACGTGCAAGCGTTAAGCAATATGTATAGAAGATGCACCATGTCGTTAAAACAATTTCTCTATTATCGTCTGCTCTGTGATTAATTCTGGCAGTTTTATTTAGAAGTTATATTTAAATTTGTAATGAATTGTTTCATTCCTGTATTGCAAAACTAAGCCGCTCTTAGCGAATAGTCATGAATAAATGATTTATGTATAGCAATTCGAAAATCATTAGATGAGTCACTCAGTATTTCACATTTTAAAGTATGCAATATTAATTATTTCGTCCTACAATGTGAATGTTAACATTTGCAAAACGTTTTTGATTTGCCTAATCAACCACAAAGGTACCTCATAATGCAGACCCAACTGACAAAACAGGCACTTTTTATGCAAGATAATAGACTTGTATTCTGTTACCCTGTATCAGAGTAATAACTATTAATATATTATGTGGTTTAAATTGCAAAATCTTATATTTTCACATTTCTAGAATTAAGCATTTCATGCGTGAGTGAATGAAATTTGGAAGTTGGTAAAATAGTCTTATTTACATGACGTTAAACCAGTTTTTGTCTTTTTGACCAATCATCTTTCCTAATTCAACTAGCCAATAAATTTTATTTCAACTAACCAATCGATGTGCCTTTTGCCATTGTACCTGTATGTGTTCTGTGAAATCATACTACACTACTCGTAAATCTCGGAACGCTGACAGGGTTAAGCAAAAGTGATTACTATAAGACACAGTTCCAAATAACGGCTTGTCTCTTGTTTTAAGTAACGATTTATTATATATTGTAAAAAGTAACATCATGAACCTTAAAAATAGCGATTAAATCACGATTTATCAAATATTTAAATTTTATAGCGAGAGAATTCGCTATAATTACATATTAATAGAAAAGTTCCGCATTATAGAAATTAATTGGTTACCAGGTGAGTGCATATTTTAGCTATAATGAAGAAACGGGTGAATTGATTTCCCGCAATAAGTAAAATATATACAGATTTTGATAAATCAAAATTATACATCAAAGAACATAAACGGATTTCAAAATGTATCCCTGAACTTGTAATTTCAATTGATGTGACTATAAAATGAAAAATTTTAGAACACTTTTTGTAGATATCTTTCAATTAATTGTTAGCATATTATGTTAAGTTGTAATTGTACGTTTACCTAATTAGTTGTGAAAATAGACACATGCATCCGAATATATATAACCAATAATTGTTGTATTTAATTGCAAAAATAGAAAATTATAAAAGTGCTAATTTATTCACATAATACTGATTGAACAGTATATTTATGATTATTTCTGGAAAAACCTATGAGGTATGTTTTTAACCTTTGAAGGTAATGAAGTATTATACCTAAACAATTAAACTGCAATTATGCAGGAAAAATTTTTAAAAATGAAATACAAATGAAATAAGAGAGTTACAACGCACTACGTCTGACAATAGTTACGATTGAATCAATACCAAATATATAAACTCACTACGCTATATAAGGACTAGTATAATAGAGTGCACAATACACAATCTCATAACCCAAAAGCTGTAAAATGGGAACATACGTAACAGTTTAACCTATATCCTATTAAAAAAGCGAGTTTGAAACTCAATTCAACCAAAGACCATCATATAGTGGGGACTGGTGCGCTTTAAATCGTGGGCTGAAATGTCCTCCCGTTTATGGAGTGTGGAAGTTTGGGGAGTGGGGTGCCAGCTCAGGTGTTATCGTCATCTGAACCATGGTTCAAATTGAAGTCCCCAAATCTTTCCCAGTGGGATTGATTTCGGACAGTCACCAATTGCCCATTGTGTGGCTCAAGTGCGACGTTAATTCAACTACCTTCTTACCTATTAATAAAATACATTTTGTTTGAGATAGAAAATTTTAACGGTTCTAAGATTAGCATCTTTTTAGTAAAATAAAAGACGAAATTATACTCTTACAAACTACTATCAAACTGAAGTATGCATATTGATAAAGAACATACTAATATTGCAAAGAACATAAAAGTGTAACACATATTTTGGATAAATTCCATGCCTGATACGTATGCTGAAAGTTCTATGTAAAGTTCTAAAGCAACTACCTATAGGACCATTATGAAGGAAATTTGTAGCTTCGTAATGATAATGCAGATTTCCTAGAGAAACTAGCTATTAAATTGGTCTACTTAGCCTTTGTTTAGAACTTATTACCATCGAGATGCAAATCAAGCTTCCAAAAGAAATTATAAGTAAAATGCCAGATTACAATCAGTACAGTATATTATAAATGTTGGCTGAATCTGCTTGTTTCAATGAAGACAAATTGCAAACATGCTGGGATCTCGAGCATAAGAAAAGTAAACAATTCTTAATGCATAAATTACAATTTTATTTAAAATATAAATGACATACTAGTTACCACGTTGACCTAATAATTTATATGTGGAGCAATGTCAGCGGTGTCACTCTTTTAAGAAATCAAAAGTGCATGTCATGTGGGCTTGACTTGGGCCGATTGGTTATCGAATTGCAAGTTAGAGTTTTTCATCAATTTCATCAATTAATCCTACATTAAAATTTGTGATTTCTTCCAATACCATGTGGCATTCATCTGAAAATATTTGAACCGAGCGGTCGGGAAAAATAGAATGAAGCTGTAGGCAAATGCTCCGTCTATTTCATTAGAAGGTGGATTTTTACGACTTGCCTGCGTGACAAATATATTTGCTTTAAGAACTCCTCACGATTGAAATTAGGTAATTTATGACAAGGAATAACCAAGATGTACATAAAATAGATTTTCAAACAACCCAAAGTTAAAAGTTATGTGGAAGTTCTTGTGGTGAGTAGCTTCTTTCAGTGATTAAAACGATAATACCTTCCAGCTTAAACTTCGTTCAGCAATTGAGAATAATTCAGACTAAATCTCGTAGATACCTGTTGCACAAATGCTAAATTGGGATTAGTGAGTTCTGAAGCAGTTTCAATTCACATCTCTACATTGTTCGCATCTCGTTTAGATTCCTAGAGGTGTATTTAATGGAACAATCGGATTTGCGAACTGAGATAACTTCATTTTAAACATGTGAGCCTATTTCATGGTGGGTACGATCGTGAATCTCGTTTTCACAGATGGAAATATTTGAAACTTCACAATTAATCTACAGTTTTCTGGCATACTTATTATATTTGAATTGTGAGTTACATAAAGTATGCAATACGAAATGCGATATCGTTTAAATAAAAACATTTCGCATTGCATAAATACTCAAAATCTCTCATTGTTATCTTATACTATCAAAACACATGGACGAAATATTTGTTTACCCTTCTCATAACTTTAATTATAAATTATCTTCACAACGTCTTGCCTACAGGTGTGAACCCATTCAAATTCCAGCAATAAAGTGGTCGACTCCTCATCGTCATCTTAGATTTACTAAAAATATAGTGTATGATGGTAAATGGAGTATGTTTAACTTTGTGGCATTCATTGTTTTTAAAATTTTTTTTTTTTGCATGGAAATAGGAAAAGGTCAAAATATTCAATTGTACTTTTCAAGAATGTAACTTAGCTCTTAAAATCTTGCTATCCTCAATCAGTTAGAAAGAAACTTTTTTCTCGTGATAATTGAATATACTTTACGTAAATATAATTAAAAATATTTTTTAAAAGTTGTGTTAATTTGTTAGCAGTTTGTCCCGAAAAGTTAAAAACTGACCAAAATATTTTCAAAAAACATCTGAAAATTCTGAAACTTTTAGCATGCGTTCATTAGATTGTTGCTAATTTATTTCCCTAGAAACTTAATGCGGTTTCTACATTATTGATTTTTCAGACTTCAACGTAAGATATCAAAATTTCTACCTCTGACGCGTGCTCAACGGTATTCCCCACTCAAATAAGTGCTCAAATCTCAGTTTAAGCACCTTTTTTATGCGATATTTTCCATCATTAATTATTTCTGTACGTATTTCAATATAAGTTATTTGCACTAAAATTTTCACTTCGTCCTTAACCATTCTGGTGGTTGCCTCGATGAAATATCTCGTCATTAGAAGAAAATTGAACATATAATGGATGATATATCTCATCATTGGAATTAAACTGACCAAATCTTGGTATAATCATCACCACAAAATTGGCAATATCTTGATGACGAGTTATCTCATCATTAGCAAAATTTAAATTGATGGACGAGATATATCATCGAAATTGCTATGAGGGTTACCTGCTGCGACAAATGATAAACACAAAATTACAAGACATTCTATTCCAAGGGCTCTAGGTCGTGGCTGAGTGGGTGTGCCCACTGCGCTAGCAAACTTTCGTCTTGTAAGCGGTGCAGGTTCTATTCTTGTCAGGTTAATACCTCCCTGGTTGTATGTCTCACTTTTGTGTCAGTGAAATATTCACTGTGTTTGTATCAATTACTTGGTACTGTATTATCTTGTATCTTGATACTGTATTACATATAATATCAAGTAACTGACTTCTGTCAGTTACTTGATAACCAGCCTTGATTGTCAACCATAAAACAACTAAACCAACTAGCAAAGCAAGCGGGCTCTAGAACTGTTGATTATTTTATCCTACAGACAGCTAAATCTACTCAGCTGTTCACGTGGGGAACAATTATTTGTGTAGTGAAAGATTAAATTTTTCTGTCAATCACTGTCTGATAAAAGCTTATATCTCTAAATTTTAAATCGTGTTATCACACTCATTTACACTTTTAATTTTCTTGGATTTGGGTATAAGTATTTATTTCCTATTTTAAAAAAGTAATTTCAAGAGTTTAGAAGAGACAACAAAAATAAGTGTACCGATACGGCTGGAACATAATCTTCCAACAACATTTAAAGCACCTTGTATAAAAATAACTGACGACTTCCACTTGTATTAGAAGTTCTATAATGGACATTCATGGACAACCTCGTTCTCCTATCAAACACAAAAATCAGATCTCCATGTACTGTAACATAAGAGTGCATCTTTACAAAGGCGAAGGGAATTGCAAATCAGTTATTTATAAATTACATTCATCCAACACCTTGAAAATTATTTTTACTGAAATATATGTTAAATTATTTCTGGAGATCTATAGGTGACAGACAGGACAGACTAGGCTCACTGAATTTTAACGAATTTCTTTTATCAGCGTAACAAATTCAAATTTGTAAATTTTCGCAAAAAGTTTTAAATAAATACAAGTTTACATCATTATTTAATCTGCTATAGGATAAGAGCTTACGCGTTTTTCTTATCTTCGAAGTTTTAGAAATATTTGGAATCTAATTAGAATTTATACACTATATTGTGTGTTACTATATTGAATACTGTTCAAGGCATATTTTAATATATTTTTCGGAATTTATTAATTTTGATAGAGTATTTTGAGTTTGTAGTTTAACACTGTATCCCATTTTATCAAAATATTTGAATATTTTTTAATGTTATTTTAAAATAAGTGTATTTTTTAAATATGCTTTCTAAATTGATGAGATTCCGATTCAAATATTTTGATTTGATTATGAATTTCTGACTGCATGTTTAACACATAATTTTGTGTCTGATAATTTATTCAAATTCAGTAAATACAGTAAATTATTCATATTATGCAGCTAGCTCTGGGTAAAGAAGTATTTTTAAACATGAAGAGCCTATTTCCCGTTGGAATTTGAAAGGAAATCCCGATTAAATTTTAGGATTTCGAGAAATTTTTCATCCTTTTATAGGGAACCTTATACGCGCGTAGGTGTTTTTGGTATTTCGAAAGGGATTTGAATGTACATCATAATTTCCTGATGAAATTCGAATTTCAGAAAAGCTTCATTGCATAAAATGATTTATCTAAGCTTAACTATCTCACAAGAGCTTATATATACACTGATGAGATATTCATATGGAAACTGAGAAAAAATCTAATTTTTATTAAAAGGATCTTTTTGAGAAAAAATTAATTTAAAATTGATCAAATCAAAAAAGTTCAGTCTATGATTCCGTAATTTCACTTAAAAACAGTTTGATGAACTGAAGACTGGCGTAGAAATATTTATATTCAAATACGATCGTGTATTACGTAATTACATGAAAGCCAAGAAAATATAAAATAACCGTTTCAAACCGTTCGCACAGTGTAAAATAACCGTTTTCAAAAGAAATGTCTGTAAATAAACCACATAAAGAGGTAGGTGACAAGTAATTGGGAATAAATCTATGCAGCATTTACACCTGATTTTAAAACGAAACAAAACTGAATTAAACGAACTCTCGAAACAAAATTGAATTAAAATCCTATAAAATTCACAAAGTAGAATTATTTTAGCCTGAAAATACTACTGATTATAATCGTCATTATATCTTAAGATTAGAGGCATTTCTATATCGGAAATAAAAATTTGTTTAATATAGTATATACTTGTGGGCCTGGTCTTAACGTAGATACCTACATAGAATTAAAAAATATATCATTTCGGATTACATTCAAAATTGGAAGATAAATAAATAGTTTCATAATTGCTGCAAACAATTGCAGGAATGCATCAAATGCTTCAGATTAATTTTTTTGTAAACTTCATTCACCGTAATTATACCAAAATATCAAGTTAATGACTGTTTAGATATTTATCAAATTATAAAATTAATGATAAAATATAAAAGAAAATATATACTTAATATTGTATTTATTAATCTGTAAGCCATAAAAGCGAACTTTAAAAAGCTTGACATGTTTTCAGCTGAATTGAAACAATGCATTTTTGGTAAAGTGCCAATAATGGGCAATGTTCTGGGCAATTTATAAACATATTTCGTACAATATTGTGTTGATTTATTTCTCTATTAAAACTCTATAAAATAAATATTTTCACGCATATTCAGTAGCTTATAGATATTCTGAAAAACGTATCTAGATATATAGTTTGAACCAAAATATTTGCTTTTAGTTCAGCTTATATCATAATCCTCCTATATAACCAGAGGCTCAAAGTCATAGAAAACAAGCTGCTCAGGGCCGGTATTAACTTTTACCATTGTTTTTCATCCAAAAGCTATTTGATAGGATAGAGATCTGGATACTGAGTCAGTTGAAGTTTCACTCTATGAACGAGATTTATAGAAAATATATGAAGCATTTCTAATTTCTTGTAGAATAAACAGGTATCAGTATCGAATTATACTGCCGTATCATATATAACAAATGTTTAAAAATTTTAATTATCTGGAGGTGTAGGAGATGGATTTCCGGTGTTTAACAAACGAATCATACGATCTGCGAAGATTTTACTACCGGGTCCAAATGCTCTTGTATGATACGTATCTGAGTTATATTAAAATTTAGTTTATCGCTGTTTTGGTAACTTTTGACGCTTAATCTAATTGGAATTGACCAATCAACTATCATATATAATTTTGGAGTTTAATCAGTGGATTGTTTATTGGCACAATGCTGAAATTACATTCCAAATACAAGCCAACTGACGAACTCTTAATTTCAGGAAATACGTATCACCTCAGAAACACTAGCACCACCTACATTTAGCTTGATAGAAAGTACTTCTCATTGATTGGAAAGGAGTGGGATTCTGTTTATTCAAATATCCGAAATCACGTGTACTTATAACATGAATTTCAGTTATTTTTTAATGAGTTAAAATAACATGCATGCCTTTTTTGTGAAAACATGATTCACAAACTTTAGTTATTCCATACCAGCTAAAATGCATTAAATAAACAACACATGCTGACATCTGTTAAGAAACATGATTTAAATAAACACTTAAGATTTCAAGAATTAAAACAAACTTATTTTTTAAAAATAGTTTTGATTCATTGGATCTTCCTATATTGATTCTATTATTTACTCAAAAATTATTTTCAATTGAAATTAATCGCAAGATCTAATACAAATAAAATGAGAATAAATTGAAAATATAACGAAGTAAAACTTAAATCTTGAGAGCTTATATTTTACACGCAATTTGAAATGACGGCATCCAAGATACTAAGAAAGTAATCCTTCATTTGTGTTTGAAGTTAAAAAGCAAACATGAACAGACATAAGAGGATATTTCCACAAAATGTATTGCATCTACCACATATTAATAGATTTCTCCTTTTCTGGATAAAATACTGGGAAGTGGCATTATAAATTTTATTTACTCCGCTATAAAGTTCTAGTATTTAAGAGATAATGGCGAAAATACTTACAGAATGCATTGTAAATTCGTCTTTTTAAGCGGATTGGGAGTGCTTATTTATTGCTGCATTGAACTAATTATGCAGGTTTTAGTATGAAAACTTTGAATTGAACACTTTATACTCCATTAATTTTCCACAAAAAATACTTAACGTTATTTACTAAATAAAATAATGATGGCAAAAACTTTATACGAATTCAAAGTACTAATGACTGTTTCTAAAATAATACATTATAATATATAAAAATGTAGAATAAAACATTTAAAAGTTTTACTTCTTCACAAGAAAAATATAACTATGGTTTAAATATACAGAAAATAATTTTTAATTACTCCACTTTTAATTTTAATTACTCCACTTTTAATTTCAACATTTTTAAAACTTTTCAGGTTTACTTGTGACACAAGTAAGAAAATATGTTACATTTATACATTATACTTACTGAATTCTTTTAACATGTTCTAAGTTTTGGTTTATTGCTTTATTGTCATTTTATCCAACACGAGGGCAAATTTGACCCAATATGCTTAAGAGGCAACAAAGCGCTTTGATAAGGTATTAAAATCAATAGGGATATGCATATTTTGGGTTAAAATGTAAAATGAAAGGTTTTTATAAAGCACAGGTTTTTCTAACTTGTTTCGTACCTTTTGACGTAACTTGGCATATCACTAACACGTCGTTTTTAGAAAGATTCATAAAATAGATAAATCAAATCAGTTATCATCCGGAGATTTTTCTGGTACTTTCCTTCTTCAATAGTAGTTAAAATTCAATTGCCAATACATAAACAGTTGATTTACCGGTTTTAAAAAAAGAAAAACAGTTTTCCATTTTGTTCAACAGCGTTTTATAGGGTAGGTGTTTACATCCGGTAGGTATTACTTGAATCTATCCGTATTTGGCATTTTTTTTATTTGTTGGGGGATGTAAAACATACACTAAGACAACTAGAGTGCATGTAAAACATTCACAATACCTTCTAATGCTCAGTTCTAAAAATCCAGAGATGGTAGCGGAAGAGTAATGGATTAGCAATCGGAAGGTTACGGATTCGATACTCGGTCCAGTCAAAGACCGCCGGGTACACGGAGGCTGGTGCACTTTAAACCTATCATGGTCTCAAATGTCCTCACGTTGACGTGGCGTAGAAGTTTGGAGAGTGGGGGTTCAAGCTCAGGTGTTGACCTCGGCATCTGATCGTGGTTCAAAATTACGTGGTGTTGTCTTCAATCATTCCCTTGGGGATTGATGCCGGATTGTCGGCAGTATCCCATTGTGTTGCTACAGTATGACGTTAATTAATTATCTTACCTTAACAATCTCAAAATCTAGAACTGTTAACCATCCAAGTGGTTTGGAGATGTATCTTGTTCAAGATCTTGTCTAATCAATTTTGCTAACTGCGAGATATATCGTTATGAAGATTCCGCCCATTCTGTTATGATAACAAGATCTCAGTTTTCTTCCAATGATGAGATATCTCGTCCATAAAGATAAGGTTGATTTTGTTAATGACGAAGTATTTCGTCCATCCAGATATGGTTAGTTTTGTTAATGACGAGATACCTTGCAGAGACAACCAACAGGAGGGTTAAAATATTTAGAATTGGAGTATTTTCTAACTGGACGTGCTAAATTTGACGCATATGACAAAATTAAAAAAGTAATGCTTATTATTTCTTATTAATGATTTCATCTAAGAAGTAAAATTCCCTTCAGGCGCAGTTTGGTGACTACTCTTCTGGCAACCTTGAGGAATTTTAGCAGCAATGGCTTGTAATGAAGCTGATGACTGTTATTCATTTTTTAAATGCAACGCATTGTAATAATTAATTTTAATTTCTAAAATTCTGCAATTTGACTTCAATTATTTGGTTTTGAAATTGGTATGGGTTTGGAAAAAAGATATGTTTTATTAAAATTACTTTGTTTGGTATTACAACTTGATTGGCATTGGGAAGGATATTTTGTTTTTGTTTGTGAAAGGATGCATGTGTATGATTACGGTTGTATGCGATTACGATAAGCAAAAATCATGCAACGTGTTTCATTAAAACATTCAAATGATGATAAAGTTTTCATATTGACACTCCCATGATATAGCAACATTTTTGAGTACTATTGCTTCTTCACTAAAAGATACATAATGACTAAATAGCCGCATATCTTGGTCGAAAGAACCATTGGAAGGATTCAATTAGTAATAATGTCAAGAACTAGATCAAAAGAACGTTCACTGTATTGCATGGAATACTGCAAGTTGCACAGCAGATATAACCGTGCATGACCCTCAAACGGTGAAATACTGTAATATTTAAAAGTATGTTTCCAAAAATATAAATCTATCAGTAAATCCTAATAATAAGTTACATTTTACAACAAACGCAATTTGGAATATAATGTTGACTAAACATATTTATTGGCCAGAAATCTTAAACGTTTTATCGCAAAGTAACACAATTCAGTTGCATTTTCTGTTTATCCGAATGTTAAACATTCTTCGTAGTTGCTTATTTTTTTATATTACTCAATTTTTGTATCGAATACACCTTAAACGTTATAAAAACTTACTGTTTTATGTACTTTATATAATGATCTCTGTTTTCAATCGACGACCAATCGGCCAAGCGGTCAGTGTGCACTTCGGGATCGAGAGTTGCCTGGTTCGAATTCAGGGTAAGGCATGGCTGTTGGTCTATCTGGAATGAATTTGTGGCAGTGTCTACAGGTGGTGCCTAGAATATGTGGTATGTATTTAAAGTATAACGTGAACTCCCACATGGTGCACAGAGTTAGTGGTTCACAAATTTGCCCTTGTGATGCCATAGTCAGTCAATCTCCGATTGGCCGGGCATTAGAAAAAAAAATGCTTTTAATCGGCATTTTAACTTCGTGTGCATTTCCATGGAAGCTAAAATTAATCTGATTTGTTACTAGAAGGCTAGAAATGTGGTATAGACAACTAATGGTATAAAAACACGAGGGCCATTTCGTAAGTAATGCACAGGTCGGCAACACTGCGGAATGAATGACGCAACGATCGTAAAAATTACATCAGTTGCAGTTCAAGGCTTGAGGAAGAAGCACGTGTTTTTACTTCATTGCTAGCGTAATTTTTTTAGTAACGCGAATTAGAAATGGAGCCTGCACCACTCTCGGGTAATGTGAATTTGAGGATCAAAGATCGTACATTAAGATCGAAGCTTTATGTGGCAAAAATTCACAGTGCTTTAAGTGAAGTTTGCGGTGAATTAACAGTGGACTGTACTACAGTTTCTCATTGGGCTAATCGTTTTCGTGAAGGTCGTGTTAAGCATAAAAGACGACCCAGGACGGCCGAAAACATCAACAGATGAACGAAGTGTGAAACTTGTGACAGATGTACTGGAAGAAGATCATCGTGCGACATGTGAAGAAACTTCTGAAGCCACATGGATTTCACCAACGTCAGTATTCCGAATTCTGACGGATCATTTGAATAAAAGAAAAAATTCTGCGCGATGGGTCCCTCACTGCTTGAGTGCTGAACAGAAGCAGAAACACCTGGACATTACGACCTTACTGAAACGAAGATTTGACGTTGAAGTCAAGCATTCTTGTATCGAACTGTCGCTATTGATGAAACGTGAGTTAGACTTTGAGCTGGAGTTGAAATCAGTCCAACGAGTGGATAGGTCAAAGTTCCCCACAACCAAAAATTTCGACGATCTCAATCAAAGGCGAAACAAATTATGATCTTTGCTTATTGCTTACGATCACCACGGAATCATCATGACAGAGTTCCATGTGGACAAAGTGTCACAGCATGAATTCATTCAAAAACTGAACAGAAAAATGCACAAACTCGACCTCAGTTGCTCATGGCTGGGCCACTAATTCTCCATGGCAATGATCGCCCGCACATCACCAACGTGATAAATGAAAAGCTACGCGATTACGGTTGGGAAGTGTTATCTCATGCACCCTACAGTCCGGACATGAGTCCACCAGACTTTGACTTCCCAAAGTTGAAAAACCTATGCGTGGACGTTGTTTTCCTTCTCTGGAAGAGCTTTCTGCCGCCGTTACCGGAGCCATTCACCAGATGAACAGAGATGGTGTATTAGATGGAATAATAAAGCTTTCCAGACGTTGGGACTTGGTCATTGCGAAGCAGAGAGACTATATTGAAGGATTGTAAATAGACAGTATAAAAAATAAACATGAAAGTAAACAAAAATGTGTGTGCATTATTTATGAAATGATCCTCGCAATATCATATACCTTTCCATTTCCAAGAACTCAACATTGTCCCATTCCCAAGAACCAACATTGTTCCATTTCCAAGAACGCAACATTGTTCCACTTCCAAGAACGCAACACTGTTAGACGCTCCATATCACGAATGTAACATTGATATAATTATAACAAGCAATATAGATATTCTGGGGAATTCCTTAACTTTCGTAGACGATGAATAACTTTTTCAGACTGAAATCATAAGCAGACCACCTGATTTTGTGGACTAAGTGGAGATAAATTAATCCCTTATATTGCCGGCTTAGAGCAGGAACTTATTAATTGACAACGATTTTTTGCTGTGCAGCTGTTTAGCGACTATTAGTTTTTAGTTAAAAAATATAAATTATAAGCATTTTAATAGTAATTAGTATTTAAAAAAAAAGATAAAAATGACAATGTGTTTCTCGTGTTAAAAAACATTTAATTAAGAATTTCAGTTAAAAACTTTCAACTCCAAGCAGAGAAAGTATTTTCCTTTTTCTATTACTTTCAAACATTTTAATGAATATAATTATACAAATCTATTTTCCATTTTTTGCCAGGTAATTGGTGCTGCTCTAGGGCTTATTAGAGCGAGATCTACGATTTTAAATATAGTCCCAGATACATAAATGTACCATTGATTTAGAGCAAAATCTTATTAACTAAGAAAAAAAAATACAGCACAGACTATTAAAGACTAACTACTACTTTTTAGATTAAAAACAAAAGTTGAAAGCATTTTGATAGTTTTGTATTTTCTTTCAAACAAAATACAATATGACAATGTATTTCTGGCAATCATGAAAATAATCATTTAGTGTCAAAAATATATTTCCTACAAATGTCAGTTAATGAGTTTCTGCTCTAAGATGACAGTATGTGTAGAAAGAACAAGCTTTTTTTCGATTTGAGTTAGTCCTAGGCTCAAGGAATTCGACAAATATAATTTATTTCGAAACTTAAATTTTATTTTCTACCATCTCCAAAACAGAAATCCATAGACATTTCAAGTCGTGAAAGGAAACAGAAATCTCAATGCTTTGATAAAGAAAAACGAATGTATTTATTGAACTGATAGACTTGTGATAAAATTTTGTGCTTCTTCAAGTCATTTTCCTTGAGGTTTTTCAAATAAAAAACAGCTAAGAAGACGTCATTTTCCATGGCGCGTGGATCCGTGTCATCCTCGTCAAACCTCGCTGTTTAGCTTAATTTCAAATTCTAAAATTTTCTTCAAGCATCTGAACTTAAACTTGCTCCGCAACACTCGACCAGTTTCTGAATGCTTTACATAAGCAGTCTTGAGAGCCGAAATTCTTAACACAAAAAAGTATGAAAGGATTTTATACATTTATAATCTGAATGTGTTGTGTCCAATATCATGCTATATATATTGTGTCCAATATCTTGTCCATATCTAATTTCAATTTAACCTGAAACAAGTTTTTGTAGTATCAGATTTTTGACCATTTGTTAACCATAAATATATATTTCTCTATCAGAGAAAACTTTGAATATATATATATACATATATATATATATATATATATATATATGTATATGTATATATATGTATATATATATATATATATATAGACCATCACCACAAATCAAAAAGGAGAAACCAAATAAAAACAAAAACAAAATGCAAATAATAACAAGAACAAAAATGGAGCAAAATAATAACAATAATATTGACCCTTTAGATGAACAGCGCTGAAAGCCGCAGAGAACAAATAAAGGGAAATAATAAGTAAAACTACCCTAAGAATAGAATAGATTTCCCCGAGAAACAAGATGAAATAAAATATGTAAATGTTAAGTGAGCCTGCCTACTTTTTCAAGGGGAGCAAGGCCAGGTTGTCACTTAAAAATGCGATGCTTTGAGTTTTTTCTGTACTTATGTGAGGCCAGGCCGAAGAGATCAACAAAAGTTACCCCCGAAAACTCAAAGTACTACCAGAGAGAAAAAAATCATGAAAATAATACCTGTTACCAAGGTTAGGAATCAAAAGAACATAGCCAACGTAATACCTTACCAAAAGTTGCCGCCCAAGCTAGGAGAGCAAAACATTGCCAGATCCGTATTATGTAGAATAACGGATTTAAAAACGAAAGAGGGTGGCTTGGAGATAATGTGAACAAATTAGCGCAAATGAAAGGGAGGGAAGAAAGGTAAATTTTAACAAGAAAATAAAATTGTGACAAAGAGTAAAGATTGTGGGCAGTGATGAAATTGAAAGAAAAAACGAGGGAAAAAGTGAAAAAAATAATTATATAGTTATATTTTTTTTTTGGCTCCATCTGTCCGAGGAGATAGAAAGTAAAGTCGAGAAAAAGAAAATAATTTTTAAGGAAAAAACTTTTTAAGAAAATTGTTGGGGAAGTTGTTATTTAAGAGGGTGGTTTTAAGAGTTTTGAGCTGATTATCAATAGTAGTTTGGTCCCTGCAAATATGATGAATTCTATAGATTTGATTATAAATTAAGTTTCTGTAGATGTTGAAAGAAATATTAGAATTCCAGGGAACAAGTCTGTTAATATTAAATTGAAAGTCATTTCTTTTGTCATAGATATCGGTTGAAGATTTAGAACTGACATCAATATGAATGTCAAGGAAGTTAGTAGATAAAGGTAAGCTATTTGTTTTTTTGAGGATGAGTTCAGTGGGATAAATACTTTTCCAAAAATCAGTGAACTCTGGTGAGTTAAAAATGATTAAATCATCTATGTAGCGATAGGAGTTAATAAATTTAGAAGTGTGTGATCTTTCATAGAAATGGAGGTAGAGGTTAGCAAGAATACTGGAGAAAGTGGTACCTTGTGGTATTCCTTGTACTTGTTGGAAAAGATGTTCACCATTAAAGATAAAATTGTTGAGGACACAAAGATTGATAAGACTGTTCCAATATTGTTGAGAAATATTAAGAAGAAGGTTAAATTCAGTGTAGTAGGAGTTAAGAACATCTATAAGGTTATGGAGCGGGATGCTAGTGAAGAGGTCTTTAAAATCGATAAAATTGTTGAGTATATATATGTATATATGTGTATATATGTGTATATATATATATACATATATATATATACACATACATATACATATATATATACATATATATATATATACATATATATATATATACATATATATATATACATATATATATATATATATACATATATACATATATATATATACATATATATATACATATATATATATATACATATATATATATATATGTATATATATATATGCATATATATATATATATGTATATATATATATATATATATATATATATATACAAGCTAGAATTAAGCAATATATGCAATATAATCTAGAATTATATTGAGTATACATGCAACGGGTGAAGTTTATGGCTAGTTAATATAGGCAAAAATGCTCCACACACATTTATAATTTTTGCTTGTTTTTAAATATTTAGCTTTAAAATTATAAAGAGCACATTTTTAGTAGTTCCGTAATTCGGACTAATTAAAGAAGATAAAAACTTACCTATCACAACTAGATATAAAAATCGATACTAAGTGTATGAAGAGATTCAATTTCTTGTTTTCTTGTTGAAACAAAAATAAATGCTACCTCGTATCTTTTACTCGAAACAAAAGTTCTACAAAATGAAATAAATTAATGTATCAAAATCTGTTTCAATCACATTTTTAGTGTTTCCCAACATAACTTTACGTATTGAATACAGCACATTCTACTCGATGTAATCACTACATATTTTTAATCCTCATCAAAAATAATTCTAAACATCAACTCAACCTCCTTAGAGAATTTTTCAATCCCAGTATAGGCAGTTGTTCGTAGAGGGACAGAATGTAATTTTAGCCTCAGGTCCTGATGTCTAATTAGCTATCATGAGTCAAAAATCACCTTTATAACCCATCAAGAAGAAAATTAAAATATAATTTCCTTACCACATATATAGAAAAAGACTCCATTCAAATAATAAAATGACTCCGCGAAATGAATCAAGTACTATAGATTTTTCAAATTGGCTTTCCTCTTTAGAGAAAAGATACTAATAAAGTTTGGATTATACGACTCCAGGACATGACTCAAGTATTTTTGTCCCACATATTCATCGAACCATGGACTGGTCTAGCTTTATCAAAGTTTTGATATTCTAATATTTCCCACGATCCAGCGTTCTGAAATGCCTGACTTGGGTAGTCAATAGAATGTAATTATATCATAATTGCAAGAAGAATGTTTTATCTGTAGTTTCACCGCATGTTCTTAAAATATTTTGTTATTTGGCAATACTCTTCTTTTAGACTTTTACGGACATTTTAGAGCCTTTTCAGCAATATGTAATCATGTTATCTTCTACACTGAGGCGCCCTTTTTATCTTAATGTATGCCCTTTTTTCATTTGCTTGCCCTTTTTATTTTAATAGTCTGATATATTTCCATCACACAAATTCTAAAACACATGCACTATTGATACAATTTTAAAAGCTCCAAACAATTTTAACCTTCTAGGTGGTTGTTTCGACGAGGTCTCTTGTCGTAAAAAACTGACTAAATTTTGATGGACGAGATATCTCGTCGTTTAGAAAATTCACCAGATCTTAATGGACGAGATATCTCTTCGAAACAATTTGGAGGGTTAAAATTGATTAAACTTAATGTAATTCTTGAACGTAAATGTGTGTGTGATTTTTTTTAAATTATATATTCCTTGATGAAATGCTTGAACTAAAACAGTTCAGCATGCCTTCAGAAAATGAAAGGTTTTTTTTGCTGGTTATGTTAAATTAAAAAGGTTTTCATTAAAATATACCTATTTTTAATTTTTAATTTTCAAAAATATATTGAACAATTTGAGAAAATATACAGATACTTCATTATTTATTACCACTTGAATAATAAATTATCAGCATTCAGTATAAAATGAAATGGATGTGAAGGATCGGGTACATGCCATTAAAGGAAAATATTACTTTTTGAGTAAAGAATAAATATTTCATTCGTTTCACTCGAAAGGAAACTAATTCATAGAAATAAACTATGTATATCAAAATCTGATTTTGATCCAGATTTTTTGAAATGTTCTATACTAAAATTTTGTTACCAAAAAAAATTTCCATACGATGCAATTTACAACATTCTTCTTTTAAAATTCCAACACGAAGAAAAATCATTTTCCACACACGCATTCTTAGAAAATTTAAATTTATATTTCTAATTCGAAAAATATACAATGAAATGAATTATTAAACATTAATTGCGTAGTCCCGACTTTGGTGCATTAATAATTCAAGCCCGACTTGGTGTAATTATTTCGATGCAATGCATAAGTTTCTTTTTATGTTTTGTAAATTAAAAATCTCCATGCATCACGCTAGGTGGATACTGGAAAATAAACTTATCCTCATTTTTAGTCAGGAATGAAATTAATCTTTTTAAGAGTACAGACCTAAGATTTCGGAACTTAAAAAGCAACAAGATGTACTTTTATTAAACATGAAACTTTTTCTACATATTTAAGTATGAGAAAACTTTATAAAAACTTTGCAAATATCTGACGTAGATAATTAGGTATCTTATTTTTTGTACAGATAAATTTAAATTCCATGCACTTTAATTTTTAATAAATGTCCATGTATCGAATAAAACGGCGCATATGCGCATAAATATATCTGTACTATGGTCGGAAAAGGGTCAATGTCCATTTTGTATGTTTATAACATCTGGTTTAGTAATTTTAATTTTTGAAAATTTTAAAACAGTACCAAAAATACTTTCCAATGTTTTTAGTCCTTCATAATGTATTGACAAGAGGACATTGTCACTTTTTCTGCTATAACTTTGATTACCTTAAATTCGTTTGAAGATGAATTTGGACACTGGCCTTTTTGCTTCCAAGGTACAGATACATTAACCCTCCTTGTGGATTGTCTTGGCGAAGTATCTCGTGATTAGCAAAACTGGCTAGATTTTGATGGACGAGATATATCGTACCACAAAATCTTGTATCTTGTCATTAGATGAAAACTCGCCAGATCTGGATGGACGAGATACCTCGTACCTCAGGATCTCGTCGTATTTTGCAATTAGATGAAAACTCACCAGTTCTTGATCTCGTCATCACCTAAAAATTGACAAAATCTTGATAACGAGGCATCTCGTCATTAGCAAAATTGGTCAGGTCTTGATGGACGAGATATCTTGTTGAAATCACTTGGAGGGTTAACTGGTACGTTAAACTAAATTATATTTTTATTCCTCCTATACCTCCTATACTTTCTCAGTCTTATAATTAATTTAAAAGTGGGTAAAATCTATAAATCATCTTATGTAACTTTTAAAGATTTTGATAGGGTAGAGAATATTTATACATCAATCTGTTGTACATCGCAACTATTACGCTAAGATGACATTTATTCTAATACGTTTATAAAATATTGTATAATGCTTCCATTATAGACCAATTGAACTGTATACACCCTATCATCTCTCTGAGTTAGTAAATATAAGAGACAGGTGTGTTCTTACAGGAACTTCCCAGAACACCTGCTCCATTATTTTTCGTTCTGGCTCTCTATCCATTGCTAAACTGGCTTTTGCTTTTTCCACAAGGCTTCTCTGATATGTATTTGATTAGTAAAACATATTTGACAAACTATTTATTTTACTTTTTCTATTATCAATTGAATTCCAATTCTCGGAACATCTGCTCCAATAGTTTTCGTTCCTGCTCTCCTTCCGTTGCTAAAATGGCTTTTGCCTTTTCCAGTAGGCCTCTTTGATTATGTATTTGATTAGCAAAACATTTGACAAACTATTTTACTTCTTCTATTATCAATTGAATTCCACTTCTTGGAACATCTGCTCCATTATTTTTTCGTTCCTGCTCTCCTTCCGTTGCTAAAATGGCTTTTACTTTTTCCATTAGGCTTCTCTGATATGTATTTGACTAGTAAAACATATTTGACAAGCTGTTTTTACTTTTTCTATTTTGAATTGAGTTCGCACAAAATAAGCTATAAAAGTTATACTAATTAATAAATATATTTATAGTCTTTTTACTGTCAGGTCTAACAAATTAGCTTTATTTCCGTCTATGTTAAATTATTACCTTCCTAATACATTCTAAACCTAGTACCTTCTAAATACGAATGAATAATACTTTAATTTATGGTCAAGGACTTGACTTCGAACTTTTATAATAGTTAAAAGCGTGGTTTTCATCATTGATATTCATTAATTCTGGATTAAAATAAGATAAATTCTTTTAGCAGAAAGGTTAATACATTTGTATAGAATTTTATATTATCATTGTATATAATTATATAGTATTATGTATCTCATGAGAATATATAATTATAATACTATGTACTAAAACTTATTACATTGTGAATAAAAGGATTTTATAATTGTATTAACTTTTCTACTAAAATAATTTACCTAATTTTAATTATATAATTATTTTTATCCCCATGTACTTTTAACATAAAGCTTAATATAATTTCAGGAACATGATTTCTATTAAAAAAGTTTCATATTCACCCTCTGAGCGTCACGAGATTTCGGAGAAATGGGATACTGCTTTTATCCCACAACATGCGCAATAATTAAATTACCTTATCAGTTGCCTTATTGTCATTGTAAAATTCTATTGGTCAAGGTAAAAGCTTATTTAAAGTCATGCAGGGAAGACTGCAGGATGCAGAACGGATGTATGAGTGTGAACTCATCATTGGGTTCAAGTTCAAAGAAAGTTGCATTAAAATTTTATTCTTGTTCTCGTAAGGCAACTGATTGTAAATTTAGCCCAAAAGTATGCTTGAGAACTTATAAGTTTTAAGTGTTGGTGCATTGAAAACTTTCGTGGTCTTAATTTTGTAAAAAAAATATTGTGCAATAATTATGGTATAATAGAATGACCAAAATAATTTCTATAAATAGCATGATAAATATGTGTCTCAATTTCCTTATATTATTAAATTTTTAAAATCGTATATTAAAGTCTATATTTTTATTGTGATATATTACGCGCAGCTTTGCTATATCAAGGTAAAACAGAAGGTACTCAAGCACATATCCATCCTACAAGAATTTAATTTACAATTTTAATTAAGTAGATATAGACAGTCGATCTACAATCTCAATAGTAATTTCAATGGAAATCCTCCATTGGAAGCTTAATCTAAACGTTAACGAAGTCTAACGTCTAAGATTATTTAAATTGGTTGGAAAATAAAAAAAATCATGCAGTTCAAGTTCCAAATCATGCAGTTCAAAATTGTGAATCCGTTACGGATATCTAAAATTAATTCAATTAATTCAATTTAAAACATACCGAAACGTGTGCACTTACTGATAAATAAATAACATTCCGAATCTGATATTTCATGTACAGAATATTGTGTAGTTTTATTTTAAGAAAAAAAATTGTATGCACAGAGTATATAAGTCACTGAAATGTAATTACTCATTGAAATTGACATACTTTTGTTTTGTTATGTTAAAGAATTACACTTTTCAGAATCAAAATTTTTTTTATTTATCTGAGTAAAATTAGTCCAGGTTGGTGTTATACGTTCTTTAAAAGTAGCCTCCCAATTTGGAACCCCATTCTAAATCCCATTGTTGAACATTCAAAATGTGTATCAGAAGAATAGAAATTGTAAACAATTATTAGACTTTCGTCTATATCAGCTTGTTGAAGTGTATCATTCTACTTACTCTTAACTTATAGTCTTATTAAGATAAGGAGTATATATGGTATACCAAAAACATAATTGTATGCAGTTCTCATAGAAACGATATATTTGTCATTAAAATATTTGTTTTATAACATTCCATCTAAGAATATCATTTTTCTGTATAAGCATTAAAGGGATAGAGAGTTATGCAGAAATTTTTGATTAAATGCAATGTAAATATAAAAGAAATAATTATGAGCGAGGAGATATTCAGATACTATACATACTACTAAAAATTTAATTGTTAAACCGATTAGAAGTATTTCATTTATCCTTGCATTTAATTTCTCGTAAGCGTAATATTCAAATAAATTACTATCCAAACCAATTGCAGTATAAAATGTTTTTTTTCCGAATCCGCATTTGTTTGTTTATGCGAAATCCAACTACATTTGTTTTGATATTAACAAAGCTATTGTGTCAGTATTTGAAGGAATGAGCAATATTTTAGTGCTTTTTCAAAAAGTAACTATTCGAAACACCTTAATATACATAGAAATAAATCACTTACCACTTTGCAGGACTCCAAAAAGCACTGCGAAAATCAGTCCATGCTGACACTGTCGGATGCCTGGAATCATATTTGGAGCATTTATCAAATGTCAGTTCTTGCAAATGTGTGATAACTTTTCACATCTTGAAGAAACCAATATATCAAATGTTTTGATTCAAAAATCCAAGATAACACCTGGGTAGCACAAATACTACCGATAATAATTTATTTCTTCATCCGTCTACTACAACTGTAATATTACTAAACGTTTTACTGGAAACTGACAAGTCTAGAGATAATGAAGCAAAATACTGATAGGTTCATTCAGGGGTAACTTTTAAGCAAAACCAAAAGTTTCGGCTTCACCTGTTTTAATGGAGATAAGTATTTTAAGTATCTGTCCGGTGACTATTGCATTTAAGTTCTTGCTCAATAGTTTTCATGTCACTTGGATCTCAAACTGGGAAAAGTAGGCAAGTTTCAGTCACTACATGTCGCGTCATAAATCCAAAGCAAACAAAGACAGAGTCCACTTGCAAAGTTTCAAAGTCCCGCACTTTCAGTTTCGCATGTCCTACTTCACATATTCAGGTAATCTGTAGCGAAAGTCCGAGTCCATTGTGACCGAGGGGTCGATTCCGTGGGGGTCGCCGCCGCGTCCCACCTGAGTCGAGGCGGATGGGGGGAATGTCCGGCAGACCTTGGGGGAGCGAGCACAACCGGATGGCCCGATGACGTCTAACGGTTGAAAGGGGAAGCTGTGAATGCACGTGCTTATATGTTCGCCAGTGGGATGTGGGAGACTGCGCAGTGAGCAGTTTTACTCTTTCGTTTTCCCTCCTTTCTCGGAACACAACCGTCGGGGGAATGGGAGAAAAGCGAGTTTTCCTGTTTCCCGGATTTTTTTTATGTGTATCTTTCCCGGAGCTCTCGGGAACGGGAGCTGGATGCTGTTACTGGGTGTGTTTTTCCCTTTTTCTGTTATCCTTCCCTGTTTCGTTTCTCCCGTTTCGGATGGTATCGCGGATAGGTGGGAAAGGTTCAGGGGTTGTGCGATAAGCCGGGAGGAAATCGGCATGAAATCTGGAAATCGGATTCATAATGAACGGGGGATGTTTGAGCGATTATGGGATGTTTGATGTGTAAGGGGATACTTTTTAAGCGGCCTTGTAATCATGTTACAAAAAATGTGAGTGCAGGAGCTCTTAGTTTCAACATGTTGAGTTTTAGTGCCATGTCTTTAGGGCAATCGTTGAAAAGTCGATTGTTATTTTTAAAGCTTATTTTTCTACGTTAAATCCGATTCGTAGTGAACGGGTGAATGTTTTGGTGATTATCGGATGTTTTCTGTTTAAGGGGATACTTTTTAAACGGCCCTTGTAATCATGTTGCATTGAAATGTGAGCGTCGTAGCTATTAGTTTCAATAGGTTGAGTTTCAGGTTCTTAAGACTTTAGGCAATCGATTAAGTTATTTTCTATTTATTAGTTTTTGTACGTTAACCTTCCAACTGGTTTCGACAAGATATCGTTCATCGATATTTGACCAATTTTACTAATGACGAGGTATCGACATTAACAAAATTGGCAATATCTCGTCATCAAGATATTGCCGATTTTATTATGACGACGAGATCAAGATATGGTCGGGTTTTTTCCTTATGACAAGATGACAATATAATGAGAGTAGTCCATTAAGATCTGATCAGTTTTGATAATGACGAGATATCTCGTCGAGACAACCACCGGAAGGGTTAAATCCGATTCCCAACGAATGGGAGGATGTTTGCGTGATTATGGGATGTTTGCTATGTAAGGGGAGACTTTTTAAATCATGATTACATCAAGTTACATGTTAATCATGTTACGTAGAAATCTGAATAATGTAGCTCTTAGTTTCAATAGGTTGAGTTTTAGTATCATAAGTATAGGCAATCGATGAAAAGTCGATTAAATTATTTTTAATTTGTTCATTTTTGCGCGTTTAAACATCATTGTTACTTTATTAACGTGGTAATTATAAACATTTGTAATGAATTTGTGTTTCTAGAACTTGATAACTGAAAATCATTGCAACAATTTCAATATAAAATGAGGGTTGTCTGGACTTAGTAAATTTACCCACTGCATTAGCATCCTGCGTGTTGTAGATAGCACAGGTTCGATTAATGTTACTCAACCATTGCCATGAACCTCTCTCCATCAATCATATTTTAACTTTTTATACAATATTTTTACATTTTTACCAACGCTGTTTTAATACTTCACCACCAATTTCATCAGACTTGTTGGATCACATTACGCATTCACCACTCTTTACCTTTTTGCATCACTCGTGGTTTTTACGATATTTATGATCACTATCTTTTAATTACATCTGATTTTCAATTTTAAGATGGGGATAACTCATCTTAGTCTCAATTTTCATTGTATATTAATATCGAGGACTCATGTTTTTTACCCTTACCCCATAATTCTTCTTCAAGGGTGACTTACTTTTTTAATACATTCCACGTGTTTTACCCAGCAGCTATTGTATCACTTAAACTACAGCATCCATATCATCAGTATAATTAACGCATCCTTTTAATTTATTTTTTATTGTTGGTTAGGCTATTTTAATGTGCAAATTTGTATTGATTTATATTATGTCTTGCATTTGGAGCAACTTGTCCTTTTTAAGCATTTGCGCCATAAAACCCAAATCAACCAAACAACAAACATTTTCTTAACCTAATTGTATTTCTCTTCTGTGTCACTAGAACTTTCATTTTTTCTTGTTGATTACTTGACATCGTCTGTCTTGTTTTCAGCACAGCTTAGCCAAATATGACCCTTCCGCCTTGAAATCTAACCAAGTAATAGTGACCCATGTCTACAACGAAACAAAGAATGTAAGTGTTTGAAAAGATAAGTCGTACGTGAATTCTTTTCTTTGCTTTAACCTTCAAGTCACCAAGTTAAGTCAAATACTTCAAGTTTCTTTGATTACAATTTATAGAATACAAAGATTCTAATCGCTGAAAGTTGGTTCACGCCCTTCGTCGAAAGTTGGTACCTGCCCTTCTCCAAAAATTGGTCCACGCTCTTCGCCAAAAATTGGCCTACGTCCTTTACCGAATGTTGGTCCATGCTCTTCGCTGAAAGTTGTTTCCTGCTCTTCGTTGAAAGTTGCTTTCTGCCCTTCACCGAAAGTTGGTCCAGGGCCTTCGCCGAAAGTTGCCGATCATTGAGGTCATTAGATAGATTCATTGATTCATAAGATAGAACCTGATTGGTCAAAATGTTACTTAGTTCTTGCATTAAATTATGTATATCAGTTTTATTAATTTTAGTATAACTCAAAATACCTAATTTTCGAGTTAATAGTTCTTGCATTCAGATTATTCATATTCATTCTAAAGTAAAACTTGAATGCTTGAAAATAATATAAAGTTAAATATTTACGTTTTCCCATCAATGAATACCAACTTTTCTTATTATTTAACTGTATACTAATTCCTTTAGAATTAGTATACAGTTAAATAGTTTTCCCTTATGAAAAATTTGTATAGAATTCTATAAAAATTTCTATAGAAATGTGTCCTATTGAATCCTATAAAATTGTGGTCCGTTTTTCTATAAGCTTTATAAGGTAACTAACCTCTATAGAAAGTAAAAATCTCTATATCTTGTCCGTAGAAACCTATATACAATTATATAGAAGCTCATTTCTTTTGTTTCACGACTTTACTTTTCTATAGAACTTCTCTATAGAATTATATAGAAATACTTTTCTATAGAATCAGCTCGTTTTCACTATAGTTTCCCTTTCCGTTTCTATAGAATTTTATTTCTATAGAAAGGGAAATTGGTTTAACTATAGAATTCTATAAGAGTTCTATGTAACCATAATTGTTTTTCAAAAGGGGTGACTAGTAATATACTTCTAATAATTACAACTAGTATAAGTTAATAATTTCAGTAGTTCCTTAGTCAATGAGAAGATACATAGCTTCATTTTCTTTTGATTTTTATAATTCTTTCGTAACTGAAATTCAACATATATTGTTTACATGAGATGTTTCTGTTTTATGTAATCCCCAGTCCAAAACCCGGAATAGGGGTATATTTAACAAACGTATTTACATAACACACTTTGCATGAGTGGATACGGTACGTAGACTGAAAATATTAAAACTGAGAATATGAGTATATTTAACAAATTTATTTACATAGTAACACACTTTTCATGAGTAGATACGGTACGTAGACTGTAAAATATTATCATTATACGCCACAAATGTTCTACCTTGAAATGCTTCATTTTTCAGGTAGAAATGTCATGTATAATTAACATTTTTAGGAATCACAATCTTTAATATTCAGAGTAATGTTTCATGTAATACATGTATTTTTCACTAAATTTCAATAGCTCATCAGTATAAGTATTTCTAATCTGAAACCAAATGTATAATGGGGCTAAGCCATAATTATTTTGTTTATTGATTATCCAAAGAATTCAGGCCCTCAGGGACACATCTTTAGACGGGCTTCTCGGACAAGAGGTACTCTAAAGATCTTGTCTTTTCCCATGGGGTTCATTGTCTAGTAAATACACGATTCGTGCTCCCGGGATACTCAAGCGATCTTTCTGCTTTCATCTACTCTGTTCCCCAATCCTTCTTTTTTCCCATCACAACATTTTTTTCTTGACATTTTCTTGTGTTTGACACAGTTTGGCCAATACGGACCTTCCACCCTAAAATCACCAAATGAAGGAATTCGGATCCTGGAATATATTTTAAGCATTTCATGTAGCAACATAATGGGCGAATAGTTAATTCAGCAAACAATTACATTAATTTCAACGAGATCCTTACCAAATCTGTCGAAACGTGATAAAAAATTAAAAAACTTTGGAAAATATTCTTATCTTATCAATCTAATCTTATATAAAGTCGTATCTATAATAATATTATATTCATTATGTTTATAAACTGCAGTTAATTACCACAAGTTTTAAAATATAATGAAAAACATATTAAGTATTTTTAGCAGTTTCCTTCGAAGCAGTTATAAAAAATCACAACCTGATGCAGCTGACCATAAAAGAAGTTACCAAGAAAGCAGTATACGATAAATATGAATAAAATCATATTTGTAGAGTTACCCACAGGAAAACACGTATTTTTCAGAGTGGTTGATACCAGGTTCTCGGACGTCAGAAACAGTCAATGCCTCTAGCGGCTTTCTAAAAACATCCTCCTGTCGAAACTCAAGATGATCGAGTTGCACGTACGTTCTGTCATTTACTGTCAAATATAGCATTATTGGAATTGAACGTGGAGTTTATAAAACAATGATATATATTTAAAGTTTTGGATAACAACGTAAATACCGAGAATACAGTGTGTTCTGGTTAGGATTGTAACAAAAACAATTGTAACATTGAAACCGCTGAGACATTGGAACTAATGCTGTGCGGGTTGAAGTGTACTAGACTTAAGAAATTCTGCAAATAAATCATATTATACGAGTAAGTAAATAAAATATATTACTTCCTGTTATTATAGTCCTAGGCAGAACACCCTGTACAATTGAACATTTTACATAGTAACCAATTAAGTGTTTAATTTCATGAATAGGATAGTTGAAAAAATGATACACATAGATGTGTTTTATGACGATAATTTTTGAGGAATTTTGACATTTTCTTGTCAGAAACTGAACGCAGCAATGTATCTTATATATAAGTATTTTCTGCGAGATCTTAATGCAGCAGTTTATTATTTGATAACCTAGATAACTTAGTCCAAAATTTTTTTATAATAAATCCAAACTTCCGTCTTGTCTAAAGGCATAAAGTAAACGTAGCTAATGTAGTATTATTTTAATCTTCGGAATATGTCTCCGCAACTTCATCAAGAATTATATCATTCAAAAAGAATTAACTCCATATATTTATCTCAAAACTATCTTTTGGAACTTAACGGATTTTCTTTGTAAGTCTACGATGCATTCAATGAATGTATTGTATGTTTGTCATTGAAACTAGTTAGTAAAATTTGGCAGAAATATTAACTTTGGGACTTTTTCGTATAAAGTTAGAGGCTGCCGTAATTCGGTGTCCTGTCTCAATGCGTTAGGAACCTCGAGATATAAGCAAAGCAGGTTTGATTCCTCCAAATTACCCTGTGTATATTCCTATCTTCTGTGTCAGTAAAGATTTCCTTGTATGTGCATGTCCATTTATTTGACGTTGTTTGGCTCAGCTTGGAAAACATATTCCTTTCGCCATAAAAACAATCCAACCAACCATACAAGTTCATATCGTGATGATTAAGCTTAGTCTATTTTGGCTTATTGGATTTCCGAATCATATTGATTATCTCAAAAAGATTCATTAACGGAAAGTCCGTATTCAAATACCAAGCAACAGTTGTTCAGCACGGATGTTCGGAGAAGATTTTTCAAAATTGTTGAAGTACTGAAGCTAGAAAACTTAAAAGCATATTCGTGTTCTCTTTTCCTGAGTCATTAGTTATTATTTCGAGTAATGCTTCAACTGCTAGGAATGCTGACTTTGAAATTCGTTTCTGTGAAATAATGTTTCGGAGTTATACATGTTCGCATTTGCTTCTAACTGTTCAGAATTTTCTAGAAAATTGTACTCTTACTTAGCACAAATCCTGTCATAAAACTAGTTAGAGAGGTTTACAGGTAAGTTTACAAGAAGATGAATACTCGGGAAATATTTACAGGAGTAAAGATTTATCACTATATAGGAAATATCACTATAAGAAAAAGGTCCACTAGTCGGTAATTTTACCTGTGAGGTAACGCAAACACATCAATTACTTACTCATTACATATATTTATTAGTTATCAATGCATTTTGGTACTGTATGATACTTATGTGCTAGGAACCGTCTTACAAAATACGAATAAACATTTAATGTATTATAATGCAAACATTACCAAATATAAACTATTACAAAATTTTAATACAACTATATAAATTTGCTTTTAAGTATTAATCCTATTTTTAAGTATCGAACCTAACTTATTTTACTCTTTCACGTATCAGCTATTAAACGTCTCCAAAACATTTAAATTCAAAAGCTTCAAACTGAATCAATGTAAGGAATCATGATCTTGAACTTCAACAGGCACCGCAAATATCGAGTTTCGTATTTCATGACGAAAAATGTATCACACAGACGTTTTTATTAAAATTGCAAATATTTTTAGTAAAACAGTAACTGTATTTATTGAAGGATTTATTAAAAAATAATAACATAGTTTTATTAAGTATTAAAATACAATTATTGCAGGCATTCACTTAAAACTAAGCTTTTTTGAAAATAACTGTTAACCTCATTTACTTTTCATGCTCAGTTAAGAAAGTTATTTATATATACTTTCTGAATTACTCTCTTTACTCCATATCAATATCAGCAAAAACATTGCATTTATTTATAATTTTCCTCCAAGTAGACAGTTTACCTACTCAACTTGGTTTAGCCAACTGTGTAAAATTATCTTTTATATACTGGAATTTCCAGAAATATTTACATTAAAATTAGGTATTCAAGATAAGCATTTACTTTTAGTTATAATAAATTTAACCATCCTAGTAGTTTTGATGAGTTATTTAGTCCATCAAGATCAGTCCAGTTTTGCTAATGACGAGATACCTCGTCACCAAGGTATTGCAGATTTTTTTATGATGACGAGATCAAGACCTGGTCAGTTTTCTTCTAACGACGAGATATCTCGTCAATCAAGATCTGGTCAGTTTTGCTAATGACGAAATACCTCGTTGAGATGACCACCAGTAAAAATGTTTTAACCAGGAGGGTTAAAACATTTTTTCTCAGTCATGTGGGGTCGCCATGGCTCAGTGAGTTTTCCCACAGTGCTATCAACCTGTGAGTTGTAGGAGGCTCAGGTTCGATTCCTCCCTGGGTTTATATCCCTCTTCTGTTTGTGTCATTGACAACTTTCATTGTGTGTTGGCTAAATATGGCCCTTGAACCAGAACTCAATCCAAGAAACTTCCCAGTTGGGTCATCTTGAACATTTGATTTTATGAGTGAGTCAATTATCCTCAATGCAGTTGTATTTTCGTTTCTGAAAACAGCATTGTCATTTTTTCTGAAAGCAACGTACGTTCCACAAACAAGGTTAAGTTTCTGTCTTATCTTTCTAGTCCTTATTTCGACGTTGCTAAGACCGCTCACCAGTCACTGCCGGGGCTTTAATCGTTCGCACCACAGAAATGCTCACTGATCCGTTTTTTATGGCCCCTCAGGGGTACATATTCGTGTGTGTATGGTCTTAACGAACCCGAGGTATCCTAGTGATCTATTCCTCTCCCATGGGGTTTACTATTACTATACAATCGACACTAGTTTTCACTCCTGTCGTCATTGCCATCAAGACTGCTAAATGTTTTAATTACTCGTCTTCGTATCGTCCATTCGAGAGACATGGATATACATTTATAAATGTAGAATACCGCGCCATCGTGCCATTCTTGCCAACAGCTGCTTACCATTCGCCATATTTTAACCTGTTCTACTCTTAAGACTTTTAAACGTCGATATTTTTAATACCTTATCACCAATTTTATCAGACCTGTTGGGCCAACCTCCCCATTTCATTACTTTTTACCTACCTTCATCATTCAGGATTTTTAACACATTTATAATTGATAAGATTTTAAATTAAATTTTATGTAGTTTTATTATCTAAGATGTAGACACCCCATATTAGTTCTGATTTTGTTATAATAAGGTTTTTATTTCTTGTGATTAAGATTGTACCTTCATATTTTATTTTTATGTAACTCATTTGGTTTTATTCACTGCATTTCTCTTTTAATGTTGTTGGTCTGGATATTATTCTGACGTCTTTTAGAAATATTTTCCACTATCATTGTCTTGTGTTTGGCGCAACTTATCCTTTTTTGAATATTGCGCCATAAATCCCAAATCAACCAACTGAACAACCCATGGGATCTACTGTCTCTAATAAACAAAGGGATCGCGACTCCAGTGTACCAAAGTGATCTTTCTCTAATTTCCCCTCTCCATCCTTTATTTTCACAATTACTTACATTGCCTGTCTTGCGTCTGGCACAGCTGGGCCAAGTTTGGCCCTTGTACCATAAAACGCAAGCCAAACCAACCGTTTTTTGTGGTCTTGAGGCCAAATGAGGGACAATCTCATCAAGATTCACCATAGCTCGGAAATGGTGTTTCAGCTTGAAGGAGTATCGGTGTATGAAATGAAAAGTTCAGATTCGATTCTGTAATTTATACTGGTTGTATTTCACTCTTCTGCATCAGTAAAACTTTCCTTGCGCATGGGTATATCCATTACTTGATGTTGTTTGCCTTGCATTCACGCAGCTTGGCCGAGTAAGGCCATTGCATCATAAAACCAAACAGAACTGAAGGTATAAAGAATCTTATGTTACTAACGTTGGTTGAGTTTTATGGTGCAAAGCCATATTTGACAAAGCTGCGCTAACCACAACACAGACAACTTTAAGTAATGGACATATTCACACACAAAGAAAGTTACTGATATAGAAAATAGAAATACACCCAGGGTAAGTTACAAGAATTGAACCTGCGTCTCTAACTCACAATGTAACGAAGGAATAAGTGCATTCAAAGCAAAGCGATATGTTGAAGACTGACGTCCTTGTAAGTTATCAATTTTTATTGTAATACATTTTACAGCTACATTGCAGGTAATTATTGACTCACTCTGATTTAAGTGTAGCCTACAAGATAAAACCATTAATATTATTTCTAAGTTAATACATTCTTGACAGTGTACTTCGATAATAAATTATCAATTCCTTTGCCTAAACTAAAAACCAGAATGAAACATAATTTTTCGAAATTTTCATTTGTGGCTTTATATGCCAAGAGAACAACTAGAATTATTGAATCCAAGTACAATTTTTTGAACAATATAGAACGTGAGATCCATCGTTATAAATAAATGTCTTTCCTTTTTGAAAATGTCGTTGTCAAGTCGAAACCATTTTACTCTCTGAAAATGAAAATAGATATATAGAATGACTCCCAAGAGCCATACTATTTCAACCTGGGCTTAGTTATGTATGATTTTCTTACAAATGATTCAGACAATAACAATTTAATATTTTACTCACGCATTCTTCATTTGGTGGTTTCACATAAGAGAAGTTTTTAATAAATAAGTTACATAATTAAAACTGTTTTCTCATAGTAAAGTATTTTAGGACATATTTTACTTTGAATTTCTATACTTGATGGTTTCAAGTAAAATAAATTGTTTTCTTATAAATAGGTCGCGGATATGAAATTATTTATCAGTATATAATAATTTTTTTGGACATATTTATTACAACATTTACAGCGGTTTCATGTAAATAAATTTCTTTACATTTAATGTGATTCAAAAATAAAAAAATAAATCTTGTGGAAAAGTTCTTTCTTTTGAACTTCAATGTTAAAACTACGTATAGATTAACAAACATGAATATTCCTTTTCAGGTATGAAACGGATAAAATTTATCGTAGCGCCAAACTATTCGAGTTATTGATATGAAAATTCTACGTGATTATTGAGTTTTCTTATAATAAAATTCACCTCCAATAAACAAAAATGAAGAGCAAAATAAGGTTGTATGAAAAGCATTTACTAGAAATATCTTATTTAATTTGATACGCCCACGTAAAAGGGATTTGGAGGGAAACATGGAAAATTAATCTTTTGTGATTCATAATTTAATACTAGATGACGTATCAGAAGTAATGATTTGAGTTGATATAATCTGAGTAGATGAATTCAGAAATAAAGTTATTTAAATGAAATGAAACTAATGACAGGAAACGTAAATTTTATTAAAATATAATCAAAGGAATATTCAGTAATCAAGTGTCAAACCCACGCATCTGTAAATTTGTGATTATTGGTATCTAAATTGATAATAAGCGTTAATATGTTTGCTGAAAATTTAAATAGAAGCTTTGGATACCCTACATAACATTTCATTTTAAGCTTTCATTAATGTATTATTGTAGTGACTTCTCTCTCCGAGTACATTAAAATATTTATGTGGCACAAAATTAAGGTTTACGTAGGTTTAAATGATTATTTTATGAACTTAATGGATTAGTATTAATTTGCAACTTCATGTTTGAAATATTGTTTTCATTTGATGTCCTTGGATAAACTACGAGGAAATGATAATTTTCATTAACAATTCATTTGTTAAACTGTTGACAGCTAAATCCATTTTACTCTATGTTGAATGTCTGATGCTGTTTTCATTATTCAGATCAACTGTTCGAAAGCAGCTATTTTCATGTAAAATTAACTTATACAATATTGAATATCTATCTTAGAAAATATTGATTTTCAGAAAATTTGTTGGGTTGAAAAAATTTATAAATAAAACCATTGATTTTTACATGAAACATTTTCACTCAAATAATGGCTTACCATTGTAAAATAAGCCTTAGATGTAAATTAACATGAAGTAAAAAGACAATTTATTTGCTATACATCAAATAATCTATCAAGAATAAATATCTATATCCTTGAAAAGCTACGGTCACACTATTATACAAATCAGCGCCTTAGATATAAATTAACATGAAGTAAAAAGACAATTTATTTACTATACATCAAATAATCCATCAAGAATAAATATCTATTTATATCCTTGAAAAGCTACGGTCACACTATTATACAAATCAGCGCGTTCACCTATACTAATACGAATTTATTTTTAAAACCTTATAAAATAGCATTAAAAATGTGCAACTTGAAATGCAGTCAAAAATTTTTATATGTAAATACATAAAAGTAAAATGTAAAATGCAATATATTTTAAACCCTAAATTATTACATAAAAAGTTTTATCACAGATTAAAAGAATATAAATAAGACAATACGAACCCTTAATCTACCATTTTTATTACTTTTATCCGTACTAAGTATTTAAATTTATGTGTAACTTGTCTTTATAACCGATTGTAAAGACAAGTAAATTGTATATAAGTCTATGATAAATCCTTAAGATTGAAGAAGGAAAGTACTTGTATATTTTCTTACATGTAGTATTTTGTAATCTAATACAATTTCAAAATATGCATTTTACTCTTTAAATAACAATAGTTTGTTTTTGTTCATGTTTTATTCATGAGTTTCCTGAATTTTCAAAATTTCAAATTTTTTTACTATTCCTGAATTTTCAGATTCTTGCTGCTCATCTTCAACCAGAGGCTTTTAATACAAATATTCAAATTGGACTAGATGTACTTTAAATTTTCGTCTTAGGAATCACAATAATTTAAAATAATGGATTCAAACAAAATCGTTTAAAGTTTTACTTCAGATTTGTTTCTTGCATTTGTAGCTCTTGGTTGCTGTGCCTGATTTTGAGTGTACTTGTTTGCTATTTGGATGTATTATTCAAACTCTTTCATTGTAATTTAACTTTGCTTTTTGTCTTGAAATAATTTAAAGTAATATTGATATTTTGTATTTTAATTTATTAACAAGTTTAACAGATTGCCGTTGTTTGGTGCATAAGAATTTTATTCAACCATCAAGCTCGATCGCATTATCTAGCGACGTTTTATACACTCATTACTTTATTGTTTTTCTATCTAAGTACGTTTTAATTGGAACAATTGTTATTGCTGGAATGACTTATTTTCTATCATACTTAGACTTGCTTCTTATTTAATAGAATATTTTATTAAAATTATTCATTGAAAAGAAGTAAGAATATAATTTTGAAGTCTAAGAAAGTCTTACTCTTTAAATAAAGGGCTTGATGTTTACAGTAAGTATTTCTGCTTTGGAATATCATTGAAAGCAGATTAAGTCCGTAATATACATCTTTTCATTGCTTTACTAACCAGAAATGATTGTACACTGTCCATCGATTTCTGTTCAAAGACAGAAAAACTAATATTTCTCTAATGTGACACTTAATCTTCCCAGAGAATTCGATCTCAGCTGTAAGAATGAGCTTCTTTAAATAATCGGTTAATTGAAGAATGTTTATGTTCTTAGCTTTCTTACAACATCTTTCGGAATTTATTATTTGCAGAAGAAAAGCATCCTGTTTCCAAAAGCAGACTCTGATTATGTTATTCAGGTCTTTTAATTGCACGATAACATCTGATACTTTTCTCAAACCTAATTAAATCCCACATTTTATAAAAAAAAATTTTCTGCCGTGTGTGCAGCAGATTTACCCCGTTGCCACCTCCGAAAGGAAAGAGTGTTAATTAATCTTTCATATTCCACGTGAAATGAAATGTTATTTTTGGAATGTTTGACATATATTTTCTGTTCTTTTGTTTCCATTCTTCCAGAAGGATACGCATGTAACTATGATGAAGGCGGGGCTCACGGAATATTTCCGCGAATGAAAGCCATTTTGAAAGGGAATTTGACTCTTCACTCTACTCATCGTTTAATATGTAATAAACCCTCGAAATAAACTATGCAGTGATAATATTCATTTAAAACCACACCATCTGTGCATTATTAAGGATGAATAATGATTTTATCTAGTCACTAAAATACACAATAAAAAAGGAAAGCGTGCTCGAAATTTTATATATATATATATATATATATATGAAAGTGATTAATTCTATTGCATTTGACAAGTTCTTTCTGGTTTCACTTTCAAATATTTACATGTATGTATTTAGAGTGGATTGAAAATAAATTTCGACAGCATCTAGGTTGTTGGATTAAGTCTTCAAACTAAGATTTCGTGCAATGCCCCGTGTCATTAGGATTATGTTAATGATTTTTTAAATGAAATCTCTGAATGTAAAAACTGTTTTGTATACATAGGCATGATATATGATTTTGATTTCCCTTGTAGAATGACTGTTTAAAGATTATTGTAAAATATTCTAAGAGCTGTAATTTAACCCAGTGAGTGCTACATGCAAATTATTTTGATTATAAAAACAATATAAACTCAAGGATAGAATTTCTTAATGTATTAAAAATAAATTTAGGTAAACGTGCATGATAAATAAGTCAATGTACGTTTTATTTTTTAAATATATCATTTTTATTGTAATCTTTCTATGACTGGTACCTTTTCATAATATGATATGTTTCCTTTATATACTGTCGCACTTAAGCTTGCGAGTACTGTTTTTGAAATTCCCTTCAAAAAAGAAAATAATGTTCAACTATTATTTATACTTTTGATATTATATTCTACTACCATCTATTGATGAATTATTTCTTCTGAGTGTTTTAAATGTCCTATTGTAAAGTCTAGTTTTCTTTTTATCTACTCCTATTCTGAATATTTTGTAAACTTTTTTACTATTAAGTTTTATATTATTCATTATACTATTTTTGCATTACACATACTATTTTTAAATTATACTATTTTTACATTATACATTATACTATTTTTACATTATGCATTATACTATTTTTACATTATACATTATACTATTTTTACATTATGCATTATACTATTTTTACATTATACTAAGAGCTAATTTCATCCAGTTACACTTGAGTAATTTTGAAGGTAATTACACATGTTTTTGCATCAAAAAAGTATGAATTAAACACTAATTCTTTTTTCTAGCGATGAAAATGCAATTTTTGAGAAATATTGTATCTATAACAACTCTTAAGGTAAAAGGCCCAATTCAAAACAGGTTATAATTTAATAACATATTTACATTTATGCAATGAATGTACAATTAATAAATTACTAGCACATATTTTACAATCAAATTGTAATAAGCTAGCTGCTTGTATAAAATTGACCCATCTTTTCTCACATTAATAATTCCAATTCTTATTCCTGACCTTATTTTATAAAATTTTAAAATAGCCCGTGTGTTGCTCCAGTGTGACGTTAATTAAAATACCTACCTCATAAAATTTTGAATACAACTACGAATATAACCATAAAAATATCTATGATTAGTGCATTATTTCCAACTCAAATTAAAAATGAATGAGATTTAAAAAATAATTGCATAAAACACGGGACGTGTAGAGAGATTCCGTAAGAGAAATTTGACACTTATATGTCAATAAAAATTTCAGTGCTCATTCGTAGGATTTCCGAATTTTGTATTACTTATTTTCTGTTTGAATGAATAAAGACTTTCATTTGAATATTAAAAAAAACTTGTAAATAATAAGGGGATAAATCACAGTTGATATTAAATTTATGTAGCTTAACTACAGTATTGCATAATTTTACATTCAAACTTGTGTGTATATACACTTGAAAACACATGTAACTTGATCTAGTTAAAGTAGTGACTTCTATCATTCTAACACCTATTTGGTGATTTAATATATATATAGTAAATATTTATGTTAAAATAACCAAGCATACGCTTGTAAGCGTGATATTAAGTGAAAAAGACTATCACTCACATTTCTGAGGAATTTATTCAATGTTAAACCAGTATTAAAAATACATCAGATGTACAATTTGGACGCAGTTTGGCGAAATATGGCCCTTGCGCTATAAAATCCAACCAAATAAATATACAATTTGACTATCAATTTTCTTACTACACATTTGTAGATGTTTTTAAATGTCCGTCTACTGACCTCTTCGGCCTTTGGCATTATAAAAAGTGAGCTGGTGGCCATTGGTGAAGGAGATCCCAGTGGGAAAGTCGCAGTTATTCCTATGAGGGACAATTACCAACATCAATGCACTTACAAATCGGGATTCAAACCGGGACCGACTGAGCGCCAGGCAAAAGCTATGATCCCTACACCAGATAGGCCCTATTTCACATGGAGTTTTATAACGCGCGTTTGATAAGAGATTTTCGAGCGTTACCATGTGTCCAACGCTTGGACGTTTTTCGAAGTCAGTTTCCGCTATGCATTAAATTGGGTTTTTATTCCTCTAATCCAAGTTTCTATCTTTTGAATGGTTAAAGATAGAGTCAAAATTTCAACGGATTTTAAATCTGCGTAAAATTTTAGATCAGATCGATACCAAAAACATGGTTTTCTTAAAATAAATTATTTTTGTCAATAGTCGCAACTAATCTTTTTGTAGATATTCCTCCTATACTAATCGTAAACGGAAGCATTCCTTGTTTTTAATGGGAATATAGCTTTAATAAGATATTTTGTCACCCCTAGTCAACTGCTTTAATTTTACAGCCATTAAAAGTAGGATGAAAATATTTCTTTTCCAACAAGAGAAACCTAAAATTGTTTTTTCTGTATTCACTGTGATCCTGATTTTGTTAATTTTGAAAGCATAAAATTGACCAATAGAGTGCCTAAAATGATATAAAAATTATTGAAAATGACGAAAAATTTGATTAATATTATTTCTATTTGCAAAACATTTGTTCCCTAATTGTCTGTGACTAAAGTGTATTTTTGAACTTACTTCTTTGGACATAAATAATTGCAATATAATCGACTTACTGATTAGAAGTGACAATCTAAAGAGGTAATTCTTTCGTAGGATATAGTATACGTTGCTTTCTGGTGCATTATAAGCTTCTAGGAACCTGTATGAGCCAGCGGATTACTGAGAAACAGAGCTTTAAGTTCAAATTTTAGCATTATTCAAAGGTTTCATTAAGAACTCAAATTCTCAAAGTATAATGTGATATTTCGTTTTTTACTCTCAAGACTAGAGAAAAACTCTACTATAACCTTCATTCTTTCCGGTATAGAAGATTCATCCACCAATAAAAAATAGTAAGGATCTGTTTTGTGCTAAGATGTGATCACAGATTTTTGGGGCTCACGAAGCTAGCAGATGAGTCATTTTAATGTGTTTTATCGTAAAATCGAAAAAATTGGAGTATTTCTGTGAAATTTTGATTAAAACAAAACTAAATCCTTATGTTAAAAACAGGAAAATGACCAAACAATTTCTTAAAAATTTCAAAATTGACAGTGTAAGATAAAAATATATCCTTCAAAAAACTATATTTCTAAAATCTGAAAATTCGAAATGGAATTTCTGTTTATATGGGCATTGTCGACGAAGTACTATCAAAAAGATGACAGACAAACAAAATCCGGCACTGATAACTTTTCTTTTTCTTTTACGTTATTCGTAGGTTTGATCATGTTTCCCCTTCGATCTATAGCTACACTTTATTTAATTTTTTTCAAATACATTTTTATATTTTTAAATTATCTATCTCTAAATATTTTAATGTATCCGTATAATGAACACACACATAACAATAATTAGTTTTTTAAATTTTTAAACACAATTTCCCCGAGTTCCGACTATCCGAAACAAAAACTAGCCCTTCAACCTACTCTCTTTCAGGGTGTAGCACATATGGAACAGCGAATGAAAAAAGAATGACTGGGGATATTTCAACTAAAATTTGTTTAAAACCCTCGACAAAACGAGAAAATTATGTTAAAACTAAAAAAAAATCTCTAAAAATGACCAAATAACAATATACATCGAAAAACAGGAGATTACAAAAAGAATTTCCGTTCACACATATATAAAAATTTCGATAAAAGTAGTAATAACACTAAATGTAAGATTAAATTATAAATTGTATGAAAAATAAGCTCACAGTAAATTAAGTTCAGTTAATCAGGCTAATAAGTCCATTTTAAAGTCATTGAATTCAATTTAACACGAGGATGTGAAAAACGAAAAAATTGAAACTTATCTTACACATTTCACGTTGAGGACAATAAAAAAATAACTTTAAAGTTTGGCTTTCAAATTGAATGTTTAATTTTATCTTTATTCTGAAGACGTTTGCCGGACATGAAAAATAAAATGGACCGGTCTTGTCGGTATACTTGACCTCAGAAATAAAATTACCTACTATCCCTTTTGTTGCAAACTATTATGTTTTTATAAGTTTTGTGTGAAAGCGGGATAAAATTTCTTCAAAACAGAATACGATTAAATTTTTATCCTATTATTAATGGCTTTAAATATAAAGCAGTAGATTAAGGCAACAAAATACTCAATTCAAGTTATATCTTTTCTATAAAAACGACATAAATAGTCCTTTTAATTTTTGTATTGAATATCTTCGTCAAATACAGCAAAATGCGTATCGCGAAAATATTAAATAGTTACAATTGAAAAATTATTTATTTAAAGAAAATCAGATTTTAAGTATCGGTCTGGTCTAAACTTTTCCGCAAATTTCAAATCCGTTGAAATTTTCAATCTATCTCTAACGATCGCGAAGATAGGAACTTGGATAAGGAGAATAAAAAAGCCCTAACGCCAGTAAAAGCACGTGTCATGTGAACAGTACAGTTCATTCCAATGTATTTCAAATCGCGGAAAGAACGCTTGAACGATGGTAAAACCTTGAAGCGCCGAAGCTGTCGAACGCGGAAGTTTACGCGATTTCTGTATGTATATGTTACAGTGAAAGACCGAAATCTGGAGAATGTCGACTTTCACCGGTGAATGTCAACATTCACATAGTCGCTTGGTGTATGTCCGAAATATTTGCTAAATACCCTTATTTCTGACTTACACCGGCAAATGTCGACATTCACCATGCACTAATGGTGAATGTTGAACATGTCGGAGATTTATATTTTCTTCTCCGTATTTCAGTCGCGATAGAACGTCACAAGGGTGAGGTAACTTTTTCGCCTCTCTTTCTGAGAGGAGTGACCGAGAACTTAAAACAAACAGTACATTCTAAATGAGAAAAGAAAATAATAGAAATTAAAAACTTATTTAATTATACAGTACATTCTAAATGAGAAAAGAAAATATAATAGTAATAAAAACTTACTTAATTATATGATTCAAATCTTATTTATTGCAACAACTTAAACTATTATGACACTTTGAATTGCACAAGAGTCCCTTGCTTTTACAACTGCATTTATTTGTGGAACACTTCCTTTTGCAATGACAGCGTGTATAGCCTTGTCCCCCGCTTCTCGAATTAGCTGCAGCTGCTTCTCTCAGCGACATTTCTTGAAAAGAAATCTCATCTATGGAAAGTAATTTTTCTTTATAAATTACGAACTGATTACATGTGTAAAGCTGCTTGAGGGTACCATTTTTATTTGCCAGTTTATAGAAGTTGCAGTCTTCTATTCCAACAACAACCGCTAGCACATTTCGGCTATCTGTACGACCACGGTCGACATCAGGGACTTGTATTCGTACAGTATCACCAATTTGAGCAGGAGGAAATTGTTTTTGTGAGGTTCGTAACATTTCAGAAAGTATTTTAGAGTACTTTTCTTGAGAAAAATAAAAACAATTGTCTTCTCGTTTACCCGCAATTAATGCATTTAACTTTTCAAGAAAAAGATCACGATTCACTGCAGTATCCATTCAGTATAAATTAGGGTATCGGAAAAAACCTAGGTTCCTCTCTTTTCGACACCGGTGAGGGTCCGAGTGTACAAAAATGTAATGAAATATTCGATCTTTCACCGACGTATTTGGTATGTGTCGACATTCACCGGTGAAAGTCGACATTCTCCAATTTCGGTCTTTCACGGTAACATATACACTCCAGTAGAACTCCATGTACTATGACTATCTGCGTTTTGTGTTGACATCAAACGCGTAATGGAAAACGCTTCCTGTGAACAGGACCTTAGGCAGCATATGTGTAGCTGTAGAATGTAGTCTTTGTAAAATCCATGGTAAAACGAATTCCAGATTTTCCACAGATTCCGTTCTTAATGTTTTTCTATCGATAAAGTAAGGAATCGTCGTTGCTTAGTGGGTTTGCACACTGCGAGTTGTAGGCTACGCACATTCCATTTCTATGAGGTTCGATTCCTCTCTGGATGAATGCCTCTTCTGTGTCATCACAGTTTCCTTATGTGTGTATATCCATTTTCTTGACGTTGTTTAGCGCAGCATGACCAAATATGGCCATTGCGCCATAAAAGCCCAGCAACCGACCGTTACAGTAAATTGAAAAGGTGTCAATTTTTTTACTATAGATTCAAACTTTCCAAATGTTTCGTCGAGATATGTCATCCAAGATCTGGCCAATTTTGCTAAGAACGAGACATCTCGTCTATATAGATCTGGTCAGTTTTTCTAATGACGAGATACCTTGTAGAGACAAAACTGCCATATCACTCCAAGGAGAATAAAGATCCAAAGAGGAAAATAATTTCCCCTTGAATAATTCTGGTGACAGTTTGAAAGAGTTTTCTGCACCAGAGGCTGACCAGTTTTTGACGCGAAGATAACCACAAAGCGGGTAAAAATATTCTGAATGTAGTTATAGAATTTAGTAGTATAAAATTTCACTTTTATCTTGTTAAAAATGGAACAATTAAATTTTATGTCTTTAAGGTGTATGTATATACTAGAACATTTTTTTTAATTTTGACTTTAAAAATCCAGTTTTTTCACAATAGTTGCATACACTCCAGGTTAAGAACCACTGCTCTAGAGTAATATCGATTGCTTTATTTTCATCATATCATATGTCTCAAATATTCGGAAATTATGTATATTTTGAAAAGAAGAAATGAGTGATTAGAATTTAAGTTCTGTAAAAATAAATGCTTTTTCAACTCGACTGGTAAAGCAATTCACGTAATCTGAACGCTCAATATACCTTCCAGCCTCTCCAAAACAACCGAATTATGGTTGATTTAAGTATAATTTTTCAGATATTTTAACATGGAACTTACTTAAATATGTAAGCATAAACAAATCAAATTCTGTATTAACACAAATTAAATATGCTTTGTAAAATATATAACTATTTATTAAAATAAATAGATTAAAATGTATGTGATACTGGAAAAATCACACTAACAGATATAAAAAGGGGAAACAGACAGATTAAACGAAATTCAGTCGCTAAATTAATGCCAGTAATCACATTATGCAAAGTTTGATGAAATTATGTCCAACCGTTTCAACGTAGTGCGGGCACGCACTAGACACCAAAAGCAGAAACCACTCATCTTGCATTAGAATGACCCAAAACTATATAACTTGGAATGGGGCGAAAATAATCAACGAGTAAATACTCCATTTTTATTTATATACATGAACGATAGATCGGACTACATGTATATCAGACTTTGATTGAAAAGAAAAAATGTATTTTTAAAGGCTGATTACACATTGTTGAATTCAAAAGAATATTTTTCGATTACATAAATTACTTTGTCCATTAATTCCAGTAAATTTGTTTTTGAATGGCTTCTCATTTATAATTAATAGTACTCTTTTCCCGCACTGAATAGATAATTAAATTCATACTGAATGTAATTTGGAAATTATTGTTATATTTAGAATCATTGCATTTGTTATGAAATGCAAAACATAAATATAGAAAAGCAGCCTATGTATAAACAACTAATTAAACTGAATATTACATAAATCCTGTTTGTTAGGTGGTTCGTAATGAATTTACAGTGAAATCCAAATTAAATAAATATTTACTATGTATATACATAGTAGGAAATCAAAGCATCCTTAAAGCTAGTTTTGTTCCTTTAGAATTTGAATATGAGAACAAAAATTTTCATCTTAAGGTGAATAACCCTAAAGTATATTCATGGTTGAGTATTTTTACGTGCATACATATAATACTATAATTAGACATTTCAAAAATATCTTACTATACAAATTTATTTATCGGATTGTCACCAAGAGAATTTGTTTAGTTATGTAAATAAAAATTCCGTTCGTTTCGGAAGATGCATTTCAAAGAACTGCTTCAAAAGCCATTTTGGCTTTTATTTTTAAATGCAGTTTCGTTTACACACTATCCTTTTAATTCTCCATTCATTTCTATTTCCATTCAATAGAATTATTTACTATTATCAATACATAATTCTCTATGGAATGATTTGCATTATAAGCTAATTATTTCATTTTTACCTTAAGGTGACTAGATATTTTAAGAGCTTTTTGTTTATTTCAAATTGAGGATAATTCGAAATGTTTATTTAAACTACATCGTTTTATCGAGTGCTTACACTCTTCGAGCTATTATTTTATAAAATTACTAACTTTTAGAACACAATGATGAAAATAAGAATATTTATATTTCTTAAATTAATTAACAACAGATCATGTGACACTCCCGATATAGTAAATGTCCACCGGTATCATTCCGATACCAATAAATTATGTAAAATAATTATATTTAAATGTAAAAGAATAACTTTTAGACTTAAAATAGGTTTTAGGACAGCAGGTTTACGTGTTTTGGCAGCATTCGAAACTATTTTACAAGTAATTTGTTAAAGGTTTTGTATTTTGTATTATTGCTAGTCTTGGAATTATATGTATGGCAGCCATAGCGGTACGTTGTATAGCACAATGATGTATATGTATTGTCTAACACGCAGGCTAGTGTCTAGTATAATATACTACCATATTATACAGTAATAAAAATAATCGTAATTAAATCATATAAAATTCAATTTACTTACATTATGCATCCCAAAACAATCCACATAATTTCGAAGGAATTCCTAGACATCCAATTATTATATGTACATACAATTTTTTTATAATCTCTGATAATTTTAAAACCATTTTTTATTTTTAGAACTGCGAAAATCCTCAATAAAAAATATTAACAAAAACATCTTTCTGACATAAAATATGTTTTAGTAAAGTAGCTTTGTGTGTTCTAAAATCTTTCACAGCTACTTCAAATAGCTGAACAGTGAATCATTTTTAGCGTTTCTTGGAAGATTGTGTACCTATGGTAATAACTAATTCTAAAATCACTTTTATGCGTAAAATGTTTTAAGAAAATAGTTTTATTTATTAAATAAAACATTCAAATTTTTTTTACCAATGTTTAGTTAACGTTTTAAAACATTTGAGAAGTTTCTTGTAATTCAATACTTGTATGGAATTAACAAATTCTAAAATAACTTAGCTCTTAGAGGATATAAATAGGTCTTATTAAAGCAGCTTTGTTATATAATATCATTACAAACCGTTTTACCAATAATTAGTTAAACGTTTTATAAATTGTAAATTTTCTTGTAATTTCATAAGTATGGTAATAGAAATAACATTTAGACCTAAAATAGGTTTAGAAAATTTGCTTTATTAGATATTATATTATACTTATATTATATTATATTATACTATATATACTTATTATTTAGATATTATATAAAACATTCCAAACTATTTTACCAATAATTATTTAAACGTTTTGTATTATTTGTAGGGACGGTCTTTGGAATTTTACATTTGTATGGTAATAAAAAGTATATAAAATAACTTTTAGATATAAATTAGATTTTAGGAAAATAGCTCTGTGTTAACTAAAAACATTCAAAACTACTATTTTATCTAAATATAGTTAATTATAACTTATAATTAACTTTTATTAAAATATAGTTAATATTAACGTAACAAATAATACATTTTGTATTATTTGTTACGTTTCTTGGAATCATATGTAAAGCAGCCATAACGGTCTGTTGAGTATATGACTATATGTGTAATATTATATACTAGAGAATTTATATAAGAATAAATAATTGGTAAGAACACTACACAAAATTTGTTCACTGATTATTTATCACAAAAGAATCCACAACTCTTTCGAAGTCATTCCCACGAATTTCCATACCACTTTCACTACTTTTTGTAATGATGTATATTATTATTTGCAACGTTTCTATGATAATCATATTATTATTATAATAGAAATTTAATTATTTGTAACGTTTCTTGGTATTTTATATTTATATGGCAGCCATAATAGTGTTTTCTAATATATCGGTATATCTGCAATATTATATACTAGTATATTTATGTAATAAATATAAAGAATTGCTAAGAGGAACATTACACAAAACTTGTTCACCGATGTTTATTACAAAAGAATCCACATCACTTTCGAAGACATTCCCACGGTTATCCATACCGCTTTCACTGCTTTTTGTAATGATGTATTACGAACTGGATTGCATTTGCTGGGATCGATTTATCACTAGTCTTTTACAACCCTTCAAGTGAAGATATATTTCAAAATGACTCACTCTTCATTCACCTAGAATGGTACAATGCACCGGCATTGACTGACTAACAGCCCTCCTTCAATCAATAACTCACCAACTTTAATGGTTCCATTGATCTTCTAAGATGTGTTATTAATTACTAGCAGCTGGCTGGGAAATTAAGTTTGTCTATAGTGGCAACGGTTCGTTCTAGATGTTCTCCGTATCTTACTCATTAAGGCACCGTGTTTTAATGACTTCTTCGCGCGCGCTTTAAATATTCCACTTTTCTTTCTTTCCTCGCTGCTTTTCAAATTTTTATTTTAAAGAAAATCGTGCTTTGGACTTTTTTTGTATTTCATTCTTCCGGTCTTTCAGGCTTGGAAAGGCAATTTAATTTTATTTTACTCCCTCGGTTCGTTTGTAATTTTTTTTCTTTTGCCTCTATCTTTTAACCTGATTTATTTGGGTCCAGATAAAAGTGGCACAAAGTCGTTGTTTGAATATCTGTTTTCCAAGAACTGTTCCTGATTAGTTTTCTTCTTGCACCGAGGCTGTTTTTCAGCGGTAATATCCGAGTAAATAATTGTTTTATGAAGTCAAAGCAGAAGTGGACAGAGAACGCTTATGCCCACTTGTCATAAATATCGCTTTAAGCACTAAGTACTGATCAAAGAAACGCACTTGGGCTCCTTTCGCTCTGAGAGCTAGCTTCAATTCTTTTTACTTCATTCTCTTTTTATTCGGTTAATTATTTAGATAATAAAGAAAAAGCGAGTGCTGGCTGAAATGTTTTTTTTTGCCGTGGATTGAATTCAGGATTGACTTTGATGGGGAAACGTTTTATTTTAATTAAATGCGATTTATGCCTCCTTCAATTTGTTTTTTATTAGCCATTTGAGAAGGTGGCTGTCAGGTTGTCCCTGTCAGGAATGCCTGTGTTCGGTACGCACTAGAATATATATTTCAAGTTCGTGCATATATTATGGCAAGGTGACTGAAAGTCTGGTTACACCGTTTAGCCGTAAAATGCTTTGCAGTTTCTTACCTCTTTAATCGAATTATGTGCTTCGCATTTTCAAATTCCAGACATAAACCACATGCACGCGTCAGACTATAAATGTGCTGTAACGTGACACATATACTGATTTTCTATGAAATTGAAACCATTTGAAATGTTCCATGGGCATAGTTTTAGTTTAAAGTTTGTATGCTTCGCAAATTTAAACTTGTTTAGAGGACTGTAGTAGCGCTGAATAAGATATGTGAGGCAATTAAAAATGATGTTGTCGCAGTGCGAATTGAATAGAAATGTTTTTATTTTTAAGGACTGTTTGGTGATATATCACTTGGAGGTGCACTCCATTTAAGAGCTCTTCAGTGTTTATAAAGAATAACGTACCTGTTGAAACAAAAGTATCAACGTTCTGTAATTGTTTTTGACAACCACCTTTTATTTTAAATGAACTTAGATAGTTATATGATGTTCACCCCGCGAGTCGAATAAATATTTCAGATAGAATTTAATGTCAAAAGGGTCATATTTGATCAAGTTGTGCGAAACACAAGACACACAACGTGTCTTACAAATGAAATTTCAAATTGATTATTGATAAAGCGAACACGTTTTAGTTCTTATATAGTTAGACTTGTATAACAGATACAATATTATTTCTGAAAGACGAAAAAATTACACAATTTTAATTTCCCTTTAATATTTAATACCAAGTGCCTGAAAATATTTTTCTGTTCTTACTAATGTCGGCATATATGTCTACTATATTTTACTTAACTATTTCCTTTTGGATTAAATACAACAATATCAATAATACAAGGATGCCAAAAATAACTCACTTTTTGGAGGCATCTTTATCTAAATCGAACAAACGGAATGAAACTAAATTTGATATTGAGACTTCTAAAGACAAGGGGAGATGTATTCTGTGAAAAAACAATCAGTACTAAAAGTCGCAGATAGGGGAAATTTGGAGCTGTTGGAGTTCAAAACAAGTGAAAATTTGCGTTAAATGCAGATAAAATGGATTGGGCTGAATTTCGACAACCATGTCACTAATTTCTAACCATAAATTTCTAAAAAGGTTTAGCAACCCTGATTAACTTTACCTTCAAATAAGCCGTTGCAATTGTATTCCGATATATTCTAACATCCTCTAATGACCCTTACCACCAAATAATAAATACATATTGACCATTCCTGGTCTGCGACACTTCTAATAGATACACCCAATACGTATCACCGCAGTCCTACATAGATACAAATTTCTTTATCCAAATACATCGCACAGTTTTCATCCGATATTCCTTTCCGATATCAGACGGAATAAATCACGTGTAAGACATAAATCCCAGACACTACTCTCCTCATGGACACTCTCCCATGCAGAGTCCCCCATTGCCCATGGAGCACAACGCTATTCTCCAGAAGAGACTATGAGAATGAATTGTCTTGTCCACTCACTAAGATGCGGATTAAAAGAACTCGAAACGGTCCATCTACCAAAGAATCCCCGAGGGGCCCTTGTTCCCCGGGTCTTTGCTGACATGGAACTAGTTCTCTTACCACCGGCCTCTAGCTAACATCCCTGGCTTTTAATGTTATCCCATTTGTCAAGGACAACTCTTTGGGGACCAGGGCCTTTCCTGACCGATCCGAGAGGATGGGCAATCGTGTTTCTTTTGATGAAGTAAGAAAACGCTCCTTGTGTAACTTTCGCTCCACTGACTTACGCGTCTCTTACGGTGAAGAAGTTGAGAGTCGTCGAAATTAACGGCCGGCTCGGAGGGGATGTGTTTTTCCCGGCTTAAAAAAGGCGTATCTCAATAGTAGGTCGGTGTTTAGGATTGAGAAATCTTCTTTTTCTGGTCGTATTTAAAGGGCGCTTAGCGATAATTGGTGTGACGTTGGTCAAAGTATAACTGGATAAATGTGGTGTCATCTGAATTACATTTGGTTACCCATGCGATGCTAACTGACGGTTGCAATGCGGTTACTTAATACCTATTTTCAGATTAAGGTGTATGTATACACTAGAAATCACAAAAATTGACCAAAATATCGATCTATTTTTTAATAATTCAAAATATTGTCCAACCCCTTAGCTTTCAAACGATACCAAGATCTTGTAAATATTCGAAATAGTTTTTAAATTACAAGGGTTTGGGTTAGGTACTGTCACCATAGACAAACACGTATACAAGACTTTAAACTCGATTTCGGAAGAACTATGTTTTTGCAATAGGATGCTTCTTTCGAACAGTGATAACTCAACAATGAATTGATCTATTATAATTACTTTTGTGTCATTATAATCTATATAATACAGTGGATGTTTCGACTTTCAGTCGAATTTATTGGTTAAGAAACGAATTTTTAGTTGATTTTTAAATGTTGAAATTCTTGAGAAAATCTTGATTTTTTTAGACTTCCTTCGTGAAAAAAAAATTGTAAAACAGAACGTATTCCCTCTAGCAACTCGATGGAGGGTCAAAACATGAAGAATAACAAAAGAAATAATTTTCAACAGGAATTGTCTTTCTGAACATGTTAGAATTTGAGATATCACTGTTCGAAAATATGCTAATTAGCTAATGATATCTAAATTAGATAATTAATGAGTAGCCTAATCAGAATTTTTCACACTAAAATGGGTTTAAGCACAAATCCCACACCCCTGGGGGTGCGAGAGAAGTTTCTAAGTTTTCGATGGAAAGTACCACCTGTGAGAAACTAGGGAAAGCTACGTTGACTTTTGGGACCCCTACTCCTACCCTCTTTACCTTTGTCTCGGCCACTGAGGTATTATTTTTCAATAAATAAATTGTCTTGCAATATAGATGTAATTTCCTAAATAAAGAAATATAAACACATTTTTCAAGGGGATGTGAGAACTTATTTTTAGATTCAAAAGGGTGCCGATCACTAAAAAGGTTAAGAACGACTGCTCTAAAGCAAAGCAGAAATTAATTATTCTGCGTTCAATATTACTAAAGGCGTGTATTAATTTTGTGTTCGGCATGAAAACTTACCTCAAACATCTTTGTTTTAACACACGTGGTTGTACAATTTGTTTTTACAAAAATAAGTAAAACATACAGCACAAAACCTTTTGAACCAACACTGGGAGCTAGTCGAATTTATTCAAAACATTTCAAAATTTTGACATAGATTTCCTTTACAAAACGATTAAAACTTGCAATTATTATTCGTGTTTAAAATAAACTTACTTGGTTTTATTGAAAGATGCACTCAATAGGCAAGTGACACCATCATTTTCACTCTAAAGAAGGATGTGGTTCCCATTCATAAATCTCTGAATTGAAAAATGTGCTTTAAAGTGTAGCATATCTCATAAACAGTAAACACGTGTATGGATTATTATTTTCTGATATTTCTTCTGCTTACATTTAATTTTGCATTTTTAAAATTTGTTCTATTTTGAGTTGTAAGTTGTGGCAACTAAACGAGATTACGAGACAAAATATAATCTCGAATTAATATCTTCAGAACAACATTTTTCCCCACAGAATTTATTTTAGTTTTATTTCGCTGTTTTCTGTGATTTTCAATTTAAAAATAATTTTAATAAATTGTAATTTCTATTCATCACACGCAACAAGGACACAATAGATTCAATTTGAAACTGCATGGAAATTAAAATAAAGCAATTTTTTAAAATAGAACTGTCGATATTGAAAGAATATTAATGTTCAAAAATCCGAACTGGAGTTTTGAAATAGTTTTTGCTGTAATGACAGAAGGTCATTTTTGCCTGCTTGAGGAGTTGAAGCTATATTCAAGAAACTTCTCTGTTAAAAGTTGGTTGAAAGCAGTGATTTTCCATGAAATAAAAAAGCTGTCAAATCGACCTACCTTTCTAAAAAATGGTAATCAGTTATCTTTTCTTCAAAGAAATTATAAAAATGTCAAACAGGTTCAAAGTTATTTTTCTGACACTTAAACCATGTTCTCTTGCGAAAGGAAATTGATTATTCTGGTCACTTTTTGAATCTTCAGTTAACCAATTCAACTCGAGTTAGATCGGGTAATTTTGCTATTAGTTTAATAAAATGTGCACAGTTTAAATATTTTCTGTGTAGACTCAGACAATTTTTACTCAGAACAAAAAATACACCACTGAATGTCTATCTGTGAGCTCAATGAACTCATTTCATATATAAAATCTCTTTTTTGCAAAGTGTAGCTCTTTTTATCATGATTATTTGTTGTTTAAATAAATAATTCCCATAATTCTTGAATTTACGAGAGTATTTAAATGTTTTCTAACTTCGAAATAAAAATAAGTTCTTATGATTAATATGTATTTATTAGACAAAATTAGAATACAATTAATGAAATATAAAACAAAATAAACTTAAGAGTTCAGAAAGCAGCAAATTCAAACTTTTTAAACTAGAGATAATAAATCAATAGGACATTTATAGTAAGCATAATTTTTATAATTTTACCTCACAAAAATGGCATTACCTCCTCTTGAAGATTGTACATAAATTTTCAAACGGCCTGTATCCTAAATTCAGATATATTAAAGTATTTCCAAGTGCTTATAAAAACGTTAGACAATCAAGTTCAAATTCACTATATTTTCATTGGGGATTTTATTTCAGTGTTTTTAAATCAGGTTTATGTGTATCTTCTTATTTCCTAATAATTACTTCTACTCCAAAATAAGTTTCTCATTTTATACTTGATTTTATACTGTCACATTTGCTAAAAAGATGGAAAAATAAAATATTTAATCGCAAAATGAAAGGTTTATTTTTCTTACATGGTTAAATATGATATACTAACACAGTGTTTAGTTTTTAATATAACTTTACGTTCATAATTAATATTACTTGGAAGGCGATTTTCACGTCTCAGGTTTTCTTTCTTAATTTGAATAAATTTGTAAGCCTTACTACCAGATGGCATTGTGAGCGCGTGCAAGTGTGATCCGTGAATTAAATTTTTACTGCTCGCGTGCAACTGTTGCTTGCGTATTTTTAAACATTAATGTGTAATGATATTACAATTATTAAGCACGTGCAAACTATAATATTAGTAAATGTATTTTTAACTATGCATGTGCAAACTGTAACCATTACATGTAATGTGATAAAGAATTATTTTGTAATTTAGAAGAATCGGAGACTAAAAAAAGTGTTGATTCTTGTTCGCAGTTTTACATCGTCTTTCGCTTTTTAAATAAATTAACACATTTTTCTAACAAGTGTTCTTTTCCATGCTTGCTATCGAAAAGATAATCAACAATTATTTAATGCAATTTTACTGATACCTGGTCACCCTGAAAGTGACTATAGCAGAGGTTCCCAAACTTTTTGACTCGAGGAGCCTTTTCTAGAGCAAATTTCTATGGCGTTACCCCTTAGGCCCACCCTATGTTTTATAAGTTGATGGTGTTTTGGAGTAATGTTACAGGAGTGAGGAATAGGGAATAGATAGTAAAGATATATTTAAAGAATTGCGGAATGTCAATGCAATGAAATTATATTTTAAAACTATGAAATTTAGCATAATATCTCAATTTATTGTCAACAACCACAAATACACATGATATTGTCAAAACTTGGCCATACATAAAAGTTCTATCAAAGTTCAATAAATCGAACTATTTGTGTTGCAACAAATTTTGTATAATTGGTGAGAGCAACAACAAGGTACACGCAATGAATCCAGTTTCTCCAATTTAATCATTACATCCAATTAAATTCAAATACATATTCGTTCATTACTTGTTATTATAAATTTTTATTATTAATTGTAGGAAACAATTCCTATTTAATTTTACTAAAGTGCACTGTAGTGTAGCAGTAGGCATAAGAGCTAAAGCCAGTAGAATGACCAAGCATCGTCTGCTAGAAGAGGGGCGAAATTCAATGTGGCAAATTTCCGATCAGAATGTAATTTCGTTTTCTTATTGTGATTCTACTTTTTGCTTCTTATTCTCTGTCATTTAATTTTTATTTACTTTATTTTCCTTGAGCAGCCCGGATCCCCTGGGAAGGTACGTGGTACCCTTAGGGCTCCTCAGAACACAGGTTGGGAACCATTGGACTATAGTGTTCATCTCCATGGTGAATTAGGAGACGACTCGGATCACCACTCTATCTCCTGACATGAAATGGTGGCAGTGGTAGGATGATTCACTATACAAGTTTATGCACTATATAGTCCATACAAGTTTGCTACGTTAAGAAAATGTTTACGAACTAATTTCCCTTCGCGTATCGAAAATTTTCACGAATCGCGATTTTTACCAGCATTTATTTATAATAGAAAAATACGATCGCATAGCATTCTTAGTTTTCCTCGTTGGTTCAGTCCGCTTCAAAATTGAAAAACTATTAATATTCCAAGTGAAACTTCAAATGTGACTTCTTTTGGTACATGGAGTACATTACCTTATTTTTTTTAACTTGCATTTTCTAAAGTAAGTAACCACGGTACAAAAACTCCTAATAAATCCAGCCTATTATTTATATTCTGAGATTAGAACGGCGATTTTCAACCAATGTTCGCAGCACACTGGTGTCTTACTGATAGTGAAACGTTTTAAATTGTATAGAATATATTTCATTTCAACGGTTAAATTTCGAACCTTGATAAAGGAGTTCGCAAATAATTCCAAGTAACTCCCATATAAATACCCTTAGTTTGATAAATATTTCTTTTCTACAAAATATCACAATAAGCAGTTTAAAAATGTTCTTTAAGCCATTCTAGAACAAAACGGGGTAGGTAATTTCAGTTATTGTAAATAAAGGAAAATTGTACAGCGTTTATTGTCAGATCGGCAAAAATATAATATAATTTTTGGTGTGCCGCAGAATTTTAGTAATTAATTTATGTGTGTTATGAGATGAAAAAGGTTGGGAAGTCAGTGGACTATAGAAATCATGTAGATATTTTAAACAAGCTTTATACCCATTTTTACATCTGCATCTTTTCTCGAAAATTTCTAACACAGTGTACAAGATGTTCCGTACCTTGTACCTTATGAAACGCACAACACACACTCGATGTACAGTTCCTATTTCACTCTCATCAAATACACAGCTGCCCTGCTAATATCAGTTTAATTGACAAAACAAATTTACTGCCGCATATGCTTTTGCACAGTCTGTCAGACTTCTATCACAGTTTAAACGATTTTCGTTCTTTGTATGTTTATACCTTATGACAAACAACACACCGTTCCTACTTCCATTCACGAAACACCAGGCTGCTAATTCCAGTTGAATTAACTAAGCAAAACGAGTTTATTTCCTAATGAACATCTGCATGTTCTATCGTAGACTTCTAACACAGTTTACACTATTTTCGTTTCTTTTATGTTTACCTTATGACACATACGCACCAACAGACCGTTCTTACTTCCCCTCACCAAATACCACGCTATTAACACCAGTTGACTTAACTAAGCAAAACAAGTTTACTGTCAGATAAACATCTGCCTATTCTGTCGAAGACCCCCCCCCCCCTTGTAACAGTTTACACAATTTCCCTTCCTTTTGAATATATATATATATATATATATATATATATATATATATATATATACCTTATGACACAACACATTGTTCCTACTTCCCTCACCAAACACAACACTACAAATGCCTGTTGAATTGATTAAGCAAAACGAGTTTAATTCCGCATAAACATCTGCCTATTCTATCAGACTTCTATCACAGCTTGCACGATTTTTGTTCATTTTATGTTTACCTTATGACACACAACACAATGTACCTACTTCTCACCAAACACCACGCTACTAATGCCAGTTAAATTAACTAAGCAAATCAACTGCCTCATAAACCTATTTATATTCTAAGACTTCTAACACAGTTTACACGATTTTAATTACTTTTAGTTTTATACCTTATCAGCACATCGTTTCTACACAGTTTACACAATTTTCGTTCCAACACGGTTCCACCAAACACGACGCTACTAATGCTAGTTGGATTAACAAAGCAAAACAAGTTCACTGTCACACAAGTATCTGACTATTCCATTGAAGACTTCTAACAGTTTACACGAGTTTCATTCCTTTTATGTTTATACCTTATGATACGCAACACACTGTTCCTACTTCCCTCCACCAAACACCACGCTGCTAATGCCAGATGAATTAACTAAGCAAAACTAGTTTACATCGGGCATAAACGCAACCCTCCCTTCCGAACCGATTCAAAAGACGACACGCTCATCCAGGAGGGAAGACGCGCTATTTATCACGAACGGGTCCTGCAATCGAACGGGTCGGCAGCGAGAACGGATCCCAGATAAGGGATTTGGAAAGGAGCCGAGTCGAATTTATATTTCGATTAATTATATAGTCTATCTTTCGGGGAACGGATCCCTCGGAAAGGGAGATTTATTTCGCAGATAGCTTCGGCAGCGAAAGACATCGCGAACAAGTGCTAAGAAAATCGGAGGACTCGACTATAAGTGGTATCACATTTATCTGGACGTCGCGTTTAAGGGCGGGGCGGGGACTGTAAACAAACGGTCGGTCCTTATCACGTGATAGTCCTCTGGGTGATTTTAACTTTCATTAAGGGAGAGTTATGGCCCTGAATAAGTAGAAAAGAGTGAGGGAATAGTTTTTGGGTGGTGCTTGGGTGACAAGCAGTGCTTCTGTTAGAATGGGAATAGTTCGTTTAATGGTAAAGGAAGGGGATCGGTAAACCTAAGCAGCAAGCAAAGAAGGTTTTTGACGTACTTAGTTTTAAAACGCCTTTTCTTATGTACTAAATACAGTAGACTATCCGAGATCCGATTAACCGAGTCTCCTTGTTATTCGATATTGTCCTAGGATCTTTCTCTTCGTGATTGATCCCAGACCATCTCCAATAATCCATTATGTTGCTCCATTGTGATGTTAATACAACTACCTACCATTATATTCAAGCCAAATTTGATAACGTATTTTTTTAAGCTTTAAATAAACCTTTGATCACGAGTGTACGCACTTTGCCCAAAGAGGTGATATGTTATGAAACAGAAGACCTGTAAGGATTTGTTTTCAAGAGTATTTAAAAATGCGGAACTCGTGTTCAGATTTGCAAAAACTATCAAAATAACACAGTGATACACATCTGGGAATAAATTATTTATTTTCCCAGATTTATAAATCTTTTAAAGTAGTATACAAAATTTTTTCTGTATTTCGTATTATTACCATCCGTATTATATGAGTTTCTGGTTATACTAGGTCTCCTAGGTCCACATTACTTCGGATAATCAAGGTTCTGCTGTATATTTTGGGTTTCCTCAAACATAAATCAAGTTCTTGGCATCAGGGTTTGGGGAAAAATACACCCATTCAAATTGTTAGAAAGTAACAATAGCTTAATGTAAAAGATAAAATCCAATGGAGATAGATGTCGAAGAAATTAATCAGTCCTATCAACGTGGAACTGGCTTCATCAATATCGAAAATGATAAATATTTGGTTACTTTGAAATTATATATGTATGTGTACATTTTTAAATCATGCACTCACAAAGAACAAATGCGTGAGGCAAAATTTAAGTTTTGAACATTGTACGACATTGTTCAAAGTGACAAATGACGGTGAAAACGAATATAAAATGCTCTGATATCTAGCCAGATCAAAACAATAGAAGCAGACTCTAAAATCTTGTATTGTGTTGACGCATTTCCAGCCATACAAAAATAAACATAATTTTTCAAGTAAGATAAATGGAAAGAATTAGAACGCATTTCAATTTCTTTTTATTCCTATTCAATCTAGAGGAGTCGACTACAGGGTTGCATTGATTTAAACTTTAAGAAACGTAAGTATTTTATTTTCTAAATTTTCGAATGAGTTTTCTCTCCATTATATCTTTCCACTGTATTTCTTACTAAAACATCTTACTTGTATCAGGTTTTCAGAATTTGAATTATTCCTTACAAAATATTATAAAATATCATTTTTTCCTGAAAGGATACGTGATGGGCATAAGACACTATATAATCCAGTTCTAATATTAAAATCCAAACATTGATATAATCATATATTCAAACAGTTTATTAGATGACTGGTTAGATGAAAATCATATGCAAATTACGTATCAAGTATCAAATATATAATCCAATGATAGAATGTTCAACAAAGAATGATAATAGTAGCAATTGGACAAATAACGACCAAAACGCAACTCAAATCCAAAATTAAACGCTTTAACACTTGGAGCACTGTGGCAGGCTTATACCTAGAAAGACGGGGGAGCCCAGTGTGACCCCATGTTCTTATACATCGCTGGGTAAAATTGCGTGCAACTTTATTGAATGTATTTCTCTCTTCTGTGTCAGCAAACCTTTCAACAAGTGTGCATGTCCATTTGCTTGACAGTAAAAATTTTGCTTGAAAATATTTGGTCATTGAAGTCAAATAACAAAGACAAATCAGTCAACTGAATGCATTGAATCACAATTAAAAGGATTGGTTGGGTTTTATGGAACAAGGGCCAAGTTGCGCCAAACGTAAGACAGACAACATCAAGTAGTCAAGTAATATACAGGAAAGTTTTATTGACAGAAGAGAAAAATACGTACAGGGTAAGTAACATGAATCAAATCTGCTCCCCTACAGCTCACACACAAATCAAAAGGACATTTTGAAAATATTTTCTCTAGTACTATCACATTATTATAGTTCAGTAATTCAAACCCCAAACAGAAAATCTAAAACAATGTAACCGCATTACGAGAGAAAGTGTTCTGTTACATTCAAAACGTTTGTTACTTGTCTGATATTTTGCTTGAAACTGAATTTCTTTCGTTTCTCTTCCCTTGACGTTATATTTCGTAAAATGTGTTCTCTGCGTTTGCTTTTTGTATACCATTGACATTCTTGAAAAATGTAATCTCCTTTCCTTCCAGGTGTTTTAAATACGCTCAAGGGACGTAGGTGACATGTGACATGCATGTTTTTGCGAATTGTTTTACATTTTTTGAATGGATTTGGGATCACATTTGAAAATTACTTTTTTCGGATTTTGACTTGTTTAACTGGAGTTGGGAGGCCCTGATGTTCTAAGTTTAGTGGTGTAGGAAATAGTAGTGGTTAATTGCATGTCAGAAAGTTGAAGGCGCTTCGGTGAAAGCGAATTTGTGTGGAGTAATTTCAAAACGAGCCAATCCCAATTTTTGTAATGGAATCATGGAAAAGGTAACGCAGGAAAATTTCCTAAAAGGTCTCGAAATATTTTAATTTTTAAAATGTATTTAAATACTTTATGTGATCCAAATAAATTTTACTGAATAGAAAATGAAATTTTTAAAGTCTAAAACACATTAAATTTGTCAACTAAATTATTAGAAAAAAGATTTATCTGTTCTGAATTTTGTACGTTCATTTAAATCTATCCTGACCTCATATGTCTTACTTTACTGTAAAAAGACATCATAGCGATATAAAATACTTGAATCTTAATGTAATGCTCAGTAAGTTATATTTTATGCTGGAAGAAAATGATTCAAATCTAAAGTTTTTAATTAATTATAATCGTAATATATTTGTATTGAAGAAAAACTAATCAGTTATAACCTTCAATGTGGAATATCTTACAATTGCTTTAATTATATTTTCTTTTATGTAAACCAGATAAAATTAAACTTTAAGATTCCTGTCCTTAAGATTCAACTACTTAATATAAAATTCTTCACGTCATATAGCTTTAGATAGGAGAGGATTAAGATTATAAGAATGCAATTAATTCGTGAAGACTGGCATGTCTTGCATTTAAATATATTAAAGTCCAGTTCTTGAATTTTAGTACTATTTGTTATCGTATATTCCCTATTATCCTGACTCAAACAATGTGTGTCTTAGTCTCTAAATGATAATATGGATAAATGAAATCTTACATTCTTTACATTACTAAGTATTTTATGTTAAAATATTGGACGATAATTAATTAAAAGCATTCTTAAAATACTTTATTGAAAGTTCTAGCTAATGACTCTTGAGAAATTGAGTGTAGATTGTTGTTAATTTAAATTCCATAGATTAAATCTAAACTATTCTCAAAACTATTAAATTTATTCGATTTATGTATTATTATGTATTATATTTATTTCTGCCTGTGAAAATTTATAACTAGTTTTTCGGTAGGATTTTTGCCATGAATAAGTTTCCTTGTTCTTTACATTATATTCTCTGCTGTCACAAACTTCAAACATACGAAATAAATAAAATATCCTAATAATTCAATTCAATGTTTTACCTTTTTACCAGTCTCTTAACCTTCCAAGTGCTTTCGACGAGATATCTCGTTCATAAAGATCTGACCAAGTTTCCAATAACGAGATATCTCATCAAGATTTTGATTGCCGACTTTTTTATGATGATGAGATCAAGTTCTGGTCAGTTTTCTTCTAATGACGAGGTATCACGTCCATCAAGATTTGATCAGTTTTGCTAGTAACGAGATACCTCGTCAAGATAAACACCAGGAGAGTTAATGAATGAGGCGGTTTATCTTGGAATTAATGTAAGTTTATTTTTTTCTAAATAGTGCATGCTTACTTATACAGATAAGAATATTTATGTGCAATAAAAATTATCTCTTTCAAAAAATAAATAAGATAGTTTAGGTTCACACAAAAATGGAATGAGGATGTTGAATTTAGAATTAATGATATAATATATAATTTGAATTCATTATTTGTTTTTATATTTAAAGGTTCATACATCTTTAACACTCTATTTCTAAATAATGAAACTGTTGTTACTTCTTACTTTAACGACACATGATCTGATTTGTTTGTATGTTATATTTTTAAAGCCATATAATTCCTTTTCAATAAAAGTTCATTTAAAGTTGACAACATGAATGAAATAAATGAAACAAATTGAATATTCATACCATGATGATTTCAATCATCATTTTAGAATTTCGTTGAATTTTTCTTCTACACGCCAGACTTTTAAGAAAGTTTGTCAAATTATAAAAATATCGCCGAGAAATGAATCCATATTTTTAGCGATATTTTGAAGAAAATAAATAATTAATTTAGACTAACTCCTAAATAATTTGTATACAACATATAAACAGATAAACAGAGAAGTAGTAGCTTACAAAAAGGAAATCAAATTCTGATCATCGAAAAAATGCGGATTTCTGAAAAACGAAAGATGAGCAGGCGTGTCCAATTTCGACTTCCTGAATACATTCAGGTATGGTATAGCATTTTAATTAATGGCGCACTGGAGCAACACAACTGGCTATTGGCGACGGTCCGTTATCAAACTCGAATGGTAAGATCCGAGGACAACACCACGAAATTTTGAACCAAGTTCAGATGACGAGGTCACACCTGAGCAGGCACCCCACTCTTCAAACTTCCACGCCACACCAACTTGAGGACATTTTAGGACATGCCAGATTTAACGTGCACCAGTCCCCTTTGTACACGACGGTCTTTGGTTGGATTCGAACTCGCAACCCTCCGGTTGCTAATCCGTTACTCTACCAACTTGGCTACCGTGGCCCCGATTATGTTCAGGAATGGAGCAAGTCGAAAAAAGACTTTTGAACTAGATTGATAGAGACAATGATTTATTTACTATAGGAACACATATTTGTAATATTTCGAAATGCTCAAATATGACCGCTACATTTCGCTGCCTGATCTCAGACACCCTAAAAGAAAAATTTCTTACTAAAATTTATAAAACAAACATTATTCTGGCGTAGCCATGTACGGAGTATCAAAACTACTCTTTTGTGAATAGTGAGTTTTTCGCTTGTGATTTTCAAATTAAATAGTCTCGTTTCATTGCAAAATGTTCATCACGCACGTTAAGTCTGTCGTGGCCTCAAATATCCCCACGTTGGCGTGGTGCGGCAGTTTGGAGAGTGGGGTACCAGGTTAGATGTTGACCTCGTCATCTGACCTTGTTTTAAAATTACATGTCCTTGGATCTTTCCTTTCGGGACTGATTTTCCCGTCGCCAATAGCGCGTTGTGACCCTCCAGTGTGACGTTAATTATCTACCCACCATTACAAAATGCGAGTTCTGTGGAACTAAATATTTTGAATATCCTTATATCGTCCATCAAATATTCATAAATCACTGATACTTTCGTAAAAAATTAGCTCAAACATAAAGTATTTTAGTTTAAATTCTGTACTTTTCAACAATACTGGTAAAACAATTCGAGTTTCAAACGCAATTGTAATTATCTTCAATGTTATTTCTATAGGGATTTCAAATTGTTTTTAGATTTCTCTGCAAACCCAGGAAAAACCGAACGCGGGTCAATAAGTAGCCAATCGTACCCGCAGGATTCTGAAGAATAAGTATACTAAATTTGGTGTGGATTGGTCAAACGGTGTATATTTGTATAGAGTACAGACAGACGACAACACTGCTATATATATACAGGGTGTCCCAAAAAGTTTGTTCCGCAATTTATCTTTTTACCATTTGGAGATAGGTAGGCAATGTAAATTGCAAAAGTGCACCAAATAAGGTAAGTAATTAAGATATGTGAATAAAATTATCACGTGATAACAATTTAAGCGGATACAGTTTTTAATTTGTATACAACCCCTCTAGATAAAAATCCGAGGTAGCAAAAATGTTCCTTACCTGTATCCCTATCGTTAGTAAAAAACCATATTTCTGTAGGTTGAGTAGTAACGGAGATACAAGAGTTTCCATTTTAAGGGGGCCGTATCTAATTTAGAACGATGGCCAAAAATGAAGAGCGAAGTTCTGCATTGCTGCAGATAGAAAACATTTTGAACATGCGTTGTAAATTTCCTTTTATTTTTATTTAAACCATTTTTTCTACAATATTTTTATTGAAGATTACATTGTCTACTATTATTCAGTGGGATTTTCATCTGCAGTTGCAATACTACATTACTTTGCACAATGTTGCACTTTCTGACAGAAAAAAAATGCTTTTTAGCATTGTGTATACGGTCCCTAATATGACTGCTTGAACAGCTGTGCACAAGCGGTATAAGTCAACTTTTTTGCGTCATTATACCTCTGTTACTGTTCAACCTACAGAAATGCAGTTTTCTGCTAACGATAGGGATGCAGGTAAGGAACATTTTTGCCATCTCGGATTTTTATCTAGAGGGGTTGTATGAAAATTAAAAACTGAATCCATTTAAATTGTTATCACGCGATAATTGTATTCACATATCTTAATTACCTACCTTATTTGGTGTACTTTTGCAATTTACATTGCCTACCTATCTCCAAATGGTAAAAAGATAAATTGCGGAACAACCTTTTGGGGACACCCTGTATACTTGAACTAGAAGCATATATAAATATATTCTCCCACGTGTTTTCAAAAGCAATCTAAACGATTCTGAGATTTCATTGGTAATAGTTTTAACAGGAGATTGAAAGTGAGAGTGGAGAGACTATAGGCAACACACCATTTTACCCTCAGACATTCTCTACTTCCAGAACGAGCTCTGACATACTCCACAAGCGATACAGTTTTATCTGTCAGACATATTTTAAGTGAATGCTTTTATTTTAATACTATTGGACTCGATCATTTGGGTGCGATTTATACAATTACTGATTTCTTGGGAGATATCCCTCGTTTAATTTTTTTTATTTATATTAGATACAGGTTTTTATAATTTAATATAAAATAATTTGATTTGAATTTTTAATGTGTCTACACTTTTGTCGTATTGTTAATTTACAGTGTTTTAATTTACGGATTTTTTAATTTACGGATATACTATAAAATAATTACTTTATTTCTTATAGCTTTGCGCAGCTTGGCCAGATTTGATACTTGCTCGACATAAATAACTCAATTATTTAATTTGTACGATTAGAAAAGCATATAAATTCACCGCATTTGAAAACACGAAAAAAAATTTATGTAGAGGCTTGCATTCAAAGGAACATGTGATCACAAATAGGGGAAGTTAACTCTCCTCATGGTTATCTCGACAAGGTATTTCGTCATTAAGCAAAATTAACCAGATCTTGATGTACGAGGTATCTGATCATTAAAACAAATTAACCAGATCTTGATGTACGAGGCATCTGATCATTAAAACAAATTAACCAGATCTTGATGTACGAGGCATCTGATCATTAAAACAAATTAACCAGATCTTGATGTATGAGGAATCTGATCATTAAAACAAATTAACCAGATCTTGATATACGAGGAATCTGATCATTAAAACAAATTAACCAGATCTTGATCTCGTCATCATAAAAGATCGGCAATATCTTGGTGACGAGATATATTGTCATTATCAAAATTGTTCAGATCCTGATAAACGAGATAACTCGTCGAAACCACTTGGAGGGTTAACGAGGAGCTGGATGGTCAATAGGATGGATTTTAACCTAATGAAGAGGACGATATTTTAACATAACATGAGAATTCATAGATATTTAAAAACTAGACAAATATAAACAAAAAGATAGATAGATATCTGGTTTCCCACTTAAATATTTGCTTTATGTTTTAATCGAGCTCCCATTTCATTTCTTTATAGACGAGGAAGCAAATCTTTTAATCTTTTGCCTTGAATCCTCATCTATTCGAGAACAAAACTCAAAGAGAGCCGGGGCGATTTTCTTTTGTTCTCTCTTACGGGAGACTTAATTTGTTTTCCTTAATTCCTTGTATTTGGATTAGAATTTCAACCCTCCTATTGCCACTCGGAACAATTCTACTCCAGTTGCAACTCGGCTGAATTTAAACCTTATTCACATTTTTGGCTGACAAAAGAGTTCTCCAATTTCAAAGCGGAATCAGTTAATTTTGCTTTTGCTTAAATTTGTACTAACAAGGAACACTAAAACCTTTTAAAAGTGTATATGGCTTGATAAAGTTATGAAGTCTTGTAGACACCACATCTGATCCTTCAGTCATTACGAGTTTTAATATTGCTTTACGAGAATTTAAAAGCCCTCAAAGAACATTCAGTAAGAACCTAGATGGTGTTTTTGCGACAAGTTTAAAGTAAAAGGTTGGTTCGGGGTTTAATGGCGCAAGGGCCATATTTGGCTAAGCTGCACCAAACACAAGACATACTATGTCAAGTAATTCTGAAAAGGATGGATAGGAGAAAGAAAAGAAAGGTAGCTTGGACACCATGGAATCATGACCTCCGTGTTTACTAGAGGCAGTAAACCCCATGGGAAAAGAATAGATCACTACAGTACCTTGGGTTCGTGAATCGCGTACACACCTAAAGATGTGCCCCTGAGGAGTTTAAGTAAGAGGAATTGATACATCCCGAAAACTAAAGTTTGGAAACCATTCTAACTAAAACTTAGCAATTAAACTAATCTGGTATATATTTTTTTACCTGTTTTTTTCTTGGAAATAAGATAGTTAATCATAGCTTTAATTTTATTACATAATCATTAGAAACATATTTTGAAATTTAATTCATTATATTTACTTTATAGTAATTTGTACAGTTATAACTTATAGTCGTTTCTGTAGGAAAGTATTATCAATAATCTCTAAGCACAAAAGTAGCTCGTTAACGGGATTGGTGATGTTAATGTGTACTATGCGATGTTGAACCCAATACTTTAGGTCATTTCTTTGTACTAAGCAGATAAACAAGATTTGTTTTTAATTTAGATAGATCTCAGTGAATTACATATTAGGAAATTCCAACTGTAATAATTGTAACAAGGTTACCTGAATAAATGTAACAAATTATTCTATACTTTGTTACATTTAGTCCGGTTTTGTCTATAATTTAAATATATTTTTCCAACAGGAAATAAGAAAACATCCTCGTTTCCTTTTTTTGCAATATCTTGATTGTTGTTTTATAAGATATATAGCATTGATACTTGTTTTTATAAAGACATAGAGCTTCTAAAATTAACGCACAATTGATTGTTTTTCTCTACCAAAAACAAGTAATGCATACAAAGTCTATTTGTAGCCTTTTAAAACAAATATCTAGTGTGTATGAGAGAAGTAGGCTTCAATGCAAGACTCATTTGTAGAAATATGATGACTCACAAATCCTTTGAGAACGTAAAGCAATTAATGACTCATTAAAATCTATCACAATAGAAATCTAAATTTATTTCATTTTCCATTTTCAATGATTTAACTTTTAGTTCAACAAACTATATTTTGTTTAATTTATCATCATCTATTCAATGCTTTGTAGAATGTTAGTTGTCTAAATCACATATTTCATTTTAATAATATTTGTACAATTTCGTGAATCTTACTGTTTGAATTTATTTTAGTTACTGATTACTGAATTACTTGAATTAATGTAAATAGTATATTAGTTTTGGAATTTATTATTAATAGGATTTTCCTTTCATTGTTTAGTAGTTTTTATTGGGAAACAAACATTGGGTTTTAATATTTGTGTAAGTTCTTTGTAACGGAATTTTATTAGTTACATATTGTTTTTTATTCAATTTAGTATCATTCAAGTGTATATAACCAGTTATTTTCATAACAACTTTTTCCCGTTTGGATATAATAATACTTCCTTTAATAATTACCTCGCAACATCAAATAATTTAATAAACTGTTATAATAACATACATATAAACAATTTCATAAAATATTTTAATATTTATTAGCTTTTAATTAAACAAGTAATTAAGAAATAAACCGTAAACACATCTATAAATTGAAAAAAATCCCATTTAAAATAATCTTAATTCAATGAAATACAATCCTAAATGTTAACTTGATTAGTAAACAACGATTCAATGAATAACTCATCTAATAGTTACGAGATCATTATTCATGTGTTTTCATTCATACAAATCTATCTTCGTAAAATTGAGAAGCGCATTGCTTATGTAAAGCAATATGTAATGAATATATAATCCTTCTCAATTCTCATTTAACCAATCAGAATGTAGTCGTTGTAGTATTACCGAACGAGAATTTAATATGGCATGCTCATTTAACAGTACTATTCTTGTATTTAATTGTGCTATTCTCTAAGCGTAGAATCGTTGTTTCTAAATCAATGACAAAGTGTTTGCTAGGCAAACTTAGGTAAAAGAAATGGTAATACTATACAGACTTTGTCTGTACTTGTATACCATTTGCTTTAAGCGAATGCACTTTTGCTTTTCAGAAGACTGCCAACTTTACTTAATTTGTATTATACGGACACAGTAAATATTAGAGATACGTTATAGAGCATACAAAGCTCACTGGCAATGCAAAACAGAATGTTTTATTACAACAAAGTTGATTTGGTTTTGGCATTTCGAGAACAACTCAAAAGCTGTTTGAATGGACCCGTTATTTACTCTCCAAAAATTAGTCACAGCTAGTAGACCCGATAAGGTGGAAAAAATGTCAGACAGGGACAAAACAAAAATATTCAACATTGTAGCCTAGTTAAGAAATTTTGATATGAGTCATTCATATGAAGCATTTCTTTGTACTTTCAAGTTTGTTCCAGTTATATTATGCGGACTTATAAAATGTTAGACAGGCGGAACATAGTGCCAGCAGATGAAATACAAAACAAATTGCTTTACAATCCAGCAATGACGTTTCGAGAACAATCCATACAGTTTAGGTGGATAGATCTTGGAAAGGACTATTTATACTCTTCAAGATAGTCAAGTTTGAATAATTCAGTCATATCAAACAGACTCGACAAGGTGTATAAGTTTCAGACATGAACAAACAAAAGCACTCAACATTTCAGCCAAGACATTCCGAGACGAACCTTCGTCATCTGACCGTGGTTCAAAATTACGAGGCCGTCGCCAATAGCCCTTTGTGTTGCTCCAGTGCGACATTAAATCAACTACCTACCTACCCGAAACAAACAATTCATATAGAATTTTCCTTTGTATTGATTACAACTGTAAGATTCAGTTTCAGGTTTATATTTCAAGAAGAGAAGTTAATAGACAAAAAAGGGATTAGGAATAAAACAAAAATATTTAACATTGTTGCCAAGTTGAGACACTCCAAGACGATTCGTACATATGGGAATTTTCTTTGTACTTTCAAATTTGTTCCTGTTGCATCATGCAGACTTAGTGAATACAAGACAAACTTTACATAGTGTATGTGAAGCCCAGACTAAAGGCAAAATAGCATATTTTATATTGCAATAAATTCGATTAGATTAATTTATTTCGAGAACAACTCAGATAGCTAAGATAGATAGCCATTTCAAGGGTCACTTGTTGTGCTCGTCAAGAAACAGTGAAGTTTGAGCTATACAATCACAACTAGTTAACCCTCCTGGTGGTTGTCTCGAAGAGGCATCTCGTCGTTAGTAAAGCTGGCCATATCTTGATGTATGTGATATACCTTCATTAGAAGAAAATTGAACAGATCTTGATCTTGTCATAAAAAAATCGGCAATATCTTGGTGACGAGATATCTCATCAAGTATTAGCAAAAGTGGTCACGAGATATCCCGTCGAAACCACTTGGAGGGTTAAGACTTCAAGACGAATCATCCGCATAAAGCTTTCGTTTGTATTTATTCAAGTGTTCATTGTTTGCTTCATTCAAGTGTTCATTGTTTGCTTCATTCAAGTGTTCATTGCTTCATTCAAGTGTTCATTGTTTGCGTCATTCAAGTGTTCATTGTTTGCTTCATTCAAGTGTTCATTGTTTGCTTCATTCAAGTGTTCATTGTTCGCTTCATTCAAGTGTTCATTGTTCGCTTCATTCAAGTGTTCATTGTTTGCTTTATTCAAGTCAGTTTCAGGTTTCCAATAAAAAAAGTTAAGTTTTCCAAGTTCATTCCAAGAAGAAAAGTTATTAGACAAAAAGGAATTAGGAATGAAACAAAAAATTCTTGAAATTGTAATCACACAAATTGAGACATTCCGAGAAGAATCATTCATATGGAGATTTATTTTCTTTCGCGTATGTTCCAGTTAGTTGTGTTATGTGGACATAATAATAACAGGCAGTACGTAGTATATACAAAACCCACAAACAAAATGCTTTGCATTGCAGCAAATTCGATTGGGTAAAGGCATTTCGAGAACAACTCAGGTAACGCCGTGAAAGTTCCCATTATATACTCTTCAAGAGAGTCAAGTTTGAGTAATGCACTCACAACAGAGTCGACAAGGTGTACAATAGTGCCACAGACAGGAACAAAACAAAAACACTTTACATTGTAGCCAAGTTAAGACATTCCAGGACGAACCATCCATATAGAGCTTTTCTTTGTATTGATTACAAGTGTAAGATGCAGTTTCAGGTTTACGTTTCAGGAAGAGAATAATCGATTAAGTAAAAGCAAAGAAGGGAAATAAAAAAAGGTGTAGCTCCCTTTGAAACTGCCCGTGGGCTGGGGAGGAAGTACACAGGTCTGGGGAAAAAAGAAACTGCGTGGGGAAAATTTTAAGGGGAATTCCCTACGCTTTTTCTCTAGGGAAATTCGATTGAATTTTGAAGACTCGACCTTAGTAACTGTTGGGGAAGCGGAGATCTGCTATTTTGCTCCGGAAAAAATTGAAAATAAATAATTTAATTCGTTTCGTTTGCACAGGGGCTAAGGAAGTGAATCTGAGTGGATTCAAGGAGTTTCGGGAGATTCTTCGTCATGTGCTTTTTGTTTGTTCTCGTCTGTTTCATTCTTCATACATCGTTGGCTCTTACTTTCTTCCCTGATTCGAATTTAGTTTTCGTTATTCGAAGGGTTGTGCGTGTAAATAAGTTATTACCTCTCAAAGTGAATTGTTTTGATAAAAAATAAACATGGATATCTGAGATAGCGAGGAACTAAGCAAGTTGTTTTATTTGAACTTTTCTAGTGTTGAAATAATCAGTTAGATTTCAATGTGAGAGTTTGCTTAAGGAAACGCTACAAATATTATATTCTAAGTGTGTTTTTTATTCGACCAGCGATTGATATTTTCTTCAGTATTTGAAATAACTTATTTATGTCTAAAATACTATTGCCTTTCTATAACCAAAAAATCGAAATGAAATATAGATAATCGGATTTGCTGAATGATGATGGGTTAATTATTGTGTCCTGATTAGAAATGCTTTAGTTTTATAATTTGTACTTGTATTTGTGGATTACAGTTATTCATTTTATTTTCTGCTTACAATTTTTAAAATAAAATTAGAATAAGCTGTAGTACTTTGAATCTTTTCATTATAAAATCACTTACATACACCTGTAAAATTAACATCAACCAGAGTGTTATCTCATGAACTCATTTAAAGTTTTAAAATACAAAGGTTTCAAAAGATTTTACTACTCATATTTTAAAACCAATATCCATTTAATATTAACCTTCCATTAAGATCTAACCAATTTTTTGATGGTGAGATCTCGTCATCATAAGAAATTTGGCAATATCTTGATAACGAGATATCTCGTCGAAACCACTTGGAGGGTTAAATAGCTTAATTTTCAATCACTATATTTAACAGATTAAGCAGCAAATGCAGGAATATAGTCCTTAGTATTTATTGTGGTAACATAAACCCATAAAAATACTTCCAAAAATGAAAGGATAAACGAATTGTGTTTGTTAGATGAACAAGGAATTTGGTTTTTCTTGTATTTCTTTAAATCTCACTCACAAATGTGCAGGTTGGGAAAATCTCAGTACCAAAATGTTTGCTACTTACATGGAAAGAAAATTGAACATGGAGTCTTAAAGTACATTGAACGAATAAATCACCACGAAGATGTCGATCAGCATCTGGAAATCTGAATACATTATATCACAGGGTAAACATTAAAGAAATAATGCGTTGAAATACAGAAATTGAATTCATGTAAATTTGTAGTGAGTTCACTGCTTTTGGTCACGTTTTGATTGTAGCTGTAAGAAAGGCCTTATTTTATTTCTATTTCTTCAACTTATGAACTCGTAGAATTTTAAGTAAACCAAGCCTGGATTAAGATGGAAATTTTAACCAACTGAAAATACGGTCGGTAAATTTGAAGTGATCTCTGGAGTAAAGTTCAGACTTCCCCGATAGATAGTATAGAAATTAAAGAGCCTTTTTTAAGAGGTCATATCTCTTTCATAGTTTTAGCCTATTGTCCAATTGTCTATTTTACCATAGAAAAACACACTATATTCCATTCCATGCATGTTTGTTGACAGAAATATATATATTCTGGGTACTTTAACGGTTGCTGTAACTAAATCCTGGGTACTACTGGATATCTTTACGTTTATTGTAACCAGTTTTAGGTGTGGGCAGTAGGTCTACTAGTATCGTGCAACAAGTGGCAAATATACAGCATTAAAAACAACTGTCAATTCATAGTGTTTGAGGATTATTCGCTAACTGTGAAATCGACAGTGCTCAAATATTGCTCGATAACTTTCGAATCCTGTACAGTGTCCAAAATAACTCAAATCCATAGTGCTCGAGGATTACTCATTAACTCAGAAATCAAAAGTGCTTGAAGATTGCTTGCTAACTTTCGAATCAAGCGTTCGAAAATTGTTCGCTAACCATCGAATAGATGGTAATCGAAGATTTCTCACTAAACTTCGAATCGGTGATACTCAAAGATTGCTCGCTGATTCAAATCCATCGTGTTAGAATATTGCTTGCTAATGGTCGAATCCACAGTTCTCGAAGATTACTCGATAAATGTCGAATTCATAGTTCTTGATTAGAAATAGAAAAAATCCTTGGTGAGGTACTACACTCACTAGCGAACTTAAAGCAACCTACTGCAAGCTTCTTTGAGTTCGTCCTTCCTCACTAGTCTAATGTGAAAAGGGCACACATCAAATTCAATTACAGTAACTGTTGCATTACATGTTGCAGCTCGTTTGCAATTACGCTGCTTGGGGTGTTAATTGCAAAAGCATATTGTAATTGGACTATTGAGGAACTGGTGACTAGAAGCAATATCTGCTGTAACAGTACGGTTTTGACATTTTTCGTGAATGGAAATTAATAATTTCGTTTCAACAAGCCGCAATTGATTTCACCCTATCCCAATTGAAGCGCAGGCAGGTATATGTAACATAACAATTTACTTTTCTGGAACTAGGATTCCATGTGGTCTCTTGTGTAAACTAAAATCTTGTCACTGGCGGTAGTGTAAATATTGAAGCTGGGAACTCCAAAACGACCAATGAACTACTAAATGGATGGTATATATTTCACACTTTTAATTTACAAAAGCTATCAAACAAGTTATTGCCTAAATACTACTCCCAACACACATTACATGTGAGTAAAATTTCAATAACTGTACGCAGAACACAATTACTAAGTCTCATTAAATTTTAGTACTTTCAATTTTACTTTTGTCCTGATAACAAATTCATAGCTTAAGGTGTATGGTATATACACTAGAACATTCTTTTTAAATTTTGACTTTAAAAATTCAGTTTTTTCACAGTAGGTCATTGGTTTGAGCTTGAACTAATTTTATTGTGAAAAATTCTGATTAAGCTACTCATTAATTATCTAATTTAGATATAATTAGCTAATTAGCATGGTTTTTTTAATAGTGATATCTCAAATTCTAATGTGTTCAGAAGGACAATTCCTGTTGGAAATTATTCCTAATATTATTCTTCATGTTTTGACCCTCCATCAATTTGCTAGAGGGCATACGTTCTTTTTTACAATTTTTATTCACGAAGGAAGTCCAAAAAATCAAGATTTTTTCAGGAATTTCAACATTTAAAAATCAACTAAAAATTCATTTCTTAACCAATAACTTCGACTGAGGGTCAAAACATCCACTGTATTATATAGATTATAATGACACAAAAGTAATTATAATAGATCAATTCATTGTTGAGTTATCACTGTTCGAAAGAAGCATCCTATTCTAAAAATATAGTTCTTCAAAAATCGAGTCTAAAGTTTTGGAAACGTGTTTGTCTATGCTGACAGTACCTATCCTTGACTTGAAAACTATTTCGAATATTTGCATCTTGGTATCGTTTGAAAGCTAAGGGGTAGGACAATATTTTGAATTATTAAAAAATTGATCGATATTTTGGTCAATTTTCGTGATATTTCTAGTGTATACATACACCTTAAATTTTACTAACGACAACTGCTTAGTGTACTTCAGTTTCTGTTATGTTTTATACGTTTCAAAATTAATCTTTTATAATTGGTTTTAATTAACCTTTTCTGTGTTGCTTGAATTTTTAAATTACCCTTAGAAATATTTTCATAATATATTAAAGCACTTTCGCATATAGATTATTTCGTAGAAGTGGACCTACATTAACTTAAGAGGTAATTATGTGAGTAAGTAGTTTAGTCACATATTAAACGGTGAATTCTAAGTAGATATTTTAATTATTACTCCCTTTATTTTGTGTTAGAATTTTATTTTCTGTTAAAATATGTTCTTTGACTCTTAAATTTGTAAAACAGATTTTAAAGTATTAATAAGTTTAAAACATTTTTTCGAAGAATGCTATATCGTAACGAATTATTTAAACATTCAGATTGAAATGGAAATCTATACTGAAAATGCAATTAGCATTGATTTCAAAGCAGTAAAATTATTCATGTGCTTTTTACAAAACTTATTTTATTTTATAATAATCAACTCGATAAATAAACAGCTGCACTGTTTGGTTTATTGATGTCTTGTATACATTAGAATAGAAAGAAAGGTAATTAAAGGTCTTCATTAGTTGCAACCTAATCGTCAGGGTAAGCTAACATAAATTATACCTAAATTGATTTTACTTAATTTACTTATATATTAAGGTTGTCCTCTGTCCAAAAATATTTTTATCCTATGAATTGTTTTTCTAAATTTATGAAAATTAATAACAGTAACAGCAAGTTTTTGTCGTTGCGTCAATTCATGGCTTAATATCTGAATAATCTATCTATCTATATGTCTTCAACGTTATCAAACTGAAAAAAGTTTTACAATTCCCTTTTTAGAAGAAATGGGAGATTTATTAAGCCAATCCGTGCGTGTTACTGAGTCACCAATGACTTACTACATTCACCAAATATAAAACCTGATCAAATATACCTTCGATACATTGTATGTAACTTAAGATTTAATGGTAGAGCCATTGATTTCTATAAATAAAGTTTCACTGACATGAATTAAAATGTCTATCAAGTTTGACTGATTCATACGTTTTTTCTGATGATATGCAATGCGTATAACCACTTCCATGTCTCTTAAACACATGTTCTACATTACAAAAACTCTAAAATTTCTTCACCCTCCTTTAAAATGCCTAACAAAATTATGCATGCAATATATATACTGAATTTAAATTTCAATTCACCGACAAATATTTGTGTTTCTTACTTTCACTCTATATTTTAAACTTATTATATAATCCACTTAAAATTCTTATTATGTAGCGCGATATTTCATCACTGTGCATATGTATTTCTATTTTTACTGTTTTCATTGAACGTATTGCAACAAAATGAAACTATTTATATACCTTTGTATATGAAAGTACACATTTTTTCAGAGATTTTCTTCCTTTAAACCCTAAAAAAATACGAGTTTTCAGAGAAAAGAAATCAGTTACAATTTAGCAAACATATCTTATATCCAAGTATTAAAAAATAAATTAGAACTACCCAGTTAAAAATATTACAGACATTTTATTTTCAGAAACATTTATTTGCATTTGAAAAAGCAATTGCTTAACATTAAAATCTTTTATGCGATATTTTCATGAATAAAATAGGGGTTCATCTTATAAAAGTACTATATCAAAACGCTAAAATCTTCATTGTAACGGGTTTATTTATAAAGACAGTCCCCAAAAAATTTAAAGATCAAAAATAGCAATCAAGCAAAGATTACTTTCATCATCGCGTGAATGGTTCGTAATGAAAAGCTGCGCTATATTTTTACTACAGCTAGGATATCGCCTTTTCTGTATATAGACCATAATTTTATACTTTTATGTAATAATTTATTCTGCTTTTACATATATTAGACATTCATTCATGCAGTGCACCAATTTTTACTGCGATAATGTTTGCCAGTCAAATTACTTATAAATATTTTATTTTAGTTCTCATCGCTTTGGTACTTATACTAGTTAAGAACACGTATAAAGTTTTATTCTCATTTCATAACCAGAGTGGTCCATCCTATTGAACATTTGTAGTTAGAGATGTGATAGTAAAATAACGAAATTGCTTGTCTGCACGAATGACAAAATAATCACTCATGGTTAAGTCTTAGAACTTGTGTGACAACAATAGACAATTTCACCACCTAATATGTATAGTGGTCATAGCATTTGTCTGTTTATAGTTCCGGAGTTTGAATCTCGCTATGGATGTTGGCGATTGTCCTTATTAGGAGCATCAACAATTTACCCATTTGGGTGCTCCCTAACAAATAGTCGTCATTTTGGCCTTTGTAGTGCCTTCTTCTTAGTTGGGGCGCAGTCCCTCCCCGCTCCGACTAGTAATAGTGCAGTCACTACGGATGTAGGGAAGGCAAAGGGAAAATTTGGTAATGGTCTCGTCAGTTACTGGCTAGTATCGTTTCTCACATGGTCGTGAAAACGAAAATCAGACATAGCTTGCCAAGTTTTTTTAGCGGTGTACATATGTAGCCCGAGATAGGTGTCCTTCAGGTCAACATTACTTAGACCCTATTTGGTGTCTTTAAAAAGGGGCAAATAGGGCATTACCCCTTTTTGTTCCTCCTTCCTTTGTGGTACCGAAGATCGAAGTGGTCGTTGTCGGGCATTAGAAATAAAATAAAACATCGTCCGTGAAGCGAAAAACAAACCAAATATAAGTGGTTGTTTACTGACCTTGATCTATAATTAAACTTATGACTTCCAGATATATCTTTTAATTAGTTCTGAACAGGGATATTTATTAGCGAAAGAGTTGGTATGCATCGGCAAAATAAAGTTGTAAATTGAACGATGCGTGGTTTTTAAATTTCTAGGGCAAAGGTGGTTCTTTTGGTTCGATATTATGGGTTAAATTATCATTTAGTGGATTACAGAAGTGCGACAAATCACTAACACTTTAAGTAAATTATAGCTACAAGCTATTTGTAAAGATCAAGTCTAATTGGAGAGGTAGAATTATTCTTTATCCAGACGAAACAGTGTAGTGTACATTTATAGGTGAAGCAGTTTTTAGGCTGAGAAACAAGCAACATTTTTTTAAATTTTAGCAAAGGTCATTGATGAGCAAAATGATATATGTGAATCATTTGAAGATCTCAGCAAGACACCTATAGATCTAAAGATGTAATTGGTTGAGCCCTTAGTAGATGGCAATCTAAGTCATTGTTTGATGCTCAGGAAGAACCAATTGAAATATGTAAAAATGCAATAGAATACCCACACCTTCGGCAACATGCCCGAAATATGCTTTCTTTCTTTCAAACTACCTATTACTCGAATCTACATTCACCTACCAAACCCAAATCCATACTTCCTTAAAGTCATAAATGTCGGATACCCATCTAGAGGATCGACTGAAACTGGACCTCCATGCTGCAACCAAATATGCAAATTCTTCCAGCAAACATCAGACACAACACAATAATTAAAAGAAAAGCTAACTTTAAATTAACAATGCTTTCATTTTTTGAACTTACTAAGTACTAAGAAACTTACTGAAAATCTAAGCAGAATTTCACAAAATAATGTATATTTGTAAGTATTTTTGTTTCTTGAATGCAGCCTTATTTGATTACAGCTAAATTAATGGTGGCCTTCCAATTCAAATCGGTTCCCCACCCCTGCTATAAATACTGTAAAAGCAATAACGGTAGTCTAAGGTATTGAAAACATTAATTCAGGATGAGACGAAACATTGTTCATTGCAAAGGTGATACGAGCTAAATAAATAGTAAATCCATGCCTAAATAGTAAAAATACATTACAACATTGTTCCCGTTATTTGATTATCTTCTCACATTTTTCATATAAGAGTTCAAGAATTTTATAACTTTAATTGATTCATTTCTGATCACTTTGGACAATTCTGCGTGGCACACGAAGTGTAGAAAATATTTATTTGTGATTTAACCCTCCAACTGGTTTCGACGAGATATCTCGTTCAACAAGATATTCCAACTTTTTATGATGGCGAGATCAAAATCTGGTAAGTTTTTTTCTAATGACGAACTATTTCGTCCATCAGTCCAATGCCTGGTCCGTTTTGCTAATGATGAGATACTTCGTCAAGGCACCATCACCAGGAGGGTTAAATAATATTTTAATTGGAATTTATGTGCTTTATTTTTGCCCTCTGAATATATAATAGATTATACCACCATATTAAATCTTATTGCAAATTCATTAAAACTAAAGTATTGAAACAAATTAATGTTTTGATCAAAACATACACCGTTTTCTGAGTTTATTTTGATAAAAAAATAAATATATACAAATTTGGACGCATTTCTCTGAAGCACCTGGTATGAAATGGCGAAACTTCTCCGATCCACTTTCTTGTACACGCTGCACTTCTATATAGTGATACAAAAAGCTATGCTTTCAGTGGAACCATAAATTTCTCGTTTACACAGCCCAAAAATACCTCAGAGTAGCCCAAGACTAAAAGAACGGATATATTTCTTCCAAGTGATTGTTGTTACCATGGAAACGGAATGACAGGAAGGGGCTATAAACTTTGGAATTCCGCAGTTACCGGGCAACAATTGGGCGCATGCGCCACCTTTCCTTAGCCGCCAATTGTTTATTGATTAACAATTATCTGATAGTGTCAGTAATGTCTGTCTGGGCCATATTCTGATGGAAAGGAAATAAAAAAATGCTTGTTTTGCTATATATCTAACTAGAAAAATTCGTAAAGAGGATTAAATAAATATGATCTAGCTCACGTGTCAAAAATGTATTCCTTCAGGGATTTGGGCTGTACAATTTATGCCTGTTGCTGGATAGTTTTCTTTGATTAAATAAAAAGAAATGCGACGTGAGCTCAATGAAAAATGAATGCTAGTGGTTTTTAAGCATAATGTATTTCATGGATCATCGTTATTTTGTAAGAATACTTACGTTAATATATTCATAGGCTCTACTTACTATTATGGGGATAACATTCGTAAACAGCGGTCGTTAAGAGAGTTTTATTGAATGGCTGGTTCATAAAATTTCAGTAATAAAACCAGACTGAAGTCTTGATATTAAGAGTAAATAATTCGATGATAAAGGTATATCACGTTTAAATGCTCTACCTAATAATTTTTGTATTTATATTGTAAATATTTATGAGGCAATATCAAATTACTAATTTTCAGCTTTAAATAAATATATATACACTACCTGACATTGAAAATGCAACACCAAGAAGAAGTTGGCAGAAAGTGATGAAATTTGGCAAACAGAGAGAGACTGCAGCGAGCAATAAGTGATCTTTATTGCAACATTATACACCTTGACACTGAGCAGCAAGAACGTCTGATCAGTAGGTTGTAGGACCACCGCGAGCGGCGATACAGGCAGCAATACGTCTAGGTACAGACGCAATGAGCGTGCGGATGGTGTCCTGAGGGATGGCTGCCCATTCCCTATCAACCATTTGCCAGAGTTCGTCTTCTGAACGTGCCGGTGGCAACGCATGCAAGCGACGTCCAATGACGTCCCATAAATGTTCGATAGGTGAGAGATCAGGGGAGACAGCTGGCCAGGGAAGCACCTGGGTACCTTGCAGGGCATGTTGGCTGATGCGTGCCGTATGCGGCCGGGCGTTATCCTGCTGGAAAATGGCATTGGGACCCCCTGAAGGAAAGGTAGTGTCACCGGCTGCAGCACGTCATCCACGTTTCGTTGGGCCGTCATAGTGCCCTGAATAGTGCACATAGTGCACCAGAGGTGACCTGCTATCGTAGGCGATGGCGCCCCAAACCATTTTACCACGTTGTCTCGCGGTATGGCGTTCTACAGATGCGGCCGGATTGGCCCTGTCACCAGGTCGGCGCCAGACTCGTACACGGCGACTGTCATTGCTAAAACAGAAGCGTGACTCGTCTGAGAACACCACCCTGTGCCATTCCGTCGTCCACGTGGCTCTATCCCGACACCATTGCAAACGGAGACGTCTGTGCTGTTGGGTCAATGGTAGTCGTCTCAACGGGCGCCATGAATGCAGGCCGCCAGCGATCAATCGGCCGATAATGGTCCTGGACGATATGGGAGCATCAAGGGTGTCCTGAACATGCTGCAAAAGGGCGACAGACCTGGCTTGCGGGGCCGCTGATGCTTGCCGGTAGATACGTCGGTCCACGCGTGCTGACGTCACTCTGGCTGCACCGGAACCCCTCAAACGTGCCACATTCCCTTGGTCGAACCATCTGTGCCACAACCGGTGCACCGTGGACGCGTGTAGGTGGGTATCTGCTGAGATCTGTCGTATGGACCAACCTGCTCTTCTGAGGCCAATCACCATACCCCTCGTGAAGTCGTCTGTTTGCTGGAACTGTCTTGATTGGCGGCGTCCTGGCATTCTCCGCTACTAGACGTTTCCTCTGAGACACAAAAACAAATTGCAACTTGATTTACCTGGCAAACAGAGCGGCGCGAAACTGACCACTTTTCCAGTTCCTTCCCTGGTTTTTCACTCGCCGTGCGTGGGACAGCTGCGTAGTTTGCATCATTTACATATCTCGGTGAGCTGCGTCTACCCTGTAAATTGCATCCAGTTCTGCGCACTCCTTCTGGTTGTATTTTCAATGTCAGGTAGTGTATATATGTGTGTGTGTGTGTGTGTGTGTGTGTGTGTGTGTGTGTGTGTGTGTGTGTGTGTGTGTGTGTGTGTGTGTGTGTGTGTGTGTGTGTGTGTGCGTGCGTGCGTGCGTGTGTGTGAAGCTGGAAAGGTAAATTCTCGTCAAAGGTTTATAAAAATAACTTAGCTTAAGATTATTCTTCCTTAATATTTTTGAATGTGTAGAAAAACAGAAATAATATGGGAAGAAAATATTTTCTAATTAATTTTTAAGTATTGCTTATTCTGGGATGGTTTTTAATTTAAAAATTATAGTTGTAAATTTAAATTTGTTAGTAATTTAAAATGTAAATTTTACTTTTTTTCCGCATATCATTTCTGTTATTTATTCTGTAATAAGGATAGAATATATCTAAAAGTGTTAGTTGTGTTCATAAACCTTCCCTAAATGAATTTATTGTTTTCAGGCGTATGAGAACAAAAAGAAAATCCAGTTTTAAATGCTATCGGATACTTGCATACCTCTTCGAGACAGTCACCAGGATGGTTAATTCTGGCAATGCAAGATTTTCTAAGCATAATTTCTGTCTGAATATAACTTAAAATAATTTCTAAAACAAATAATTTTAATTTTTAGTCGAACTCAGTATAAAATTATGTATGAATGAATAAATAAAATATTTGTTAAACTAAGTGTAATGATTTGTAAGAAAAATCTTTGCTAAATTAATGTGAAACGTTTTACATAAAAGTATAAAAATAATGTTTGGCAACGCCAGTAGAACAATGAATATGGTGTTGTGTGAATTCAGTAAATGCATGACCATATAGCAAAAGAGTATAAATGATCACAATTAAATTTTTAAATGATTCAAAATAACCAAAATTATACATAAACACAATGAGCATAAATTAGTGGTACACATAAAAAGTATGAGTTAAAATATGACCCACGCATACATGCACTAAAACATAATATCCCAAGGGAAAAAAACGAAAAACAGCTATTAAAACACTTATACTGGGACTTGTATTTTAAGAAAAAATCAACATTCCATGAACAAAAGGCCAAATACTTTGAACTTAACAGTAAAGCCTTAACTCAGAAAATGTCACGATATTTAAAATTCAGGAACAATGGGAAAACAGAAGTAAATCTCACTAAACGTATTTAAAATTCGCACCAAAAAAGCAAAAAGACTAAAACAAAAGGAAAGAGAATGGAGTGCACGAAAATTTTTCCCTCCAGATTTAGAGATATCTGAAACAGAATTCATTAAATACAAATTCCTCTTAATTTTTTTTATCTTCCAAGTCTCAATCCCCCAGCCGTCACACCTAAAGAATAGCCAATATTCAAAAGAACGCACTCAAAATAATTTTCACTGAAACAAATGCGATCGCCCACAGATACGAGAATTCTTGTTCTTTTCGCTCTCATTGGTCTCTAAATCAATCTCAAATGTTTCGAGAGCTTAAAATGGGGGGAATGTTCGTGACCTGCAGATCAAAAAGTAATGCCTAGGGAGAGGATTTCTCTTTCCTTCTTCCGGGGACCCTTTGAGTTAAAATCCTTGAAAGAGTGTGAAAAATTATCTCTCGAGCAGGTCGAGTGCAGTGATTTAGAATTCCACCAGGAATTGGTGGAATTGAAAGCGCATTCTTTTGTGTTTAATTGGATATCGCGACGCTTGGGAAATGACGATGGAGACGAGAGGATAAATATTGATTCGAGGATGCATTAAGATGAAGGAAGATGTCTGGAGACTTGATGGACTTTTGTTACAATTATTTGTTAATGCTATAAAGGTTTCTTTTAGGAAGGCACTTCAGGTGGAGATATAAAGAAACTATTTTACCATATGTGTTTAATTAGTCAGCTTTTATGCGCATCGAATACTATTTGGTAGTTAACATATTTGTGTGTGAATTTATGTACATTTTGAAAATTCCTCAACCTTCCAGGGGCGGTTGTCTTTCAGAAGTATCACGTCATAGAAACATTAGCGGATCTTAATGGACGAGATATCTCGTCATGAGAAAAAATTACCAGATCTTGATCTCAGAAGAAAACTAACCAAATCTAGATCCTGTCATGTTATCTTCAAAACATTGACAATATCTTGATGATGATATATCCTGTCGTTAGCAAAATTGGTCAGATGTTGTTGACGAGATAACTCGTCGGAACCATTTGGAGGGTCTAGTATGTTGATTCCTGTCATGTTCGTACCCATACTAGGTATATTTCTCTCTACTGCGTCTGTAAAAAACTTTCGTTGAGTACTTATGTTATGGTATGATATTAATACGTTGTATTAACCTGGTGTTAATAATAGTATTACGTTAAATGTATAATTAATAATTAATGATAAATAAGTAATTCGGAATATAATTTAAAAATAGGACTGCAGAGTAAATAGAAATGCTAACCTCATGGGAGACAAAGATGCAAAGGTCAGGGTAGTCGAATGAGAATGACAGGTTTAAATTTATACATTAAATTGAAAAGTAAATTTAAATTAACTTAAAAAAATTATAAATAAAAGTAACTTAAATTTATAAATAAAAAAAAGTTAAATTTTACTGTTTATAGTGTTGCTTCATTCATTGGTAGCAAAATTAATCAAAATATAAGGTAACTCACTTCGCTTTCAAAAGAGACAAAACAGGGCAAATGGCATTTATTTTGTCAACATAATGTATTTAAAAATTGGTGTCGCAAAACTAATCCAAGAATTGTTCTTAGTTATTTATGTAATAAACATATTTACATAAAAAACCTACAAGTTCGTTTAAGTTTTTTAAATGATATTTATGTTCAATTCCTTTCATGTTTACATAAGTAAATAATTGTACTAAAAATTACCGTTACTTATTTAATACTATATATTTCTATTTGTATATTTAAATAAGATTATCTATGAAACATTGATTAGTACATATCAAAGGCTACCAATTATATATAAATCAATACAATCAGTATGCATTGGAAATAAGCTTTTGAAACAAGCATACCTTTTTTAACCAATCACCATTTCCTGGATGTTGAACCATATTTATAGATTGTTATGCTTGATAAACGCAATCATCTATCGTCGGCTTAGAGCAGAAACTCATTAACTGAATTTTTAGAAAAGGCATATTTTGACAGAAAATGATAATTTTATGACGAAGAGACATTGTCTCGTTGTATTGGTTTGAAGGAAAATGTAACACTCAAAATGTTTATAATTTTTATGTTTGACCTTAAAGCTAATAGTTAGGCTTTAAAAAGCTGTGCCGTAAAATTTATTTTTTTGTCAGTTAATGAGTTTGCTCTAATTCAACGATATGTGTTTCATGGAACAAACACGTAACCATATTATTACTTTGTTGCATAAACTTAACGACGTGTCATTATGAAATATTCTAAGCTTGATAAAAGTAACCGCAAACATGTTACATCACACCAAACATTGAACTAAACTTTTATTTGTCCGTTGCATAAACCTAACGATGTGGCTTCATAAAATATTGTTTGGGCTGGTGTGGAAGTTCGGAGAGTGCGATGCCAGCTTAGGTGTGACCTCGTCTTCTGACCCTGGTTCAAAATTGCGTGGTGTTATCCTCTGATCTTTCCCTTCGGGTTTTATCCCCAATAGCCCGTTGTGTTTCTCCAGTGTGATGTTAATTAAAATACCTACCTCATAAAATATTGTAGAATTTAGTTGAAAATGATATTTATTTGTTTCATTTTTAGACCATGACATCTACTTATGTACAGTATTTACTATCTCATTGGCATAAATACGCCATTTGAAATCGGAACAGCACTGGGGGCATGCATGAAAAATGTAGCATTGCAAAAGAGCGTTACAACTGTTTTGTCCTGATTTCAGAACTAGAAAAATTTCAGAAGATAAATATAGCGTCGTGTAAAAAAAATGTCCGTACCTGATTTGACCTTCGGATTGAGTTCGCAGACGAACAAAGCCCGGGGAGGAGGTCCACAAAATGTCAAAATTCTAGTGTTCTGCGTAAATTTTGGATCAGTATAACTTTGGATTGCTTGGAGTAAGGACTGCGTTAGGAGTGTCATTCGAAAGCTATGCTACAATTAATATAAAACTGTGCTACAATTAATATAAAACATGCTATATGCTACAATTAATGTAAAACTACTTCAACAATTAATATCAAACTGCAATTTAATCGTTCAAACTGTAAATTAATTGCCGAATATTCACACACAGTAAACAATCGTTCAAATTTCCTATGTCTACTTCATTCATTTCACAATCCAGCATCAGGCCCGAATATTTACGTCAAAACTGCAGTTAGCGTCCTCGACACAGCGTATAATTTTTTATATACATCCGATTTCTATACACATCAATTTTTATCAAATGCAACAAATTTATTCGTTATATTATATTAAACGCAATTGATAGTGGAATGTTAAATATATTTTGCAAAGTTCAATCCCACTTTTGAAAATATTTCGCCATAAGGAATACCTGAACATAGAGCAGAAACGTAGAAGAGAACTCACCTCTTTCAATCAACGTCCATAAAAAGCGAAACCTAATCCCCAACCATATTCCCCTTATGCCCTTGCACTCTCCGAATACACAATCTCAGTGCTAAAAACAGAGTCGCAGCTCACAACTCGGCATTAAATATTTATACCATCCTCCCACATCTCGATATTCACCTTTTACAAAACTAAACGCTAGACTATCGTATGAATACGTAGCGACGAGGTCTAAAAATACGAGTATTTGATTTCAATAAAACTTAGCATGAAGAGCAATGCTTTTTTTATGTCTGGAACCCAGTCCGCTTTGCTTTCAATGCCCCGGTGTTAGAGCTCTCCCCTATCCTTTCTATTCTAGGGTAGGGACTAAAAATTCCTGTGCCTAGACGCGCGTGTAATACACTCCATATTGATCTCATCGTGTCAGTATCCGGTTGTCATGCATTATTCAATCTGGAAAGGATGTATTCTTGAGCTGTGAAGAGAAGAGCCGCTGAGTAGCTCATAAATAATAACAATAAAATATGAAAGTGAACCAATTTTCAGTGGAGAAAGGGAATGTTTCAGCTCGGATCTCCAAATGGTTGTTATCATGGGGCGGCGAGAAATGTTTGGAGTTGGAAGGAACTTATTTTAGTCAAATGATTTCACTTGATTTTCCACGCTGAGGCTGAAGTTACAGTCTTCATGTGTCTGCTTTCCACAGAGCAATTGCTTTATTCAAAAGTAGGTACTTGTTTCAAATAGCTTGCATGAATATATTTAGTTTAACATGAGTACAAGTATTTTTTAAGATTTATATGCCAGGTATCTTATTCGCACATATTCATATCGGTGCATATCAGTATTATATTTACTTCTGTGAGTCTAAATTCAGTCCTGTTTTGAATAACGGTTTTAAAGACTCACTCAGAATTTTAGTATGGCATGGATTCAGTTTTATAACATTATATGTACCTATAAAATTACTATATAAGAGGGATACTAATGACTATTTTTCGTTAAAAAAGCAAATTTAAAACAATTACGTTTCAACATTCGTACAATTGAGGCAAATGATTTTTATTATTGTGGAAATACATTTTCATTCGCAATACACTACATTTCACTCTTAATGATTAATTGGTTATGCTCGGACTTCATGGATAATGTGCTCCGTTTGAAAATCACTCGTATTTCGTGTTAATTGTAGGTGTTTGCCCCTTAATTTTTAGTTGGAAGTACTACTGCAATTATCACTTATAGATAAACACGTGCACATATTCGGAATGTCACGGCCAGTCGAAAAATGGACACTTTCTATGGAAGGAATTGCGTTGTATGACTATTATGCTGTTGATTCTGACCACCTTGTAGAAAGCAAAATGATATATGCTTGAAGTACCTTTTAGCTGAAAGAAGTTTTGATCGAAAGTCTTTTTACATCATTACATCAGTCAAGGGAAGGAACATAACTATTTTTTGCTATTCAATAGAAACTGGTTAAAATAGTTTTTGATAGAAACTACAATACACACAAAAGTACAACCCTTATTTCCTGATAAATGTTATAAAATGTGATTCAGCATATACCACATACAATTCTGTTACTTCAATCAAAGTTTGAAATATTTACTTAAATATAACAATCGACTTCATTTTTCACAGCATTGCAGTCTCTCTCCAAAAAAATACAAACACAAAAGAAATAGAAATCTCCCGTGCGTTTCGGTTGAATTTTTAAAAATAAATTCATAAAAACCGGCAAAATACTCGGAATATTTATTCCGCGAAAGAATTCAGATAAGTCGAACGTTTCACCAATATACAGTTCTCCCCCATTTATTCGCATAGCCTAGGGTTGAGCTTCTTTAATTTCCTGATCCACTTCTTCGGAAACATATTTTGTGAAGGAAGCTAATAACTGGCCTGAAATCGGATTCTAAAGGAAGAAGAAATCTGCCCGAATAAAAAAAGGTGGAAAAAGGAGTATATTAGATAAAGAACGAGACAGATAATAAGGATGTAGCTCTTTATTAATACCTTCTGGCGCAAGATATATCGATTGAGAGGTGAAACGCGATACCAAATCGCTTCTGGAAATGAAGAGTATCGATAATCACTATTGGTCTTCAGTTTTATAACACTTCCCTCTTTTTGTAACGGATTGCTGTTAGTGAAGCGTGAATTTTACCTTGGTATTTTGCTACGGAAAAGTGCGTTAAAGTGCTGATTAATAGGGGAATATTCGTCATTAAAGAGTTATGAAAGTTGTATTTTGTAATAGCTGTTTTAAAATTAAGTATATAAAAGAAAATTGATAATTTCAGTTGTGTGTTAAATGAACTGTGGTGTAATTTTATTTCAGCATAACGTTTTTTAGCCAAGCTCAACTTATAATTCCAATTAAGTTAATTTTGTTTAAATCAATAAATTTAAGGCCGTGTATAAAATGAGTGCTATATTACGATGGATGTAGTAAAATGTTGATCTAATTAAAGAGTTTCAGGTGAGTACTTATAAACTTTCCTCGGAAATATTCTACTATGAATAATCGAGTGGTTGGCAACAAAAGGTGGTCCGCATTATTACGGGTATAAGAAGTTGTTTTTCTTATAAGAATCCAAAAGAAATTAACATATATATATATAATAAACAGTCAAACTTGCAAAATATTAAAAATCAAACATACAAAACATTAAAACGCAAAGTAACAGAAATGCAGACCAGCAAAACGCAAAAAGGTCAAAAATGCAGACAAACAAAAAGCCAAAATACCGGGGTATAAAAATAGTCAAACAGAAACCAGAAAGCAGAACTGTCCATGTATGCGCGCTGAAGCTGCAGGCATAGTATGGATAGCAATATAATTCAATATTACAAAACAAAACAAAGATAAATTTAGGAATTTAAACTTAAGAATACCAAGAAAATTTCGAAAAAAAGAAGTGTTGATGGATCAGAGAGGAGCCTGACCCAGTCAACACAATATGGTGTTTTCTGCGTGTGGGCTGCAGCTCAGCAAAAGTAACCCACATACCATAATGGCTTATTTTAGAGACTTTCCTGTTGTCTATCAATTTTTTTTATGTACTAATTATAATAGCACTTATAATTCATTCAAAGACTGGATTTGAATTCTATCTTTTCGGTTTCCGGTTCTGAAAAACCGATTCGGAATCGGAATTCTTGTTCCGAATTCTCAACTGTGATGTATAATATGATTTTTGGGCGCTATGAATAGCATTTTCTGGCTGTCCTCATGTAGGTTGCGGCGGGTTGTTGTCGAGCTGTGATTTATTAATGTGGGTAAGTCTGTATTCTCTTCTATAGTTTTGTATTGTACTTGTCTCTGGTGTGTGTCCTTGGATGTCCCCGGTTTTGATTTTCTAATTTTTCCCTTCTGCTTGGTGTTTGTGGGCTACTTTTGGTGAACTGCAGCCCACACGCAGAAAACACCATATTGTGTTGACTAGGTCAGGCTCCTCCCCTGATGACGCCCTTATCCACCAACACTTCTTCATTTTTTTCGAAATTTTCTTGGTATTCTTAAGTTTAAATTCCCATATCTCCATATACAGGGTGATTATAATTGAAGTTCAACTTTCAAAAAGCTGTAAAAAAAGAACCACTTCTCAGAATGACCTGAAATTTGAACTGAATATACTCGAAGAAGGGGGAAATGGTATGGCATATGAAAAACAAATAGTTCCAAATTTTAGCAATAGATGGCGCTTTAAGCGCCATAATATGCAAAATAAAAGACGTGTCATGCGCACGACACATTGCATTTGTTATAAAAACGCGGGGTACGCGTTTTCCTCATATTGCGTCTGAGAAGCTCGTCATGACTCTCTCAATGAAGGATCGCGCTCTGCTTGTGAAGCTCTTTTACAAGAACGGTAGCTCTGAAGAAATTCCGGACAGTAAAGGATATGAAAAAAGGCTGTGGTCCGATGTCTGCCAAGGGTATGGAGAAAATGATTAAGAAATTCGAAGAGACAGGTTCTTTTGAAGTGAAATCTGGCAGAGAGAGGAAACCAATTGCTTCGACGTCAGTAGAAGATGTGGCCATAGCATTCCAGGAAGAGACGAGCGGTGTGTGCAAACGCGCAGTGCATGGGGAATTGCCCGAACTTTGGACATGCCTGTGAGCATGGTGATAAAATTGTACGAAACATCCTACATTGCTATCCATATAAAATTACCCATGTTCAAGAGTTGCTTCCTGCTGACCTGCCAGTAAGAAAAACTTTTGCTCTAGAATTTCTTGCTCGCATGGAAGTGGACAATGAATGGCCATAGAACATTTTGTGGACAGACGAAGCCCATTTCCATCTCCAAGGACATGTCAATACTCAGAATTGCAGAATATGGGCAACGGAAAATCCGTTCGCACATGAACCAGTACCTCTTCAGTCTATAAAGGTAACTGTGTGGTGTGGGTTGACGCCATCGTTTATCGTAGGACCATTTTTTTCGAGAAGATGGGTCGTGCAGGTCCTGTTACCTGTACCGTCAATGGTAAGCGCTATGAGAGTCTTTTGCGCAACCACGTCATTCCAACACTTCAACAGCGTGCATGTGTGGGTAGCATCATTTTTATGCAAGATGGCGCTCCTCCGCACATTGCAAAGCCAGTGAAGCAGCTGCTCAAGAGGCATTTCGGAAATGATAGAATTATCAGCCGTCATTTTCCAACAGCCTGGGCGTCAAGATCACCTGATCTTAATCCTTGTGACTTCTGGCTGTGGGGTTACCTGAAAAATGTTGTGTTCAGTGGTCTGATTCCAGCATTCTTAGATGAATTGAAGACACGCATTACGCAACAGATTCACAATGTGACACCTGAGACACTCCGATCTGTGGAACATGCTGTTTTTCGGTTTCAACTTGTGGCAGCAAACAGTGGACAGCATATTGAACATGTCCTGCGCAAGAGTGGCGATAATTAACAACCGATTTCATTGTTGTTTTCTATGCGGTATTTGGCCTCAAGACAATTAAAAACCGATTTCATTGTCGCTTTTTATGCGGTTTTTGGCCTCAGGACAATTAAAAACTGATTTCCCCATCCAATGTGGTACGACCTTGTCGCGGTGGATGGGCTTTCCACTAACAGTGCCACAACTGTTGAATGGCTTGAAAGTCATTTTTTCAGTAAAAAACCGATAGTCATACACATTGAACAGTACAGTTGGTTTAACGTGTAACTCACGCCATAGCCATCGTATTGCGATTCAAATGTCACTTGTAGCCGAGTCCATTTACGTTATGACGCTTAAAGCGCCACCTATTGCTAAAATTTGGAACTGATTTTTTCTTATGTCAAACCATTTCCCCCTTCGAGTATATTCAGTTCAAATTTCATATATCGAGTATATTCAGTATATTCAGATCATATTACTTGCCAAATATTCGATTACTCTTTGATTTAAAAAAACAAATCTCACATTTATTTACCATTTCAAAAGCTTTTCTTGCATCTTTTTCTCAAGTACTTCTCATAACGAGAGAATAAATTAGATTTTACCTAACAAATAGATTTAAGTGCCGAAAAACGAAACCAAATATTCGAAAATTGTACTTGCTGCAATTGAAACATAATTACAAATGCATTAAACATACGGGTATGGTTCGAATAGAAAGGTTTTGTAGAATTTTGAATATCAATCAACTTTTGCTTGTGTATAGTGAAGTATGGACACTATTATTTATTACTTTTGATTAAATTTTCTTAAATTCTATTTGATTCTATCTCAGCTTTAGCAATTCCCAAACCTATAAGAATCGAAGGTAGAGATTCTCTGTCCCCCTCGCCTTATTATGCCTAAACTAATTTTAAATACTTTTAAGCATTTAATTTTCACAAGAAGCAAAAAGTGTACACATTATTCTGTTTTTCAACACGACGTCTCAAACAAATTACACAAAAGAAGCGACCGTGCAACAACTCACGCTTCATTCCAATCAAAATAAAAATGAAATCCACATCTCCCAGTCGAGTTTTCAGTTTTTCCTTCTTGAAAAAAGCAATCTTTTTTGGGCTGGGAATTTGCATAACCTTGTTTAGAAGCGAGCAAAAAAAGAGACTCGAGTCGACAATCAAGCTGCTTCACAGCGAGGGGTGTAAAGAACAAAGAGATTAATGAAGTAGGGTGTTTCCGAGAAGCTTTTCAAAGTCACTAGTGAAATGCATCTAAACTTCATTACCTGGATTTGTATGACTGCTGAAGTGAAAGAAAATATTGACTCACTCGAAAGCGAAGCTACGAATGAGCTCATTCACAAACAATTTCGTCTCGAATGAATGAAAATAAATTTATTTCCACACATATTTTGCTATATATATATATATATATATATATGAATGTATGAGTATGTATACAAACGGATGTTTTCAAAACTGCAGAAATTTTCATGAGATATAGATAGATATTTTTTCCATGAATTGTTGCGAGTTCCGTTAAAATTGTTGCCACAGAGTTGCTGATGGTGTTGATACAGAATAGTGTGACGACTTTATTTACAATCTTGTATTGGTGTACAACTTTTAGTGCTTTCTTAGTCCAATGATTTCTTCTGAATCTGCACTCCCAAATTTATTATACTCGAAATTACTTGCGAAATTCCTCAGACCTGTTTTTCTGCCAAAGAAATGTTAACGTGCACGCTTTTATGCCTCATTGATTTATCATATGAATTAGCACGTGTATGTATGTTATGTATGCACGTGTATGTATGTATGTTCCTCGGATTTATTTTGCGTTGATTGTACAGCTATTTTATCCCGTTTACAATGCCGTTTCATTGTACTGTTTATTTTATATTGTACATATCTTTGTAAAGGGAAACACATTCTTTTTCCCAATAGTGTTCGCGATATCTCTTCAGTGTTCTGCATTTCTTGTGAGGTGTTTTCTTGATTAATAAATACCCCACTTCTACAAATCCGAGCTCTGTGGCAAAATCAGCTGTAAATGCATCCGGTATCGTCTTCATCGGGTGGTTAAAATCAAGATACATATACCTTATTAATACCTATGTTGTATGTAGGAATACAGAGTGTTACCAAAACTTGAAAAACTAACCCTCCTGGTGGCTTATCTTATCGTCGAAGACTATCCTGTACTGTCCAGCCTCTGTTGCAAAAACCTGTTCCCAACTGTCACCAATTCTGGGAAAGGGACAATTTGTTTTTCCTACTTGGATCTTTATTTCCCTTGGAGTAATAGCGTAGTTATGTCCCGACGAGATATCTCGTCCATAGCAAAATTGACCAGACCTTGGACAACATATCTCATGGAGACACTTGAAGGTTGGTAGGGAGCACAAAATTAAACCGTATCCCCATACAGGTGTATCTCTGTACGAACACCTGGATTTTAAAGGGTGTTGGCGCTGTTCGGGAACGTGGTAGAAAATCAGTTTATATGGCAATCCATGTGTAGACGCTGTCAGTTGATGATCCCTACTCTGATTACCTAATGTAAACTGGTGGTGGTCCCTACACTTAGCTACCAACACAATCACACACACCCGTGTCAAGTTTTATGAGGCACTGTGTCAGTTTAAATAAGTGTGGTTGGGATGAATAGAGCATATTACACGCACCAAGTACTCTTAGCTACTGTAAAACTGTTGGTGGTCATAACTCTGATTAGGTACTGTGAAACTGTACAATTACTGTCAAACTGTAAAATTGGAGTAAATCAACAGGTTGTTCACGTACTTGCTGCTTTTCATTTATGTACCTTTTTGTACATCTAGCACATCCGTTATCTGATGGACATACTTCCCTGTATGGAATGTTTAAATGGTTTGTTCGATGCGTCCTTTTAAAGTTATAAATAAGTTTTGAAGAGCCCTATAGTTTATCTTAAATGTTCACTCGTTTAAAAGGTGTATGATCTCCTATTTAAATAACTTGAAAATATGTGTGCCGATCAGATGTATAGAATCTTAAAAATAGTCAGTTCTTGAAATAGAATATACAATAACAGTTCTTAGTTTTTCTAGGCAGGATTATTGCAATGATAGAAAGGGCTTACAATTGAAAATTTGTCATTGTTAAAACAAATAGAAAACGGCCATTAAAAAGAGGAAACTATTTTGCAATACCGAGTTTAAAGTTAGAAAGAATACGATAGGTATAAACTTAGGCATTTGTCAATAACATGATTATGCAATCCTGTTCGCATCACGGTACGAATCATACTTCAAAAGATCAGAGCCGGGCAATTTCTAAATCCTCCAAACGCAAGTGTTGTCTGGATTGATCATTATAGAAAGATGAATACGTCTGAATGGATTATCTCAAAAGCTTAGTTCCCAGACGCTTTAACATAAATATTTAGATTTCAACTATTTGATAACGTGTATGTCGTAGCTTCTTTTAAAAGAATACTCGAAGCTATTAATTAAATATAATCTATCTGTCCCGTTTATTGAAAATAAAGTATTTATTTAGACATTTTGAATACCCTGCATTCAAATAAATGCGATTAATGGAAATATGTTATTTATTCTCATTAAAAGTAATGCAATTTAACTGAGAAGTGACTTGTACATGTGGAAATTGGGTACATAAGGGTAAAAGGTCGAAGGATTCACACTAATTTATCGTTGTGCAAAACTGTTTTGAACAGTACTTTTGTAAAATCCAGTTTAAGCTTCGAACACATCGCTGATTATTCCTGTCTTCCTCTTTTTATTTTAGCATAGATCTTCACAAAAAAAATTGCCCATTGCGCTAGCAACCTGCGAGCTGTAGGTGGAACAGTTTCGATTCTTCCCTGGGTATATTTCTCTTTTCTGTGTCAGTAAGACTTTCAATGTGTGTGTATGTCTTTTACTTGACGTTGACTGCCTTTGTTTGGCGAAGCATGGTAAAATTGGGCCCTTGGGTCATAAAACCAATCAACTTCACAAAAACATATACACAAATGTTTTCCAACAACAAAATTATATTTTATCTGTCTGGAGGGATTACTAGACCCACCATTCTGTTCATAACAAATTCGTTAGGCACAAGAAACTCAGTGTTATTGAATTCTTTTTTACGAGTATATCGCCTACAAACAGTCTTTTTTGTAATAGGTCCATAGCCCTGAGCTTTAAGCCACACTATAGGCTAGATGACGGTGTCCAAGACAAAAATTAACTACCTATCTTAATGGAAATGACTGTTTCAAATCTAATTGCTACTTTGTTCATTCTTTCCATCCTGCAGTGAGAAATGGGTTGATGCGAAAATATGTTTTGGACCGAAAAACCTTTTTCCAAAATTCAATCTTGATTCCGAAAAGTTGTCATTTAGCATCGTATCGTGTCAATGTGTACGAATTAAATTTTCAATTTAATTAGTTGAAAATTCTTAATTTATAAATTTTATTCATTGCTTTAAAATTAAAATTAGTTTTTTATTAGTAACAAAGTGGAGCAATTGTAGCAACAATACACATGTACATTAGATCCGGATCGATAAATGGATTTCTTGTCAAAGTTTGATACAAAATTTAATTTTTTTTTAATTTTAGCATAAGTATACAAAATATTTTTAAAATTACTTTATATGTAACCCTTTTACCTACTGATTAATTTTAAATATCCAATTGTTCGACTAAACAGATTCTTTAATATTATATGAATTATATTCCATGAATATTGAATGTTGAGATTGGCTTGACATTTCACTCCATGTATTTACTTGAATCTGGTATATTTTCTGACATGTGCATAGTTACCCAGACGAATCGACTAGAAACCAGTTTCATTTGCGACAAGCAAATGAATGGTAATTATCAGCGCAAGATCAGGCTTATTTAATGATATCTAAAAGGACAACAATTTCGCTATTCATGCAAAGCGGGAATATGTTAACGAATTAATTAGGGTCGTATTGAGATGACCCAGATTCAAATAACAAGCTTAACTAGTAGTACCTCTAAAATCCATAGCATAAGGCTTATGGGTTTTATAGAAATGCCATTGACTGCAAGAAGTTTTCCATAGCAAAGACGCGAATTACATAGGGACATGTGCGTGTGAATGCATCACTAAATATATGAAAAAACTATTTGTCTGCATCAAATAGAAAACTCCAAACTAGGCATGCTTACTTTAGACCCCAAACTCTTCCCAAAGTTTTAGAATTCATTTAATCTTATATAGTTTTTAAGTTTTATGTGTTAAGAAATAAATTCATCTCGTCATGACTCATTAAGTTTATATAAAATGGGTAGTACTCTATGTCCAAAATACGTGCCATATTTAACATTTGAATTTGTTCCGAAATATTTGTCACATTTGTAAAAAGATTGGAAAAAAGGTTTAATTGACAAATTAAAAGGTTTATTTTCTATTATGGTAAAGTATTACATACTAATACATTGTTTGGCTTTTAATATAGCGTCAGGATTACAATTAATATTACATGGAAGGCGATTTTCACGCCTCAGTTTTTTTTCTTAATATGCAAAATTCTCGAGGCATTATACTTCCAGATGACATCATTCCGCTTAAATACATGTTTGCGATGTTAAGAAACTAACTTTTTTTCCTCGAACATCTAAGGCGTTCAATTTTTCGATTTTTACCAGACTTTGTTTAGAGTAAAAAAGAGGATCAAAAGGCATTCCTTATGTTGCTTTCTACAGTTAACAAGTTTTCTTCTCGTTGATACAATTCACTTCAAATTTGAAGAAAACCTATAAATGTTCGATCTAAAAATGTAATATTTAATTTGAGATAGAAAGAGTAACATAAAACAAGCATTTTACTACGCCAGTTGGTAAACCTTAGAAATCATTTCCATTATTTAACATATAGTCAGTTTAGAGTACAAACTCACAGATGATATTTTTTCGGAGACATTGAATATTTATTTTCATGATGATGAGAAATAAATTTTCATATTCTAATGTGTTTAAAATCTATATAACACTATCAAAATACTCATAATTTTTATTTTTTACTTAAAACTAATAGTCAGTGTCCCCATACTGTGACTAGTTGGAAATCAACAAATAATACGAAATGGACGATTTGCAGCATAGTGGGTTGGGATGGGTCAAGAAGCCAGTGATTGAATATGGGACTGAGTGTACTTGCTGGCATTGGTCTGAGCATTGGGTATGGAGCAACTGACAAAGGAAAATTGGAATCTTTCGGGGAGCTGTTAAAAATACTGAGAGGGGATTACGGGAGAAAAATGACCTTCTCGACAAACCAAAGTGAAAACTAAAAAGTAATTAATGGCCCTGTAGCTTTGTCCTCATATCAGCGTGCACTGCATCAGCGACACTCCAGAGGCCAATATGACAAAGACTCTTCGGTGATTACCACTCTCTTGAACTTTCCACCTATACATATTTGACACCTCCCCATACCTGTCTACAATCATGATGCTACCTCCACACCAATACCACATATTGCATGAAATATTCACAAACGTATTGCTTGTATAAGTGTCGAATTTGAATCAAATTTGCATACGGCATCTTATTCAATATAATGACAATCTGCAATCATATGCATAATTGTACATGGTTAAATAAATTAATATCTACATTTTCAAACGCATTGTATATCTCTATAACAGTTAGTCTTTAATTAGCTGTACAGTAAACAATTTTTTGTCAGCTAATGAGCTTTTGCTCTTTGCTGCTGATGTAGTCCTTCAAGATAATTAATACACATTGAGAAGCATGAATAGAAACAGCATAATTACTAAAAATAACGCATGCTTAAAGCATTAAAGCAATCCTAACTGGTCTTGTATTGTACCACAATTAGCAAATGCTTTATCATTCTACAACAACCATCATCAAGTTTCGTCAGAAGTAAAGGTACATCCACTCCTACAATTCCCAGCAAAAAAAAACAACAATAATTTTTGCTGAAGAGGATTTTTCGGGAAAAGTTTCTTTTCCTCCAACAAATGACCACCTGAAATGGCAGATTTCCTAAATTGTAAAACAGTTACAACCGGCTTATAGCTCCCGGCTCTACTCCACTCTCGCTTATTGAATGGTTTACAGTCTACCTCCCGGCTCGCTCAACCACATCGGAAACATCTTCTGCGCAGGTTCGGGCACTTAAGCAACGTCCAGACAACTATTCGGAAGTTGAAATAACTACTGCCCGCTTCCAGCATTGATCCTTAAAATGCGCATTCTTAAGTGTTCCGCTCTAGCACTCGACACTCGAGGGCATTATGTGTTATATTTCCCAGCATCGCATAACGGAACCGATGTAAGGAAGTTCAAAACAATTCGGTGCGTGAAGTTGAATTTTATTATACTGGAGAAACCTGTGCATATGAATATGGATAACGAATTTCAGCGAAATTGCATTGGGATTCAATGGGTGAATTGCTTTAGGAAACTGAATATATTTGCCCATCTATGCTCTTTCCTATATCTGTATAATGCATAATTTCCATCTATGCAATATGTATCTGTATATTTCATAATTTCCATCTATGCAGTACATAACTGTATATTGCATAATTTCTCTATTTACAAATCCAATCAAGTCATTCAATGAATAGGCATTCCCATGGATTGATAGACCAATAATATGTAGTTGATATACATATTATCGGTCTATCAATCCATGCATATATAATGCTAAAATTGATAGCTTTTAATTGTTTCGAAGTTTCTTGTTTATATTCTACCATGACTTTCAAAAGAAAGTTTAATTTTCATACTCATTTCCTATTATATACATTGTAAAGTTGTTGACCTCTTGTGATAGACAATTCTTACTCTCTGTCATGTTGATCAATCGGGTTGGTAATCAGAGAACTGGCTTCCAGATCGAAAGTTTCCTGGTTCGAATTTGTGGTAATGCATGGATGTATGTCCGACTGGAGTGAGTGTGTGGCCTGTATAAACGGGCTGTGCATTGAATGTATGGTATGTGTGTGTGGTGTAATGCCAAGTGGTTCACAATTCCACCCTTATAGTGGCATGACCAATGTTTAATTGTCTGGGCAGTGGAAGATAAACAAATATCAGTAATTGGAGACTGTTTGAATTAACACTTGATTGTAATTTCTAAGACTGTCCATTTTCGTGAAAACTAAGTTAAGACTGATTTTTGCACGCAGATCAGTATTTCAAAATGGTAAGATTTATTTCCCGTTTCCGTTCTTCGTTTCGAAGTTCTCTATGAAATTTTTGTATTGATTGAATGAATGATTCACCAAATGATTGAAATAAAACAATAATTTTCACTAAATGATATACCTACAGACAGATAAATTTAGAAATAAAGACAAAATAGCTTATTTCAATTGTATACTTGGTACAAATGCATGCACATGCTATATAAAATGTGTAGAAATAAATATTTTCAAAGTATTGGCTTCTTTAAAACACAACAAAAACAAAGCGGTAATTATTATTTAACTATGTACATATTTTGAGTTTGATCACTGAAATTCTCTCATTGCTCAGGGGTCTCAGTGGCTCAATGTATTTACATCTGCTGCTCTAGCAACCCACGAGTTATAGGCGACAGAGGTTCGATTCCTCCTGGATGCATTTCTCTTTCTTCTATGAAACACTTTCCTTGTGTGTATGTCCAATTACTTGAAGCTGTTTGGTGCAGTTTGGCCAAATATGGATCTTTCGCTAAAAATCCCAAGACACCTCAATTCTAAATGAATTTGCTAAGAAATCAAGAAAAGGACGTCCTTTTTATTTCAAGACTAGCCTACAGAAATCTGGATTCTAACTCTTGGAACGGTTTATCTGACATTTTTATGTGTTATATTAATTGTTTAATCATTGCATAACTACTAGGTTACTTGTTTTGTAATTGACAAAAATTGTACGAGAATCTTTAGTTTAATCATCTTTCAGATTCATTGGTGATTTCTTGAAAACAAAAATTAATTTCCATTTAATTTCGAATTCAGTCATAGGAAAATATTGAATCGGCGTTTGAATTTTACGGAATCACACGCTCTCTCGCACAACAAAATCCCTCTAAAACCCAACGCTCCGTATGATTGGCGATTTTGTTTCCTTACCACAACATCTTAAGTCTTAACCAGAAGAGGAATATGCCCTCGGAAGGCGAACGGAAGAAAGGCACACATCCTCTTCTCTTCCCGCTTTCCTAGAAATCCTTAACTGCAGTAGTCAATTCCCATGACAGGAAAGTATCACCCCTACACCCCCCGGGGTTAGATGCGTGAACTCGTCTCGTTTTCTTTCAAAGAAATTGCCGGATTACGCATCGCCCATAATGCATCAAATGCCAGCGAAAGGATAGGAGGGTCGAAAAAACTGCGAGAAAAAAAGAGCTGAGGGCATTAGGGACTGAAAATATAAAAAGAGGTAGAAATGAATTTGTAAAAAAAATGTGAAATGCGATTTAAAGAAGTACCAGAGAAGGGGGATATGATAAATAATGCACGTTTTTTTTCGTTTAGCAGCCTTCCCAATGTGCCAATGTGGGGGATTGAGACACTTTTATGGATTTTTTATTAATTTCTGTTTCTCTTTTTAGGTTCGGTTTGTTTACGAAAGAAGTGTGTGTGTTTGAAAGCAGCTTTGAATTTAATAATGCTTTGAAATTGGATTATGGGGAGCGTTTCATATATATTTTATTTCAAAATGTTAATTTATAATGCACAGTTTCATATATTCACCACACTTCTTTTTCAAAGAAATAAAACACTAGATCTTTTTTCAGTTTACTTTTGAGTCACACTGTAGTACGAAATATTTCAACTTTGAGAAAAAGATATCAACAAAATTATTTTTTAAAGAAATGGACGCCTCAGTTAATTATGATAATTTGTTCACAATTTTAGAGTATGTGGAAAGATGCGTGTCATTCTTAAATAAAAATATGTGCAAATCCCCATCAAATATGTTATTCATTCTTCAGACATTCGATAACAATGATTGGTACTTGACTGTAATGCCTGTTTAAGTCTAATGAGCACGTGTTATTCGATGATCAAAATATATATGTATTGCTTTTTCATAATTTTATTTTGATAGTTAAGAAACTGGATGGGAAGAACCGGACATTGAATAACTGTTAACTACACGTTGTTTAGAAACCCAGAAAGTTTTATATTCCCTTGGAAAGACTTTAAAGCATTTGAGCAATGATAAATTACCGAATATTTAATATAGTTGAGGTGTAGCAATTGCGTGACTACTAAAGTCCCCACGCACCACATTATTCTATTCCCCAATTCTTTTTTCCCTACCATGACATTTTTTGCTTGAAGTTGTGTCTTGTGTTTGGCGCAGTTTGGCCAAATATGGCCCTTGCGTCCTAAACCTCGAAATGACAAATCCCGGATTCTTTGTTTCTTTCTGTTGGATTTTATAAAAGGCAAAGTACATGCCGAAAAAATAATCACTAATCCTGTACTTAGATAAATTACGATACAGGATTGTGCATGACATAAACACAATATGATACCATTGAGAGAAAAGTAGTGTTCTATTTAGTATTCTGTGAACAGATGAAGAGGTAAAAAGTTTACAAATAGGATGCCCAATTCGAAAATTTCAGAAATTTATGTAAGTCAAATGGTTTAAATTGTTATTTTCTGTTGAGTTTCTTAATCCGATTGTCAGATTAATCAGACATTATGTACAGTTTGATGTAATACGTAATAAAATTTATGTACGAATAATCATGAGCGTAATACCTACTTCATAAGGTGTGACTGTTTTTGAATTTCGGTGTGTATAGGTAAATTGTATATTATCTTAACATAGTGCCTATTGTGGCAAATAAATAGTTGAACAAATAGTTGAATGTAAAATTTTAAATATCGCAATGTCAACACAAACATGAATGCAACGAAAGATTGTAGTAAAATTCCATCCTTTTCACTTGACTATAGCTATACCATTTAACCCAAAAGCATTAAAGGACAGCTCCTTGCTCAACTGTCATAAGTTGATCAATATGCTCTAGACATATTGTAAGGCTCTCGCTAAGTGCAAACGAATGCCAATTGTACATGAATCTGCCAAACACACCCAGACACTATGAAAGTGAATTCTGGACTTTATTTGATTCATAAAACTCTTATTTTTAAAATACTTGACGAAAAATGGCAATACATTTTTAACCAGAAATAAAATTTTCTGAGAGTTGGCTTACAAGTGAAGACTCTAAGTCAGAAAATGTCATTCTGAGGAAAGGAAGGGAACAAATTATACTCCTTATGTTAAAATTACTAAGCGGGTTTTTCTAGAATAAATCTATCTTTTATGCATGGACTTGGTGGACTTCACCAGGCTAATAATCAACATATTCTGTTCCAGAAAAGATAACAAACTTTTATCTTGAAAATTATGACTTAGTGTGTTTCACTTGTAAGTCGAATAAATATGTAGCTATAAATAAAAAATACTCCTTTGGGTATCACAACCATGAAGAACTTCCTTGTGACGTTTTCTACGTTTTATCTCAACATTTCTACATGCATAGTTAACACATATTACATATTCCTGAATTTTATTTCCCTAGAACTATCTTTAAATATTCGTTATGCAAATGAACAGATACATAAACATTAGAAATGAATCAGTTTGAATATTTTGAGGTATCTAACATGTTGTACGAAACTACTTCAACCAAAAGACATATTTCACTGTTTTATTGTAGAGTATATTTACACTTCAGAGGCCATATACTTTTAACATTTGTAAAGTAATACCACTATTGAAAAAGACTAACATTTTGAATGAGTATTTTATAATATTTAGTGTAAGGCTATATTGCGTCACTCAAATGTTACCATTGTCACTCACTGCATAGTGTATCCAATTTGATACTGCTACAAAGACAATTTTAAAGGTAAATGTGTGTAGCTCCAAAACAGGCACTCTCACTCTTAGTTTAATAACCGTTATGTCTGTTTTACGCTGAGAAATTTTAAGTTACTTAATGTGTTGAAATATACATATTAAAACAGAGTTCACACTTTGTAATTACGTGATATCATTTCTGCTTGACGTGAGATTACTGCAAATCTAGTTAATTTTAAATCTGGCTCTCAAGATTAGTGTTGAAATAAATTTAATATTCAAATAATGATAGACATAATTTGATTGCTCAAAAATTTGACGAATTTCTATTGCTTATTTGTTTCTTAGGACAATTTCCCAACAAATTGGAAAGACATTTTCACGGAAGTTTCCCAAAGTACATTCGATTCCAAAGATAATTTTGATATATTTCAGACAATAAACATTATTTATAAAAACAATTTTACAATGATTTATTTCATTTAATTGCACATTATTATTTCTGCATTCTAAATTTATTCATTTTGAGAGAATTATGTGTTTTAAATTAGTGTATTTTAATAATTGTTAAATTCAATGTAATAAAAACAGATTGAAATTACATTAGTTTATTCTGGAATAATGACACAAAGTTTAAAATAATCCGTAAATCTTAAGCAGTGTTACTTATTATATAAATGTATAGGTTTTAATATTTCTGATTTCATAAAGTAGATTTATCCATTTGTAAATCAAAAGTAACTTTTCCAGTGTATTTCTTTAAAGTTTATATATTCCTTTACTCAAAATAGTATTGTAATTCATATTTATTTATACAGAAAGTTGTCATCTTCCAACATTTGGCATGATTTGTTACGTAAAGATGTAAATCTACTAAAACAATCAAGAACATTTAAACTTAACATGGTATATTTTATTATGTTAATGGGAATAACTTGAAGCCTATTTTCACACAATTATGCAAGTTTGCTCTGTTTCATACTAAGGACACTTCAATTATTTATTGCTTTTTGGTTCCATTACAATTTACTTTATTTTAAAGAATATAATGAATGAAATAATTTTGAAGATGTAAAATAAATATTTGCGACACAAATAAATAAGACAAACTTATAAATAAAAATATTATAAACTAACAGAATTACCCGGCTTTGCTCAGGTTGAATCGGTTAAATGTTGATTGAAAAGTGATCAGAATAATCACTTCTCTTTCATAGAGAAATGTAAGCATCATTTTAGTGTATGGAAAATAATTTTTTAACATCGTTTTTACTTTTTCATAACTTCAACAATTTATTTTGGACACAAATATGTATACATGATATATCCATCCATATAATCCATTTCATATTCATTCATATAATCCATTTCATATTCATTCATATAATCCATTTCATATTCATTCATATAATCCATTTCATATTCATTCATATAATCCATTTCATATTCATTCATATGATCCATTTCATATTCATCGCCATTTGTAAGACAGTATAAAAGTTTTTTCCTAGGTGGTTATATACATATATATATATATATATACTACAGAAGTCGATTTTGAGTTTTGGAGTGATAAGGAATATCCTCGTACGTTCATTTTCAGTAAAAATGGCAAATTTTCGACGTAGTCTTGCACTTAGTTTTCCTATGAATATGTTTTACTTGTGGCATTCTAGCACCTGGTATGCGATGTTTTCGAATTTCATCATCAATATTAGAAGATGGTAAATTAAATTGTTACAGCATTCGTCATTAATTTATTTTGGAACAAACATATTTTTTCTTGAAAATTCCATTCAGCGGCACGTGGACTAACGGTAGGTAGATAGGTAGGTATTTAATTAACATTGCACTGGAACAAAACAACGGGCTATTGGCGACGGTCCGGGATCATCCCCCGAAGCGAAAGTTCCGAGGACAACACCACATGGAATAACGGAGCTTGTGTTTAAAAATAAATGTCATGGGTGTAGACAAAGCAAACTCAATCGATTACAATTTTTCAAAGAACAGAAGATCGATTTTACAGTCTTTTTTTAAAAAAAATCCACTGCTTTCAACGAAAATTTCACATGTATCGAAGTTGCGTAAGAAGAGCTACAAATTATAGAGTAAGCAATATCGACCTTCTGTCACTTCAGACAAAAAATTTCAATTTTTCAAAATTCCTCACTCCGATATTATTCCAAGATCAGCAAAGTCTTATTTAAAATTATCTTTACTCCAACAGACATTCAGTTTTAAATCGAATATTTGTGGTACTTTTTTAAGTTCAGAGATTCAGTTTCTAAATAGAAACCACGGACCTATTTAGAATGATAAATGTAGTTACTTGACTATGGAGTAATCTTACAATACCTCCTATGAAACATGAAAAACGAATGTAAATTTAATTGATTTTAATCGTCTTGTAATGAAAATCGAAGTCGAAATTTTGAATTATATTTCTACAACGTATGACTACTGGTTTTAATTTAACGTAACCCATCTTAATTTAAAGTGATTTTTTAAACTTTACTGGTCATTTCAAATACTAAATTCTACACCTTACTTAAAAAATGTTTTTTTTTTATTTTATTTCTTTTTATGAAAGAGCATTAAGCAAACCATTACGTATTCAACCAAAGACAAAGAAAGTTGGTTGAAATATACATATACTGCCAAGAAATTACCCATGTCTTGTGATATTTTGCAGAAAATAAATAATTCATTAAAATTTAAATCCTAAATAATATATCTGCAAAAGGTAAAATACTGGAACATATAAATACAAACAGAAACGAAATTCCTGTCATTCTAAAGTAAGAAGTTACGCACCTTATTTGAAAAGATTTTGTTTTGTATATTTTATTTATTTTTATGAAACAGAATTCTACAAACCATTACTTATTCAATCTACGATTGAAGGAAAGTTGGTCGAAATATACATATACTGCCAAGAAATTACCCTGTCTGATATTTTGCAGGAAATAAATAAATCATTAAAATTTACCTCATAAATATATTTGTAATATGTAAAGTATTTGAACAAATAAATACAAACAGAAACGAAATTCCCATCCTCGAAAAAAAATGTAGAATTCTGAAAAAGAAAGATATGCGTAAACGTGTCGAATTTCGACTTCCTGAATATATTCTGAAAGAGAACAATCCGACAAAATACTTTTGAACAATTTCTATAAAGACAATAACGATGTATTTACAAAAAGAACACATATTTACAATACTTGGAAATGCTTAAATATGAAAACCACATTTCTGTCTTAACTCAAATGCACAAACACGGAATTCTAAATATAATTTATAAAATAAAATATTGATTCTAGATTCGTTGCCAGATACTGAAATGCAAAATTCCTCCTTTATGATCAATGAGTTTTTGTTTTTGCTTTTCGCGTTCCATTACAAAATGCAAGTTGTGTAAAATTAAGTATTTCAAATATCCATTTTTCATCATTCAAATATTATTAAATTATTTTTATTGTGAAAAGAAATAAAAAATCAGTTCAAGCATAATTATAAATTTAAATTATTTAAATATAACGTTTCTGAAAAAAATTATTTTTCGAGCAATACTGACTGGTAAAACAATTTTATTAGAAAATTTGATTTTCGATCCATTCTGTTAAAACAAACTGAGTTGCGTACCGCAATCGTTTTATGCTCAATGGTTTTCCTATGGCAATTTTGAATTCATTTAGCCCCCTCTGCGCATCTAGGTTAAAGAGAACGGGGGTTAATATTTTGCTTGAACAACTCGCAGGTTTTCAAAGTATAAGTGTACCAAATTTAGTGTGGATTGGTCAAACGGTGTAGATTTGTATAAAGAATCTACATACACACATCCATTTTTATATGTAGATAGATTAATTTTACATTTTTTAAGTTACAGTTACTCCTGCTGTAAGACAAAGTTTATACTAAAGTGACTATTACAGAAGTCGATTTTTAGTTTAGGAGCGATTACGAATTCATTTTCAGTAAGTTCATTTTCAGTAAAATGACGAACTTTCGACGTATAGTTTTGCAAGGATGAGATGTTTTCGAATTTCATCATCATTACGAGGGTATGGTAAATTAAATTGTTACGGTATACGTTATTTATTTATTTTGAAGTAAATATATTTTTTCAACGACATTCCACTCAGCGGCACATGAAATAATGGAGCTTATTTTAGAAGAAAATGTCATCCGTGTAGACAAAGCAAACTTAGTGTATTGCAATTTTTCAAAAAAATAGAAGGTGGATTTTACAGCGTAGTCCTAAAGGTGACTGAATGTCCCTCGAAGCCCGAATTTTAAAATTTAATTTAGAAAATTTTTTAATTAACATTTTGTGCTGCGCGCGTCGCCCCTCCTCCACTATGACGTATCTGCGCAGACCAATCTGACAAAGATGCTTATCACGCATGCTAACTTCTAATAATGTTTTGAAAATGTGGACCATCCAATGTGTTCAAAGAGCTTTCGATTAAAACCCAGAAAATCGTGCAGAAAGATCGGACTCTCACCACATTTGGACCTCAAATACAAAACAACAAAAAGTACATCCAGAAAAATTTTCAAGACCCGGAGCCCACCAAGTGGTCCGAAAAGATACATCAAAAGAAACGCCAAAAGCCAGAAAATCCGGCCAGAGATCTCCATGATCAAATCTTTGAAGAGGTGGATGATCATCAAGCGTGAGTACACACTATTAAAAATAAAGTTCTTAAAGAGAACATTTTTTACTTCAAAACAATATAGGTTTTATAAAATTGTGATAAATATCTCAGATGAAATTAGCATTTATATATTTAATTAAAGCTTTCAAAATCAATTAAAAATTATAACAATGGAATAACAGAGGTTTGGTACTCCAAATTTAAAGCTTTTTTCATAAAGTGAACCAACTTTCCTGAAGAATCAAAAATAATTAAAATGAATTGAAAATTCTCACAAGCGGACCAACTTTCTCAAAAAGTCAAAATTAAAAGTATAATGTTGTGTTAATAAATTACATGAAATGAAGTAACAGTGTTTATTATTGTTTAATCAATGTACTCCTCATTCCTAGCTTCAAAATTAAGGTAATTACGGCCCACTTTTGTTTTCAAATTGGTACTTTCAACCTCCCTCAATTACATTAAACTTTGTTAACTTTTTTGTATTGCTTTCTGTTTTTGTTTGGGTAATTTTCGCAAATAGTATAATGCACAGAGTAAAAGATACAGAGGCTTCACTGAAGGCATGACTTACAGCGCCTTCGATGGGGGGAGTTGACTCTAATTGTAGACGGAGCTTGACATGTTGCACTCAGAGCAGTAGCCATTTTGTTGCTGATGCAAACGGATATTTCTGTTCATGTTTCACGCTCTTGATAGGTAAGTTTCTTTTAAGTTTTTCATAAAATGTATTCATGAATTACAAAACCACTAATGTGACATTGTGTGTCATTTTAAAAATTGTTTTACAATTAAGTTAAATGAAGAACGCTAATATTTTAAATTAAAATCGATCGTAATTGAAAATACGAAAAATATGATATTCAGAATTCGATACAATTGCGCTCTGTTTAATATATTTTGTGCTGTTCGTTGGTGATTTTATTTACATACTGTTTTTATGTAATTAAAATTTATCTTTTTCTGAATTATAACCTGTTTTATGAATACAATTATAAAGATTTATGGGCAAAATTGTAATGCTTTATACATACTTTCATCGAGTATCTGTAGTTAGGAACCTTGCTAAGAAACTGATTTTTTTTCTTCTAAGAACTTGAATTTCATTTTTCTAAAGCCATCAAGAACATAAAATGGCTGCACAGATATATTTTGTGCCAGCATTTGGTCGTATGATTGTCAAACAAAGTAAAAATATTAAATGCATTACACATTAGAAGATAAGAATTCTAAAAACAATAAAAATTTCATCGCACAATTAATTTATATACATTTGTATTTTTATGTTTATGTTAAGATCTAATAAACTTTTTCCTTTTGTGATTTTATTGTATAATTTCTTATCTGATGCAGGGAACACTATGTTCGAGAGTGCCAGATGCTCGAGCCGTGTGAAAATGGAGCAACTAGTGTGGATTTGGTGGCCAACGATAGATACGATTGTTTGTCGAATTTCAGTGGATAAACTGCCAGACTAAATTGACAAAATGCATTGATGCCTTAACGTGTCGTGTTCGCTCTCTTCCAACATCGAAGTGCCAAACATTTGCAAACTGGAGTTTATGTTCCGTACTACCCTTCCCAGTGGCCTGTGTTGTGCTGTGTTGAGCAACTCAGCGGTTTCTCAAGATTCGAATAAAATAATTTATTGACATTAAAACATTAATATATTTACAAGTTAACTGGAGACTACAAAAAATGAGCAATATTCATTGCACTACATATTTCGTACTGTCCTTATTAGAGTTCTAGTGATTACATAAGTGAAGGAAATCGCCTGCGGGCGGAGGAACTGTGGCGCCTAGTAGCGGAAAAGAATAATTTATTACTCTTTTTCTTCATACTCAACTGCGAGCGATATTCAACATTCTGATTAGTTCCGGATATGAATATGTAGGCGAGTGGGAGAAAGGTAAAAAGTCAACAATAACAACGAATTAATAAAGTTACTTCAAAGGCATACATGTGCCGTGCACAAATGTCAAAACAGAAGTCCTTTATCTGCATCCAAGGCGAGTGAAATTTTATACCCGTTCCAAAATCAGCGCTGTTCCTTTTTTAACAACAAATTGCAGGAACCCGAAGAAGGAAAAATATCGTTCAGATATGAAGCCGAACTCATGTTCTGATTCTAGCTCATTCGCTGAGCCTAATTATAAAATTATGTGCCAACGATTTTAACGAATTAAATTAAATTAAAGTAATTGTGCGCTCCAACAAAATACTTCATTTCTCTTCCTTTTTCACTGTATAATTTGTTCAAAAATGGATGATGTACCATATCACAGACTAAATACCTGATTATGTGTGAATAAAAAAAAATCTAATGTTCTTTTTTTTTCAAATAATTTGTCAGACTACAGAGATCAACAATCTTCTAAATAATAAATCGAAAGGGCTTGTTTTGGACTATTTTTGTATTTTTAAAAAGCATATTCATTCCTAGGATCCCAATCATCCCTTCGGATCTCCCATTCCAATTTAAACTACTTCAGTACCCTGTTCGCTTAAGTTTCGCCATGAGCATCAATAAGGCGCAAAGACAATCGCTGAAAGTTGTAGGACTCGATCTCATTAAACAGTGTTTCTTCCATGGTCAACTGTATATGGGTTGTTCAAGAGTTGGAAAAGCCAAGAATCTTTGCATCCTAGCTCCAAATTTAAGAACATTGAACATAGTGTATCATGAAGCTCTCTAAGCAAGGATCAGTGAGGTGGAAGGAATGAGACATGCCAGTGTCATGTCGGGTTGTGGTGGAACCCATTCTTAAAATTATTGTTTTTTCTTTTTAATGTTTTCAGTATCAGTGTGGACATAACATGAATGATGTCACGGGCAACGCCGTGCGGGTACTGCTAGTTCATAATACTTGGGAATGCTCAAATATGACCACAACATTTCGCTGTCAACTCAAATACATATACACAGAATTCTAAATCAAATTAAAAATAAAACAGTAATTTTGGGGTTGCCAAATAGCAGGTAGCAAAATTATGCTTTTATGATCAATAAGTTTTTTGTCTGGGCTTTTCATGTTCCATTACAAAAGATTTTTAACTATCCATGTTTTATCAATCAAATATTTATAAATTATTTTTTGGAACGAAATTAAAAATCTGTCCAAACTAATTATAATTTTAAATTGTTTAAACATAACGTTTCAAAAAAATATTATTTTTCGAGCAATACGGGTAAAATAATTTTATTGGAAAATTTGATTTTTGATCAATACTGGTAAAACAAACTGAGTTGCGTACCGCAATCGTTTTATCCTCAATGTTTTTCCTATGGCAATTTATGATTGATTTAGCCCCCATCTAGGTTAAGAGAAGGGGGTTAATATGTAGCTTGCGTTACTCGCAGGATTCCAAAGTATAAGTACCAAATTTTGTGTAGATTGGTCAAACGGTGTATATTTGTATAGAGAACATATATAAACACATCTATTTTTATATATAGACTAACAGAATTACCCGGTGATGCTCGGGTTGAATTGGTTAAATGTTGATTCTATTTCATAGAAAAATTCAAGCATCATATACTAGATGTACAGAAAATATTTTCTAGCTTCGTTTTAACTTTTTCATAGCTTCTACAATTTACTTCGGACGCAAATATGTATAAATAATATATCCATCCATGTAATCCATTTCATATTAGTCACACTATTGCTGTAAGACAAACTAGAAAAGCTTTTTCTGAGATGACTTCAGAAGATGATTTTGAGTTTTGGAGTGATTACAAATGCCAATTAAGTTCATTTTCAGTAAAAATGAGGAACTTACAACGTATAGTCTTGCACGCAGTTTTCCAATCAGTATTTATTATTTACGGTACTCTTGCACCATGGATTCGATGTTTTCGAATTACATTATCATTGTGAGAGGATGGAAAATTAAACTGTTACGGCCATTCGTGGTTAATTAATTTTGAAGCGCACATGTTTTCTTGAAAATTCTATTCAGCCGCCCGTGGAATAACGGAGCTTGTTAAACAAATGGCATCAGTGTAGACAAAGCAAACTCAAAATCGATTACACTTTTTACAAAATTTCTGCTTTTAATGAATATTTTACAGATACCTAAGTTGTATAGGAACAGTTTGAACTTCAAGTAAGCAACCTCGACCTTCTGCCACTTAAGACAAAAAATTTCTATTTTTCAATCTTAGTTTCCATACTTCCTTCTTATGATATTATTCCAAGATCCAATAATAATATTTTAATTTTAAATTGTTTAGATATAACGTTTCGGAAAAAAACAATTAAAAACTTGGTAAAACAATTTTATTAGAAAATTTGATTTTTGATCAATACTGGTAAAACAAACTGAGTTGCTTACCGCAATCGTTTTATGCTCAATGTTTCAATGTTTTTCCTATGGCAATTTCGAATTGAGTAAGCCCCCTGTGTACACCTATGTTAAAGAGAACGGCGGTTAATAAATAGCTTGCTTCACTCGCAGGGTTCTATAATATAGATGTACCAAATTTGGTGTGGATTGGTCAAGCGGTATAGATTTGTATAGAAAACATACAGACAGACGCTAACTCTGCTTTATATGTATAGATTGTGAATTAATTTCACTCTACCACAAGATTGACTTCAAAATTACCATTGATCTACATAACTGACAGTTACATATCGTTACTGTTATACTCTGGTACAGTTACATTATTGAAGCTATGTTATATTACATTATTGACCAAGTTTAATTAGATGTTGAAGAAAATACAATGAGAGATAACTTGCACATGTATGAAAAAAATCAGTTATAAAAAATACTTGGAAAACAGAAATTACTTGAGTAATACTTCAGAACACGTCTTTTTAACAGATATATTTTCCAAATATTGTAGATTAGATCATATCAAGAACCGTTTTCAAATTTACACAGCGGCAGTCGTTTAACGAACACCATATTACTCGAATCACTTCTGTTGAAAAAAACTTAATATCACATCAATACATCCCCTGGAAATGTTGTGACATTAACGTCCTACAAATCTGAAGTTCAGCGAGAAAGAAGAAAAAGTTCCTCTAAACTGGACCGCCTAAACTTCTTGCGAAAAACAGAGAAAACAGATGTCCTCTCTCGGCATGTCGTCGTTAATTTAACAGCCGGATGAATTCCGGAACGACGACGAAATCCATTTCAGGTCCGGCTTTAGGTCCTGCTGGATTCGGCAGGGGTCCATCTATCACGGATCCGGGAGCCGAGAAAACTGGTAACGACATCCCAGTCAAGATCCCGTTTTATTACTTGCCACTCTGACCCATGGGTGTACCTGACGAGCATTAACGACGTACTCAATTAAAAAATGGCAGCTTACTCAACGGCAGGGTGTGTCACACCTACGTCCTTGGGGTCGATTTTAATTGGGGAAAAAGTTACGGATGTAATTTTTTCCAAATGAATTCCCGTTCGGACAAACGGCGTCTTAAACGAAATTGGAGTCATTCGACCCCCCTTGAATTTCATATTATGAATTGTTGATTTTCTACTTAAAAATGGTGTAGTAATTATAGAGACTGATTATGGTATACACTGTACTGACAAAAGTAACCAAACACTCGGAGTAGAAACAAACAGCATTTATTTTGGGGTCTTCATTTAAATTTAAAATTTCGATTTCAGAATCCACATCCACATGGGTAACTACAGGACTAATTACTAGTAAGTATAGACTGAAATTTAAGGAAGGAATATACTATCGAAATGTGCAAATGCTTTATATCAAAATCTAAACACTGAAATAGCAGTCACTTTATTATTCCCAAATATGCATATTTAGAATGCTAAATACGTATCATTATGAGCACAAGTTCTAGGAAACTGAACCATTTTGGCTACTCAATAATTCTATGATGGGTCATCGGCACGATTCAGTCCCCTAGGACTTGTACATTAAGGAATAATAAAGTGACTGGTACTCCACTGTTTAGATTTTGATATATAACATTTACACATTTCTATAGGACGTTCCTTTCTTAAATTTCAGTCTATACTGTTTACTAGTTAGCACTGTAGCTACCCATGTCGATGTGGACTCTGATATGAACATTTAAATTTAGTGTCAGACCCCAAAATAAATGCTATGTTTTGTTTCTACTCCAGGTGTCTGGTGACTTTTGACAGTACAGTGTATAATGTATGCACCTTAGTTGCTAAGTTCGTTCAAGTTTAGAAACACTCAACAAATGCTTTAGAAAGGGATTTCACTACTACTAAGTTGTATCATAAAATATTTAAGATCTCACATGACTACTCTTTGCATTATTAATCTTCTGAGCGTCACGAGATTTCCGATTAGAGTAGTATTATTTTTAACCCTAAAGCACATTCTGTGTAAATAACCACATCTATTGGTTGAAAAAATCCTAGGGAGGATTATATTGGTAAAGAAGGTAAAATCTGATTAGAAATCATCCAGGAAAGACTGCAGGTTGCAGAACGGATGTATGCGTTGTTCCTTGCATGAATTCTAACCAGTTGGAAGTTGACCAATAGAATGATTTCTAGGATACTTACAACCAATAGATGTAGTTTTTTTAATCATTAAATGTGATGTAGAGTGAAAGCGATACTATATTATTCGGAATTCCCGTGACGCTTAAAGGGTTGAAACTGTATATTTATGTAAACATAATCATAGTCTGGGATATATGAAAAAGTATTAACTATTTAAACGAGATTCGTTTCTAAAATGAAAATATTGAAATGATCTAAATAAATCTATAAACTTAAGCATTTAGATTAAATTTCGTAAACTTTAAGTTGATTTCATTGATCACTGGCGAGGTAGAGCAATAAAAAAATAGATCGTGCTAGTAAGCAACGTGAAAAGTCGGAAATTGTTGTGTACCATATATCCATGTCTTTCTTATCTTTCTGTTAGATATAGCATCAAATGTGCTTTTAAATATTTTTTATATAAATAAGTACAATAATATTGTACAAGTCACATGTACCTTATAACAATTAACATATGACCAAACAACTTCCACACTCATCTATACATTTCGAAGTTTTCATAAGCCGAAATTAGTTCGCTCATGTTATTAGCAGCTGAAGGCAATAAAAATAGATCAAGTTACAATTGTTTTAGCTCAATATTTAGTTTCGACCATTTCATAACGATTAGGAATAGGACCCTGATTAATTATATTTATTAAAAACTAATTCAGATAATAATAGAGCCGTCTTTCTAGACTTGGATATAACTTCCTTAAATAATAAAACTGATATTAATATTTATGATAAAAGGGATGATTTTGAATTTATTATTTTAAATTAATATTTTGGGATTCTAATATTTCTAAAAAAGTATATTATAATACAATTGCTGGTCAGCTGGTACGTTTCAGTAAAATTTGTAACTCTAAATCTAACTTTCTTTTTCAATGTAATAATCTCACTAACACACTTAATAATAAATACCCTTATTCTATTTTTATAGGATTATTTTTGAAAGATTTAAAAATACTAATATTTATTTAACTAATGATTAACAGTAATGGCTTATTATTTTGGGGACGTGCCTGTTGACTATCAATTCTATTAATTCTATTAGCAAAAAAAATAATCGGTCTCTGTCAATTTATTAAAATGCTGTAATTGAACACTTTCTTATCGTTTTCCGAATCGGAATTCCAGTTCTGGTAAACCGATTCAGAATTCCGAGTCGGAATTCCGATTTCTTGATTGTATTGCAAAGGGCATTTGCTGGAGGTCATCATGTGAGTTGCGGCGGGTTGTTGTCGATTTGGGTTTTTTAAAGTGGGTAAGTTTGTTTATCTTCTATAGTTTTGTGTGATTTTGTATTGTGCTTGTCTTTAGTGTGTGTCGATGGATGTTGCCTGGACTTCTCTACCTGTTTGACCTTTTGCCTATTTTGCTTTTCTAGTTTTGCCTTTCTACTCGTGGTGTTTGGAGGGGTGTGTGGGCTGCTTTTGGCAAACTGCCGCCCACGCGTAAAAAACACCATATTGTGTTGACTGGGTCAGGCTCCTCCCTGAATGACGCCCTGATCCACCAACACTTCATTTCTATAGAAATTTTCGTGGTACTCTTGAATTTAAATTCCTAAATTTCGCCTTGAATGTATTATTGAATTATATTGCCAGCCATGCTATGTCTGCAGCTTCAGCGCGCATACATGGACAGTTCTGTTTTCTTGCTTCTGTTTGTCTATGTTTATTCCCCGGTTTCTGGCTTTTTGTCTGTCTGCATTTTTGACCTTCTGAGTTTTGCTGGCCTGCATTTCTGGTATTATACGTTTTAATGTTTTGTATGTTTATATCTATAACTATCTCTCTCTCTCTCTCTCTATATATATATATATATATATATATAGAGAGAGAGAGAGAGAGAGCCCATATTATATATATATATATATATATATAATAAGTAAAACTACCCTAAGAATAGAATAGATTTCCCCGAGAAACAAGATGAAATAAAATATGTAAATGTTAAGTGAGCCTGCCTACTTTTTCAAGGGGAGCAAGGCCAGGTTGTCACTTAAAAATGCGATGCTTTGAGTTTTTTCTGTACTTATGTGAGGCCAGGCCGAAGAGATCAACAAAAGTTACCCCCGAAAACTCAAAGTACTACCAGAGAGAAAAAAATCATGAAAATAATACCTGTTACCAAGGTTAGGAATCAAAAGAACATAACCAACGTAATACCTTACCGAAAGTTGCCGCCCAAGCTAGGAGAGCAAAACATTGCCAGATTGTTTTGCTCTCCTAGCTTGGGCGGCAACTTTCGGTAAGGTATTACGTTGGCTATGTTCTTTTGATTCCTAACCTTGGTAACAGGTATTATTTTCATGATTTTTTTCTCTCTGGTAGTACTTTGAGTTTTCGGGGGTAACTTTTGTTGATCTCTTCGGCCTGGCCTCACATAAGTACAGAAAAAACTCAAAGCATCGCATTTTTAAGTGACAACCTGGCCTTGCTCCCCTTGAAAAAGTAGGCAGGCTCACTTAACATTTACATATTTTATTTCATCTTGTTTCTCGGGGAAATCTATTCTATTCTTAGGGTAGTTTTACTTATTATATATATATATATATATATATATATATATATAATAAGGGGTAGAATTCAATGAAAAATAACTCTGTACATATTGAGTTATTTAATTGAATTGGAATTAAATAGTTCGAAAAAACAACTTTTGAAGAAAAGTATATCCGTTGCAACTGAAGGTCACGGGAGGGATCTCCTGTTGGCGTTGCTAAGCGCTGTTCGCGTTGCTGGGGCTCCTCGTCCTTGATCGAAACGTTTAATAATACTGAAATGTGGACAATCTAAAGCCCTTTATCAAATTGATCCAAGGGGGTTTCTACCGGATCCTAGTACTCTACCGGTCTCTAAGAAATACGAAAATCATTATAATTCCGTTCATCCGAAATTATTAGCAAAACGTATGAAAAGGTCTCCCACATAAATACCCAACCGAGATTCATTGAACCAGAATGCATCGTACGTATTCTATGAAGAATGCACCTATTTTGATGTCCCCCAGGGCCACATCTTCTATGTGCAGGCTTAATGATTCCGATGTACCTTATTGATCTATTCTTTTCCCATGGGGTTTACTGTCGCTGGTAAATATGAGGGTCGCGACCCCAGGATGCCCAGACGATCATTCTCCTCTCCTCCTCTTTTCCTTTTGCAAATACCTGACGTTGCCTGTCTTGCGTTTGGCGCAGCTTGGCCAAATATAGCCCTTACTCCATATAACCCAAAATTAACCAACCTATTTAGATAATCCCTTCTAAGCATGTAAAGAGTAGAAGTGGAAAATGTAGAGTACAAAAGCATTTTATTTGCCGGCATTTTAAAAAAGAAAATATATTGGAAAATTAAAGTTTTAGATAATCTTTTTCACATTTAGGTCTCTTTATGTCACCAAAATCCCGTCACTGCTAGTAACACACTACAGATTCGATCAAATTTCAAACCCTTCAATAATTACATAAGCCATCAGTAGACCACTCAAGTCACTGATACCTTACAACAATAAAAAATCGATCAAGCATATCCCCTATTCCACGCCACGTAAAAAACCCCGCATCGACCTCCACCTAATCAATACCTAACGCTCCTTCACTTTATAATTCGATTAGATACCATATCACACTACCGGGCCAGATCGAAGAAGCCGACCTTTTTATTCCCTATACCTTCAGAAACAGAAACCTTCAATCAACAAATCTCTGCTTTCTCTCTCCGATATTTTTTACGTATGGTCCTCTCCCTTTACTCCACCCCAGCCCCCAGACCCGGCGTGACGCAACACTAGTTTCGTGATTAATGAACAACCTCCCAATCTCAAGTAGCCGATAAATTTCATTAAGACCCCACAATACGATTAGACAGTGGGAGGAAAGTTTTCCCCTCTAAAAGAAACAATCTTTATCTTTTCCTCGAGCGCGCTGATTGTATGTGAAATACCTGTGGTGTTGGCTTACCACCGCCCACACCCCACGGTTGTCGAGAGAATAAATTAAGTTTAAATTTTCACTGCCGTGTCGATGATAAATTTTGAGAGATAAAACGCGTGATGAATTATGCAGTTTCTCTTTTTGGAGGTGGTAGAAAAACTTGCAGTTTGCAACAGTGTAGAAAACAAATTACAGCGCGTTATGTTTGTTTTGAGTTGTATTTATTTATTATTATCAAGCTTCCAAGTGTTTGAAATAAGTTTGCAGCTGCCAATTATTTACACGGACAACATGTAGTAGGTGGAATGAAGACATTGATAAATCGATGGATTCGTAAAACATCTAAATTATGCATTCTTTTCTTTATGGAGGATGCCCTTGCGCATTAAAATCTCGAAACCAACCATCTCTTTATGGCAGTCCGTGTTAACCCTCCAAATGGTTCCGATGAGACATCTCGTCCATAAAGATTTTACCAATTTTGCTAATGACGAGATGGGTCATCATCAAGATATTGCCAATTTTTTATGATGACGAGATTAAGATCTGGTTAGTTTTCTTCTACTGGCGAGATATCTCGTCCATAAAGATCTGGTTAGTTTTCTTCTACTGACGAGATATCTCGTTCATCAAGATCTGGTCAGTATTGCTAATGACAAGATACCTCGTCGAGTCAACCACCAGGAGAGTTAAAAAGTTGTTGGTTGGAATAGTGTGTAAAACAAATTGCAGTATTTTATGTATATTTTGAGTTGTATTTAGTTTCTTATAATCACATTTCCAAATTTCCGCAATAAGTTTTCAATTGCCAATTATTTACACAGTTACATGTAAGTGTAGTAAAGAAATATTTATAAATAAATGGACTCGTAAAACGTATAAATTATATATTTCTCTTAATGCAGGTGGTTTAAAAATTGTAAGTTGGAAGAGTGTAGAAAACAAATTGCAGCGCGTTAGGTTTGTTTTGAATTGTATTTATTTCTTATCAAGCATCCAAGTGTTTGAAATAAGTTTGTAGCTGTACGGACAGTGTAATAGGTGGAATAAAGGAAGATTGATAAATCAATGGACTCGTAAACCTTCCAAATGGTTTCGACGAGAGATCTCGTCCCAATTTTTTATGATGGCGAGATTAAGAGCAGGTTAGTTTTCTTCTAATGACGAAATATCTCGTCCCAATTTTTTTATGATGACGAGATTAAGAGCAGGTTAGTTTTCTTCTAATGACGAAATATCTCGTCCATCAAGATCTGTTCAGTTTTACTAATGACGAGAGACAACCACCATGAGGGTCAAACAATTGTAGGTTGGAATATTGTAGGAAAAAAATTACAGCGCTTTATGTTCGTTTTTAGCTGTTTTCTTGTGTTTATTATTTGTAGATGTCACGAACTAAAGTTACACTCCTAAAATAATTTAATTGTAAGACAAAGTAAAATATATCAACATCTATGCCACAATTTTAGCTACATCTTGCATTCTTACACACTAAATCTTTCCGATCGTCAATATTATTACAGTGATGAATAAATAACCAGCAAGCACTTCCCAAGAGTGTTTCTAAACATTATCTGTACAAGTAGTCGCTCAGCGTTGTTGGCTTGTTTCTCAAAAGCCCTTAGAATTTACCAGCATTTTCATTGAAGCATTGAATGTGACTTAGACTAAGATAAGTTAATATAATATGTTCTTTCAATCATAAATACTCATTCAAAAGGCAAAACAGCTTAGTATCAAATTTACAAATTTATCAGGACAGATTTCCAACACGTCAAGTATCAGATAGATGAGATTTTAATGATTATTCTTTATTCTTTGTAGTGGTTTGTAACTGCATTATTCCTAATTTAATGTAGGTAATGGTAATTACTCTTTGTTAAATTCTAGATTCTATAAACTTGGCAGGTTTTTACTAATTTCACAGGAAAGTCATGGATTTTCTAAAATTTAACGCATTTACGTAACATAAATTTACTAATCATTGACTCTAGCAAGTTTTGAAACGTGTGGAACACGTTTCAAAACTTGGTTCAAGGTAATGGTTCTAAAGTAGTACCTTAGGCTCAAATGGTTCTAAGGTAAACAAGGTTCAACAAGGTAAAAGCTAAGGTAAAAACAAGGTTCAAAATGGTTCTAAGGTAGTACCGTAGAACCCAACTGTAAATAAATTGTGTGAATTGTATAAATTTTGCATCGTTATTTATTTTTTTGTGAATAAACCAATACGAATTTCATTGAAGTTTTATCTGCACACGTAACCTCTAGACGTTGCGTAAAACAACATGTATATGCGTTGACACGAAAATTAAAGAATTTAATTCGAATGCAACTGTAAATATTTTCTTAGGTCGTTTCACTCATAAATAACTGTATCACATGAATATTCAAGCATATTTTAATATGCCTCCTTTATATGTTCTGCTATAGCACACTCAAAAGAAAAATGCTTCTCAAAATACTTTCATTCTCTCCCGATTACTTCATTTTCATTAGCAGATGCATTCAGCAAAGTGAAAACCTACAAAACGTCCGAATACTTTTCTTAAGAAATATTAAGGGTGAGTCACAAATTAAGGAAACAGTACCCTCGGGTCATATAAATTAGTTTCGTCAAAAGAAAATAATGGAAAATGGAATAAGCGAACCAAATACGGATAATAATTCCTCATTTGTTTCATTGTCAGTTGTTTCAAATAAATCATTTTTAGCTCTTTGACTGGAATGAGTATTTGTTCTCAGGAATCTTAGATTTAAACGGGGTGTCTCTTAAAATTGCTTTTTTACTGAACTTGATACCCTTAAAATTACTATGCGCGCATTAATGTATAATTATAATTTACTAATTAAGGGGACACTGTACCCTTAAAATGACCAAAATATCGAAAAAAATTTTATTGATTTAACTATACAACTCTTCTGAATATGTATGCAAAATTTCATAGCTCTAGCAAAATTATTTTAGGAGTTATTTAAGTTTTTTTTCTCTTGGATGTAAAATACCGAAACCAAAAATTAAAACTTTAACTGGCTTTTTCTCAGCTTTCTGTTTTTGATGACTATGAAGTACTCAAATTGCTAAGGCTTTTTTAAAATTTAATTTAGAGGTTTGAAACTTTTTGTAGTTGTTCACAATAGTGTATTTGACAATTCTGTGCATGCGATAAGAATTTCGATTAAAGTTTTTTTTTTTAATTGCCAAACTAAAATATTCATGTTTTTTACAGTATTTTTTGGAAAAAAAATTCTAGAAAAATAAATAATCAGAATACATGCAAACCCATGCACAGAATTGTGTAAAATACTGCAATGAATAGAAAAGTGTAAAAAAAAAATTTTTAATGTTGATTTTTTTTTCAAAAAAATTAAATTTCTGAATTATTGCTTTATTAAAATTAAATTTTTTCGCCTGAAATATTCATTTCATGTGCATTTCAATATAATATACTAAAAAATTTTGCTACACATATGAAAACAAAAAAATTGTTCAAAGGGTACCGTGTCCCCTTAAACAGTTAACATTTTTACATTTACGGCTGATATATCCACAAGTTCAACAGTTAATCCTCCAAGTGGTTTCGAATAGGTACCTCGTCCATCAAGATCTGAATAATTTTGCTAACGACGAGATATCTTGTCACCAAGCTATTGCCAATTTTTTTATGACGATGAGATCAATATCTGGACAGTTTTCGTCTAAAGACGAGATATCTGGTCGATCAAGATCTATACAGCTTTCTTCTTACGACGAGATATCTCGTTCATTGAGATCTGGTAAGTTCTGCTACCGACGAGATACCTCGTCGAGACAACCAACAGGAGGGTTAAATATTAAAATAATTATTTGTTTTTTAAATTACTGTTATGCTACCATGCCCCTTGAAACACACAATATAATGTACTTAAAATATCCGTTATGACCAAATAAGTAATGCATCTAAAAGCACACAATCTCTAATAACGTATTTTGGTTTAATTTAAATTTTCAGAACCTCAGGGATCTCCTTGAACTCTAAAGAGGAAACTTTTTTGCTCTTACATCATTCAATTTTATTTTTTCGTGACTCTAGATTTATTATTTATTCATTACGTAATGTACGTTATTTATAAAGAGAGGTTTTAATTTTATTCCTGTGATGGTATAAAATCGAAGTAAAGCCAAATTCACAAATTCTTTTCCCCCAGCGAAAAATAAAGCTTAGAAAAACTTGGACTTTTGAACTTAAAACAAGAACCTTCATATCTGATATCTCCTCGTAGAAGCATCGAATCCCCAGCCCGAGTTTTAAAATATCCAACGAAAAACACCGCAGGAATGTGACAATGCATAGGAACATTGTCACCTCCAAATAAAATAGACATGGTCGTATCCGGTGGAAATGCATTAAAGTCCGGTAACACCCTATACTTGGATAACCGGATATTCAGGGCGTCCCAGAAAGTATATCGGATGTCCGTTCGCAGCGGGCTGTCAACGGATAACAGTTTGGCAAGCACATGATATTTGAGAATGGCACTGGCTTTATTTTCGCATATATTTTCATCATTCCTTCCCCATCCAGACTCGAAATGTGGTTTTAGCGTGTGACACAAGTATGGGTGCAAGGACTGTTTGCTTTTGAAGGAGCTTGTCGATTTGCTGAGGGTTTTAGTGTATTTATTTCTTTTTAACCCTCCAAGTGGTTTAATGGACGAGATATCTCGTCATCAAGATGTCACCAACTTTTTATGATGCCGATATCAAGTTCTGGTCTGTTTTCTTCGAATGACGAGATATCTCGTCCTTTAAGATCTGGTCAGATTTGCTAATGACGAGATACCTCGTTGGGACAAACACCAGGAGGGTTAACAATTAGGATATGCCGTCAAGATCGTCTCATGTGCCTTATAATATACAACACAAAGATATTAGAAAATACCTAACCAAACATGCCCTCAGGGGCACATCGCCTTCAGGTGTGTACAGTCTTCACGGATCCGAGGTACTCTAGTGATCATTTCTTTCCTTATGGGGTTTTGCTGTCTTTAGTGATCACGGATATACAACACTCTTGGGATACTCAAATGATCCTTTTCTGCCATCATCCCATTACTATATTCCCAATCTCTCCATCCCCTTTCATCGCAGTTTTTACTTGAAGTTTTTTGTCTTGTGTTTGGCGCAGCTTGTCCAAATATGGCCCTTACGCCATAGAAACCCAAACCAACCATCCCTGACCAAACTTTAAAAAGGCGAGGTGCACTAAATTAAACTTTTGGTTTGCCAAAGAATGTATATCCGCAACTGCTACGTCTTGTTGCTAGAGGGTGCTATTTGGCACACCAACCTTCCTTTTTTCAACTTTGCCATTCGTAACGTGGAGCATTCATGCCAGCTGACATGAAACGTTTCTCACAGCTGGCGGTGCATACACAAACGCTGAAATGTTTGACCATTCGGCAAACGACTTTTGAGGAAACTTCAAGGTGCAATATCTTTGAGCAGCTCTTCAACTTCAATTGGAAACTCCATACTTTCGATACACTCGTATGTCAGCCATCTTGGAATTCGTGTAGTGCTCCATCACGTGGGGGGTCGTGGTAACACGGTTGGAAGAGCAACGGATTAGCAACCGGAGGGTTGCGAGTTCGAATCCAATCAAAAACCGTTGTGTACATGAGGGAACTGGTACACGTTAAATCTATCGTAGCCTCGAATGCCCTCACTTTGACATGGTGTAGAAGTTTAGAGAGTGGGATACCAGCTCAGGTGTGACCTCGTCATCTTACCGTAGTTCAAAATTACGTGGTGTTGTTCTCGGTTCTTTCCCTTCGTGTTTGATCCCGGACTGTCCCCAATAGCCCGTCGTGTTGTTCCAGTGCGACGTTAATTAAAATACCTACCTACCATCACTTGCGAAATCCACGTTGAGAATAAAGTTTAAAAAAAGAACGATTTGCAAACTTGCCAAACAGCACCCTCGTGTAACCCCGCGCAACAGTTGAAAACGTACGTTCTTTGACAAAAGGTGTTTATTTTGGTGTTTATAACCTTTAACGTTTGGCGAGGGAATTTCGATTCGCCTTATATTTTGTAAATCAAAACTAATTACAAAGTTAATCTATGGAAGTCAACTTCAACTCAAATAGGGAAGTCAGCTCCAGATTATAAAAAAATGTATTTATAAAATGCTATTTGAAATATATATCAACTAGTTACTTAATATTGTTATTAATCAATTTCGAAGTGCAGTTTATTATTAATGTATGTAATATAAACTAATTTGTATTCACACATTCATAGATTTGTATTAAATGTATAAAGGGATTAGGCGATGATAGATCATTGGCTTATCCATTTATGTATGAAATATGGTGATATCTATTTCATTTTAGGCTTAGTCTAGATTAATGAGTATGCATAGTAAAATTTTAATTAAATTTTGAGTGATTCATGTATCTTTGTGAAGACAATTAGCGTCAGAAACATTTGTGTTCACAGGACAAATTTAAATGTAGAAGTAATTCTTGAAACTACTAGGTGTATATTATAATGTTTTTCAATGATAGGATGTACCACATTAATTTAATATGTTAACACATTTCAATGAACATTTTAAAGTACTTGATCGTATTACAATAAAATATGTTTAGATATATTCACTAATGCTAATTGAGGTAACATTTCAAAATAGAATACGAGTAATACTTGTATTAATTGTTTGATATCTTGAGTGATGAATATTATTTAAAAATTAGTTTGTTAACTAGTTTAATAGTAAACACTTTAGTTGTGCAATTCATATAACATAAAATATTAGTCTGCTTAAAGCTGAAACTCATTTACTGGAATTTTTTCGGAGACACTTAATGTTTATTTTTATGATGATGAGTAATACATTTTTAGATTATAAAATTTTTAAAGATATCTATCTATCAAAATGCTTATAATATTTTATTTTCTGACAATTAAACAGTTACAGAGCCAATACAAAATAAAAAACTCTTTTGTTAGTTAATGAGTTTTTGTTCTATGCCCGCGTTATAGTCGGCGGCTTACAAGTGAAACACACTAAGCCAGAATTTAAAAGATATGAGTTTTCTACCTATTCTAGACCACAATGTGAAGATGGTTAGATTGGTGAAGTTCATTAAGCCATTGTTTCTTCACATAAAGGCTAGTTTTCTTAGATGGTCAGATTGTGTTTTACAGTGCAAGAGCCATATTTGCCAACGCTGTGTCAAATACATGGACAACGTCAAGTGATGGGCATATACATGTAAGGAAGGTTAAACTGACAGAGGAGAGAGAAATGCATCCACGTTTGTTACAAGAATCGAACTCGTGTCACTTACAACTCGTAAGTTGGAAGCGTAGTGGGCAAACCCATTAGCCACGGCGGACCCGATTTGGTTCTTGAGAAACACACTTCGTGAGTAAAACTATTTTATCCATTCTTTTTCTCAGAACTATTTTTTCACTTAATGCGTTTCACATGTAAGCCTACGTTATAAAATAGAGCATTATCAGTATGGTCATAAAACATTATAACATATTATAACATATAACCCCATTATGTTGCTCCAGTGCGACGTTAGTTAAACTATCTACAAACCTGGAATTGGTAATCAATTAACGTCTCACTGGAGCAACACAACGGGCTATTGGCGACGGTCCGGGATCAATCCTCAAGGGAAAGATTCAAGAACAACACGTAATTTTGACCACGTACCTAACCAACCAGTGTGCAAGAATAAGATAATTCAAAATACTCATATTTTGAGTTATACTTAAATTAGTAAAGCTGAGATCATGCATAATTTAATGCAAGAACTAAGTAACTTTCTTAACCACTTAAATTTTATCGGCTAATGAAAAATGTAGATCATATATGAAACAAGGAAGTGCTATGGAAATAGTTTTTCCATTTATTTCAAAACACAAAAAAAATTATTTACCCATTTCTTGAATTCAGGTGATGATAAGTTACATTAGTATGCGATTAATGTGTAACATAAACTATTGGAACTGCATTATTATAAAGATGAATATAAATTATCTTGTAGGTGTTCTTGTCATTAATTATTTAAAATAATAGTCAGGTCCAAGTAAACTTTCATCAGTACTTAAATCGAAATAAACTGAGACCTTAAACAATCTTTAATTTTCTCGAAATACTAAGATATTCAACATGAATTCTTTTTTGATTATAAAGACTACATCTTATATTAAAGTAATTTCATACATAAGGGAGTGTAAATTTACTCTTTTACACTCCCTTTCAACTACCCAGTTGTATTTTTATTTCCTCCTTACTCAATTACGTAGAATAACTAAATATCTTTCGCGAGAAGGAAAACTGATTTTCCGTATGTTGGACGTTGGTAATAAAGCGTAGTCATATGAGAATTAATGAGTCTAACATTCATTTATTTTACTTCCCTTTCATTAGAGCGTAAAGGAAATGGGTAAAAATATAGAGTCGAAGATATTGGCTAAAGTTCATCAATAACCTTGTTTTGATTGCCTTTTGAGAGGAATACTCAGTCACTTGTACTCACTCCGTTGACACATTTCGCTCTGACGACAGAAAGCTAATAATAGAGACTTATGGAATACATTGATTGAGACTTTCTTTTCTATTTTTAATCCCTACATGTGATTTGAATTCAATTAACTGCTGGAGAGTTGATAAAAACTGAATGAATTCAATAGATATGATTTTTATTGTATATTTTATCCCTTTTATTTCCAGGTACTGTTTTATATGTGCTAAATGTGTATCAATACAAAATTTTTATAATTAGGCTAACATAAATCAAATGCAACAATGTTAGTTAACATAAATAATTTCGATGTGAAGATTTTCAGCAGCAGATTCGCAAGCGGATTATTTTCGCACCATAGTGATTCCATTGACAAATTTTCGAGCTTTTTGTTCGATCCTACTGTTACAGTACTTATCAGATCAAAAATTGTTGTGTATGTTTCTTCAGTTTAAGCATCTCCATCACAGTATGTAATAATAACAGCTAGAATGACACTGACAGAATTGTGTACTATATATCTGAACTGAGATTATCACTAGTTTGGATGTGGTCTGAATTTATTATAGCAAAAAGTGTCTACATTGAATATTAAACCCTCCCCACCCTGTCCGTCAAAAGTGGCCCTCGGCAGACCAGTTGGAAGGGTAACGGATTAGCAAGCAGAGGGTTGCGAGTTTGAAACTCAATCCAACCAAACACCGTCGTGTATGTGGGGGTTGATGTACGTTAAATCTATTGTGCCCTCAAATGTCCTCACGTTGGAATGGTGTGGAAGTTTGAAAAGTGGGGTGCCAGCTCAGGTAGGAACTCGTCATCTGACAAGTTCAAAAATACTAGGTGCTGTCCTCGGATCTTTTCCTTCCGGATTGATTTAGGGCTGTCGCCAATAGCCTGTTGTGTTGCTCCAGTGCGACGTTAATTAACTACCTACATATCCGGATTAGTTATTTTATTCTAATATATGAATGTATTTTATGTCTAATCTTCTCTAATCATTGATACACCTTATTACAGTAAATGTCAAATAGATGACTCCTTTGGTGCAATAACAATGGTTGCCCGACTTTGAAACCAGTTTTTTACTGGTAAGGCAACATATTATTAAAAACCTTTCGTTATTCAAATTGAATTAGACAGATATGAGTTATTGAAACAAGTTGATATCAATGAATTATTCATAAAATTATACCATATATCATCACCAATTGCCCGTTGCATTTCCCCAAAGCGACATTAACTACACACCCAATGAGTCAAAAATTTAAATTGACGCCTTTGGATTCCTCAACTCATTTAACAAATGAATTCCGTAAAAATGCTAAGCCGAATTACGAAATCAATTTTAAGTTATATATCCTGAAATGTATCCCCAGTGCATACAATATTCACAGGAACCTCAATAAACCTCCCCCATCTCGCACCAAGTCTCCAGAGATTTCTTCCCAACGTTTAAATCTAATTACCAGGAACATGTTACCTTCAGTTCCGGTACCGAATCGCGAGTCTCAAAACTTGCGAATATCTTTCCCACTGGAGACTGGTGACCGCGGTAGCCCTGTTGGAGTGTAACGAATTGGCAACCGGAGGGATTCGGAACTCGATCCAACCGAAGACCGTCGTGTATGTGGAGGCTGCTGAATGTTAAATGTCTTAGCCTCAAATGTCCTCTCATGTTGATGTGGTGTGGAAGTTTGGAGAGTGGGGTATTAGGTGAGGTATTTACCTCGTCATCTGACCGTGGTTCAAAAATTACAAGGTGTTGACCTCGTCATCTGACCGTGGTTCAAAAATTACAAGGTGTTGACCTCGTCATCTGACCGTGGTTCAAAAATTACAAGGTGTTGACCTCGTCATCTGACCGTGGTTCAAAAATTACGAAGTGTTGACCTCGTCATCTAACCGTGGTTCAAAAATTACGAGGTGTTGACCTCGTCATATGACCGTGGTTCAAAAATTACGAAGTGTCTTTGGTCCTTTCCCTTCGGGATTGATCTCGGATCTTCGTTAATACCCCGTTGTGTTGCTCCAGTGCAACGTTAATCTTCCTGGTAGTTGTCTCGACGAGGTATCTCGTCATTAGCAAAATTGGCCGGATCTTGATGGGCGATTTATCTCGTCATTAGAATAAAACTGTTCAGATCTTGATCTCGTCACCATAGAAAATCGTAATACCTTGATGACGATATATCTCGTCATTATCAAATTTGGGCAAATGATGACGGACGAGATTCCTCGTCGAAACCACTTGGAGAGAAAGCTATCTATTTACCCGATTGAGACTATAATCCATTAAAAATGTTGATATCGACGTTAAATATTGCGTATTTTATGTCTGCCAAGTAGTGCAAATAACATTCTATTGACAATTTTTGCTACAATAAATCCATAACATATCCACTAACAATTGTAGTACATAATACCTACAAAGTTTATTATATCATAAAAACAATTAGTGGGTAGGATTGCCCCTAGTTCAGCAATATGCTCTGAACACACTAATCACAGGGACCTCGATATGTTCTGACGTAGGACTACATCTAACACCACGGGGACGGATAGTAAGTATCGACTTGTGGATGACCGCCTGTGCCAAAATTAGATCAAAATTGAAATCATTGTATCGTTAAAAATATGTGCCGAACTAACACTGTCACTCACTCTCCTGTCTAGTATCGCGGGGCACTCATGCGTGCCGAACATTAATGGAGTTCGCATATTCGTAACGAACATGAACTTCAATTAGCGTATATTCGCGCGGGAAACTTCTCTTACTTGTGGGTGGGGAGTGATGTAATACTCCTGGGTGGGCCGCCGCGTTTGACACTCTATCTCGGCAACCGTTGGTGCAGACGACTGTGCGTGGTATCATTTAACCCTTCATGTGTTTCGACGATATATTGTCCAAAATTTGGCCAATTTTGCTAAAGACGTGGTATCTTGTTTATCTAGATCTGATCCGTTTTGTTAATAACGAGATGTCTCGTAAAGTTAAAACGTTTCTTCTACTTCAAGAGGGACAAAGATCCAAATAGGAGAAACAAATTGTTCCTTGCCCCGAACTGGTGACCATTCGAAACATTTTTTTTGCACCAGATACTGGCCAGTATAGGGCAGTTTTGTACATAAGGATAAGCCACCAGTAGGGTTAAATTTCAACAACTATTTAAATAAAGAACATTTCTCAAGGGTTTGAACGGCGCATTTAAAAAAGAAATACTCGACTAGCGTATTTCAACTCTCCAATACACCGTAGTATTACTCTCCAAGCAGACATTTCAATTAGAAATTAACCTATTTGGTTTTTTAGTATGTGAAAAAATATTATCGCCATCGCATTCTTATTTTTCAAACATGCGATTATATTATTAATATGTAGCAGGATAGTTATGATTAGATGAATGTTGTTCATTGATTACTTTTTGAAAAATGACATGAAAAAAATTAAGCTCATCAAATTCCGTGTTCAGCATGTGATTAGGAGTCACAAAGTCGATGTTAAGAATAAGCCACACGCACGTGTATATGCAGGATTTAAAATAAGTATTCATAGTACAATTGTCATTAAGGATAGTGAAAATTGCGAAAAGTCACAGTAAAGGTGTCATTGTCAGGTAATCGCAATGAAGTAGTTACATCGTCAGGAAGTCAGAATGAAGTAGTCATATTGTCAGAAAGTTACAACAAACTATTGTTTCAGCTCCAGCTTTGAGCAGATCCTGAAAGGAAATATGCTGCACGATTAATTTTTTATAAAGTCAGAATTACGTGTGTTTTATAAACAAATTTAAAAAAGAAGCGTCACTAAAATTACGTTACATTGAAATGGAGCAACGCATTAAGGCATTCCTATGTATTTTTACACTACCACGGTTATTATCAAATTGTAAAAAACAATAACACATGGGATGAATCCATTCAAATCCAGGAAATCCTTACATCGAATCGAATGATATTTTGCAAACAGGTACGTTTTGGGCCACCATGAATCAACATATATATTTTTTATAATCCGGAAAAAAAAATTTTTCCTCGAGATACAAGGCTGTGAAAGTGAAGTCGGAAATTAAAATTTATTTTTCTTAGCGTACATCACCTAGTTAAAAATCGCACAACTCCTGAAGTATTTATGACAATCCATTTTTTCAAAACAAGTCTAAGACTTTTGAGCAACTGTTGATACTAATTTCATTAGTGGTATCTAAATAGTATTGGAAATATAAATTTTTCAATTTGATGAATTTTAAATTCATTTTTCTCAAAAAAACCATCTTTTAAAATTTTATTATTTTTTCTAAGTTCCTATATAAATATTCCATTAGAGTGTGTGAGCACTTTTTGCAGTTTTTGAATAGTTAAGCTTAAATAAATTATTTTGTGTAATGACTCGGATAGGAAAACCCGACGCGATTAGAAAATAATGAAATACAGTCAAATTCCCTTTCGAAGTACGGAAAATCCCTAATCGCATGTCAAATTCCCTATAAAAGGACGAAAAGGTTTTCGAAACTAAATTATACCGGGATTCACTTTCAGCCAGTGGGAACTACGCTTTCTCTATTGGCTAAAAAAATTCTTTTTACTCAGCGTTAACCGAATAATTTGAATAATAATTTATAGTATTTATTTAATTTGAATAAATTATCTATCACATAATTATATATTAAATATGTACACAAATTTTCACAAACATATTCTAAAATTATATAGATAAGAAAAATTACGTAGCTCAGGAATATATATATTTAATATCACAGATAAAATAATGATATAAATATTTATTTACTTAAAACAATAAGAAAAATTGCTAATTTAAATATTAGTTACGTTAAATAAAATATTAATTAAAATAAATTGAGGGAATCGTTAAATTCGGTGAAAGTGTTCAATATTTCCTATCCACGACTTCACCAGCTGGGCTACTGCGGCCTTCCACACGCAAGGAAAGATGCGTTTACTGACTGAAGAGAAGAAACACACCCAGCGAGAAATCGAACCTGCACACCTACGACTGCTAATCCCTGAGCCACGGTGACTTTGAAAGAACCAAAGGAGACAACATTCATTTTTCATTCCTGACATTTTAAAATCATTTATGTTCGTGGTATATCACCAGAATTTTTTCTAACTTCCTCTGGTTCTCTTTCCGTAAGGTCATTAGGTTCTGATCCATGATCATTGATCGTTGGGTAAAATGGGTAAACTAAACGCACGTGTGCATACATTTAGCAAACGTTTTATTTTTCTGTTTATGACTTTAATTTCGTTGTAATTCATATACTAAATGAAATCTAGGCAATTTGTTACACTATTTTAGCTGTTTGATATCTGATGCAATAATTCACTTGGATTTGCTAGTGATAACTGTCAGTGATAACTTGATAAAACCGCAATTGATTTGACTGTTATCATCCTATCCACAGTACTATAAATGGCGGGACGCTAGTCAACAAGATAGGTTGTTCAACAAGATTTGGTACCTTATCCCACATCTTTCAGGGTGAATAGTTGAATTCAGACGTTTTTTCCAAAGTTCTTATTCAGAACTGAAATGAGCTGAGATTAAAGTTGCAGAAAGTGTTCCAGGAACTGCATATCAATGTTCTACCTTAGACTAGAAACTCCCAGACCTTAATCCAATTGGAACTTTAAGGCTATAGCCGGGAAAAAAGTCTCATGGAGAAAGGCTGAAACTGCTTAACACATCAAAGAAATTACAATTAATGTGTGGTCAGAGTGTATTGCTGGTTGTCGAGACGAGTTATCTCGTCATTATTGAAACTGACCAGATCTGGACGGTCGATATATCTCGTCATTAGAAAAAATTGAACCAGATCTTGATCTCGCCACCATAAAAAAGGCGATATCTTGGTGACGAGATATCTCGTCATTAGCAAAATTGGTCAAATATTGATGGACACGATATCGCGTCCAAACTACTTGAATGGTTGAGAGACCTATTTGAATCAATGCCATATCGTACTTCTGCATGTAAGCACCATCCTGGAACCAGCAATCACAAAAGAAGGAATAGCGCTTGTCATACACAATCTCCCAAAAGGCAAAGCTCCTGGGTTTGACGGAATAAACACAGTAATCCTTGAAAACCTAAATAACAATTTCCCCAAATTATTCCACACATTTTTTAACAAATGTCTTAAACTTGGAGTCTTCCCAGCATCACTCAAAAAAGGTCTCATCTTGTTGTTCCTAAAAGAAGGAGGAAATATTTTTGAAACTTCATCATACAGACCTATCACTCTTCTTCCAGCCATTTCAAAATTGCTGGAAAAAGTAATGGTTAACAGATTGCTATTCCATATTCAAACGCATGGCCACTACAGTTTGGCTTCCGTGAAAATTCGTCAACAGAACACGCCTTGCGCATCCTTTTAGAAACAATCCACACAAACACCAGTAACAACAATTACTCTCTCCTGATATCTCTAGACATTTCAAATGCATTCGATTCTCTCAGGTGGGACTGTATCCTAAAACGCCTAAAAACAATAAATTGTCCAACAAAGCTCTTCAAACTTTTCTCCAGCTTCCTCTTGGAGAGAACGGTTTGCATAACAACAGGAACAGCTATAGCGCAAGTCGACCAGACCAGGGGTTGTCCACAAGGATCCTGTAGTGGACCCATCCTATGGAACCTGGTGGCCGACGATCTCTTGAGTAAACCCTGACCTCCTGGAGTACACATCCAAGCCTTTGCTGATGACATGATTTTAGTGGTTGCTGGAAGAACCAGGAGATCCTTAAAACACACTCCAAGATAGCCCTAGACCAAGTCTTATCATGGTGTGAGGAAATGGGCCCGGAAATTTCACATAAAAAATCCAAAGCTCTACTTCTCAATAAGCTCAAGAAACTAGCAGCCAAACCAAAAGTACTCCTAGGTACTACTTCCATTAGATACACAGATCAATTAAAATACCTAGGAGTGACGATGGATCCAAAACTAAACTGGAATGCCCATCTGAATAACATTAAAGCAAAAGCGACAATTGGCCTCCAGAGTTTCCGAAGAATCACAGGCCGCAACTGGGGTTTTAATCAAACACAGAGGAAAATACTGTATAAATCAGTAGCCGAGAGATCAATAGCCTACGGAGCCTCAATATGGGCGACAAATCTCACTTGTCGTAACATAAGGAAACTCAAATCCATCCAAAGGCTCTTCCTGCTTTTCATCTCTTCAGTCTATTCAACTACCCCAACATCAGCCCTCTATATCACTATTGGAGTACCACCTCTACATATCCTCCTTTCTCATGAAGCAAAAACAACAGAACTCCTTCGTCTTCATAAACCAGTTCAGATAAACTCTGAAACATTTAATTCACAAGATTTGGAAACGAAGACAACAAGATGGTTCTCCCACCCATCTATACAAAGCAAAGAAGCAAAAATCTCCATTGACACTCTATACATCCCATCCCCCATTTCCATCAACACAGATGATTTCAAAATGGAATCGGGCGTGGGATCAGCTTATTGCCTCTATGAAGAAGGAACATTAACAAAAACCTGGTAGACTAGGCTCCAAATTAACAACAGTGTGTTCCAAGAGGAGTCGGTTGCAATCAGAGAAGCAGTTAGATTGGCTCCTGAAAAAGCAACAATCTTCTCAGACAGCTAAGAAGTTTAAAAGCTCTCCGTAACTCCTCATCAAACAAATCCAGAACCTCCTCCGCAAGAAGCCATCATTAGAATTACGATGGATTAAGGCTCACATTGGAGACGAGGGTAACGAAAAAGCAGAGTCTTTCAAGGAAGCGGCAGCAAACAAAGATGCTCCAGAGGACAATCAAATAGCTCTTCCAGTCTCACACTTCAAGAGACTCACTAGAGACCACATTCTTCAACTTTGGCAGCTAGAATGGAACACAGATGACACAGGCCGCTCAACATTGATCTCTTCCCAAAGGTCTCCATGGATACCCGCATCAAAGATAGATGTATTTTGCAGTTTGTAACGGGCCATGGCCCATTCCCTATCTATCTCCACAGATTCGGTTTATCTCAAACCAACCAATGCTCCTGTGGGATAGAGGGAACTCCAATGCATTATGATTTTGAATGTCCCCTCACAAGCTCACTCCTTCTGCGTTGCCCACTAGGACCCACCCCAGGATGGCTTAACTTAGCACTAAAGCATAGGAAATGCAGAGAAAACGTTTGTAAAATTATAGATATCAACAGCCGGATTTTATAGCAACGACATAAATTCAGTTACCATATGACCATCAGCTGACCGTCAAGTAAACCAACGAGTGACTGCAAATAAAAAACTAATAAACTCCCAAGGGAGACTACTAAACCGGTAAATCCTCACAAATATAGGAGAAGGCGGAATGTCATTAAAGGCAAAAGTTATGTAACGACGTATTAAAAGGCCGAACACACAGACTTTAAGGACATAGCCAAGTTGCAATAATGTAAAAATTAATATTAAGATTAATATCGATGTATTTTAACATTTCGATAGTAATTACTTCAGTTCTTCAATTTGTTGACAGTTATGTTATGTTATAAATCACGTGTAAAAATAACTATAATTTACTACAGACGCATTTTTCAATATATTTTAGAAGTTAATAATTATTCAATTAGAAGATTAATTATTATTGCACAGAACACACAAAAAATGCAACATGAGAAAGCACAATGTTCACTAAAAATCGAAAGTTTTTCTAAACTTTTGAACTTATGTGTATCATTAATTTTAACCATTGTGATTAGTTAGTACATAGTTAGAATTTTCATAAAATTCTCCTTCAAACACTTTTTATCTTTCATTTTAACGACACAAATTTAAAAATATTTAACTTGCAATAAGTATATAGGGGGATTTAAAATTTCCTAGCCAAACTTTAAAGGGTGGTAGGGAGTATCAAAATAAAATAATAAATTGTCAAATAATGTATGTCAGCAAGTGTACTTAGGAGCTTGAGGGCGATATTGTAAATTATTCTTGTTTTAAACTTTGTCCTTTGCAGCAGATTTCGTACGTGATGGAGTATTACATGAATTCCGAGATGGCTGACAAGCATCTACGTAATGAGGCTAAAACATTGCTCACAAATTGCACTGCGAAAGCTTCCTAAATAGGTGAGTATCGAATCATCAAACATTTGAGCGTTTGCACCACCAGCAGTGTGAAGATGGAACATTTCATGTCGGTAGGCATGATTCGAGTCGGCCGAGACGTTCAAGCTATCCAGAAATGGAAGAACCAATTCTACACAAATTTGAGAGAATGACAAATTTTTGACCAATACTTGTGTTATTGTCTGCGTGCAACAGTTGCGATCAATAGGTGAGTGCCAAATCTCTCCCCCCGCCAGATTGATCCTGGGAAACTAACTAGTTTGGAACTTAAAAGCCTTGTGACATATCTCCTACCTCTACTCTATTGATACTAAACATCGAAATATGTACCATATTTTTAAAGTGCCGTGGTAGCCCGGTTGAAAGAGTAACGGATTAGCAATTCCAACTCTAATCATACATCAGTACTTAATCTTTCAACATAACTTACCTAAACTACTATCTCCAGATACCCCTGCATTTTCGAAGCATCCCTTCCTTTTTACTCCCCAATTCCAAGGTCTTCGTATTCAACACAAATCACATCTAACAAAAATTTCACAGTATAGCACGTAGTATGTGCACATAACGCTTTTCGTGTCATAACACTAAAGTAGTAAGTCCAGTATTAAAGTCCAGTGGGTTGGCTATAATTTTGATCTACTATCAGATCAAAATCCAACTGCATCAGTGCTTGATATTTCAACAAAGCCTGCCTAAGTTGCAATCTGTATAAAACCCGCTGCGTTTGATACGATAAAAATTAAAACCGACGCCTACAGACTATCCCTAACGACCCCAGTAGAGATGAAAAGTAGAATAATGAAATCAAGTTTGATGGACTAGGTACCTTGTCATTAGAAACAATCTGACCAGATCTTGATCTCTTCATCATCAAAATTCGACAGAAACATGCGAACTAGGTATATTGCAAAGCATTAGCAAATTTGGTCAGACGTTAATGGACGAGATATTTCGTCGAAAACACTTGGATGATTAGCCTCTTATGTTCCCCAATTCCAAAGTCTTTGTATTCAACACAAATCGCTTCTATTAAAAGTTTTGTCCAAGCAGCCAGTCTGTAGCATGTAGTATACACGCATAAGTAATTATCCAACATAACAAAGTGTCTAGTAGATTATCTATAATTCAATCATCTACTCTCAGTTCAAAATCCAACTATAATCACACATCAGTGCTTCATCTTTCAACACACCCTGCCTAAGCTGCAATCTTCATATAACCCTCGCAATGATGCAATAAAAATTAAAACTGATGCCTCTGGACTCTCCCCAACGAGCCCAGTAGAGATGCAAAGCAGAATTACGAAATCAATTTTGCGCCGAATATCCCGGAATGTATCCCCCAGTGCAACAGAGACAGGACTGCTGCATACTAAAACCTCCCCCATAGCGTCCAGCCATTTCTTCCCAACATTTAAGTCTAATTGCCAGGAGCATGTTCCCCTCAGTTCCCGTACCGAATTGCGATTCTTAAACACGCGAATAATATCTTTCCCACGGGGAACCTCTGGAGCTCAGTCTTTCCCGGTTAAATGCGTTCATCTGAGGCTTGGACTTTAATCACTCCAAGCTAACGTTAGGTTATTGAATTCCTGGTATTACCAAGACGACGATATTCAACCTTTCCTAATTTCAATCAGGCCCTGGCATGTCGACGCTCTGTGCCCGAACCCGGTACGCCAGGTGAAAGTTATTAACTAAGAAACCACTACCCAGCCTTATCCGACAAGATATCTTGATTGTTTCAGCTCGGGGTAAATGGAAGTTTCTAATCAGGGAGACTTGTTTCTTAGAAATGATCCCCCTCTTTTGGCTCGTATTGTTTTATGACATTGCGGTGTATGTAGGTCATTAATTTTTAATCAGGTAGGATTGATTTTTGAAAGTACTAGGTCCACGGGGGGGGGACTAATGTACCACTGCTAAACTTAAAATTGCATGTCTGAAGGAATTAGAAGCTCTGGTATTCATGGATGGTCTTAAGTGTTCTGAATATAGACTTCTTGCGTATTTTACTCGTGCACGGTTTGAATGACTCATTACGGACTTGTCAAAGGTAGACTTTTTTTACCATATAAGATTCAATTGAATATGCCCATTATTCAATGAGCTTAGCACGGTGCAATCCTTAGTGATTATTTCGTGAAGCAATCCTGTGACAGAGGGTAGTTTGAGTCCGTGTATTAAAAATAGATTATGCCTATATGTGAGATATAGCTTTAGTTTTGGGCAGCATTATTAACGTTTATATTAGAGATGTGGCTAAAATTTAAGAATCACATTCAGACTTGAGTCATGTTCTTGTGCACTTTCTATGGGGAAACGTTATTAAAAAAATTACGATTTCGATTATAAAAAATAATGTGGAATTTTAATATTACTAAGGAATTTTAGAAATTAAATTAATATATTATTCGGACCAATTTTTCTAAAGATTAAAACCTGAAAATAACAGCACATTATTAATTCAAGTGAATTAATTTTAACGTAAACTTAAAGATTCACTTTTAAAGCTTTTATTCAGAATCTTAAATCATATTAACCTATTGAAAATAATTTCAAGATCTTTTTAGATCCAAAAATACTTTCAGCGTTAGAACATAGGTTGACTCTCATCCCATTGAAATGTAACGATGATAGTTCCCATGTACCAATCTATTCAAAATGTCCTGTACATTCCTTATTTTCCTTAACCACTGGTAACAAACATCACAAGCAGTTGAATTGATCAAATTCTAAATTTTGAAATAAACTATGTACTTTATTAAATGGGGTAAGATGGTGGAAGGAATATTAACGAGGAAAACATGAAACAATGGATAAGGGATGTTATGAAAATGACAGATTTAAAATGGTAGACAATTATAAATACTGTTAAAGTTAAAAATGTTTAGTACTTAGCTCGGGTGTTTTCAAGAGTTGGATGATAATTTATTGGTCATTTGAAGAAATTATATTACAAATAATCATTATATCTTACCAACCCCTTCTGAGGGTTTCACACGCGTATATCCGTTTTAGAAAATATTGTCTTCTCTGCATATCTTCTAATTCGTTTTGACTACTTTCTTGATCAATCGAAATTTTGCTAGAATTATTTCAACCATATGGATGTAGTTAATTGCATATTATGTGTGTGTGTTTTGGTTTTATACCACAACACTCACACAAGCAATATACTAGGGAAATATCGTGAAGTTCAGATTGTTAAAACTTTCATTTTTATTGAGAGTAGGAAATAATATTTTGAAAGTTAAAGGTAATAAAAAGAAGTAAACTAAATTTTCCTCCATTCCGTATATTTACAAAGTATTAAAATCATCAACATATTTATTTCCCCGAATACAAGTTCTTTATATATGATTACAAAGAAAACAAACGCCTTCAATTTAGTAATTAAACATTTATTGACATAAGTTAACTTTTAACTTACACATAAGAAAACAAATTTAGTATTAATTAAGTCACCTTTGAAACTGTTTTACAGAACATTTGCGTCTTTCACAATTTGAAATATTTGCTTTCATCCAACTTATCACTTCAAAAACATAAGAAGTAAATATCAACAAGGGCGTTTTATTTTCTTAATATATTCCACAAAGCAATGAATTCGAACCGTTGTAGCTATTGTCTCGTCCACTGTAGCTATTTGTCCAGAATCCGGAAAACAAACACCGCACAGCGAAACTTAAATAATTCATGGAAACCCTCGTTAACGGCACGACCTTTCAAATACACCCCCGAACACCAAGCAACCTGTGAAAAGCTTGAAAATTATTCAGATCAGGCTATCCCAAAAATATTTTTCTCATCATCTTAACGACTTAAAAACACACTCGATATCTGTAAGGGGTGAATGAAAATAAAACCTCTTATGGAGCCCATTCTCCCTGGTTAAGATCAGTGAATAAGTGAAAAAACTTAATCGTAGGAATCATCCAACATCAAGCATCCGCCTGGTGTTAGCACATACTCACTCTTCTGCTGCACACCCCCTATCATATGCATTTACCACGGCTAATAGTCATTTTATGCACCCTTCGCACCTGAAAAGAAAATCTCCACTCCCATCTCGTCAGGTGGCAGAAATGTCCCTCTAATCAATATGCTAAAACTGTCAGTAACACATGGAACAATAATTCCTCACCTAAGATCATTAAAGAGGACTTATTTTTATAGAGGCTATGTCATTATTGAAAACTCTAAACGTTTGTTAGGTTGTTACGCTTTTTTCTTTGTTCTCTTATTATAATTCTGAATATTTTTAATTCCATGTCATTAGGTGCAGGCCTTCTTTGATGTGTTTCTTCTACAGCGTGATTTGGATGCGTGCCACCAACTTTGGGTGCTTTTTTGTTTCGCAGGAGGGCGAAATTAGGAGGGTTTTGTTTCAGATAATCTTCAAAAAATGACATTTTCTACGCTGTTGTGCATGTGTAATTTTATCTTGAAAGTGTGTTATTGAGACTTTTGACCTTACGGAGTTGTTTTGATGAGATACAAAGAGAGGACAGCTTGCAGACAGTTTTTGAAAATACTTCACCTATCTGGATTGTAGTGGCGTTTTGAAAAATAAGTGTTTTTGTATGCCTAAAACCTAATTATGTAAACCTGAGACTTACTTTTTTAAATATTTTTAAGTAGATTATAAAAAGTTACTTTATTCTAATATGATACAATCAATGAAACGTTTATTGACGGTACTTCGTTCGACTGCTAAATGTGAACAAAACTTATAACGAAATAATATAATAGTATTCTAATAACTATAAAATGTTCCGTTTCTTTAAATGATTTATCAACCAGCTGCTATAAAGCAAAGTAAGTCAAAAAGCATATTGAAAAAATGACGACTCTAAAAATAAATAGCTACTGGAGGGTTGAGTGTTCGAATCCAACCAAAGACCTGTGTACAAAGGGGGCTGGTGCACGCTAAACCTGTCTTGGCCTGACAAGTTCTCACGTTGCCGTTGTATGGGAGTTCGTAGAGGAGTGCCAGCTCAGGTGTGACCTCTTCATCTGACCATGGTTCAAAATTACGTGGTGTTGTCCTCGGATTTTTGCCCTCGGGATTGATTCCGGACCGTCGTCAATAGCATGTTGTGTTTCTCCTGTGCGATGTTAATTAAATACCTAGCAACCTCTCTTAAAAAGTTCCGAGAGTTAAGAAAATCTTGACTTTAAAAGCAAAACTAGGTAAAATGCAATGCAAGTGCATATTTACTTAATCCCTGCACGTTTGAAGAACCCAAACATGTCTACAATAGTTTTTAAGACAAATTACTTAAATCGTGAAAAATAGTTCATAATGTACTAAAATTAGAATATTAGGATGGAACTTAATAATTGGTATAAATGCCCCTTATGCGTTTGGTGATATTTGAATAAAAAAAGAATTTATTTATTTTACTGGAATTTCACCATCCTCATTTATATCAATTCATATCAACTTCAACTATTGCAATGGCTACCCACTTTCATTATGCAGAGCCAGTAAATATTGGAATTTTATAATTGTTTCTCTTCCTCGTGTAGCAAACAATAATCATAGAGCAAAACATCATATCAAACCAAGTTTTTTCATTTGACAATAATTAAACACGTAGTGATAGTTCAGTTCGTAGGTGAATTAACGTCGCTCTGGAGGAACGCAACGGGTTAGTGGCGATGGTCCGGGATCATTCCCGAAGTGAAAGATCCGAAGCCCGTAGTAATAGGGAAATGAATTGAGATAAGTTATTAATAATTTTTGCTAAAGTCCTATTAATTTTTACTTTGCTTAAAATGAAAATGCGAAGACTAATAAAGGAAGTAATAAAAACATGATATTTTAATATTAGTATCCTGGACAATAGTACACACGGTGTGTGCGACTGTCATGATTTAATTTAGTGTCTTCTTTCCTTTGAGTAAGTTTTTAATATTAGAAATTTAATTCTATTGTCATCTTGGAATCAGTTGCAAAGTTCTTATTTTTTTCTACTTTTCCTTTTCCCCATCTAACCACATTTGATTAATTAAATTCACAAGGGCATCAATTATTCACAGAATTTTGAACTCGTGCGTCACTTCCCAAAAGCCAGACATAGTTCCGAATATATGCTGACTATTTATTTGAAGCTGTTCATCTGGAAGTAAGAAGGTACCGATAAAAATGCTCAAACTCTTTAATATTTTCAAGAGAACATTATTAACCCTATGAGCAAGCCATGAAATTTCAGAATAGTGTAGTGTTATATTTTCTTTACAATACACATGATTAAATAACCTCATCTTCCGTTAAAAGCGTTCTTGGAAATATTCTATTAGTCAAGGTGTCTGCCATGGCTCAGTGGGTTGCCAGTTGTGCTAACAACCTGAGTATCGTAGGCAGCGCAGATTCGATTCCTCCCTGGGTGTACTTCTCTCATGTGTCAGAAAAGCTTTCCTTAGTGTGTGTATGTCCATTATTTGACGTTATCTTACGTTTGGCGCAGTTTTGCCAAATATGACTATTGCGCCATAAAATCCCCAACCAACTATTGGTCAAGGTCAAAAATGGTTTTAAATTATACAGGGCAGACTAGCTGCTGCAGAAGATATAGATGTATGTGCACCATTCATGGGTTAAGTGATACCAAACAAAATAATTTATCTTGCAGCGTGCAGTTTACAACAGTGCAAAACACTAATATTATATTTACATAATGAATTGATTGTTGTAACAAAGTTAAACGGATATCCAAGAAAGTAGTGTTTCTAAATAGAATAAAAAATATATTCTAAGCAATAAAAACAAATTATAAATACAAATTTGTATCTTCATTGTGCTTAGTCTAAAACCAACAGATTTTAAATTTTAAGTATAGAAATGTGCACTTTGTCTTACCTTAGAAACCATTTATGAACAAGTTCATTTTTAAGTTTCTTCATTGGTAAAATAAGTACATATTTTATTTTAGTGGATAAATATGTTCACTTCAAATACTAAAACCAATAAGTTTAAGGAATGCGACTTAGACACTTAATATTCGCTTTTAAGTATTGAATTCAAAGTTAAATTTTTCATAAGCAATTTTTTAAATTTCGCTTATTAAGGAGAGTTTAAAATATGCGAAAGTGTATGTTTATATACTGTATTTTAACACTTAAAACTGTAATAAAGTTATAAACTTTATTTACATTTATATACTTTAAAGTACTAAGTAAATAGTTTATAGCATTTATAGTAGACTTAGAAATCATTTTATTGCAATTATTAAATTTACTTATATTTGCTCATTCATAAAATTTTAAGTATACAAAAATATAGCCTTTAAAAATATTTCTGTAACTCTCATAAACAATAACAGGGAGTACGACTGAGGAAATAATTAATTCCAAAGCAATATATGTACAACTGCGTATACAAATAATTAGCTCGTAATTGCTTTATATAAATGAATTCCGTGCATAACGAAATTCTAGAAAAGAACTAAGAAAGAGCTGACAGTTTGTTTCCTTTCGATCTTAAATATCTCATGAATAATGACTATATTTTAGTTCTTATTTCATGTTATAAATTTTTAAAATTCTCGTAGGATAACTAAGGATCAATGTGGATGAGACTACTAATCTTAATAATAAATTAATTATTTTTGACATGAAACAGTATTTTATATTTATATAAATTAATTCTGGAAAAAGTAACAACACCCAATATGCAGTAATTATATATAAATATATTCATATTCGGAGAGGTATAAAGCAAGTCACCGTCACCACTCATAAGGGGCCTGTTGTGTAAAGCTAAATGTAGATGGCGTTAGTGTTTTTATGGTGCAACTCTTCTATGCGTATTCCGGAAGTAACAACAGTTGGCTACATTTTAATCCTCTGAGCGTCGCTTGATTTCCGAGCAGTGTAGTATTTATTGCCTTACCCCACAACAAGCTTCATGGCTAAATAACCACATCCTTCTTTGGAATCCATAGGTTATTTCAACAGTTATATTGTTTCGATCCTTTCCATAGAATATAATCTTTGGAACGATTGTATTGCTTTTTCCTTGGAATAGAATCCTTTGGGAACATTCTGTTGGTAAAAAAAAATCAAAATTGGTTAGAATTTATACAGAACTGGAGGACGTAAGGTGATATTCTGTGTATGAACCTCTCAGAGTTAAACTCCGTTTTCGACTCATCAAGAACCATTGAATAACAGGAAGTAAAAAACCGTCTTCTGATGGTTTGGCTACACAGAAAATTTCTCTCATAGTGTTATAAATATTTCTTAAAAATCATATCTATTCTAGTAATTATTAAGCGAAAAATAATTTTCATTATAAACACACTTAAAAATAAAACAAAACTTTATTGGATCTTGAATTTCATGAGATTTAGTGTAACTGCATAAGCAATAAATTAAATTATTTTTTGAAATTTAAAATAATTTTATAAAATTTTCAGAATAAATTTGTACTTAATCTATGAGGAAAATAATTTTTAAAAGTGTGGACGATTAGGTCACTTTGTTATCTTAAATTAACGTATAAGGGTATTAATCATTTTTTGAATAAAGTACGTGGCACAGAAAATGACATTATTTATATATTGAAGGATAGCAACAAACAAACATAAACCATAGAAATTCAGCCACTACAGGAATCATATGCCAATTTTACCGCTTAATTAAATACGCTTTATTAGGTATGTAGGTATTTAATTAACGTCGCACTGGAGCAACACAAAGGGCTATTGTCAACATGCTTTATTAGATCTAAGGAGCATAATGTAGGCAAACAAACACGAAACAGCTTGAAATTCCTACCTAAATACAGAAATCAATAATAAATCTAGAATGCTAACAATCTGTGCAGAAAAGAAAGTGTAAACGAATATAAAAATAGGCGTTAACGTCAAAAAATACCTACTCGTCTTGAACATGTGAATGGGATATAAATCAATCTGGCTAAGCTTAATTGTGCGAATATGACTGATGGGGTGTAGTTTTCGCCATTCACGAAGTTGGGGATAAGAATTAACAACACATGAAGTTCACGAAAATGCTGCTTTTTTAAATATTGATTCAATTTTATTTCACTTGAGGTATGAAATGTACATATCGATATTTAGATTTATTATAAATGGATTTAAATATGGTGTGAAGAGATAGTAACGACACTACACTATCATTAAATATACGCAGTTAACGAAACGAAGAGCACAGATGTCCTGACTGGATCTGCTAGTATAGTATAAAAATAAATTTAATTTAAATAATAAAAATAATACGCAAAATAAAATACTGCAGCGTTTAGTTTAGTAGAAAGTTAGACAAATTTTAATATTGAACTTTATATAACTACGTAAAGCAGCTGTAAAGTTGAGTGAATATCCCTACCTAACTCTTGAAGTGCTTAGATCATACAAAGGAATTATAAATGCTGAGAACTTCCTTGTACTGCAATTAGCTACCATGTTCCTTTTTGGTCCTGAAAATAGCAGCACGCAATGTGTCATGCAGAACCTGAGAATAAACTCAATTTAATTAAACACCCCCGACCACTTTGTGCACAAATATAAATTCTAGTGCTGACTGGAAATAGGATTCAATCGTTTTGATCATTGTTTTCCAAGTCAATTGATTTAAGTCAGTTTCATCTTCCTTTGAGCTATTTTAAAGACAGCTTTCGAGTCGATAAAATTTGATATGACAAAATGTCCTCGTGAAGATACCAGGAAGCTTGAATCAGCCAACCAGGCATCTACACATGAGATTCGAACTCGTAACCAAGCGTATTAGGCCCCATCGGTCCCTGGTGGACCAACATAGAAGCAAAATTACTGATTATGCCCTTTTGTAGTAAATCATCACATTTTTGTGACAAATTCAGTATCAAATCCTGATGGGTTTCTTTAAAATATCAAATACGATTGATATTTTTTATTCTTTCTGGCTCTAAGATTATTTAATGATTAATTCTTAGAATTCTAAGATCGTTAGAATTTAATTCTCAGATTCTTTAACGACTAAAAATACAGCAGCTTAGTTCTCTAATTAGGGGGTTTATCTTTAAAAACGAGACAAATAATTCCTTTTATGTTTATCATAAGGAATAGCCTAAACAAATGCAGCCAAAATGCGTTTCGCAAGAAGGTTAAAGTCACGAAAGTCGTCAATAGCCCACTGTGTTGCTCCAGTTGCTACATATTACTTATGTAGTTTTTAACATACATTTTAATGTTGATTTGTTTGCTGGTTTGGATTGGAATCTGCTTTTATAAATATTTTCAAGTCATACTTTTAGCGTAACTTGTCCGTTTTTGGATCTTCCTCCATAAAACCTAATTCAACCATCCATTCAATGCGCATTACTGTCATAGAACTTAAGACCCAAACTGGCTTTGCGATAATACTAGTTCAATCACTGTATTAAATTTCAAACAAGTAGGTGATTCAATAAAAAAATATTTTCAACAGTAGCAACTTTTTAATTAAGGACTGGAAAGAAATGTTATGTATATGTAGAAGAGGCCCGGCTGCAGCGCAGTTGGTATATTCGTGGATAAGTGACCGGAGGGTTTCGAGTTCGAGAGTCGATTCAAACGAAGGCCGTCTCGAACGTGGGGGCTGGTACTGTTAAATATGTCGCATCCGCAAATATCCTCACGTTGACGTGGGATGGACGTTTGGAAAGTGTGGTGCCAGCTAAGGTATTGACCTCGTCATCTTACCGTGGTCAAAAATTAAAGGTGTCCTCGGATCTTTAATCCCGGATCGTCGTTAATAGCCCGTTATGTTGCTCAATTGTGAAGTATATTCAACTGCTTATCGAATATCTGAAAGACAACTACTCTACTCGAAAAGGCTACATGGTAAAATTGTAAGACAATTTGCTGTCGCGGCCAGGAAAAGTTCAGATGACTTTAAAACTTAAGTCCTGGATGAAATGAAACTGTTCATTCTTTGGTACTATTATACAGTTTCTTACTTTCGACGCTGAATCTATCCTTTACCGAATGCTGCTTCTGAATACTCTCATTACAATAAAGGGAGATTTTTCATCTCCATCAAACCTCTTCAGAGCTTGATTCGTTTTCTTCCTTCCTTTGATCTTGGAGTTTCCGATTTTGTTTGTGTTTTGAAAGTTTTTGATGACTTTTTCAAAACTCTTGCTCTTCTCTTCATTTATCTTTTTTCCACGGTCTGTTTACGTCTGTCTGAATTACTTTGGTTGGCTCTTTTTCTAAATGTTTGGTTGTTATAAGATGAGACAACTACACTACAACTTCCAGTTTTATATTCCTCTTAAATTTAATGCCTCTTTCTCTGCTAGGAAGTTTTGAAATTTCCTTGAAGGAAATCTTTTAGTTACCCGGGAGTATTGTAATTTTAGTTAATCACAAAAGGACTAAATCCTGAGCATTTACACTTGACGTATTGTATGGTATACGTGGGATGTTTACACCATTGGATCAGGACCTGGAGAACTGGAATGCTCGCTAAGCTGGATGGTCATAAAAAGTCTACATTTGAATTGCTGATTATTCGATAATGTCACCAGCTTGTGATTTCATCCTCAAGAGACTAGAGGTTAACTGTTTATTCAGCTGTAATTGGAGTTTTAATTGAGTTAGCTGATAAAATTTTTTAATAGATGAGAGGCATTCCAATAGAACTATCTTCAATTACTACTAATAAGACAATATACACCTACATTTGAGGAAGACGTGCTAAATGTGGTCGTCTTTTATCTGCACCTTGCGAGAAAATATTGTTTAATTTTAAGCATTCTATTAACAGAAAATATAAATTATCTTAGAAATGAACCTCTTACGGACAGACTAAATATATTTATATCATTCAACACATTAACTTTTCGGATTACCCTCTGAGGGGTCCACATGCTTACATCCGTTCTGCAACCTGTAGATTTCCATGCATGATTGCTAACCTTGACCAATGGAATACGTCCTATGATTCTTTCAATCAATATGTGTGGTTATTTAGACATTATATGCGTTATGGGGTAAAAGCAATGCTGCACTAATAGGAAATCTCAGGACGCATCTTCCTATTTATCCCTCCACGTAGTTTCGACGAGATATCTCGTCCATCAAGATCTGATCAATTTTGCTGACGAGATACCTCGTTATCCAGAAATTGCCGATATTTTTATGTTGACGAGATCAAGATCTGGTCAGTTTTCAATGACGACATATCTCGTCCATCAAGATCTGGTCAGTTTTCAATCACGACATATCTCGTCCATCAAGATCTGACCGATTATGATGATGGCGAGACACCTCTTCGAGAGAACTACCAGAAGGGGTAGCATATACCGCATTATATATTAATTCATCCTATCAAAATCTTAGAAGTTAGTTTTTAATGTGACAAAAATTTGCTTAGATCTGTATTTGACAAACAACTGAAGGAACAAACAGCAAGGAACGAATATTTTGTATCTATTTGCCTCGTTAATATAACCTAGCTCGAAAAAGAAACATTGTAGCAATTAAAAGACGATACCCATTTGCCTGAAACATTTTAATACACCTTTACCTTGCAAGGTAAGGCAGAATTAAAGCCCTTGCCGATTCTAGTACCATCATTCTTGGCCCATTAAAACATTAGGCTACTCCGAGAAACAAAACAAAGAACGGCTAGAGGGGAACAATATTGAGGCAGCAGAACCACAACCTTGTTTTACAAGCCAATAAAACATGTTTACCGTCCAAATGGTGGAGTAATGTGGTTATTATGGCATCCGGAGCAAGCCCCGGGTGCAAATGACTCTGGAGCAGTGCATGGGGATAACCCAGCGCAAATGAGCTATGAGGAATCGTGATTATGTGGCCGGAACGTGGAGTTGCACTTTGATGGTCGAATATTACAATTGCGGATGGAACATTATTTCCTTTAACTGGAGAATTATTCTCTGCTCGATTAGGATTAGCAGTTAGTGGTCTGAATGGAACGTGGAGTGGTCAGGTAGGGGTTTTGCGAGCTGGCTTCGTTTCGGTGAAAAACAAGAGGGTCTTTTATTAGTGGATGGGTCTCTAATGCAAGTTCTTCTGTATTAAGCACCGTGATTGTGAGTGATGTTTCTGGTTAGTTGGAATTAGAAAAATGGGAAGAGATTCATTTTGTTGATACAGATCCATGTGCAGTGTGGTTTCTGCATGCATTGATATTTAGTTCATAATTACTGGATTTATTTGTTAATTTTTGACACCTGTTTTTTACTAGGTAGTATCCCTTTCACTAGGATATGGGAGCGTCATTTTATTTACTTTTTGCACTTTTAACGCATTCATTTCTAAGTTAGTAGTACGAATATTCAAGTTCTCAAATTTTAGTTTTTAAACCTTCATTTTAATACTATTTATATTAATATGGAATGCATGAGTTCGTATTCCAAGTACAACGTGTGTTTGTTCAAGTGTAAAATCAGCCAATATTTGAATTTAATCCTCCAAGTGGTTTCGACGAGATATCTGATACATAAATATCTGATGGATTTTTCAAATGACGAGATGTATCGTCATCAGGATATTTTCGACTTTTTTATGACGGATCAATATCTGGTCAGTTTCTTCTAAGGACGAGTTGTCTCGTCCATCAAGATCTGATCAGTTTCGCTAATGACGAGATATCTCGTCGGGACAACCACCAGGAGAGTGATTGCTTCATCATTCTTTAAGTCGTGAATGTACACAGATAGTCATTATAACGGGATCGATTTAATACATAAATATATAAAAGAGCACCATTCCCAACTATTTATTTATTTTCTTAAAGTATTTAGTGATGGGGATTTTGTCTTGAAGCTATTTATAGATAACTGACGATTAACAGTAAGAAGTGGTAATATTATTCATGACTGATCAACAATATTTTAGTGACATCTGTAATTCTGAAAAATAAATTTCAACTTAGGACAAAACGTTATTTTTCAATGAGCTAGAGCACACACTATAATCAATTTACTAAAGCATTTTTAAGGAGTTTGAAAGAGCATATGAGTACACATAAAAGCGTAAGAAATACTATTGAATAATCTATTTACTGTTTTGCACTTTATTCATATTGTTTCTATGATACATTTTTTATCTAATATCCTGTAGTAATTCAAATGTAAACGAATCTCTTGAAATAATAAAATAAACGGATCTTCAATACTCGCGTTAAATTGCTGCTCAGTCATCTTGTTAAATATATTTGGTTATCACGTTAAATTTAAATATGTTCACTTAAAGGATGTGTGAGAGTAATTGGGCATTGGTGTCTTATAAAGCGCAATAACAATGTGCTATTTAATGTGATTGCATTACTTATTGTGAGAGATGTTTGCCAGCCGTGTTGTTGCTTGCACTTAATTAAATCTTTGTTGAACTAAATTGTATAAGTATTTGTATATCTTAGGTATTTGAAACGCGTTGTTTGGAAATGTTTGCACAGAAGTATACATCTTAATAATGAAGTTATTTCATAAAATATTGTGTCAGGCTTATCAGCATGCCTATAAATACTTTTCGTATGAGAAATAACGATCATCAATATAGAAGTCGCACTCATACAATTCACCATAAAAACGCATTGAAAAATCCATCACCCGCATCCAAACCTTAAATAAGAATCTGTATCTAAATTTTGTATTTAAAAACTTTTACATCCTATAAAGAAACAGTGACCATTTTTGTAATTCTTGTGAAATAAACTATAATTGATTTTTATATCGATTTAGATTGATTTAGATACACACTTGAAAAAATGTTATTTGAAAATGTTTTCACAGATGAATGCACCTTAATAATGAACTCGTTTCGTAAAATATTGCACCAGACGTATCAGAATGTCCCATGCTAAATTGTTTATGTATGGGAATGAGCGATCCGGACTGTAAAAATCGCATTTAGAATCCACGCCATAAAAGAAGCAAACACATTGCAGCAATTGTATCACACATAATCCAAACCCTAAATCAGAATCTATGTTTCATTTTAATGTTTTTCATCCTATAAAAGAAAAGGGCAACCATTTAAGTAAGTATCGGGAAATAAACTATAATGGTCTTTAGATCGTATATACAAACACTTGAAAATGTTATTTGAAAAAGTTTGCAGAGATGGTAGGTAGTTAAATCAACATCACACTGGAGCAACACAACAGATTATTGGAGACGGTCCGGAATCAATACCGAAGGGAAAGATTCGACGACAGAACCTACTAATTTTGAACCATGGTCAGGTGACTAAATCAACACCTGATTTGACACACAACACTCTAACGAGAGGACTTTTGACTCCACAAGATATTTAACGTGGACCAGCCCTTACATACACGACGGTCTATAGTTTATAGAGTTTCGAACCCTCTGGTTACTAATCCGCTACTCTTCCAATCGGGCTAGCGTGGCCCCACAGAGATATATGCAACTTAATGAACTTGTTTCATGAAACATTTCACCAGGCGTATTAGAAAGCTTCGGGCTAAATGCCTCCTGTTTTGGAATGAGCAATCCGCTCTATGCAGTTCGAACTTACAAGACCCACCACAGAAGAATCAAGCACATTGCAACTATTCCATCACGCATATTCAATCCCTAAATGAGAATCGATGTTTCTATTCTTAAAAAAAGGCTATCATTCTGAAAAGAAACAGCATAGAGGGGTTGTCCTTAAACACCAATATCGCCAAGCCTGAATAATCTCAAAACTTTGGAGAGCATTCCTTGTGAATCGAGGGAGGAACAAGCAAACTCCCCTTGCTGCCGTTTCGGATTGCTTAATTAAGCTGAAGACGCAGCGCCCGTGAGGGGCAGGGTATTGTGTGTGTCACGTGACATTCCGAAGGGGACCTGCTTCCTCGACGGAAGGGGGTGGGATCCCCAACATGCTCATATATCCTGGGATAGGGAAAACTAATGAACCCCGAAATTAATGTGGGTAGGTGTATTAGTTGCCTTCATCCAGTACGGGAGGAGAAAATATGCGGGGTCCCGAGCAGAAAAAATGAGGAATGGAGAGGAGATATTGAAAGAATCATTCAGGCTCGTTTGGGATCTTCATATGACGAAAAACGATTCACGGTGAGTTTGCATTCAGCGAAATGTAACAAAGAAAAGCGATATTGCTCACATCTTTGTATCGGTACAAGTTAACAGAGTATTGTTGGTTGATTACAATGCAATTAGGTATAATTATATGCATTTCGAGGATGCAGTAATAAATAGGAGATTCATCACTGATAGAAGTTTCATTTGTAGCAACTTCTATCATGAAAATTATATATAAATGACTCCTGTCACAAATAGTTCTAGGACTATAAGATTTGTTTGACAAGTTTGTTTGGGGGCTTAGAATATAATTATAGATAAAGTTCTTCTTTACACATGAATTGACTACTCACATCAGTAAAATTAAGGAATTATATAATTCAAGTTTTCTCTAAGAGGACACAATTTAGGTTGATTAAAATATGAGATATAAATGTATCCTTAAAGCTTATAAATGCCATCTTATACGTAGGAAATAATGTGCTTTTAGTAATAATTCAATGGAGGTGCATGTGAAAGTAACTTGATCCTGTGAATTCAAGAAATTCTATCATTAGTGGAATACAATTTGGTATGAAATGCTAGTTGATTATAGTATCGTGTTATATAACGTATTTCCTGGACTCGTAAGAGAAAGGATATTTTCTATCACTATAGATAAGATATATTAGATAAATTGAGGGACTTATTACTCTAAACGTCACGATCAGTGTACATTAAATTTGTTACGCCAAGTAATCGTAGTATATACTAGTAGTTATAAATTCTATCAGGCAAAAGAATTATAGAACTTTTATCCCTTATATTATCAACAGAAAGATAAGATTTAGTAGCTTTGATTTATTACAATAGAGTTATAAATGCTTTTCTTGCACAACTGAAAGGCCAAGTATTTGATATATTGAAATTAATGGAATTTGTTAGCATTAAAATTATTGTTTTTCGATTAATGTATTTTATTTTTCGATATAATATATTTTATGTATCAACACAGAATAATTATATAATTATTTTCTTGGTTTTTTTTTGTTAAGTACTCAACAACTTTAATTTAACGATGATAAGTAACTTTCGTTATTAGTAAAATTATTTTGCATACAACTTTAGGTTTTACGTGATTTGCTTCAATTTATGTCATTTTTATAGGGAAGGAGGATACCTATTGAATAACTTGTAATGAGTTTTCACAAATCATTTATTCCCAAATACATTTAGATGCTAAACATTGTTTGCATGAACAATTAAATCTTATGAATATATAAATTTATGCATACATGCCTTATTTAAATATAATGCTTTAAACATATACTTTATACTTAAAAAATGACGTTTATAATTTTTTCTGCTAATATTTCTATTACAAAAATCAAGATTCTAAAGTCGAACTTTACGAAGAAAACATGAAGCTCGAGATAAAATGCTTTTTGAAAGCACATTCTTTTTCTTTTTATAATGAATAATGTATGTTAACAAAACCTGTTTTATCTGACAAATAAAGCACTCTATTATAATACAGTCTTATATCATCGACCTACGAGTGAAATGTAAAGGCAAAGTTTGAGTATCTAGCTGTTCAAGTGATCCTTAAATGTTCCACAAAGTCATTTTAAATACATGAAGGTTAAATCTCTTGAAAAACACACTTAGCGAGTACACTTTTTAACCTTAGTATTTCAAGAACTATGTTTCTTTTTACTGTGTTTCATTTGTACGCCGAGGATATGTACATCATGGGATGTCATATAAAATTACCCATATGAAAATGGCTTGTAAAATATTTATTGGAATAAACTTTGACAGATATTGCAATTAAAATTTCAAAAATATTTTTATTTTAAATTTCATTCCCCCAAAATATTGCGAATCTCAGAGATTTAAAATGAGATGCATCATATTCCTTTGATCTAAAATAAGGAACCGACAACAATGACGAAAAAGAAAAGGAATCATGAAAAAATCTTTCTCACTACCATCTACATTCTTGATTCCAGAAACATAACCCAAGTTTATGCATCTTTATTGGTTTATATTTGTTTCTTTGCCTTAACTTCTCAAGTAATTTTGCGGGAACCCAATGCATTGTTTCGGTTTCCGGAAGATTCGCTGCAACGCAATATGCATATTCTTCTATTTGATTTCTCGAAATCTAAAAAAAAGATAGAGAAATGAAAATATGAAGAATAAATTCCAATCGGGATTCTTTCATCGCTGCAACCGTGATTGGCCGTGGTAGCTGCAGCTGTTTCCTTCTGACAACGATTTCGGATATGAATTCCTACTTGAAAATGCAAGAATTTAATTAATTTTCAGCCTTCCAGCGAACTTAAGAAGGAAGCCGGAAAGAAAAATAGAGAACATAAAAAGGTCGCTTGAGTTTGGACTACAAAATCTTTTTAAAAACGAGCGCATTTTTCCCGAGTATGCTGGCAACTATTTCACCAGAAATGCAAAATTAACTAGGCTAGAAGTGGAATTTTAATCAAGTGGGCCTATGAATTATAAATTTGTTAATTACTATCTCAAGTGCTTTTATCCTTTCAAGGCAGTTTCTTTATTGTTTTTTTTTTGTTTTCGGAAGGAAATTTTTATTTATCTTCTACAGCCCGAGGATTGATGAATTGCAGGTACTGTTAGATAAAACTTTAATGACGACATGAAGTTAAAGTTCATCAATATAATATTTGAGAGAGAACGGTTTTGAAAGATACACATTTGCTGTAAAAGTCTTTCAGTTGGAAGTTTGAAAATATATTCAGACTGTTCAGTTTCGTTGCTACGGAAACAAACAATTCCGAGTCAATTCGTTAAATTACTTGGATAGATAAAAATTGTATTTAATTATATTGCTTTTCATAAACAGCCTCATGTGCTTCCTGTTAAGTTAAATACTAAGTAAACATCAAACTAAAGTCTATCTCAAAGTTTTCGTGTGTTCATTTTAAATAACGTTTTTCTCTTGTAAACAGTAAAATTTGATTTTATTCTGTATTTCAAAGTGCAATGAGCAATAAACACATGATAATTCACTTTAAATTAAAGTTTTGTAAGTTTATGTTAATTAAAATCTGTTATTCACTATCATTTTTCGTTTAATTGGAATTAATTTGGGTTTGTACACAGTCAGCATGAGAACAAATTAACAAAGTGCTTCAAGTACTTTGTTAGTGAGTTTAATATGTAGATCCCATTTGTTTATGTGAATCTAAGGAAAACTCACAATGGAAGTCAATGTAATAACAATTGCTTCTTTTCCTTACATTTTTCATAACGAAACTTATTCACCATACGGAATAAATGGACTGATTACATAAAAGACCTAGAAGCAGATCCTACTTTCTGTTTAACAATTTGATATTTACTTATATGTGATAGTTAATTTTATTACATAAGAAAATCTTAAAATTGTAAAAAGGAACTTAATTTATAAAAATATTTAGAATATATTTTAGAAAAGTTGTAATCAAAATTACACATTCGACTTGCTCATTTTTAAGACATTTGGTATGAGTATTAATGTAATAGTTTAAACATGGGTATATTTCAGAATAATAATTATATCATAGTGATAAAATGAATTTTTTTCGTTGATACTACTATATTATGTAGAATTTTATCATAACATGTTTCAAAATCACTTTCGGATGCAGAAATAAAATTTTGTCGCCTACTTTGCTTGATATTAATTAATTATTGTCGCTTTAAATGAAATTTAAAGAAAATATTTGCACTTCGCATCTTCCCTTGAAAAGTAGTTCAAGTTAAAATTCTTAGTTTCAAATTGTTATTAAATTTATATCAAATTTCCCATTACTTAAATGATAAAATCCTCGAACCAAGTTGAATATATTTTGATAAATTTATCTTAAATCTACATATACCTATGCATTGACCTTATGTTCATTTTCTTTACAACTCAAAATATTTAGTCCATATTAGCAAAATATTACCAGACAAAAAGAAATGCATATACGTATTTATCCCATGGCTATCTTTATGGATTATGCTTTTTTACAAGGGATTTAATGATATAAAATTAGCACATATTAATAAACATATTCAAGTTATTCATATTAGCCATTTGTAGACCAGGCACCCATACATACGTTGGACAACCTCTAGTCTTCGCTGTATGACTAAAATTTTTTACCTTTTTGATCAACAGATTATTTCCTAACATTCTTTCAAACAATAGATGTGGTTATTTAGTCATTAAAAAGAAGGATAAAATCAATACTACACAACTTGAAAATCTCGTGATTCACTAAGAGGGTTAAATAATTTGTTTGAACTGCAATCTCTACAAAACAAAGCTTTAATTATTTCCCTACCATTCAATATCACTAATTCAAATAATTTGTATAATCAAATTCATTGATGGTTTTGATGTACTCAATATAGCAAAAACTACAAATAAAGTTAGGATATGATTTCGAGTCACTTTTGAAAAAGTGCGAGACATCAAATCTCAGCTTTTTTCCACACACTGCAATATTTCCTCACTGCAAAAAAATGACAATATTTACTTCGCAGATCTGCTACAGCCCCGCTACATTACCACGTAAAAAGAAGAGAGGGGTATATCAACAAGTCATGACATCTTATCTAGTAAGATCCATTAAGAAATCCTGACGAGAGAAATATCACCCTACGCGTTTGTTTAAGAAGAATAATGATGAGGATTTCGCCATCTCTGCAAATAAACGTTTCTGACTTCTAGAGTCGGTTCCAAGTGGCAAGGAAAAATCGAAGAAAAAACAGGTGCGAACTATCTATCACTCTATGTTCCCAGACCATACCGATGATTTATAGTTTAAAAGCTTTTGGTTGCTTCGGTTCTGGCGTCGTGCTATCATTTCTCTTCCTTCAAAAATAACCAGTGTTCTCGCTGGGATGGATCTGTGTTTTATAGGCGGCTTTTATTTGATCTTTTTATATGGTTTTGGGGAAGGCTTGTTTTTTAAGAAATCACCTATTGGTGAGCAGCGACAAAAATTTATATAAAAAAACATTATTTATTTTGAAGATGATTATGGTGAATTTGTTTACCTCTGAAATAGTTAAGATAGTTTATAATATTCCTCTGACGAACTAGTTGAGAAGGTACTATCCCCAAGATTGGTCTTAAGAGTTAACGGATGCGAAAAGCTGTATGATTCGTTTTAACCATCCTGGTGGTTGTCTCGATGAAATATCTCGTTTGGCCAAAACTGGCCAAACCTTCATGGACGAGATATCTCGTCGTTATAAAAAATGATCAGATCTTGATGTCGTTATCATAAAAAATATCGGAGATATCTGGATGACGAGATATCTCGTCATCAGTAAAAGTGGTCAAACTTCTAAGGTTAAAAGTATCTGGTGTTTGTATTATGCTGGGTGGTCAGAATCGACAGCACAATATTCATACCCCGCGATTCCTTTCCGAAAACCAATCCAAAAAGTATCCTTTTGTCGATTGGGGGTTGGCATTTTAGAAATATTTAAGTTAAAAGTTTTATGAAGTTACTTCCAGACATTTAAAATTTCAGCGCTAAAAACACCAATCAAATTATCATTTAGGTGTAGGTTCGTAGGTCTTGAGGTTGAAGATATGAGAATAAATCGAATCGATAATTGCCCAGATGGATATGCAACTCCAAATTACCAGTTGAATGTACGTATCTCCGTTATACCACGTACAATCGCAAAATTAACAATAATGTGTGGCTTGGTTTTTCGACTAGGTTTCACGTGGTACGATTGTTTTGCGGTATATTCTGTAACCACACCTGCATACCTCACCAAATTATCACACAACGTCATACAGCTTAAAGTTAAAACAAATTATTTGGTTCAACATAACATATAACAATGTACGATAAACATCGTTACATGCAAATTTCTAAAAGAAGAATGCCTCTCCAAAAATAATCACGATATTTACAGCCAGAATGCTACATTTCGCAGTTTTATACCTGTATAGTAAAGTGAGGACACATCAGTTACGATGGTGTAATTGGACTCCACATGTATGTGATGCCTCATAAGAGTGGAAAGCAGTACACTCAATCAGCATAAGGTTGATACACTGTTATCTAGTATTCTTAAGTATAAGATAATAGCCCGTTGTGTTGCTCCAGTGTGACGTAAATTTAACTGCCTACCCTTAAGTATGAGATATTTCTATAAGCATTGTGTAACAATCGTCAACACAAAAAGGCCAAACTTGGATATACTGTCTTATTCGTACTGCTGTAATGTATTTAAATGTTAAGACGTTGTGTGTGGCATATATACCACATATATAATTTTACTAATATCTCTAAACATTCCTGAAATTCTTAAGTTCATTATATTTTGTGTTTACTTAATGGCTTATTAAGAGTATATTCAAGTAATCATAATTTTATTGTAAGAATTATGATTATTTTAATCAAAATATTCTATATTATTATTAAAATGAATGATTTAGTCCCTTAATCATTCATTTTAATTTTAATTTTAATCTACTAAAAACATATTGTGAACCCCCTGACGGGTACACATATATATGCGTTCTGCAACCTTCAGTATTCTCTGCATGCCTTTTGACCAGTATGGACCTTCTTAGCCAATAGAATCTTTTATAGGATTTTCTCAACCAATAGAAATGGTCAATTAGTCATTAAATGAGCTGTAGAGTAAAACCAATTCTACACTACTTACAAATTCCGTGACGCTCATAGGGTTAAATAGCAATTAATACCTGATGCACTGTTAATCTTACCATGTAGTATAATTTTACACACAATCTGAGATTAACAAGCTATTCAAATCCTATATCTTATCCTAGCTCTACCAACTAGGAATATTCAGAAACACCAACTACACACGAACCCAAGTCATTACCAAAGAAAAGAACTAAACATTGAAGGGAAAGTTTTAAAACATAAGACACCTTCCCAAAGAACTACGGCAGTTCCACAGCGCGAAAACAAACATGGATATCGAATAAGGAAACGCACAAAAAAACCCACTAGAGAAACTAAACAATAAAAAATACGCACTTCCAGGGAACACTTCTTTTCTAAACAAAGTATTTTTCTCCACTTAAAGAGTTTCCAAAATTCTTTCTTAAAGCATTTATTCTCTGGCATTCCTAAACCCATTCTAACCCCAAAAAGTGTGTCCAGACGGGTTGCCGTGGACGACGTTTAGGGTTCAGTGGAGGAAAAATTTATAACCTCGGCAACGTCTGCTTAGAGAAACTCGCCTAAACTTGGGGGCGATTAAGCTTTCAATATAGATATACGCGAAGCAGCTGCTCCTTAAGATGGCACTTCTAATTAATTCCAATATTTGACTTTGGCCCTAAGTGTGGCTACGGTGAATGTTATCCGTGCCAGGAGATAATGAAAAGCGACTCGCCAAAACCGAATTTTGTCACGAATCAAAGTTTGCCGAAGCTTTTGGTATTGGTCATAAAATTAATCATAATCAGGTCCGCCCCGTTTGAGCCCTCTTTAAGGAGGAGTTGGATTCAAAGGAGAGGGAAGTTTTTTCTCCGTTTGTTTTTCATAACGCGATTAAAATCCCTCTCTTTTTAGAGCTTTTTTCAACATTGTATGTGATCTTCTTTTGGTAGATTAGATGGGATTGAGTTTCCTACTTTATCTAAAATGCAGTTTTAGAATTATTTTGTTTTGTGTGCATTGAAAGTAGTCAAAAAAGGAAGGGTTTTTTAAATTAATATTGTTGATGGAATCTAGAAATTATATGTAATTGAAATTTTTATATTTGGAAATTTTTATTACATTTTGCTTTGGAGACATGGAAACAAAATATATGGCAAACAGATATAATTAACCCTCCTGATGGTTGTCCGGTGAGATATGTCGTCCCTAGCAAAACTAGCCACATCTTGATGGGCGAGATATCTCGTCCACTAGTCAAACTAACCACATCTTGATGGACGAGATACCTCGTCTTTAGAAGAAAAGTGACCAGGTATTCATATCGTCATCATAAAAAAAATTCAGCAATATCTTGATGACGAGATTTCTCGTTAATAGCAAAATAAGTCAGATCTTGATGGACGAGATATCTCATCATTATCAAAATAAGTCAGATATTGATGGACGAGATATCTCGTCATTAGCAAAATAAGTCGGAGCTTGATGGACGAGATATTTCGTCGCTTCGAGAGGAGATACAAAAAGGAGATGTTCTTGGCTATTAACTATTAACATCTTTCCTACCTTTATTTTGAATAAGTGTATTTTTTGTCTAAGTGAATTTTCTATTGATTTAATTTTTTGTTAGTATACAGACACTGTTTGGGCATACTAAATTCTATACTTGTAAAACTGCCTGATCCTAATTTATTTAAAGTTTGTTGGTACGTGAACAGAAATTTTACTTTAACATGTATACGTCTGGAAACCTAAACATGATCGATTGATAATGCGACTTGAGACAAAACAGGAATGAATACCTGCGAATGGGGATACATGAAAATATTCGCTCAGACCTTTATAAAGACTAAATGGTAAACCTACACTTTCGTAACAAATAACACTTTTGAATCTATTTCCTATTTTGGTTTTGTATGCATTGAACACATTCAAAAAGGGGAGTTGTTTCTTACAAATCAATATTGTTGATAGAATCCAGAAATTAAATTCTTAAACTTGATTTTCTGTTGCAGTTTTCTTTGAAGAGATTGGAATCCGGAAAGCTATCGCGCATTCGAAGCATTTTCTCTTCACCTAAATATAGGTGACGATAGTGTTGCTTTTACGTATTCTGAACTTGACACCTTGTTTTTCGAATTGGCTTGTTTTTCTAATACGATTTCAGTGCGCCTATAAAAATTCCAAAGAATGAATTCTGAATTGACATATGATAGTTGATGCGCAAACACCAATTTTATTAAATGGCGATAAACTACACTTTAAGGTATCCGATATGTATCATGTGAGAACATAGAAGTAGAATCTTGGGAGACCATCTGGTTTGTTTTTCTGAAAGTCCCTCTCATTCGTGGGGAGATAGCAGTTTTAGCACGCTCACCAAATACTACTGGTCACGATGGCAAGGAAAGCCAACTTTAAGTGAGAGGCCGAGACTGTCTCACTCATAAATAGTATAAAATAATGCAACGCCAAGAACGGTTAATTAATCAAAATCATGTGCTAACGAGCATATGAGTAAGTTTAATAATCTGTTTGAGGACTTTCAGAAATAAAACAGACATCCTACGGAAATTTAACTTCTATTCGAATTCTCTCGCATGATACACATCGAGGTTACTTTAAAATGTAATTCTTCGCCATTTCCGCGATGTTTAATATATTCGGTGTTGAACAATCAACTATCACAGATCTATTTGGAATTTACTTCTATCTATTTGGAAGTGCTGAAATCGTATTTGAAACAGAAGCCAATTGACGTCACTTTCAGAATACGTACAGAAAAAACGTATCATCTCAGAAACGCTACCGACAGTTATATTTAACTTGGCGGAAAATGCCTCATATAGAGACAAGAATAAAGAAAGATAGACCAAACGGTTTTCTGTTGATTTTTTTAGAAAAAATTGTAAGTCTTTTGGTGTGAGATGTTATTTGATTTGCGACGTTACATACAAATTATTAATATGCGAAAGGGATATTTTTGGTAATTCTATTAATACAAAATTGCCTAAACGTATTTTGAATTAATGTATTTTTGTCTAACTGGTAGGTAGGTTGTTGGTTAACGTCGCTACTCTGGTGCAACGCGGTATTGGCAATGGTCCGGGATCAGTCCCGAAGAGAAAACACTGAAGGGAACATCTTCTAGATTTGGACCATGGCCAGATGACGAGGTCAACACCTGTGCTGGCACCTTACTCTCCAAACTTCCATACCACTCCAACTTGAGGATATTTGAGGTCACGACAGATTTTACGTGCACCAGCCCCATCAACGTGCACCACCCAGACGACGATATTTTGTGGGACCGACTTTCAAACTCGCATTCCTCCGTTTGCTAATAATCGTTGCTCTTCAAACTGTTGTCTAACTGACAGTCCCATTGATTTAATTATTCGTTAAGCATCGTCTTATTTGGGCATCTGCTAAATTCTATTGTAATTAAAAAGCTACCATGTCCATCATCATTCGTTTAAAGTCCTTTAGCACGTGAACATAAGTTTAGTGTTCACAACTATTCGTCTGGAATTACAAACATGCTCAATAGTTAATACGACTTGAGACAGGAATAATCAATATCAGCGGATCATACTTGAAACTTGCAAAAAAGCAAACAAAACTTTCTTATATAACGTGTTTTGTAGGGTTAAAATAATTTATAAAATTCAATAACATTCAATTCTATTTCGAAACCCTTGAAAATGAATGAAGCTTTTTATAAATTTATATAGAAACCCGTAAGGGCTTTTATCTTTTGCTTTAAAACTTTCTCGGGGAGTTTCGCTGACATAAGACACTTCAATTTCCTGTTCGACTGCAGGTTTTAACTATTTTAATACCTAGAAAAATGTCATATGCTATTTAATGGTGAAGATACTACGACTTCAAGAAATGTTATTAAATGATAAGGGACTAAATGAGGACATGAAATTGGTATAGATAAATTATTTAATTTTTATGATTGTGTTCATTTAAAGTTGAAATGTATTTCATTTAAATCAAGTGTTTGTGATAAGTTCCTAGGAGTTGTTACTTCATGCGAGTGGTAGACGGTGCAGCTTCTATTCCTCCCTGGGTGTATTTATTTCTTCTGTGTCAGTAAAACTTTCTTTGTATGTCTATTACTTGAAGGGTATGATATCATACCATTCAAGGTATACATGAGATTATTGGTAATTGAACCGTCGTGCTTGTGTTAGTCGGTCAAATGTTAGATCTTCCTTTTCGAATATTTCCTTCCCAATGCCGATCTTGACTCTTCAAGTGTTTCGACGAGATATCTCTCCATTAAGATCTTACCCATTTTGATAATGACGGGATATCTCGTCATCAAGATATTGTTGATATTTTGATAATGACGAGATGAAGATCTGGTCAGTTTTCTTCAATTGACGAGATCTTTTCCATGAAGGTCTGGTCAGTTCTGCTTATGTATTCAAGACACCCCAAACTCTTATTTCACCACATACTAGAGGTACGATTCTACCCACAAATATATCCACCACACCGTTTAGTTACGTGGACTACAAACGAAACGTATGGTAGATAGAACAAAAGTGAGTCTTGTTGACTAACATTTCACCATTCTGTTCTTCAAATCAAGTAGCTATAATTAGCAACTAATGCCATCTTTCTCGACAATGGACACGTAAGCACGGTTTTACTTTTTAATGTGCCTATAAATAAATTAAAATTATTTTTCTTCATTAACTTCATTAAAAATCGCAACAAAAACTATCCTTGTGCCGGATGCAAAGATCAATGCTTTCTAGCAATCCTGTTCGTTCTAATGGTTTTGAATAATTATAATAAAAAATATTTGAAATATTGAATTTTGTCTTTAAATTCAATAATCATGTTTTCCTTAGTCTTAAAGCATTTACGTAGACAGGCAGCGTAGACTAACTGGATTACCGAGAATTTGAGCTATTTCTACTTACGTTTCAAAGTCAGTTTCGTCACATAATCTTTATATTATGAGAAAAACAGTCCACATAACGTTTTTGTGGCCATAGGAAAATAAAATTAGTTAGCTTACAGATTGATTTTGTTTTTTATTCATGCTCTAATAAAAGTATGTTATTATTATCGATTATTGATTCTAAAATGAAATCATTGTCTAATTCATTGTCTTAAATGCTTTTTCAGCCCTATGGCAAGCTAATTATTAGCATTCTTTATCTACCAAGAAGTATAATTAGCATTTAATGCTTAAAGTGTATTGTGGTATGCGAGAGAGAATCTAACAGTAAAATAATTACTTGATATGCATTTATCTTTAACAGTTGTTAAGAAAATTTTTATCTTAATAAATTATCATCCTAGTTGACAATGAGACGAAAGTATGATCTAATTATTGTATCATTCCTGTAAAAGAAGCATAAAAGCCCACACATAAAAAAACTGAACGTAGGGCCACATCCTTATTCATAATAACTTAATTGGTCACTATTCCTTAACAATACACAATTTATGAACATTACAAATCTGATTAAATTTAAATTATATACAATTTATATTCATAACTCTAAATTGGGATAAAGTTTTCTATGTGAGTAAAATCTAGTGAATAAAGATAAGTAAAGTGGGTCTTACAATCACCATATTTCTGTATATAATATTTTAATAATTGTTCTAATAATGATTTTGTTCTATAAAGGAGCAGTTTAATGTTCAGGATATACAAACACATTGTTCTACTGCATACACACATTGGCCATGCTTTCTATCAATCGCATTAAAAGTAATACTCCGGTTACTTCGCATTGTCTTATGAGGAAGCAATTTCCAAGGGAGAAAATCCATTCTCTAAGAAATTGGAAACGCAACATAGTTCAAAACATCAAAAAACGAATATATCAAAAGGAAATAAAGAAATACGAAAGATATTTCAATTGATTGAAATAAACCATCTTCACTGTTTCCAGATATGGAATACTTGCTTTTAGCATCTCTTACAGAAATAAAATGTTAATAAATATACCTCTCAATTTGATAGAACTTGGGACCGTGGATTTATGTCTGAATGAATTTAATATTTCCTTTTATCATTAATAAGCTTTAATCAAGGATATTTTTTGAAATTTCTTAAAATTTGGTACATTCTAATATTCATAGCAAACAGTTATACATGTGACAGAATTTGTTAAGAGGGGATTTAAATTTTAAAATGTTCTTATGTTGATCATTAAAAATCTATATTTATTCGCTTTCAGTATTTGATATAATCATAAATAATGTTACAAACACATAATTTTAAAATGATATGTTCACATTACTATATGCAATTTTAAGAAATTTGAATTATGAAATCGATGTTCTATGACTTGTAGAATTCAATAAACGTGAAATCAATCATTAATTTGCAGAATATAAACCAGTAAATATAACAAATCACTAATTCAGACCAATGAGTATGATGAGATTTTCGTTCATCAAACTTGTAACAGTTGTCAACAAATATTAAAAATATATATTTATGCAGCGTATTTAATTATACCAAATTCTAAGTAGTAATTTTAAGCATTTATGATAACGTTATTTTCGTTGAAATGAGTTTTGTTTGATTACATTCCACAAACATTTTTAAAGATCAGTTGCCAACAATATTGTTGATATAACACCCTTTAATGCACCTAAGAATGCTAAGCATTAATATTAATTATTTATTAAATCAGTTGACTCCAGAAACCTAATTGAGCATATGTTGTACCAACTGCAAATACAATACATTTTTACTGTTTATGATAAAATTTGTTATAGCTTTGTGTCGTTTTTTACTAAATGAAACGTATTTACAAAGACCATGGGTAATTTTATTGTATTATGTAATTTTATTAAGCTGAATACATCCACTTATTGTGGTGGGACAATTTTAATGAACGCTTTAAATATACCAAATATCAAATAATAGAAATTTTAAAGGCCTGCTGAGGATCTAGAACAATGTTTTAGCAATCGAAGTGTCTTATGCAACCATTTCTATTACAGGAGATTAAAAATTATAATTAAAAGAATTATTTTGTATTCAATATTGTTTACGAAAATTCAAGGGCCTGGCATGGGTCGAAATATTGTTTAATTTAAAAAAAAAAAATTATAAACGTTTAATATCAATGCACTACTTTTCTCACTATAGACAATTTCTAATTTAAGTTTTTCTAAATTAACCCGCCCTACTATATATGTGATCAGATTTATATGTGTTTTGTTTAATTTACTTCTAACCTGCGTAGTGTTCTATATTTTAATTAATATTACATAGAGCTATATTATGTAAATATTTAATTGGTGTGCTTTCGAACTTCTTTCGTCGGACACCAGATTCTTAAAATACGTGTTTATATGAGCTTTATTTGAGATTTGAGATATTTTTTCTACATTGAATGTATACTACATTCTTAGTGTAATTCTATTTTTAAATTAATGAAGGTATAATGTGTAAATATTTGAATGATGTGTTTTTTAACTTATATCCTTGTACACCAGAATTGAAATGCGGGTTTATGATGAGCTTTATTTGAGATTTATGACATTATCTTCTACATTTAATGTACATGAGAGATATCGTGTAATTATATTTTTAAATTGATATTACGTTAAGGTATGTTGTGTAAATATTTGACTGATGTGCTTTCAAACTTCTTTTGTCGGACACGAGACTAGAAATATGTGTGTTTATGACAAGCTTTATTTAATATTTGTGACATTTTCCTCTACATTGAATGTATCTACATGGCATAGAATTGGTATTACATGAAGGTATATTGTGTGTGATAAGCTACTTAGATGATAAGCTTTATTTGAGATGTGTAATTTTTTCTGTCTACATTGAATCAATCTACATGATATCGAGAGTAATTCCATTTTAAATTGATATTATACGAAGGTATATTGTGCAAATATTTGACTGATGTGTTTTCAAACTTCTTTCGTCGGACACATTACTCAAAAGGGAAGCAAGTTTGACTTGTCTTTACTCAATCTCCAGTAAAGATAAATGAAACGTAACGTCATGTCCAATCGATATCCAATTCCCAGAAAAAATGTCTCAGAAAATCTTTATTTTTTAGCCCCATGCATTGAAATGACGAACTTTTCGCGCTACATAAAACTGCTACCCCTCCCGTTCTTGCTCTAAAAATCTTCCAATCCGTTTCGAATCTTCCTTAGATATTTCAAACCTTCCCCCTAGTGCTTAAGAAATGGGGTTATCAATATATATGTAAAAGGTTGTCCTTTTGTTCCGCCTTTATCCAACTGAAATCCATTTGTAAAAATCGCATTCTAGGCCCCTTGCTCTGTGTCAAGCAAAATGACATCCGAAGAAGAGGTCGAAATAAAAAGAGAGACATGTTTTTTCTTCTTTTTGGCTGTTGCTAAACTCGTTCTTTGTGTTTGTCAAAAGGAATAACTGTGCAGTCCATGCGATTTAAAACAAACTTCGAAATGACGTGAAGATTTTGTGCGCTGTTTGTTATTTTTTCAGAATAATGGGTGAATGTTTCTCGCAGTTAGGTCTCGGTGCAGTTTAGGAACTTTTTGTTGCGTTATTCTGTTTCCCTTTTCGTACAAATTTGTGTGTTTCGCGTGGTATTAACGCTCCAAAAACTGGACAACGTTGAATTTTTTAAAGACGCAGCACCTAGAAGTAATGAAGCTTGGTCTACACTAAAAAATAGTAAATGGTCAGCAAACAGACAAGACAAAGGCATTGTGTACAAAACGTCTTTCAAAATGGAACTGGTGTTGTTTTCTGACGTCTGACTAGTCATTGAAAGAATGCTATGAGAGTTATTCTCCAAAATTGTATTATTAATACTTTTACGTTCTGAATAACAAAATCACTTTTTTAATGTTAAAAGTTAGCATATTCTGATCCGCATGCTTAAAACGCTTCGGTTATGAAATGGCATATAAAGAGCTCAGGGCCAAAACTGTTAGTAAATACAATTCAATCACCAGCGCATTGCTTATGAAGCTTTATTTTTAAAACGTTACTTGTCTTTTTATACAATGCTCTTTTAAATGCTACTAATTAGTTTATTATTAGTATTTTCTAATTGAAAAACTCCAGCTTGAAACGTTATGTACTGATGATGTAAGTAAATATATTTTTAGTGAAATGAGCATGCTCATTTATATTTAGCTTTTAAAAATGAATTAAGCTGCTCCCAATCCTCATTTTACACTCACATATGACATGCGGATTCATGTAATGGCTCGTCATAATGTAATTATAAAGCAGTCTGTTTCTTTCTCTTAGTAAGTAGTTTATATGTATTGTCTCAAGTTAATTTATGCCAGTACGCCCGATATAATGTACCTGATGCTATCTTTAATTACATTAATATAATCAACATATAAATCATTCAAAAACTTAAATATGACTGAATGCTTTTGCAACACTAAACATCAACAATGTATACTGATCGCGAATTTATGCAACTAAAATTGAAAAAAGTAGGCAATAGTCACTAATAAAAATATTTTTATTATAATAGAGATGTTGTTATAAAAAAAAAACTTTAAAAAGTTTATAAATGATATAACTTCGTCATACGCTTCTGTTTACATTCCATTTTCTCTTTTGTTTTTTATTTATAATGCCCGACTAAACCTTGCGGCCTTCGGCACGATAAAGGACAATCTGACGACTATTTGTGAAGAAGCACCCAAGTGAGTAGGCCGTCGTTACTCCTAACAAGTACAATCACCAACGCACATGAGCTTACAAACCTGGATACAAACCCTGGACCTATGAGTGGCTGGCAAACGCTATGATCATCATACCAGTTAGACGGGTTTTCTCTCTATTATATTTGTTTCTTAAATTTTTGAAAAATAAATCTAAAACTTAACTATCTAATTGAAAATTTAAATAATTGTGAACTTGCATCTAAATTCATCGATAATTTGGAAGATAGGTAGTTAAATTAACTTCCCACTGGAGCAACGCAACGGGTATTTCGAGGACAACGCCTCGTAATTTCCAACCCCGGTTAGATGACGAGATAATTCTAAGGAGATCCTATGCGCGGAATCATTAACTGTCCAAACACCACACACCATGATCTAGCACCAAGGTAATCCACCCACCATGGTAGGTAAATTGTGTGTGTGCCTAGACATTACAACCGTCACCATTCTTGAAAACTCTAAATATTTACTCACGGCTCAAGTCAAGGAATTAACGCGTTAAAAAATAAAAAATATACATAAATATATTATTAATAATAGAAATGTTTTCACAATAAAAATCAAATATATTTTAACATAACCTGCATTACCATACGCTTCGATTTACATCACTTTTCTCTGTTGGTTATTTCCAGAATCATTGAGAAGTTAATCTAAAACAAAATAGGCAAAATATCCAAATCTAACTAATTGTGAAACGATCTAAGTCATTTATATTTCTAAATAGGTCATTGCGCAGAGATTTAATTACCACACACCATAATCTGCAGCGCCACAGTACTCGAGCAAGCCACCAGATTCAGCAGGTCAATTGCCGTCGAAATCCTTCACATTGGTGTTGTGTGAAAGCTTGAAGAGTGGGGTTCTATCTCAAGTATGACCTCGTCATCTGACCGTGGTTCAAAATTACGTGATGTTTTCCTCAGATCTTTTCCTTCGGGTTTGATCCCTGACCGTTGTCAATAGCCCGTTGTGCTGCTCCAGTGTGACGTTAATTAAAATACCTGCCTATCGTTGAAATCCAAGACATTACCAACCGTTCTTGGAAATCTAATATCTACTTGCGGCACAAACCGTGGAATTAACACATCGGAAAATAAGCAATATTCAACAATAAAAATATTTTAATAATACAAATTTTTCACAATAAAAATCAAATCATTTTTACAGTAACCTGCATTACCATCGAGATTTTCTCTTAGTTATTTCCTAAAGCCATTGATATATAAAACCAAAACAAAATTGCGGCTAAAGTCAAATCTAAATAACTGCGAGCCTGTGTCTAAAGTCATTTATATTTCTAAAGAGCGTCATTGCGCAGAGCCTTAACTATCCAAAACCACACACCATGATCTACAACGCCACGGTACTCGAGCACGCCACTGGACTCGGCAGGTCGATTGCCGTCGAAATCCCAGACATTGCAACCGTTCTTGGAAATCTCTAATGTCTACTTGCGGCACAAGCCGTGGAATTAACACATGTCTGCAGCTAACGTGACGCTTACAGCATATCATATTCACGGTCCGGCAATTTCTCTGATGGAATGTAAACCGCCAGAATCTGGCATAATCAGTACAGTGGGCTCTTCATTTAACACCGCATTAGGCCCTACAGTTGGCCACAATGTGTGCGTGTCACAAACTGTACCGAGTAATGAGAGCCCCGCACCGGTGCCCGATCGGAGGGCAATTTTCGGGGTTTTGTGTCTGAAGGAGATGGACGACTGGGGTTGCCTTTTGAGGTTGCCACTTACACGGTCGGGCGATTCGCTTCGATCCTGCTCCGAGACAAATTGTGACGGTCGCGTTAAGGTTAGTATAGTCCGGCTATGGCGATTTGGCATTTAAATCACGTGGCTAAGAATGATCCCTTTTAATAAGGGCACAGCTTTTTTTGTGCGAAAGCCACTCAGCCTACCAAAAGAGGACTTATGGCTAGGAAAGGGGTGTCACGATACACAAACACCTTACAAAGCACATAAATCCTAAGCGCACTCTCTACGTTTGGCAAGGGGCCGTGGTAGCCCGGTTGGCAGAGTAACGGATTAGCAACCGGAGCGTTCCGAGTTCGAATCCAGCCAAAAACCGTCATGTACATAGGCGGCTGATGCACATTAAATCTTTCGTGGCCTCAAATGTCCCCACGTTGGCGTGGTGTGGAAGTTTGGACAGTGGGGTGCCAGCTCAGGTGTGACCTCGTCATCTGACTCGTGGTTCAAAATACGTGTTGTTGTCTTCGGATCTTTCCCATGGGATTCGATCCAGGACCGTCGTCAATAGCCCGTTGTGATTCTCCAGTGCGACGCTAATTCAAGTACCTACCTACATTAGAACCTACCCTAGAAAAGAAAATCATTTACAAAGAAGGTATTAAACGGAATTATTATTCAGTAGCCACTCAGTCAATCAAAAGTCAATCATCATCTAAAAATCGGCAATATTTTAATGACGAGATATTGCGTTATTAGCAAAGTTGGTCGGATCTTGATGGAAGATATATCTCGTCGAAACCACTTGGAGGGTTAAATTGGTGTCTTAAGACATGCATTCTTATTCCGAATTTCGGTCCAGAAGCTTCAACAGTGATTAAGAGGCTACTCTCAATGATTCTTCAAAGTGAAAAAGTGGAAATTTGTATAAGAAAATGAAAATAAATCTCCTAATAAATTTTCCGAAGAACTTGTTCATAGACTTGGGTACCACAAAACAGTAATACGCCAGTCAGTGAAAAATTCGTATTATATAAAAGTGAAATTTAAGTACAAGTACCAGTCAAATCAAAGTACAATAAACAAAAGCTTCATTTCTAAATGGCTCAAGTGTGACCTCGTCATATGATCGTGATTCAAAATTACGTAGTGTTGTGCTCAATCCTTCCCCTCGGTATTGATCACCAATAGCCCGTGTGTTGCTCCAGTGCGACGTTAATTAAATACCTACCTACCTAATTTCCAAATGATTTTTCCGAGGATTTTATTAAAATTTCTATATTACAAAAATTAACAATACAAGTCAGAGAAAATGAAATAAAAAATCAACGCAAACTACATTTAACTGACTTATTATTTTGACGAGTAAGTTAGAGTTAAAAAACAAATCAAAAATTTCAAAGTACTATATTAAATTCAGCTTTTAATTAACTTAAATGTTCGCTCTCTACCCCAGATTTGTTCCGCGAAATCTCCTCCAAGGTGCTGAACAGACTCCAGTCCAGAAATGGGGGACGGTGGCAGTTTTATCTTCATCAGGTATCGATTGGAGGGGGCTTTCCATCGGCGCGTCATCAATTTTCGCATGGTTGGGAAATGTTACACAGCACTATAATCTAATATATTCAATTAAGTAGCGGTGCATTCTGTTCTACAGATTTTAAACACTGAGTGTTTGATTAATTTCAGAAGGGAAAAGTAGGCATGCAAGCTGCCATTGTGTAGGCAGGTGGTAGTGTTGGAGGTGCGAGTCGTTATACTCTGCTTATAAACGAAGTGGTGTCGGTGTTTACCTAAATAGTGTTCTAAATATCATTCAAAACGATAGAGGGGGCTGCAATATTAGAAATTGTCTGTTTTTACTAAATGATTGGGTAATGAAGGTTTCAAATGAACTCGAATAATAGCACTATTTGATATACTATATTTGTTTATCGATTTCAATGTAACTATATTCTTGAAGAATGGTTGTGTGTATTTCTATTTAACTTTAATTGAAAACTATTGGATATATTGTCCCATCGTAATTAATTAAATTAGACTAACCAGGTGATATTGGAGTCAATTATATATAGTATTTGTATTTCATAAGTGGCCACTATAACCCGGTTGGAAGTGCAACGGATTCGCAATTGGAGGGTTTCGAGTTTGAATCCAACCAAGGACCGTGTTTTAAAAGGGTGCTGGTGCACGTTAGATCAGTCGGGGCGTCAAATGTCCTCACGTTGGCGTGGTGTCGAAGTTTGGAGAGTGGAGTGCCAGCTCAGGTGTGGTCTCGTCATCTGACCGTGGTTAAAAATTAAGTGGTGTTTTCCTCGGATCGCGTCGGGATTGATGCTGGACTGTTGCCAATAGCACGTTGTGTTGCTCCAGTGCGATGTTAATCAAAAGATACCTATATTTACTTCATAAAAGTGTTTTCGTGATATAATTTTTATAAATTATTTTGTTATATAATTTTCCTAAAATATTTTCATCTATAATTTTAATAAATTATTTTCATCTATAATTTTAATAAATTATTTTCATCTGTAATTTTATGAAAATATATTCCACGTGTCGAAAGTGTGTTTCTCCGGTAAAGTATTTGAAGAGTTTTGAGGAAAATAGTATGAGTACCAAAATTTCATTATCGTTAACATGTTCTTTTTATTATGTGAATTACTACCATTTTATAGAAGACGGACTTCTAAAGAGACATACACAATCATTCAAAAACTCAAAATCCACTTTTAAAGTTAATCCTCCATGTGGTTTCATCGAGAGATAAGCACGTATCGTCGAATTAGTAAATGAATATATTTGAGGAAACAAAAATGTTTGAAATGATAGTTCTATAAGAGTAAATAATCATTTACATTTAATCATACAGTACCCTATTATGCTTTACAGTCGCCGTTTACTTTCTCGTATTGTTTTCTGAGGATAATGTTATAGAAAGTAAGGTCCAAATATATCGGGTCCAATTAAATCATAATTTTTATATTTTAATACAACCATCCTTTATTTCTATGCATTTTAAAAAATGGCTTAACTTTTTAAATAATTAAAATAACATGATAGTGTCTTTAAAATGGTCCAAAACTGCCGAAACCATTTTTTAATCACTTGCAAATTATTACCCTTGTAAGTTAAGTAGATCCGACTTTAACCATCGGAGTCTCACGAGATTTTTGAGTAGTTTAATTTTACTTTTATCCTACAAACAGATGATGACTATACTGCCACACTATGCTCCAAAGTCTCTTCATCAAGGAAAATAAGGCATTTGCTTTAGTCAGTCAGGTGAAAACAATTCAAGTTGGCCTGAATTACAATGCCTATTCTGGCTTTGGCAGAAAAGTGGTAACTGCTCTAGGGATTTTTTGAAGTGAAGGAGGTCATTAGGCTAACTCTGGAATTGAAAAATATGGCGATTCATTCCAGTGTTCTTCCATAGCACACCAAATTGATCAAGCCTCTCTTCTGACCATACCCAGAAACCTAGGTAGGTAGTTAACTAACGTCATACTGGAGAAACGCAACGGTATATTGGCGACGATCTGGAATCAATATCGAAGGGAAAGATCGAGGACAACACCACATAATTTTGAACCACGGTCAGATGACGAGGTAACACCTGAGCTGGCACCCCACTCTCTAAACTTCCACACCACTCTAACGTGAGAACATTTGAGGGTTGATTTATTTAACATGCACCAGCCTCGTGGACAAGACGGCCTTTGGCTGGATCGAGTTTCAAACTCGCAACCCTACTGTTGCTAATCCGATGCTCTTGTAACTGGGTTACCGCGGCTCACCCAGAAACCTAGGGCTATTTCTCTCTTTTGTGTCAGTAGAAACTTTCCTGTGTGTGTATGGTTATTACTTGAGATTATATTTCTGGTGTCTGGCGCAGCATGGCCAAATATGGCCCTTGCGCCATAAACCCCCAAAACAACTAAACAATCCAGACACCTAGAGATGGCAGTTGCTGACAAAGGAACTGGGCTTATTGTTACTGACAATTGTGGTGAAATCGTCAAAAACTGCATAAAAGTCATGAAGGGAAAACAGCAGTTTCCATGGCAAAATAAATTTTAAAATACTGGACAACAGCACTTGCAGCACCTGCAACACTTGCTGCATTGCCACTGATGCTAGAGCCTGAAAATGTGCTCAACGATCCAAAAATATATAATTATGAAAGAAAATATAGGATGGGGTATTGGCGAGGTAGATCAATCAAGTCGCGTTCTAACATGTTCAGACCGGAAACTTTCGGATATCACTAAATAAAAGAGCGAAAAAAATTTAAATATAAATTTTAAATAGTATCATACAACATACAAACAAGCTTTTAAAATAGATTCTCTAGCTTATCAAATATGGAATTCCACATTTACCCGATGACCAACTATGGAGTCAGGAAATAAGCTCAGCCCCATCCGAAATATAATTGGCACTATGCACACTTTTAATCAACAACCGTTAAATAAATTACATTGCCCCCGACATACATCATTAGGTCACGACGCGAACCGTCCAAATCTGGTTCAGTTTATGACTCTGACTCTAAAATTTACGACCGATACGGATTTTAAACGCAACGATGTCGCATAATTACGACTCATGCTGTTTGTCACATCGATTGCGATTACTCCCCGGCAAGATTTACGGCGGCGAGTGGACGATCGCAGGGCGTAAGTAATCGTAATATATGCAAGCAACAGGCATCGCAATATTTACACCTTGATTTCCCGAAAGGAAAGGGATCAGAAGAATTACTCCGGATTTGCCTGCCTCAAAATGCAAATTGATAACCCTTCAATCTGCTACGAAACTATCCCACTTCTTAAAGGATAAATGCAAACTTTGCATGTTCCTTCCTTTTGAATTTTAATTAATGGCATTAGTTGGTTCCGCATCTGCAGAAACAAACTAAATTTTGGATCGCGGATTGGAAATGGGCCGCTGCTTTGTGTCATGAGATGACTTCTTTGAAACAATGGGAGCGGGTAATGAAATGCATCGATAAGGCTTTGGGTTTGGGGATTCTTCGGCTTCAGGAGGTAAATCTCGATAACGAGCGGGTTTGAGGTGTTAAAAATTATTGTGAATTTTCTGGGTGAAATTCGATGGAAAATGTCCCACTTTTCTGAATTATAATCATTAATTTTAAATTGCGCATGTTTAATTGCACCCTAAAGATCTAATCACTAATTGTAAATTACCCATTTCTCCCTTAAGATGTAATAAGTTATTGTATATTGCACAGTTCTCCCTAAAGATATAGGCGCAGCTTGTCGCTTTTGGTTCTTGCGCCATAAAACCCTAACATGAAATCCAATCCCTAACCATATAATCACTAATTGTAATTTACCCATTTCTCCCTTAAGATATAATCACTAATTGTAAATTGCACATTTCTCCCTTAAGATATAATCACTAATTGCAAATTGCCCATTTCCCCCGAAATATATTTCTCACATTGAAGTTATAAGACAATGTCCACATGATAATGAATTTTGTGTATGTCCACCTAGGCACAGAATATCAATTTCGATATATAAAGTCATTGCAGCAGATACTCTCGAACTGGGTACTAGACATCTTTCCTTTCGAAAGAGTTAGTTTTTTGTTTTCAAAATATCTCTACAAATAAAATGCAATGACTGCATGAAAATATTTCTGATATATTTCAAATAAAGTAGTTATTTTATTCGATCATTAACATTTGATCGTTATTTCCAGTTGCGTAGTATTGCTTTCACCCCAAAACGCATGTAAGGACTCAATGACTACATCGGTTGAAAACCTCATTTTTCAATCAGATCAGGACTAGTTAGAAATCATTCACTGAAGAATGCGGGTTGCAGAATGCATATGTGCATGTGATCTCTTCAGGGTTATTATCCATTAGAAATATGAACATATGGTTACGGATATTGATTTTCCTTGTGTTGACTCCCAAACTTACTTTCACATATTCACATATCTATGCATAGTATGAATCTCCCTGGAATAACAGAAAAGTGAATTTGCAGAAATGAGATTTGAATGTTTGCGTAATCCTCTAAGCGTCACAACATTTCAGAGTAATTTAGTATTGCTTTTCCCCACATCACACATAATGATTAAATATCCACATCTATGAGTTGAAAGAATCCTAAAATGGAAAGATTATATTGGTCCATGGGTTCACAACTGGTTAAAAATCTGCAGAAAAGACTGCAGGTTGTAGAACCTCCCGTAGGGTTCATATTCATCAGAAGAATGAATCATTATGAACATTGTTTTTGCATTTACTCGACCATCTTCTCACATATTCAGCTATCTTTGCTTGATTTCACTCTCCCAGAGATTTAACAGTAAAAGGCGAATTTCAAGAAAGTAGGTTTGAATATTTGTGTAAACCTGTGGGTATCACGAGATTTATTAGCAATGCATTTCCCTCACAACACACACAGTGACTAAAACATCTATTGGTGAAAATTTTCTAGGAAACTTATATTGATCAAAAAGATCAAAACTGGTTAGAATTCATACATGGAAGATTACACGTTACAGAACGGATTTTTGTGTGAATCCTTCAAATGGTTATTGCTATTTAATGAAATTTGTTTTGTAAATATTGTACTGTCAAACGTGTACTTAGAATAGCAGAGATGTGTCACTTTTTATGTGCTTATAGTTGCCCATTTAAACTGTTAACAAAATATATATTCTGTTAACGAAAACCATTATAAACTCTTTATAGTTAATTTGTTATATAATGGAACTAATATGAACAACATTAATGTTACATATAACACTAATATGAACAACGCTATTGTTTCCCATACCACTAATGTTACAAACAACACTAATATAACACCTTATACTAATATGAACAACACTAATGTTACATATAACACTAATATGAGTAACACTAAAGTACACTTTACACTAAGTGACTAGGTGTAAGATAATAAGCATCTTATATGTTTAGACTATGACAGGGCCAAGCTAAATGTAGGTGGCAGTAGTGTTTCTAACGAAGAGTTGCTTCTTGTATACATTCCTATTGTGACGTCGTTAGGCTTGCTTTTTAAATAAGATTTCAGAGCCTTTCGTCAATAGAATGAATTCCTAATTGAAGTATGATAGTTTATTGGTTAATGCCGATTAAATTAAACGTCAATGCAGTCAAACTACATTGTAAGGTAACTTTTATATGCTTCATAAGAGAGCATTTGGGTAGCCGAAGTAAAACCGTCGCTTTCCGCGTGGTTTGTTTACATTGAAATCCTTATATACATGGAGTACATCGGAATTATTTATATCTACAAATTACTGTAACGTTTTTTAGATTAAATATGTATGCTAAACACATCATGAAATTTTAAATGCATTTTAAAATAAGGTTAAATAAGGTGAAAATAAATGGAGCTTGGGCCTCTCTCTGACGCAAGAAAATCATACCTGGAAAATAAAAAATCTCACTCCTTGGACGCAAGAAAACCACACCCTAAAATAAACCCTCTCACTCCATTGACGCCGAAAGAGCACACCAAAGATTCGATACTCACCCCCACCCATTTATCCATTTAAATTAACACCATCCCCAAAAAGCTCCTCCCGGACGCTTCACACGCATTTACCCCACCAGCACGATCTCAATAAAACGCAAATGAAAATTCAATTTTCCTTGAATAACTTTAATTTCGCGGCTCTTCTTTTCAAAATCCCCTGGCAACATGATCGGGCAGTCGAGTCACGGCGGATCTGAAGAAGAGGAAACTTCGATCACCCCGGGAAGTGTGGCATGATGAGCATCGAGGGGATATCTCCAGACTGCCACCCCCTTCACCCCGCTACCCCTCCCATCTGGATTTGGGGGCTGCCGAAAAGAAGTCATCAGATATTCCCGAACGAGGAACGCAAAACAAATAATAAAAGAAGCCCGGACCGCAAAGAACCTGGAATCGCCCTGCCCCCCAAGTCAGATTAAGGGGAAGAGGATCTCGCATTGATGCAAGTTGTCGTACGGGGAAAAACAAAGAGGATTCTCTAGCCCAGCAACGGTCTGGGTGAGGCACCATAACCAGTGCTCAGCTGGGGTCGCCCATGCGATTTCCTCTACTTAAGATCCCTCGACTTTTTCTTTGTTTTGTTGATTGTTGCTGGGGAGAGTGGACCGCTTCGGGATAACCGATTTGCCCGAGATAAAATACTCGGTCCAGTTTAGCAATTTATTCTATTTTCCGAAATCAGAGGTTTTTTATTTGTGCGTGGAAGTGGAATGGACAGGGATATTTGTTCTATTGCGACTTTAAAGAAAAGGCCGTAATTGTTTTTTCGAGTTTTTAATTTTGGTGTATCCGAGTTTCTATTTGTTTAATACTTGATTCATGCTTGGAACTGATAGTATAGGAGTATCAGTCATGTGATTGTGTCTAAATGGAGAGAATGATTGTGTCTGTATACTGAGAGATTAGGAACTTATTAACGAAATATCGGCGTTTTGTGTCTCCCTTGAAAATGGAATGGACAAAGATATTTGTCCAATTGTGACTTTAACGAAAAAGGACGTACTTGTTTTTTCTAGTTTTTAATTTCAATTTCGATGTATCTGAGTTTCTATTTGTTTAATACTTATTGATTCATTCATAGAAGTGATAGTGTAGGAGTAAGTACCTATCACGTGATTGTGTCTAAATGGAGAGAATGAATGCGTATATATACTGAGTTTAGGAATATCATAACCAGTGCTCAGCTGGGGATCGCCCATGCGATTTCCTCTATTTAAGATCCCCAAGTCGATCCTCCTCGACTTTTTCTTTTTGTTGATTGTTGCTGGGGAGAGTGGACCGCTTCGGGATAACCGATTTGCCCGAGATAAAATACTCGGTCCAGTTTAGCAATTTATTCTATTTTCCGAAATCAGAGGTTTTTTATTTGTGCGTGGAAGTGGAATGGACAGGGATATTTGTTCTATTGCGACTTTAAAGAAAAGGCCGTAATTGTTTTTTCGAGTTTTTAATTTTGGTGTATCCGAGTTTCTATTTGTTTAATACTTGATTCATGCTTGGAACTGATAGTATAGGAGTATCAGTCATGTGATTGTGTCTAAATGGAGAGAATGATTGTGTCTGTATACTGAGAGATTAGGAACTTATTAACGAAATATCGGCGTTTTGTGTCTCCCTTGAAAATGGAATGGACAAAGATATTTGTCCAATTGTGACTTTAACGAAAAAGGACGTACTTGTTTTTTCTAGTTTTTAATTTCAATTTCGATGTATCTGAGTTTCTATTTGTTTAATACTTATTGATTCATTCATAGAAGTGATAGTGTAGGAGTAAGTACCTATCACGTGATTGTGTCTAAATGGAGAGAATGAATGCGTATATATACTGAGTTTAGGAATATCATAACCAGTGCTCAGCTGGGGATCGCCCATGCGATTTCCTCTATTTAAGATCCCCAAGTCGATCCTCCTCGACTTTTTCTTTTTGTTGATTGTTGCTGGGGAGAGTGGACCGCTTCGGGATAACCGATTTGCCCGAGATAAAATACTCGGTCCAGTTTAGCAATTTATTCTATTTTCCGAAATCAGAGGTTTTTTATTTGTGCGTGGAAGTGGAATGGACAGGGATATTTGTTCTATTGCGACTTTAAAGAAAAGGCCGTAATTGTTTTTTCGAGTTTTTAATTTTGGTGTATCCGAGTTTCTATTTGTTTAATACTTGATTCATGCTTGGAACTGATAGTATAGGAGTATCAGTCGTGTGATTGTTTCTAAATGGAGAGAATGATTGTGTCTGTATACTGAGAGATTAGGAACTTATTAACGAAATATCGGCGTTTTGTGTCTCCCTTGAAAATGGAATGGACAAGGATATTTGTCCAATTGTGACTTTAACGAAAAAGGACGTACTTGTTTTTTCTAGTTTTTAATTTCAATTTCGATGTATCTGAGTTTCTATTTGTTTAATACTTATTGATTCATTCATAGAAGTGATAGTGTAGGAGTAAGTACCTATCACGTGATTGTGTCTAAATGGAGAGAATGAATGCGTATATATACTGAGTTTAGGAATATCATAACCAGTGCTCAGCTGGGGATCGCCCATGCGATTTCCTCTATTTAAGATCCCCAAGTCGATCCTCCTCGACTTTTTCTTTTTGTTGATTGTTGCTGGGGAGAGTGGACCGCTTCGGGATAACCGATTTGCCCGAGATAAAATACTCGGTCCAGTTTAGCAATTTATTCTATTTTCCGAAATCAGAGGTTTTTTATTTGTGCGTGGAAGTGGAATGGACAGGGATATTTGTTCTATTGCGACTTTAAAGAAAAGGCCGTAATTGTTTTTTCGAGTTTTTAATTTTGGTGTATCCGAGTTTCTATTTGTTTAATACTTGATTCATGCTTGGAACTGATAGTATAGGAGTATCAGTCATGTGATTGTTTCTAAATGGAGAGAATGATTGTGTCTGTATACTGAGAGATTAGGAACTTATTAACGAAATATCGGCGTTTTGTGTCTCCCTTGAAAATGGAATGGACAAGGATATTTGTCCAATTGTGACTTTAACGAAAAAGGACGTACTTGTTTTTTCTAGTTTTTAATTTCAATTTCGATGTATCTGAGTTTCTATTTGTTTAATACTTATTGATTCATTCATAGAAGTGATAGTGTAGGAGTAAGTACCTATCACGTGATTGTGTCTAAATGGAGAGAATGAATGCGTATATATACTGAGTTTAGGAATATCATAACCAGTGCTCAGCTGGGGATCGCCCATGCGATTTCCTCTATTTAAGATCCCCAAGTCGATCCTCCTCGACTTTTTCTTTTTGTTGATTGTTGCTGGGGAGAGTGGACCGCTTCGGGATAACCGATTTGCCCGAGATAAAATACTCGGTCCAGTTTAGCAATTTATTCTATTTTCCGAAATCAGAGGTTTTTTATTTGTGCGTGGAAGTGGAATGGACAGGGATATTTGTTCTATTGCGACTTTAAAGAAAAGGCCGTAATTGTTTTTTCGAGTTTTTAATTTTGGTGTATCCGAGTTTCTATTTGTTTAATACTTGATTCATGCTTGGAACTGATAGTATAGGAGTATCAGTCATGTGATTGTGTCTAAATGGAGAGAATGATTGTGTCTGTATACTGAGAGATTAGGAACTTATTAACGAAATATCGGCGTTTTGTGTCTCCCTTGAAAATGGAATGGACAAAGATATTTGTCCAATTGTGACTTTAACGAAAAAGGACGTACTTGTTTTTTCTAGTTTTTAATTTCAATTTCGATGTATCTGAGTTTCTATTTGTTTAATACTTATTGATTCATTCATAGAAGTGATAGTGTAGGAGTAAGTACCTATCACGTGATTGTGTCTAAATGGAGAGAATGAATGCGTATATATACTGAGTTTAGGAATATCATAACCAGTGCTCAGCTGGGGATCGCCCATGCGATTTCCTCTATTTAAGATCCCCAAGTCGATCCTCCTCGACTTTTTCTTTTTGTTGATTGTTGCTGGGGAGAGTGGACCGCTTCGGGATAACCGATTTGCCCGAGATAAAATACTCGGTCCAGTTTAGCAATTTATTCTATTTTCCGAAATCAGAGGTTTTTTATTTGTGCGTGGAAGTGGAATGGACAGGGATATTTGTTCTATTGCGACTTTAAAGAAAAGGCCGTAATTGTTTTTTCGAGTTTTTAATTTTGGTGTATCCGAGTTTCTATTTGTTTAATACTTGATTCATGCTTGGAACTGATAGTATAGGAGTATCAGTCGTGTGATTGTTTCTAAATGGAGAGAATGATTGTGTCTGTATACTGAGAGATTAGGAACTTATTAACGAAATATCGGCGTTTTGTGTCTCCCTTGAAAATGGAATGGACAAGGATATTTGTCCAATTGTGACTTTAACGAAAAAGGACGTACTTGTTTTTTCTAGTTTTTAATTTCAATTTCGATGTATCTGAGTTTCTATTTGTTTAATACTTATTGATTCATTCATAGAAGTGATAGTGTAGGAGTAAGTACCTATCACGTGATTGTGTCTAAATGGAGAGAATGAATGCGTATATATACTGAGTTTAGGAATATCATAACCAGTGCTCAGCTGGGGATCGCCCATGCGATTTCCTCTATTTAAGATCCCCAAGTCGATCCTCCTCGACTTTTTCTTTTTGTTGATTGTTGCTGGGGAGAGTGGACCGCTTCGGGATAACCGATTTGCCCGAGATAAAATACTCGGTCCAGTTTAGCAATTTATTCTATTTTCCGAAATCAGAGGTTTTTTATTTGTGCGTGGAAGTGGAATGGACAGGGATATTTGTTCTATTGCGACTTTAAAGAAAAGGCCGTAATTGTTTTTTCGAGTTTTTAATTTTGGTGTATCCGAGTTTCTATTTGTTTAATACTTGATTCATGCTTGGAACTGATAGTATAGGAGTATCAGTCGTGTGATTGTTTCTAAATGGAGAGAATGATTGTGTCTGTATACTGAGAGATTAGGAACTTATTAACGAAATATCGGCGTTTTGTGTCTCCCTTGAAAATGGAATGGACAAGGATATTTGTCCAATTGTGACTTTAACGAAAAAGGACGTACTTGTTTTTTCTAGTTTTTAATTTCAATTTCGATGTATCTGAGTTTCTATTTGTTTAATACTTATTGATTCATTCATAGAAGTGATAGTGTAGGAGTAAGTACCTATCACGTGATTGTGTCTAAATGGAGAGAATGAATGCGTATATATACTGAGTTTAGGAATATCATAACCAGTGCTCAGCTGGGGATCGCCCATGCGATTTCCTCTATTTAAGATCCCCAAGTCGATCCTCCTCGACTTTTACTTTTTGTTGATTGTTGCTGGGGAGAGTGGACCGCTTCGGGATAACCGATTTGCCCGAGATAAAATACTCGGTCCAGTTTAGCAATTTATTCTATTTTCCGAAATCAGAGGTTTTTTATTTGTGCGTGGAAGTGGAATGGACAGGGATATTTGTTCTATTGCGACTTTAAAGAAAAGGCCGTAATTGTTTTTTCGAGTTTTTAATTTTGGTGTATCCGAGTTTCTATTTGTTTAATACTTGATTCATGCTTGGAAATGATAGTATAGGAGTATCAGTCGTGTGATTGTTTCTAAATGGAGAGAATGATTGTGTCTGTATACTGAGATTAGGAACTTATTAACGAAATATCGGCGTTTTGTGTCTCCCTTGAAAATGGAATGGACAAGGATATTTGTCCAATTGTGACTTTAACGAAAATAGACGTACTTGTTTTTTTCTAGTTTTTAATTTCAATTTCGATGTATCTGAGTTTCTATTTGTTTAATACTTATTGATTCATTCATAGAAGTGATAGTGTAGGATAAGTATCTATCACGTGATTATGTCTAAATGGAGGGAATGAATGGGTATATATACTGAGTTTAGGAATATCATAACCAGTGCTCAGCTGGGGATCGCCCATGCGATTTCCTCTATTTAAGATCCCTAAGTCGATCCTCCTCGACTTTTTCTTTTTGTTGATTGTTGCTGGGGAGAGTGGACCGCTTCGGGATAACCGCTTTGACAGAGATAAAGTACTCGGTTCAGTTTAGCAATTTATTCTATTTCCCGCAATCAGTGATTTTTTATTTGTGCCTGGAAGTGGAATGGACAGGGGTATTTGTTCCATTGTGACTTTAAGGAAAAACGCCGTAATTGTTTTTTCGAGTTTTTAATTTTAAGTTTGATGTCTATACTAAATTTAGTAATTTATTCAATTTTCCGAAATCAGTGTTTTTTATTTGTACCTGAAAATGGAATGGACATAGATATTTGTTCCATTGTGACCTTAACGAAAAGGGACGTAATTGTTTTTTCGATCTTTTAATTTCAAGTTCGATGTATCGGAGTTTTTACTTGTTTAATACGCTTGATTCCTTCATGGAAGTAATAATATAGATCTGTCATAGGATTTTGAGTATAAATGGAGAGTACTGAGTTCAGGAATTAATACCTATTTCCCGAAATCAGTGTGTTTTTTGTCTTTGAAAATGACATGTACGGAACACAATTTTACAACTATCTTATTTGAAGAACTGTAAATGTGCGAATAGGATATTTAAAGCAGGAATTCTGCTTTAAAATCTTAATAACGTTCTTTCAGAACAGAGATATATAACGTTCTTTCAGAAATTCATTTCAAATTATTACTTTACTTAGAAAAACTATCTATTTGCCTGTATGTTATAGCAATATAAACTTTACACTCTAAACTTCATAAGTAAATACACTTTTAAATCGGCGCCTCGTAGAGTTAATATAATGGAGTTAATGAAATATGGAAAAATGTGGAGAAAAGCTTCCATACCAATTGTTTGTCTTAAAAAAGTGACACGTTAGTTCTGTGACAAATAGTTCTTTTAAGATATCATAAAGTAAAACATAATACAATGATTAGAAAGTAAAAGCTCTTAAAGGCCCTCTAAGACTGTTTGAATCGCGTCATGTAAATGTATCCTATTTTCTACATGTTGTGTCCCACTACCCTAAAGCACACGTATTTGAGTCCAAAGTAACTTATGGAAGCTATAAAAATGTCAAACGTGTTTCAAAGATTGTTTTCCATACACTTAAATGATGTTTTCCTTTTAATATGAAGGAAAAGTGATTATTCTTATCACTTTTGCCAATCACTATTTAACCAATTCAACCCGAACAACGCCAACTAATTTTACTATTAGTTCTTAAAAATAAATAATTAATTTCAAACTTACTTTAAATTATGTTCAGTTACTTTAACACAATTGCTCAGCGAGTACACATTAAATTTCTAATAGCAATAATTTTTAAATAGGTGTATAATAATTAAGTCGTGAGTTTATACGTATAAAAAGTGATTTACACGATGAAGGGTTTTGCGCCAATATTTACACAATTATTATACATACATATTATATATAACAGTACTTACATATTGTTTCGCGCATTCTAATAAAAATGAGAAACTAAAATGAAAAATGCTTTGTATGTGATGTTAAACTACACTAGGTTTACCACATCTACATTTCAGGCCTTGGTAAAAAACGAAGCAAAAAAGATCATTAGTCTTGTAGAAACTAATGAAAGGAATACGAGACACGGTATGCTGGATGTAGATTCACAAAAGAACCCAAAAATATATTTCTAATACAAACATTTCCATAGAACATTGGGCAATTCATCTGCCAATGAGACAAGATCGAAAAGCAGCAGACTGCTCAACAAATGAAATCAAATACACGGAGATTAATGATGAAAGGGGAACGCAAATAAATTAATGCAGTAGTGGTATGGAAAGATGAGACTAATGGAATCCATGTGATAGGCAAGGAAGAGGAGAAAAATCATAAAACAAAAATGCTTGAATTTTTTGCTTGGCTCATTTTGCTGTGGGTTTGTAATAGCCTCAATACAAAAAGTGTTTTGTTTCATGAGAATCCATTAAATTTCTGTAAATTTTAATTAAATATGTGAACGTACTCTTGTGAATAATTTATTTGCGTTCACTTTGAATCCGAACTATTTAATATAAGATGAATTAATGTTGCCTCATTTTTTCTTCAATCTTGTTGAGAAAAGGCACGATTCTCTAAAAGTACATTAAATAAGAAGTGAAAGTGTTTCTATACTAACATTGGGAAAATATCACATCACGTTAGTTCACTGAATTTGTCATTTATCAACGATATGTTTGGTAAAGAACAGTTTATCCACTATGAGAGTGCAAGAAATGTTGTTAGGTTACATGCATATCATACTAAGTTTATATATTGTAATTAAGTTGGAGATTAGTACATTATCCCATAATGATTTATCAATATTAGCAGCTTGTTATATTTTTATAATCATAAACATACATATATGTACATTTGTCTTAACACATTTCTAATATGATGCAATCAATGGTAAAATGTTAATAAATTTTATGCAATATTTATGGAAATATTTGATGCTTCCATTAAATTTAAAAGAAAATGCATTTGTATCGTAAAATGCAAGATATATTTTTATCTATGGTGACAATTTTGTTGTAGAAAAACTTTTAAATAAAACATTGTAATTAAATTATTTTACATACTGTTTACTTAGTCAATAACGATTGGTAATTTGGAATGGAGGCATAATTTTACTTTTTTCCACGAAATTACCAATGAAAATGCAATTACTCTCGATTGTGAACGACACTGTGCGATGTTACAAAATTTCTTCCTGCCTGATATTGGCCGACAAGACTTACAGCACACGTGGTTTCAACCAGATAGAGCAATACGACATAAAACTAGTGCAACCATACGAATTTTTAAAGAAAGTTTTTCTGGCCGAATAAAATCTGGTGATGTCGATTGGCTTCCCTAGTTCCCTGATATTTTTTTCTGTGAGACTACTTAAAGGAACAGATCTACACCATAGACATATATGAAATAAAAGTAGACTGAGTGTAGTAGTTGAGAGGAGCTTCAAAATGTGTGACCAGCATGTCAACTAGTAGTCACGCGACTACTCTAAGAAAAATTACGAGGTTGGCCGATTTGGTTCACCCAGTTGGTTTTAGTTCACCCAGCTAACGAAATAAGTCTAAGGATCACGTTACTGCTAGTTTTGGTCACGTGATCCTGGGCAAATAAAGAAGTCACCATTGTTCAATCTACTTTCATATTTACTCTATCGTCTACACTAACAATCAAGTAAGGATGAAAGAGCTTATAAGCGTTCGCAACAAATTGAACAAACCCCGGAAATATGCTCAAACGCTATAGGAAATATGATCCAAAGGGCTCTTAATTGCAGCGCCTGAAGCTGTTATTTAACTGGTGTCCAAATACGGGCAATTCCACAATTCCATAAAAATGTTTTTAAAAATAAAAAAGTGTTTTTTTTTAATTTATTCCAAAATAAAATGGGGCCTTTAAAAGCCCTTACATAAAAAACACCATTATCAAATTAAGCTTTGATTTGTCGCTCTGTCATTTTTTGCTACACGAGGCCATCATAGAATAAATAATGTAACAAGAAATTGTATTAATGATACATCGTGCAATGGTGATTATATTGTACACACGTGATAGAAGTATTGTGTTTGATAAAATCCACTATTTCTGAAAATCACTGATGAGAGTTGCGAAAGGATGTTCAAATAATCAAGTTTATTTTAAATCACACTGAAAAAGCAAAGTGCATGTATGAAAATTATTTTTTCGTATAATTAATATAATTTTTATCGATTTAAAAGCATTTTAGGTGGCAATAATCTTCTTATCAAAATAACTTCCTCTGGCAATAAATTTTTTTAAACTTTTCTTGAGATACCATGCCGAATTAAAAATATTTTTGCACATAACTTCAAAGAAAAGATAGTTATCACTAATTAATGATAATTCATCTTCCAAACTTTCCATTTACTTTTGTTTAATTAAACCATTCTCCCTTAGAAAATCTAAACTAATTAAAAATTCTTCGATTAAAAACTAGAAATGAAAGCGATAAAAGAAATCGATTTAATTAAGCTGACCTATTTTCAACAAACTCTATTTCAGTCTGAGAAGGAAGATGAAGTAAAAGAAATGAAAGAGAAGTGAAAAATAAAGTACTCCAGAAAATTTTGTGATGCTCGTTTTTTCCTCTTCCTCGTACATTTTTCAGCTCCTTTATTTATTATTGGGCCCTTTTTCAGACAGGCCCTTAAGTCGCTTGAGTCTAAAGGAGTTAGCGAGATTTAAAGCACAAAATCAATAATCCCTATTCCTTAAGATTTGGAGAGCTCCGTCTAATCTCAGCTCTAAGCAAACGGCGTATCTTGCGCACTTCCGTAATGACAACTTTTCGACTCTAAAGTTCTCTTTTTTTTACTCTTCGAGTTCTTGTTTTTTCAACGTACACTTCAGAAGGGGAAGCAAGGGTCATTTTTAAAACGAAAAGAAAAACCCTTTGCCAATTTGAAAAGAATATCTTCAAATATAGAAAGCGTAACTGTGCTTCTCATTGGTGAAAAGAACTTTTTCTATATATAGTAAGCACGGTGTGGAGCTTATTTTATACAAGTGCATGAGTGTAGTCGAGAAGAACAGAGCTATTCAGTATCGTTTATAAAAATTAACCTTGCAATTCTTTAACTCTCCAAATGTTTCGACGAGACAAATCGTCCATCAAGATTTGACCAATTTCTCTAATGACGATATATCTCGTCATCAAGAAATCGCCGAGCTTTTGATGAAGAGATCAAGATCTGATCAGTTTTCTTCTATTTACGAGATATATTATCCATCCAGATCACGATGAGCGATCGCAAACACTTTTACCCGATGTTGGGCTAACCCATCGGGTAATAGTGTAGTAATATGATCTAAATACGGATTATATACAAATATTAGATGACTTGACAGGGTTTGGGCCCGTCTTGTGGCCCGAACAACTAAATTTAATTCACATCTTAGCAAACATTCGCTGCATCCTAAACTCTATATAAATGATAAAAAAATACATATACACTAAATAACTATACCCTAAAACAGAATAATAAATATATATATGCCTAGGACTGATCCCTTTGTTTTAGTAATAACTATTTACTCTACTACATTCTCTAATCAAACCTCTTACTTATTTAATTTTCTATTAGTCCAAAATGTGTATGTTAATTTAATTATAAACTCCCTCGATTTCCAAAAACTTTCTCAGAGATATGTTCCTGGTGGACTTAAGTGTTATAAACGATACCAAAATGAAAATTCCAATATTTTCCATGTTAATATACTAATGTGGAATTTCTATTCACAATTATTTTAAATCACGTAAGATTCATATGAGATGAAACATTTCTAATTATCAATTTATACAATTCAAAGAAAATACTAGATATATCTAAGCTTCATACATCATGTAGCAATTCTAATAATTCATACAATTCAAAATGAATTTGGATTCATAATATTTGCGATGCAGCATTTCTATTTTTATGAATTTATACAATTCGACGAAAATACTTTTTATACTCAAACCTCGTATATCATTTAACAATTATAATTCAAACAATTCAAAATATATTCAGATTCTTATGCGATGCAGCATTTCTAATTACCAATTTATGAAAGTTAAAGTTAATTTAACACTTTAAGCACATTAAATTTATCAGGCTATGCAAGTGAAAAATTATCGAAATTTCTTATCTGGTCCAAGCAAGACGATTATCCAGATAATCCCTTTCATGTAGAATGGCTCTCGTTCCATGTGCGACGACTCCCAGCGTCCGCTTCCCGTCAATTCCACGTGTAGACAAACACAAGTGAACGCTTTTCCCAATTTGCCACGATCTCCAAACTCCAAAAGTGTTGATTTTACAGAACGCTACCAGCGTTTTCCAGGATCTTTCCAATCAATTCATCAATCTGGTCCCTGTTTGGGCGCCAATGTAGGTGCTGGGCTCGGGTGAAGGGGTATTTTGCAATCACTCTTCATCTTGAGCACTGAGCAACTTACAAAAATTGTCACTGATGAATCGTCGAGGTAGTCCATACCTCATGAAGACTTCTTCCATTAGGGTGACAGCACATCCTTGAGCTGTTGCGTTGGTTAACGCGAATAACCACCCATTTCGTGGAATAATCTTCGACAATGAAGATCCACTTCTTCCTATTTTTGTATTTCGGTAGGTGATGTTAGATCACACGTTATAACTTTAAATGAGAAGTTTGTTAGATGTTGTAATATAAACGTATATTGTATATTAGTGAAAGAAAACTTATATACGCCATCTTTACTTAGAATGGTAATTGCCACGAAATTGTTTTGACTATTGAAAATTATTCTTCTAAAAAGAATACTTTCAAATGTAAAGCAACGACTGGCCACAAAATGCAAACCAATGACCTGTGCAACACAAGCTGGTTCTGCGTAGACAGACTTCAAAAGAACTAACATCCATATTTAATTGTTATTGCATATATTTTATATTTTTTATTTTTCGCAGGAAAGTATAAGGTGTCTCGATTCCTATAACTGCGATTGGTATAAAAAAAAAAGTTTTTTAAGTTATCTATCCATGATTGCTTGAATTATTTCTTACGGAGCAAGGGTCAGACCTGGCTAAACTGGGGCAAGCAATGTTTTTCCGTCGAATAAGTAGACAGACACACATGAAAAGTTTTTACTGACATGGAAGAGTGACTTTTACTCTTCCATGTCAGTAAAAACTTTTCATGTGTGTCTGTCTACTTATTCGACGGAAAAACATTGCTTGCCCCAGTTTAGCCAGGTCTGACCCTTGCTCCGTAAGAAATAATTCAAGCAATCATGGATAGATAACTTAAAAAACTTTTTGATTCTATACAAAGTTGATGAGACTAACTTCCACTTTTTGATTAACATATTGTATAACTTAATCCTCCAAGTGATTTCGATGAGATATTTATTTTATCAAGATCTGACCAATTTTGCTTTTGGCGAGATATCTCTTCCATCAAGATAGACATTGCTGTTTTTATGATCAAGATCCTGGTTAATTTATTTCTAATGACGAGATATTTCGTCCATAAAGGTCTGGTCTCGCCATAAGCTCACTTTTGCTTATGGCGAGATACCTCGTCGAAAAAGTGACCAGCAGGGTTAATCCTCCAAGTGGTTTCGACGATATATCTCATTCATCAAGACATGACCAATTTTGCTAATGACAAGCCATCTCGTCATCAAGATGTTTTCGATTTTTTGTATAAGATAAAGATCTGGATGATGTTTTCCAATGACGATATATCTCGTCCATCACGATCTGATAAGTTTTTCTAATGACCATATACCTTGCCAGGACAACCACCAGGAGGGTTAAAGTCACAACCATCTGAATTTAATAATCTTCGATGGTTGAACTTCAAAAACCAAAACGCACTTCAAAACTTTCTCCAACGGAAGAGAATTCAAAGCAGATATTGCATTGGCGAGAGATGCTCACAAACGAAGATTTCCAAAAAACATCAGCATTAATTAGCACCGAAAAATACCATAAACCCACACCAATAACTGCTTCCACCGCTGCCTTGAAGACATAACTTACGCCTTAAGCCACTGCGTTATTCAGTCACCTCTCTTTTACGTACAATAATTTCAACCCCTGCGGAACAGGCGTCTATGCACCAGCAATGTAACGTCTCCCTTGGGAGTTATTCATTCTACCATACGTAATTAGAGCAGTTGAAATGTTCTTCCTGAAAACTTAAGTCATTAGCCATCCGCTACTTTGCATAAAATAGAGTTTTCCTGCTTTTTTTCATCTCTCACTCTTTTCTCTTCATCTCATCCCTTCTTCTGCCCACCACTCACTTCGTATATGGGATACGTTTTATGATATTTTACTTCCAGATTTTGCATCCGCTTAAATCGCGTATCCACATCATGTATGTGTGATGGCGCATGTAAAAGCATTTATCTTTAAGGATCATGATCCACTGAGGATTCCGAATAATCTCGTTAGATTACTTTCTTTTGAGGCGTAATGCATGCTCTAATGTGTAATTATGTTCGGTGTACTAAAACCCTCGCCGGGTATACTTTCAACGGGATTAAAGCATTGTGGATTTTTTTATTAGAGGAGTGTCAAGGCAAGATTATGTGCAGGAAGAGACTCCGTTTTGTCAAAGTTTATGAAATCGTATTAAATTTCTTCTAATAAACAGAAATGAATGATACACTTGGCACTTTTTACCTAATCCCTGGATCCATCCAAACTTTTCAGGTAAGTTGGAATCACCAAAAACCCGCGGTTGCCATGCGCTTTGGCTACAAGTAATTAGTCAATTTTCATTCAACTAGAATTGAGCAGTAAAAATTACTAGATGCCTGGAATGCCAGCAATTATATAAATTTCCCTAATGTAAGGTAATGAATATGGCGTCGTAATAAACTGGATGTAATTAGTATTAAATGATGGTGGGTAATATAGGAAGGTTAGAAAGATGGAAGAGATAAAAGCAAAGTCCATGTAAGGAGTTTGAAGTTTGTCCATTGAAGTTTAGCGAAGCGTAAATTATAATATATAACGGTTCTTACAGTATATTTTAGTGTTTTCTCATTTATATAGATTAAGCTGCATCAAAGTATTAAATTTCTGATAATGTGTATTTCTACTGGTATATACAAGCAACTCAGTAAGATGTGAAAGATTATTATGTTATGCGATAACTTCGTATCAGTTCGCTAAGATATTTATTGTTAATTTTAAGGCAATACTTTCTGAATGGTCTGGTCTTGTTTTGAATTCTGGTATAGGTATTTTTCTTGTTATTCGGAATCCTCTTCGTGATTCTACTTGTAATACAGAATTTAACTGATACGTCTTTTATATCCATGTGAAATTCATCTCGAGAATAATTCAATTTGCTGTAGTGATATGTGTTATACTTTGCAGAATATGACAGTTTCCTTCATCAATATAGTCGACAAAAGTTTCAATGCGTTAATTAAAAGTTTTACTCAAGTCAACACTGCAGAAAAGTTTTCAAAAATGCAGACCGCATATGCATGAACTAATATCCATCAATTATTTAATCTTACTCAAATGCGATTCTGTGTACGACTTCGATCAATCAGGATTGATTCAATGAAGGAAATGAATATTCAGAATTTGCAACCAAATATATGATTGGAAATAATTAATAATGTTGTCATGTGTAAGTCAAATTGAACTTTCGTTTGATGAATGAGACGTGTTTCGATTAGTTTAGAAATGTTCCCCATCCTTCAAGTGGATGCTCCGTTGTAGATGACGAAAGTGATCTACGTGTCATTCCAAGAGTACAGTTATAATTACTCATTTGGTACTCATTCTGGTAAAATTCTGTAATTTGAAATTGAAATCACACTGCACAAGAAAGAACGTTATTGATGTATGTGGTATGCAAACGCCTAACCATCTGAACATTCGAGTTTTCCATGTTCTATTGCTGCCTTTAATCACATTTTATTGTTAAATAGTTACTCCGGATGTTTCGTAGAATTCACGGAAACAGTAACAGCTAAAAAGGTTAAACTGATCAGAAGCTGCAAGTACTCTGCAGGTTATAAGATGGTATAGAAAATCTTTAACCCTCCTGGTGGTTGTTTCGACGAGGTATCTCGTCACTAGCAAAACTTACCAGATCTTGATGGCAAGATATCTAGCAATTAGAAGAAAATAAACCAAATCTTGACTTCGTCATCATCAAAAAATGGGCAATATCTTGATGAAGAGATTTATTATTATTTAAAAAATTAGTTAAATCTTTATGGACGAGATTTATCGTCATTGGTAGAAGTGGTTAGATCTTGATCGACGAGATATCTCGTCGAAACCAGTTGGAAAGTTAAAGCCTAGATGACTGAAAATAAACTTTAAAAAAATTACAATTGAAATAACATGACTACATCAAGGGCATTTACACTATCACAAAATATGCCATGCATAAATAGTAAAAAATAATGATTACCCTTACTGCAATAGACTAACTCATGGAAGTATTATTGATGGAAATGGATGAGTAACTTTCCTCCTTCTGTTGCAATAAACGTTAGGCTAACTTGAAGTCATCTCTGATTATGTATTGAAATATGCTATCATCCATGTCTTTGAAAGTTTCTTTCCGGTGACTCGCATTGTAGTTTCTCATTTTTCTCATAATGTAGATTTCCCTACTGTTACCGTAGTTCATTATAAAATAGCATGTGTATGGAATGCCGATTTGTATTCTGAAAAACATTGAAACCCATAAATTCGTTTGTAAAACCGATGATGTTTTCAATCATTTTAATCTTTAGTATAATTTAGAAATTGAAGATTGTATATCCCTTTTTTTATAGATATTTTAGTGAAATATTTCTCCCAGAAATATAATCTTTATCCCCAAGTAGAATTTCAAAAGTAGCCGATGCAATATATTTCTTACAAACGCGTAGCAGATCAGATGTTAAACAGTTGCTTAATTCCTGACGACAATTTTTACTTAAAGTAAAAATTCATCATCGTTTTTAAATTACTCTTTATATGCAAATGTTTGAATTTAATATCGTTGCATAACAAGTGAAAAACTCAATATTTTCGAATGAGGTTTTCGTTTTTCTAAGCCAGAATGCAGCGATCTTTAGACTGGTAAAGTGTGCGTGCCCATTGTCATTTTTCCTTTGCATGAAAGTTAGATTTCTCGAGAAACACCCATATAAAACTCACTTGCGAAACGCATAAACAAATAAAAAACATGTCTTATTAAATTTCATGCATAAATTTCTATAGCAATGTATAATCATAATGAAAGCACTCTTTTCCGATTTATTGATGAATTGTGTAAATACAGAACGTAATAACTAATTGTTAAAATCTTGAAATCGCATTTTTCGTTTTATTTGAAATTTATAATTTCCCCTTTCATTTTCTCAGAACTTCATTTTTTGACCTGTGTGTTTCACCTATAAGCCGACTGTATATAGTTATTTACTATGTGTTTATGAAACAAAAAGATGCGTGTTACAAATATTTACGTGTTCTAATTCTAACGTAAATTATTAAAATATATACAATATATGTGTAGGCACGAAAAAGTTAATACAGTACTATTTAAATCTGCAAGAAATATACAATAATAAGTATACTTTGCTTAGAAGTATTCTACACTCGCTTCGTGTCCTTCAGGCTAATATCAAATGTATTTGCTCCCCTGTTGCAACTTACACAAACAAACAATACAAACCAATTACTCAAATCAATCGCGATTGAACCAAATTGTTAATAAGTCATGAACAGCCCTTGCAACAACGGTGAATACTCAATCCCAACAACTCTGACCGGATTCCAACCTATCAATGTGTAAGCAGGTATTAAACAGCGCTGAAGTATGTACTTAGAATCAGGACTGCTCTAAGATGGAGACCTTAAAAGACGCGTTATTATTAGCTAACTCTTGGAAGGGGAATTCGAAAACTTAGTTTATCAGAACGATCAGAGATTGGAGAAATTCGACTCGACGGCACTTGAATTTTCGAATCCCATGAATGCAGATGTGACTTCCCCGCATATCTTGGATAACTGAATCCTCTTCGTCAATTATGATAATGTTGTAATGGTGATGAAGCATCTCTCCCTCTCAGTGCAATTTGCGTGTCGAAATGTCTACAGCTCCAAGCGTTTGGAAGACACGTTAATGCAAAGGTTGAAGACCGAATATTACTACATGGCAATTATTATTCAGTACTTGAGAGTGAAAATGGGATGACTCTCACGGATTTCTGGTTTGACATGGTCGATTAATTCTGACAAGTTGGGCATATTCCTATATAGTAGCTGTCAATTAGATTTGTTGTCTTTTTCAATATCGCATAATTATGTGATATAAATAAAGAAACGATGGTATTTATATTTAGTTTAAAATCCATCAAGAGGGTACACAATTTCGACCTGCAACCTGCAGTTTTCCCTATATAAATTCTTACCGGTTTTAAACTGCTTAACATACCAAGTGGTTCAGATGAGATACCTCATCCATTACGATCTGTCCAACTTTTCTAATAACGAGATATCTCGTCATCACCATGTTGCTTACTTTTGGTAATGACGAGATCAAGATCTGATCAGTTTTTTTCGTATAACGATATATCTCGTCCATCAAGATCTGGTCATTTTTGTTAATGACGAGATGTGTCGTCGAGACAATCACGAGGAGGAATAAATTGAAAGTTGAAAACCTTAGTCAGTAACCTTAGTAGTAAACATTAAAAACCTTTAAAGCAATGATACTACTAAAGATTTTGAACTTAGAAAAGATCTTCAATGGTCATTTCGGTTTAGCAAGACGTCCACCATCATCAGGACACAAGTAAGTCACAAGAAGAAAACGCGAATTTATACATTGTTCTAGAATAGTGTTGCTACAACTTACTTTATTACCTAATCCTTTCCACACTACGTAAAAGCTGGGAAGCACTGAAGTCCTTCGTTAATGTGCTCGACAACGTAAAAATAAACAAGGCTTCTGTGATGTTCAACTCGAAAATAGATCTTGGAGATTGAATCACTTTTGCTGGTTTGAAATAAAACTGATGAGAAAATTCCCATCAGTTTTAAGAGATGGCAGATTTGTATATTTCCTTATTTTTGACACCAAGCATACGTTCTTGCAACCACAATTTCAAACCTCATTCGGTTTGACCAATCAAATCAGTAGCCCATGCTTAGCCACATGGTTGATCACCTCGACCAATAAAATCCTTCATAAAATTCTTTCAACCAATAGAGGAGATTATTTAGTCACTATGTATATGTTAGGTAAATGTAATATTACACTATTTTGAAACCCGTGAGGCTCAGATTTAATGCGATACATTGTTTTTCATACGAAATACATATTGCCATTCTTTCTTATATTTCTTCAAAGTATCGAAGATTTATTTAACTATATCCATATAAAGTATCCAGCGTTCTGTATCTACTGGTATAACATTTCAAACATTACAATAAAAATGAATGAGAATAATATATGTGACGTACATTAGCAATTGAGTAATGTGTCAGGAATTGCAACATTGAGATATAATATAATCTTGAAACCACAGATAATGTGTACTTTAGGTTGTGACATAGAGTCATTAGAAAGCACATGCGGTTTGGAGTCTATAAACGCAAGTTCGATTCTTCATGAATACATATTATATGATATTTTCGTTCTTGAATATAAGCACGTTGTTCAATTGAGATTTTGCAATTAAAAAAGAATCGACATTAATTCAAAAAGTGTTTTGCATTTCAGTAACATGTAGAACCATGGACTATTCGGAATTAATCATTAACACTTAATCATAAACTAGACCCAGTGAAAGTAAATAAATAAGTATCTTACGTACATAAATTCGAAACTAGACAACAAAATCTAAGAATTGAACATTATGATTATTTTTGCGTAAGTGACCAAACACAGAAAACAATCAGTGTTTATTTGGCATTGTAGAAGTCAGAGTAGTGTCAGATTGTATCATCCAAAACAGTTTGACGTTGTCCCCAGCAAAGAACTTATAACTATGAACCATTACTAGGAATTCTTTTGACCTTTAGTCATAACCGTTAAAAGACCCAGTGAGGTTTGAATTTAGATATAACTGTGCTGAAATGTCGAATATCGCGTTCTAAGATATGTCACGATTCAACAAATAGCAATATAATGATGTTATAGTTTCATCATGCTTAAGGACTCCATTGTGAATGACAATTCGTTGTTAAGTTCATTTTATCTTAGTAAATGTGCTGTAGGATCTAACAATTCAGTGAATAGCCAAGCGCGAGTCAAAGAAGGTTTATTAATTCAATATTTCAGATAGTTGTTAAAAGATACATGATACATGGAAGGTCTTACTCCGAAACAGTCCAGGTATACCATCCAATAGAATCAACTTAATTCAAATGGATTTCTTGTGGTACCTAGCGCAGAGCTTACTCCAAATAATTCAAATGTACCACACAAAAGAATCAGTTAAATGAACTCATGCAAAGGTAGTGAACTTCCCATTCTTGCAAAAGTCAATGAGCAAAGATATATTTCAGTATTGTACCAGTACAATACAACAGGTCATGACTTGTGTGTTATCGTGATCCTTTCGTGAGCACATCTATTGCTCATTCAGTGAATCTCGGCTACGATCTATACATTGGGATGTTTTAGAGATAGAAAAGAAACCCTTTTGTCAGGATTATCTGGCTTTCAGAGTTTTGTTGATTATGTGTTAATTTAATAATTTTGGAACTTTACAATTCGTTTTTGAGGGTAGATGATGTCGGTGTTCTTCAGTCAAGTTAAAAAAATCAATATCGTTTATTGGAAAAATGAGTTTTTTTTGGTTGTGTACTTCTCTAGGTGAAAGATAACAAATACTGACTTTGTCCTGACTACTCCACGAAGACTTCAGAGAAATTTTAATATCGAGTTTTTCATTGAATCACTCTGAAGAATCCAATTCATTTTAACTGCAATATTCTTTGTTGAATATGCATCAGTCAATATTCAAATCCTTTCATTAGTATAACAAGGGAAGAAGGAAAACTTAAGCCAAAGTTACAGTTTTAGCAAAAAAACTATTTTCTATGGCTTTATCAGAATTTATAAATGGACTAATAACAATTCTTTGAATTTGCTCATGGAGACAATGGAGGATTTCAAAATCCTAAAGCAAAAATATCAACTTCAATATATATATAAATCCCCGAACTGTTTTTGAGTCAATGGAAAATCTTTTCAAAACTGGTAAAAACAAACTTCTGTTGTGAATTTCTGCTTCTCTTAAACGGAAACTACTTAAACCTGAGAAAAGGTGAACAGTCATTAAGCAAGTATAAAAGAAACGGGAAAAATCGATCCGAAGAGTACTAATTTCTTACGTTTCGCAAGCTCAGCTGGACGCTGGATTATATTTTATTTTATCTTTTCATTTAATATTGAGGGGCAAAAAAATAAGAAAGATACTGAAAGTTAAATGCTGAAAAGAGATAAGGTAAAAGTGGATAGTAAAAAGCAATTTGGTCTAACTAAAAGGAAGAGAAGCCAATCAAAATCACGTTTCGCCCAATTTAAGGTTCGCCAATTCTATTCTTTCAATTTTGCCCCACTTCACTTCTCTTCCCATACCCGCAGCGGTTGAAATTACATCCAGCTGACGCTACACCGAATGGAAGATGAGCGAAAAGAAATGGGACGAGAGAAGGAAGGGCAGAAGGGAAAAAAGTACCCCAAATCGAAATGAAAATCAGGGATTCAAAAGAAGAATAAAACTTCTTCACTCGCAGAAAATTTTATAAAGATTAATCCCGAGAAAACAGTGTGACCCTTTTTAAAATTCCAAACCAGCTCCATTTGGAAAGAATGGGTACCGAACAAAAAAAGGACACAGAACCAATTTTTAATAAGTTTGGTCTTTCTTCTATTGAAATCGTATCCATTAGAGATTTTTCATCTTTTAAAAATTGTACTACAGCTTAAGTTAAAAGATTTTGTGTCCTTTCGGTTGAGTCCCGCCAAATTCACATGCTAGACATTTCCACCGGATTCTGCGCTTTTGCATTAGGATTTAGCTGCATTAAAAAGCGCAGATAGAGGTATTACTCGTTTTAAAAACGTACATATTTTGATATTCAATGTGTAGCAGGAACGATTGTATTAAAAAGTGTTAAACTCCGACATTAATTCGTCGGCAGATTAGTGCTTATTGTTTTTACCCACCTATAAGAAAAATCGGAAAGTTAATCTCAATGAAAGAATTAATTTTATTATTCCTGTATAAAAATCAGTAGCGTTTTGATGAGGTTTCCACAATCATAAACTGAAAATTTTAATGTATTATTTAAACTTAATATTTCATAAGATAAAACATTATTTTATTTAAATTTCACTATTTCCTTTTTTATTACCCATTTACTGACAATCATAATATATTATGAACCGATGATTTCAAACTCCAGATTGCAAAAAGTGAACTAGTCGTTTTCTCTAGAGATTTGTTGAGAGCTTTCTTCCATTAAATTACCAAGATTTTCAGAATTCTTTAAATTAACAAATATATATCTATACATTCATTCTTTTGTATTGCAAATACAAAAATTGGCGTACCCTGATAATATAATTGGACACTTTGATATTTGATATTTGATTATTCTATAAGAATAATAGAACGTAACGCAAGTAAAATTTAATGAATTCAGCTGGTGAGTTGAGGCCATAGACATACTCAAACCTATAAAAAATTTGTCGAAAAAGGGATACAGTTTTATTATTTTCTAATTTTATTGTCCATATTTTCAGCCTAGTAGTTATGTGTGAAGCAACCTATAAAAAATTAATATACCTTTTTCATATTTATCGTTCTCTGATAATTTTGATCATTATCTGATTGTAATATGTGAAAACTTAAAACAATAGAATACGTTACATCAGCTCGGATGCTTCACCACATAAGCGTATCAAACGTTTTAAAAAATTAATTAATTGTCCTGAAATGCATTACAGTGCTTATATTTATACAATCGTACCGTTCGAGTTTTCTGATTGTATATAGAATTAGTATATTCCTTTATCAGTTACTTTTGCTGTTTTCAACACTTAATCTGATGTATAACAGTTTTACTGTTTTCACTTAAAATGAGTAAAAGCAGATATGCTGTTTACTAATTTCAGCTTACACTAAGTTTAAGAGGTTTGAAATATATTAACTTAATTGGAAGAATTTGATTAATCTTGGAAACTAAATATTTACACTAATTCTGAAAACGAAGTATGTTTTAGTTTATTTAACATTATTTCGTGAGTGAAACTTAATCAATTCGAACAAGCCAAGAATGAATATTTTTGGTGAATGAAAATTTCCAATGTATAACTATCTCAAATTACTTTTTCTTCCATCTACTAATGAGGCACAGAATTATAAAGAAAAATTCCACAACCCCAGTTTACTTGTATGAATAAAAGTGCAACGTTTAATACTGTAACCGTAGAAAACTTTGATTAAATAGCAGAAAAGAATGTAAATTTAATAATATAAAACATTGTAACTTGACTACAGTACATTTTTATCCATTCTTGAAAAACTAATACATTAACTAAGAATTACAAAAACAGATCACATTTTTTTAGATCACTCTTTCCTGATTAGTTAAGAAATATCTTTTTGAAAAAAAACCCAGAAAAACAGGGGAAAAGAATTGCACCACTTTTTCTTCTAAAATTTACTTTTTCCGAAAGTTTTCTTTTCAAACGTCAATATTAAATGGAGGAGGGTAGAAATATTTACTCGTGTATTTTCAACTATACATTAAAATTACCAAAACGTTAACTTTAAAACTGCCATGAAAAGGTAGGTTTTTAATTAACGTCACACTGGAGCAACACAACGGTCTATTGGTGACGGTCCGGGATCAATTCCAAAGGCAAAGATCCACGAACAACACCGCGTAATTTCAAACCACGCCATGAAAAGGAAAATCAAATCAAATTATTGACAGCTAAATGTTATGAATCATCTGCATAATAAGGATTTATCTAATATGCATTGAACGTTTTTTTAATATTTTTTTATGTATTACTTTTCGAAATGTAATCTTTAAATCTATTTAGAAATATAAGATGTGGTCCGAAAGCGTATACGTATATTTTCTTAATCCTCCAAGTGATTTCGACGAGATATCTCGTCCATCAAGAGCTGACCAATTTCGCTAATGACGAGTTACCTCGTCATCGCGATATTGCCCATTTTTTTATGATGACGAAGTAAGTTTTCAGATCTGGTCAGTTTTTCTCTCAGGACTAGATATTGCGCCCTTCAAATATCTAAGCAGATTTGCTAATGAAAAGATATCTCGTCTAAAGAACCACCATGAGGTACATACAGTAGGAAATCTGACACTAAAATTGTCACCAAGAGAAAAATAAAATCTGATTATTGGTATCAAAATATTATGAATTATAATTGTAATAAAGTTGTATAAATAACAATTTATATTAATTATTCTGTATTCTTAAGAATGGAATTTATTTTTTAGAATGATAAACTAGAAGGTCAAGATTGTCAAGAATGATATTTTAAGAGTTTTGTAATGATTATCAAGTATATATTAAATTTAGAACATAAATATTGCGCAACGAAAAATAATATTTTTCAAGAGTTCAATTAATTATCGATATAGATGCGTTGGTTAGGCATTTTTTCACCTTAAAATCGCTTCTCTACTTCAAGTTAAAAGCTTTTCCAAGAATCGAAAAACACGAAAACAGAAACATTAAAACCAAAATAAAACAGCAATCCAAATCCGGCTTCCTGAAACCATGTTTGTTAAACATTCCTTTCCGGTTCCACTCGTAAAAAGAAGCAATTTGAATTTTCGGCGAATTTGAGTTCCCAACTCTATGTAAATTGAATGATGAAACACCTCTGGTTTCACTGCAAAACTCTCCAGATCCCGACTCAGAAAATACACCCCGCGTTTTCCCTGAGGAAAAATATGTTCGATACAATTTTGACATGCTTTCTCCGGGTTTCTCAGAGGAGTCTCCGAATTCTATTGAATTTGTGACGCGGAGTTGCGAAAGATAACTGTCCTTTTATGATCCCATGCCGTTCGTTGTGGGAATCGATTTTAGTGATCTGCTTGGAATTTTTGTGGTACATAGTTTAGTTGTGTGGGTATTTCACGGAAAAATATATTTACAAGGCAGGTTTGCAAAGTTTCTGGGAATTTGTTAGATTTGTATGTTACTAATTTTAGACTGTTGCATTCTAAATTTCCGATATTATTTCTTTTTATTGCATGTTACTGCCCAGCGTGAAACGTTTTTAGATCTAAAACATTTTTCGGCAGTTATCCGCTGGCTTATAGCTCATTTACGACGTCCTATAATCGCACATCGCATAGATATGTTTTTTAATGAATAACTTACTACTAATGTATATCTGTTACATGATGCTGTGTTTGGCACAGCTTGGCCAAATATATCAACTTCGTGCTTTAAAATTCGAAACCAACCAACCAAATCAATTCAATGAACAGATGATAGTAACTGGGCACCTCTTCCACACCATCTTCCTCTTATCACCCCCATTTCATGGGAAGAAAAATGGTTGAGAATTGCAACGTATTCCATAATTGCAAAATTCAAGCCTAACCCTCTTGGTGGTTGTCTAGACGAGATATTTCGTTATTACCAAACTGACCAGATCTTGATAGACGAGATATCTCATCATTAGAAGAAAACTTTCCAGATCTTGATCTTGTCATCATAAAAAAATTGGCAATATTCGAGATATTCGATAACGAGATATTTCGTAATTAGCATAATTGATCAGATCTTGATGGACGATATATCTCGTCGAAACCACTTAGAGGGTTAAGAAACACGTCTGCATCATACTTATCTGTATTGACTGATATCGTTGAAAACCCTGTCTGGATCTGTCTGAGCCCAAAATATCGGTTATTTTCTCTGTATTATTCAGAAGGATTGCGATTCCCAGGACGCTTCTCTTGTATTTATGTCTTGCATGATCTGGGACGAACTCGATATATACACATAAAAATGAAATATTTACAGGAAACATCAATTCGCAGGTTATATTTAACACCAGAGGTCTCACCGAGACCTTTCCAGTATCCAACTACCATAATATCAAAATGTCCTCTGATTCTTTTCTCGATTGTGTCATCCGAAAGCGGCCACTCCCAGATGGCACCTGCCACTAAAGGTACCTACAATTTTAGTTTGTATTTTAATTATTACCAAGCAGAATGAGTCTGAGAATTTATGTTTACGCGACAGAGGTAGATGGTTGTACAAGAGGTCAGAGTTAACTTTCTGATTTTCACGAGGTTTTCAAACCATGTAGTATTGCTTTTACCACACATAATGTCACCACACATAATGACCAAATAATCACATCGATTGGTTGAAAGTATCACAGGAAAGGTTCTATAGGTTATGAAAGTGTCACAACACAGGTTAGAAACCATGCAGGGGGGAAGCCTGCAGGTTACAGAACAGATATATGGGTGTGAATCCTTCAGAGGGTTGAAACGGTCGATGCTTCATTGTATTTTCAGAAGTAATGCATTGGGAATAGAAAATAGTTCTATATTTATCCTAAAACAGAAGTCTATACATGACAAATCTAATTTTATTTTCCGGGATTTCTGTTTTCTTTTAGTGTCGTGTAAGTTATTCTGGATTTTATTGGAGCCCTTCTCCATTCATGAGCATGTAGGGACATTGGTGTTTTAGCTCGTATTCAATCCAGTTGAGCATATTTACTCAACGTGAGCGCAGTTTATTAAAAGTTAAATTGAACGCCAATTCTTGGTTAAGTAAATGCAGAGAAAACTGGAATGTTAAGGCAAAAGTAATAAATAAAGAAACCAAATCGAAACGGTCATGCAAAATTGACTTTGCGCGGGAAATTTATAAATAATTTCAAATACACTGAAATCGAAAGCAGGAGTTCGTACATATTTGATTTCTCAGATATATAGGCAGTGTGTGTATAAAATTTTCTGTTTAACTTCTCATACTGTTTTAAATGAAACTTTCTTTTTACTTCGGTTATTTCTAAAAATCCAATTGAGTTCGAAATTGGCGAAAGCAAACAAAATAGCTAACAGAATTGTTTGCTCGTGAGGAGAAACAATATACAGCGCTGCCTCTTGTAAGACAGATAGGAATGGAACTTTGTCAGAAGCAATTTCCTTTTTTCACAGTGCTATAGTAACAAAAGAAAACCTAATTTGCTATTTTAGTAAAATGTTCCGGCTCTTGTTCGATAATGCGTAAACTTTGTATCATTCGTCCGTCCTTTAAAAAAGTAACGAAAACATTTTCGTGCATTTATTTTTAGCTTATGCATTTGTATTCCGTTTGAGGAAAATGCTTTAAAAGGGGGAATAGTGGACCTGTTTCTTTTCGTAATGGCTTGTTTCACAGATTAAAGTTCAGATTACGTTTTCGAGTTGTAATTGCTTCCGACAGAAAATCCCTTTCCCTTATACATTTTTAAACTGCAGTTTGAAATGGTAGAATCTGTTTATAATGTTACAAATTAAGTAGCAATACATTTTAATTTAAAAAAGATATAGATCGTTACTTAAATATTCTTCATGACTTTTTCAGTAAAACAATTTTGTATTAGTTTTTCAAATAAAATGAAAAGTATTCAAATGAAAACTATATGCAAGACATAAGTCCTTGAATTACAGATTTTCTATTAGACTAGAATTAAAACTAATATTATAGAGTTCGAAAATTTCTATCAATGTTATATGAAGTATTAATTGTATAATTTGTTGTCGAAGGTAACTTAAGATTTTTAAATACAATAAACGTATTTTTTATGAAAATTCACGATTGGTACACATAATCCTCCAAAGTCACATTAAACGTATATTTAGAATGTATTTAAAAGTTATTTGAACGCAGTTTTAAAACTGCTTAGTCATTAATCGATTACATGCTGAATCTTGAATTTTTTCTTTAAATGGGATGTATTTACGTTCTCTTTCTAAGTGTATAACGGATTGATCATTTAGCTGGATTCCATTTTTTGACTTCAATGATTCGGAATGGATTTCGTTTTACAAAATGTTATATTCATAACACTTTGTGGTTTTGATGAAAAGTGGAGACTTCTTCCTAAGACTGAATTCGAAATCTTTATATTCCCGTAGAAAAATTGCACTTATCCTTTAGTAAAATCGTTGGATGCCATGGCATTCCAATTGTAAAATATACAAGTACTTGCATACCACTGTTTTGAGAAACTGATATCTGAACTATTAATTTTGACTATTTGATTAAAAGTTGTAAACTAGAGTTGCAGAATACAAATGGATGATATTGAAAATTACCTGTTAACATTCTACTCAGTCTGACAAAGTGACCTGATGAATAGAAGTCTATTGATGAACTTTTTCCTTTCCATCTGCTTTATGTTTGATAATTTCTTGGAACTATTCCAAGTATATTTCTATAACCTTCACGAAAGCCATATTTAACGTATTATAATTTCATTTGGCAATTTTAAAAGATCTGAGCCCAAATAAAAGATAAAAAAAATAAAGTCAAATCTATTCCATAAATCTATTCCGAACTTTTGTGAAATCGGGTGTAAACGTGGTGAATTCTCATCAAGTATTTTCAATGATTGCAATGTTTATTAATATAATGTTTCATTCTTCCGGACCATCCAGCGAAAATTGTGTCTTGCCTTTGCTGAAGGAGTTACAATATGAGCTTCTGTTAGAATAGTTAACACATTTTTGTAATGTAATAAAGCTGCTTAACTAATACTATGAATTCACTTAATCTCGTATCATGTAATTTATTGCTTGAATGCAGAATCTGTCGTGGGTATCATATATTTCGATTGCTTGACATATGACTGCATATTAACCTCTTAGTGGTTTCGACGAGATATCTCTTCCATCAAGATCTGGCGTTTTTTCAATGACAAGATATCTCGTCGAGAATAATCTGTCCTAATACCCCGAGGAAATGAAAGTGGGAAAAACAAAGTGTATCAGAACTTTTGATAATTTGCAACAGGTTTTTGCATCAGAGGCTTGGCACTACAGGACATTTTTCAATGCGAAGATGAACTTTCAGGAGGAGTAAGTCAGTGCATATTACTGGTAAAATGCTTGCTCATTTAGTTCTGTCTCTAGTATTTTTGCTATAACCTGTTATGCATATACATGCAACACACATGTCCAAAAATTAAGAATAATAAATGAATTCTTATGAAGCGATGTCACAATTTTTCAATCCAATAGAGCGTGTTTGTGATGCTCCAGGACAACGTATTACTGCCTGCATACAACCACCAAGGGGACTCGGTGGCCCGGTTAGAAGAGTTGCCAGGTTTGAGAGTTCGAATCCAACCAAACACCCTTCGTGTATAAAGAGGGCTGGTGCAAGTTAAATCTAGTGTGACCTCAAATGACCTCAAGTTGGCGTAGTATGGATGTTTGGAGAGTGGGGTGACTGGTCAGGTGTGACCTCGTCATCTGGCCGTCGTTCAAAATTACGTGGTGTTGTCCTCGGATCTTTGGGATTATTCCCGGAACGTCACCAGTATCCCGTTGTGTTGCTCTAGCGTGACGTTAATTAAAATACCTACCTACCACAACCACCAAGTATAGTACAAGAATAAATATCTACTCTAGTTCTTGAATGGGACTCTTTGCACAGGATCTCTTGGACATCCTGAAGAAAAGCATGTTTGATGTGTCTGAAGTCTGAGGCCTGTATTAGGGTTGGAGGTCAATATTATTAATATTATTATTTAATATTGCAAAAAAATGTTTTTTTCAATACCTAAAGCATACAAAGTTTTCACCTTAGCATTATTTATTTATTTTTTTAGTTACCAGTAGCACATCGAGGGTTGTGGGTGTTTTTATTTTACCCCGAAGAGCTTGTTGAATTTTCTTTTGTCATTTGAAGTGTATCGGTGCAGGTACTTGGTATGATATTAATCTTGGATTACATATTTAATTTCCGGACGTGTGTATTTTAAAATATCATGCCTAATTTACTTCAAGGTTCAAATATCAAAAATCATTTTAAAGAACATGCATTTGCAAACAGTTTTAAGGTGAATTAAAAATTATATTATTTATTTATAATTATCCAGTTTCTGATTGTGGAAGTTAGGAAAGTATTTATGTTATACTCCTCCTACACAGCTCTCACACAAGTTCGTAGACACATCGCTTCAAGAAACGTTTAGTTTTAAATAATTGTATCCACATCGTTGTTCATGAGAATTCAGATTTCGATTAAATTCACCAATAGTCAGAAACGTGTTAACGTATTAGATTATGGTATCAGAGGAAATGAATACAGTTATAATTATGACCCAATGTCATATTTTATACTTTCGTGTGAACAAAGAGAAATATTTAGCAATTCCCAGTTAAGGAAGTTGGAAACATCGCCATGCATATTCCTGAAGCTATAAGGCAGGTAGGTATATTTGCCTTTAAGCTTGTCATCAAGCAATCCAAATTTACTAGCAGTGGGTCACAAACGTATTCGCGGTCACAGTTTAATAAGGAATATTATCGATTTGTAAGTATTTGTTTACTATGACATAATAATTACTATTGTTACATATTGATATAAATAAAATTACATCGAGTATGTAAGTCCATGAGACTCAATGTCCTCAGGATCTAACTCAGGATGGTAAATAAACTAGTCTGAGGAGCAGGTGAGAGAGGAGATGATGTGCTTAAACTGAGTTGAATTGCATTAGAATAGAGAGGATAGTGATTTCAATCCAATTCGATATTCATTGGCTTCAAGTGTCCACTGTGAAGCCTGTATGAATACTTTTGTTACCAACTATATGAAGACGTGGCCATAAAGACAGAACACTTGACCTCTGTGATGATAATATGATGACAGGGAAGCACATCATGTGGACTTGGGATATTAAAGTAACTGAAATGTCAGGAATTTGGTGATAGGACAGCAGGAAAAATAGTAGGTTTTCTTACTATTACTTAAATATTTCATGTGCCACTCATTTATCTTTGTATTATATTCACTTAATATGTATAAGATATAAAAATATCTATTAAAGGACTAGGCTATATTGCAGCAATAACACAAAAACTGTATTTAAATGACGAAATGTCGTTGCTTCTTAAATCAATATTGTTGTTTTTCTCTTAAAAATCATTATCGACAAATTCTATTTTCGATGGTAACGTATTTCAAAATTATGTTAATTAAATCTTACACCGACTCGAAACGTGAGCGCATTCAAAATAACTGTGCTTTATATTTAGAAACAGAACTCAGAATTCATTACTTAAATTACTTTTTTTTGCTACAAGTAATAAATATTTACACTACCATTCACTCCTGCTTTATCATTGCACTTGAATCATTTCACAGAATTAATTAATTAAATTATTACACATCGAGTGGAAACAAGTCCGAAATGATCCTTGAGACATTTTTCAATCGTTATTAAATCAACTCAAGCGGACATTATTTGCTGTAACTTACGCTAGGGGGAAATAAATTCTATTGGAAATTAAATCTTTGCATATTCTCTCTTTGATGGGGGAATAACTGAGAGGAAAGAAATAATTTAATGATTTGGTTTGGGTAAAAACATGTTTTTTAATTTGTAAACACGGATTGGAACATTAAATGAAAAATGAAACCCCTTGTGTTTTTCTTTCCTTTCAATTTTCGATACTTTTTTCAGAAGAATAAATAAAGGAACGGTAAAATAATAAAACTCGTTTGACAAGCTTCATTTTGATGAAAAAAAATTGAGACAAAAACATTCGAATTGCATGAAAGAAACTCGGAGAGAATGTTTGACGCTTAGAAAAAAGAAACAGTCAAATGCGTAAAATCTTGTTTTATGAAAAACAGCGGGAAAAGAAGATAATGGTGATAAAGTGGTACAAGAACTTTTTTGAATGTGCTTTTTTCAATCTTATTTCTACACGTAATTTACATTGTAGTATTTGACAACCTTAAGTGATAAGTTGTCGTAAGGTCAACTTTATTAAACAGTTTTTATTATGACATTATTTGCTGTAAAATTGAATTGGGAGTACATTTTCCATTCGCTGCACTATTTCTCTTGAAGAATATAAAAAAACAAAGTTTTTCATAGAGTGAAGAAAATTATGCTTAACATTTATGGTTTAGAAAGACAATAAAAACTTCTGTATGGTATATGCCAGCGGGAGTTACAATACAACCACCAGATGAATGAAATAAATTAAATAAACGTATTGCAAAAACTTATTCTTGTAACAGACAATGTTTGTTTTAAACTGAAAAAATGTTTAATTTAACGTATCCTGACTGAATAATTTTTGTTTTGTAGGGCCACCATACACACCGATAGTACTATATTTTTGAATTTAAGGAGCAATATATTAACACATAAACTTAGAATATGTGTTGTATAGACTTAGAAAGACGTTTTTGTTTCTTGTGATTATATCATTTGTTATAGAACATTTGCCTTGTGCCTTACATTAATTCATAATAAATTTTTGATCTTTTCTAAAATTTATATTTAGAATTGTAGAATTGCATTGATAGTATAGTTAGATAGAGGTTTCTAAAGTACTTCACACGCTTACCAAATTCGAGAATCAACTTTAACAGTCTTTGTTTTAACTGAAAATCATTCAATAAAAGCATCATTGGAAAAGAGCCTCATTTGGCCAGTTGGAAGCAAATGCAAACGTTATCACTTCTTCATTCACACTAGATCACATGAAATTTTCTAAAGATGCATGGATTCAAGAAAAAGTACTAAAAATAATAAAAATAAAGAATAACTCTGCAAGAGTATTTCTAATATGACCAAAATTAGAAATAATTTCTATAATATTGATTCGTTCAAGTTTATCCAAATTTATGTATCTTCGAGTAGAGAATTTTATCAATGTATTTTGATTTTATGAAATGTAATTATTTTCTTATGATAGTTACAAGTTCCCGTAAAGAGCTTCTGTTTCCCCATCAAACGACTTTTGATGTTCAAATCTATCTTATGATATTTGATATATGTTTTAGAGCTTTTATTATTTTATTTATATCAGTTTAAAGTTTGGCTCACGTTTTTGATATGATTACATAAGGTTTCGATTTTCTTTTGATGTGTATCCGAGGTATCATTTATTTTATGAACTAAAATTCACGTAGAAAGACAGTATTTTTCCCAATAATGTATTCACTACCTTATGGCTATAGATGTTAATACGAGTACTTCCGAAATTTAGCTTACACGTAGGTGTGTAGTCTACAATAGTCTGCGGATTAATGCTAAGGGAAACATACATCACCTGCTCAATTTCCTATGTATTAATTACGTACCTAATTTCATCCAGGTTTGAGAAATAGATTGTGAATAGATACTGCAGATCACTCAAATGAGAGCTATGATATTCAGTGTATCGGGATGTGATATTTTAATAATACTGTATTAGTGATACAAGCCAAAGAAAACTTAATTGATTATTATAGAAAGGACTACTTCCGCACGAAGCTTTTTTCCAATGGAGTAAAGTTATATGTATTACCTTTCTATATATAACTTACAGATTTCACAAAAATCATTTTAAAAATGGATTTACTTAATATTTTATAATTTAATTATAGTGATAGAAAATTCATAATTTTAATAAAATTGTATTGATAGAAAAGTGACAAATTAAAATTAATTATTAATAAAGGATTAAAATAAGGTATTTACACATTTTGTAAGAATTTTACAAATTGCTTTCATAGCACATTTAAAAATTACAATTTTCTGTTATTCTCGAATATAATATACTAAATATAAAATAGAGGTTCTGGAACTATAATTTTTTTCAGAGGATAAAAAGGAATAATATATCCCCACGTAATACTCAACTAGAAAGATTATTCTTCAGGTGTGTGCTAATTTAAGTTTGAGTCTTATGTTTAATTTTACCATTGAAATACATTTTGATATCCATGTCTGATTCTTTTTATTGTACAGTTCAATATAATGAGAGTATAGATAGTTATTATATTTAAGTAAAATTTTTATTCTTTACATTTTATGACTTGGCATATATGTGTTAATTACGTACTGCGTGAAACGAAACAATTAAATACGAATTATTTTGGACGTTAAAATAAATTTATATCAAGTTAGCTATAGTACTTCCGAATCTTCTTTAATGTTTTAAAAGATTAATAGAACTTACGTTCCAACTTCTATTTGTTTAAGGAATTTTAGATGTTTGGATCACTGAAGTGCTTCCTATATTGTCTCGTCTATGCTTTCCCCAATCACAAAAGTTTGTTTTGTTGAAAAGTTTCTGAAATGCTATGATAAAAATTTTATAATTTATGATCTACTTCAATTATATGTCGTAGAGAATCTTTACTATTCCGTTATGGTTACAGTTTTAAGAAGTTGTTTTTATGAATATCTTTATATCAAAAATACTTCAAAGTTGTAGAGTTGACGATGATCATACGTTTCCAATTACCTGACATGTAAATTAGATTTGAAAATTTTAGTATTATATTTTATCTCAAAGATCTCATAACGAAATGATAACTAGTATACCCTTTGACTAACGTTAGTTACAAATACGGTTTCTTAAGAAAAAGTATGTTATTTGAGATGAAATATCAAAGCAATGCTTCGTATGTATTAGCTTAGTGCAATAACTCATTTTACGTAAAATATATATTAGTCATAAGAAAAATAATTTACATAATATGTAAATTATTTATTTAATCTGTAAATATTATTATATTAAATAATATACAAATTACGTATATGTAAATTACTTATTTCACAAATATAACCTGACTCAGAATGTTACGAGTCGACTTCAGCCACTTGCTTTTTTGACATTTTCGAAATACATGCATTTAAAGGATAATTTATTATACTTTTTGGAAGCACATCCAAAGTTGATGTGTACTATATTTTTTAATTATTTTTACTCATGTTTAGTTCCATGATTATTTGTGCCCTCTATTTAACTATAATATTGCCTAGTTTACCAATTTAAATTATAACTGAAGCAGATTTAGATATTTTGCATCGTTAGAAGTTATTTGTGTTAATTTTATTACAATGTTTGACTATTAAAAAATCACATAAAACACCGATATTCCTTCTAACAAAACCTCGTAAAATCACTGCGTTTGTATATCACGGAACAATATTTATTTCATTACTTTTTACAGAATCAAAAATTTTTCTTTGCTGTCCACTTATTCAAATTAAGTAAATATATGACATGTTGTAGTGCATAAGATGTTTCATGTTGAAAGGTTTTCAAAAGAGTTTCAATCTATTGTACTATTTTGACAAACATTGATAAAGTGGTGGTTAAACATTTTGAATAACAGTTTAAACACTAGTTCGAAAAGATTCAAGTTTCTCCTCCTACACTCACATTCTCTACCCCATCTGTGAAAATTCGTAAGATGCTGATGGCTTTTTAATTCAATTTTAACATCTTGAAAATTAGCTGCTTTTTTCCAGTTCATTCATTTTTATCTGATAAGGAAACATAAAAAGCATGATTTTCCAATACTCTCTTTCATAAAATAATTATCATGAGTGAAAATAACGAGGCACGAAGAATATTTTTATGCTTCTACAAGTTCATTTTCTTTCGTACATTTCATAATTTTAGCCTACATAACTATTTTATTTATGTTACTTATTTTCACTAATTTATTTTAGACTTTCTAAACACTTTTATTTTTTTCTTATTTTTATATGAAATGCGGGATTTTTTTTGTACTAGAATCAATAATAATAATTCCAATAAAAGTATTCACTTGTGAATTTTGGATTATTTGACTCAACTTGAAATATTTTGATAATTTATTTTTGATGGAGCCTCCCGATTTAACTTAAATTCTATTAAAAATTGTAGGACTTAATTATTATCGATTTACGAGGTAAAAAATTTAAAATATGAATTAAAATTAGAATTTCAGCACGAGTAGATATTAAAAAAACAAAATTCCGGATATTTACTAGTATAATAAACAATAAAAAAATACATTTAATACCATTTCACACTACTTTATAAATTGATATTTATGTCTTAAGAATATTAAAATATCTACATATACTTAAGTTTCAAAGATATTTTGTTTTTAAAATGAGCTTTAAATTAAAGCTAAACACATATTTTTGCTATCTCAGCTAGAAGTAATATCCTTTTGCCATCAATTATAAACAGACAGATTAATAAATCTTTAATAACTGGAAGCAAAAGTCACATGATACAGAATGTAACAAAAAATTTGTTACAAGAGAATTTACTGTTTGATATATTTGTATTTTTAGGAAGAAATTAATTTAATTACTTAAGAAAAATATATAAAATTTATAGTGTGAAATAGAGGATTTTCATTTTCTTATATTGAGTTTAAAATATTCTTCATTAAAAATTCACTTTTTGTACTGATTATGGATTATAACAATAAATTAACTTTATACCCATATAAATTTTTCATTAGTACTTAATTATATGTATTAATATTTTATATTAAATGAATAAGAGTTAAAAGAGTACAAAGGTATGAATAATTAAAGTTTTATCTTAAAACAATCCATTTGTCCAATTATAACTTATACAAGGAAAAAATTTCAAAGGTTTGGTTAAGGATATGGATAATGGAATACTGATGAAAAAGTTAAGAATATGGATGAAAAAGTTATGAATATGGATAAATAGCGTATAAAGAAAACATTTCATGTGCTAAGTCAGAACAGTACTACTAAAACCTAGCTTTGAGAAGAAAGTCACAAGAACCAATTTTATATTCATGCTGATTATGAATACTTTAATTTTTAAATGAATTTAGGATGCTTTTTCATTTGCTGATATGCAATTTTTATTGATATATGGTATTTCAAAAATTATCGAAGAATATAACCTAAAATTATGATTATTTTTATGTATTATTTTTCTGGGCTAAATATAGCAAATAGTCACTGTTTCATTAAAATTGTCATAATTCTTAATTAAAATTAGAATTATGACAATTTATCCGCAATACCTTAATGTTTTAAGTTGTACTAGGAAGTTTCACCCCTTGCCAACTACTGATCACCAGCCTACAAGGATTGTTAATCTTGCTTTGTTCCCTCGCATTAGCGTCCTAACATCAAACATGTAACAATATTGTTAAGACTCTAGAACACGGTACAATTGTCAATTGGTGATAATTTTGGAATATGGTAACATGTCGGAGGTTTTTATATAAACTTCCACTTGGCGTGCAAGTGGTAGGCATCCAATATGGCCTATCCAAATAGCCGTTTGGCGAAGAAAATTTTAGTCGGCTATTTATTGAAAGACCGGTACCATGTCCTTGAGTTTTATCGAAATATTTTGTTAAATAAAAAACATTCTTTTGATAGTTATAATTTAATAAGCGTAGAATAAAAATGTTCAGTTACACATTTATTAGTTCAAGATACTATGTATCCAAAGAAGAGTGTGGTTCCGTAAAACGCTGTGAAGATAAAAGTCATAGAGATTCCTTGATATATTGTAGATAACGTTTTCAAATTTTAGAATCAGTTACACCATATTTTGTAACCAAGACAATTTTAGAAGAACTTCCTAAATTCCTGTGTTCTTGTCAACTCTTCTAGCAGCTTTTCTGTACGGATATATTTGTTAGTTGATTATGTCTTCGTTCGTTATGAAGGTTATATTTGGTAGAACAACTGACGTAATGCCCCTTATCAAGTCGTAGACATACATCAAATACAACTCGGGTTCATTCTTCTTGCCACGTAAGATGAATATATATAGAGAGGATTTCTAACAATTCGCTCATATTATGGAAAATGTTACTAAAAATTGTAGTTTCAAAATCACATTTAGAAACTCTACACAAATATGCTAATTTCTCCACGTTTGAATTTCTTTAAAAATACTATTCCAGTTATTTTAGAATAATATGTAATTTATGATTTCACGAGATTTACATTATTGCCTCTATAAATGTTTCCGTGCAAAATAACACAAGCACGAACCACAGTAATTTCTAATTTATATTCAGAAACGTCAAATATCCCCTAGAGATCTCTGCTTAGAATTCTGCCTTTATTCTCAACTTTGACATCGGCGACATTTTAAATTCTTCAAAGAAACGACGGATTCTTTTATAAATTCCACAGTCCCATTCCAGTTAAATTACAGCGAAAGCAGATTCTAATTTAACACAAATGAAAGAACAAAAGCGACAGACACCAAAAGGCCTCCTTCGCCAACACATGAATTAGTAAAATTGCTACATCGATATGCATTATGGTAATGTAGTTTTCTTCCAAAACTTAGCTGAGATTAATTTTTATTGAAACAGTCCAGGACATTCCCAGGAGAAATTCCTTCTTCGTCTTTTTTGTGCCCCCTTTTCCCGAGTTTTATTTTTAACTGCACTCAACATCATACAATAATGACTTTAAAATCAATCTTTGTAATGGGCATCCGCACAAAGATTCCGCCTTGCTGTATCCTGGAAGATACAAAAAAGTTCAAACACATGTTCATAACGCAAGTGGTCTACGTAAGAACATTATTTATGTTTTATTTACAGAGAGCCACAGTTTAAAGCATCGTAATAAGTTTGTTTTACGCTATGTGAGCTGAGAGCTTACTGAATGGATTACCTTACCGTTGCCCGGCTCATTTCACGTCTTTATGTTTAATCTGTTGGATTTTGAGGAACATTCTTTGTAAATAAACGACCTCCACATAGACCATTATTATCAGAAACGACCCAAATAATAAAATCCCTGACTTCTCTTACCTATCGCTTTAAAAAAAAAAAAGATGAATCTATTATTCTCGTTCTTGCTTCTCAACTGTATTGAAAGTTCCTTTATGCTGCTGTTTGCGCGGAGAATTTAAATACATTTATGTTTTTTTCTTTCCCCTCAAAATATATTTCTTTATTTTCTCCATATAAATATATAAATAAGTCACACAGAAATAAGATAGCGAGATAGTTTTGTGTTTCTACAGAAAAGGCAGGAAATTAAGTTCGCCTTTGAGACTAAATGGCTTTGTTAGAAAAGGAAAGAAAAAGTTTGAAGGAAGCCCGAATTCGATTTTACATAGTAACTTCTTTTTACTTTCTTCAGCTCCAGGATAGGGAAAAGCGCGTGATTTGAGTTAAGATTGGTGCCCCTCGTGCAACAAAGCATTATTCTCTAGATAGATAAGGTTCGTGGAGCTCACACAGATAAGTAATGGCCTTTCTAATAGTTTAATTTAAAAGTTTTTTCCCTTTTCGAAACTAAATAGTACAAAACAATTCAAAATCAGTTTAATCAAATGAGGAAATTTATTCAAGAACTTACTGAAATTAATGAAATAGCATTGTTACAGGTTACCTCTGCGTGGATTTTAGAATGACTTGTTTTTAAATAGTTCGACATTTGGATCTGACTTAAAATTAAGTTCTAGAGTGGAAGATAAACGAAATGAACTCCATGTAATTGTGATCTTGTAAGCTTGTATGCTTCCTTTGATAATATGATAAAATAACTTGTCTCTTATGTATTCTACAACACATAATATATATATATATATATATATATATATATATATATATAATTCAAAATTACAAACCAAAACAAAGAGAAATCCAAAAATTTTAAAATCAAGAAATTTAAGAAAATTTTGAAAAAAATGATGGAAGTGTTGGTGGATCAGGGCGTCATCAGGGAGGAGCCTCACCCAGTCAACACAATATGGTGTTTTCTGCATGTGAGCGGCAGTATACCAAAAGTAGCTCACACACCCCTCCAAACACCATAAGAAAATAAATTAGAAAAACAAAAATTAGAAAAACAAAACCAGGGACAACCAAGGACACATACCAAAGATAATATAATACAAAATTAAAATTAAATTAAAATTAAAAATTAAATTAAAATTTAAAAGGAGAAAACAAACCTACCCAAATAGATTGACCTAAGATCGACAACAACCCGCCGCAAACTACATGAGGACCGCCAACAAATGCCATTCATAACGCCGTATATCAGAAATCGGAACCGCAATTCCGACACGGAACCCCGACTCGAAATTCCGACTCGGAATTCCGAACCGGAACATCGGAATCGGAAGTCGAAAAAATAGTGTTCAAATCCAGTTTTTTAAAATTGATAGTCAACAGGATAGTCTCCGAAATAAGCTATTAAATAATATTAGTTATCTTAAATCTTTCAAAAATAATCCTATAAAAAGAGTGAGGGTATTTATTATTAAGAAGTGTGTTAATGAGATTATTACATTGCAAAAGAAGGTTAGATTTAGAGTTGCAAATTTTATTGAAACGTATCAGTTGACCAGCGATTGTATTGTAATAAATTTTTTTAGAAATATTAGAATCCCAATATATCAATTTAAAAACCGGAAATTCAAAATCATCTCTCTTATCATAAATATTAATATCAGTTTTATTATTTAAAGTATATATATTCAAGTCTAGAAAGACGGCTTTATTGTTATCTGAATTGGTTTTCAATAAATATAATTCATCAGGGTAAATCGAATTCCAAAGTTTAGCAAAATTGGTATCATTGAAAACAATTAAATCATCAATATATCTAAAGGCAGAATTAATTTGTAGGCAAAAATTTTTTTCATAATAATGAAGAAATAAATTAGCAAGAATGGAAGAAAAATTGGAGCCTTGGGGTATACCCTTAACTTGAATAAATAAATGCTCACCGTTAAAAATAAAATTATTATAGATACAGAAGTTTACCAAAAATTCCCAATCCTCAAAATCAATAGTAATCAGATTTTTAAAGTCATGATAATAGTAGTTAAGTACATCTTTAAGTTTGTCCAAAGGTATGCTAGTAAATAGGTCTTTAAAGTCGTAGGTAAGTATATTATTAATAATATTTTTATTTATATAATTTAAAACGTTATTATTATCACTAGTAATCCAAGTGAAACCTTCTTCAATAATGGTATTAAGGATAATTTTTAGATATTTACAAAGTAAGATACCGGGTTTAATCATATAAGAATTTGTACCACAAGTAATAAATCGGAATTTCAAAGGATTTTTATGAAATTTAGGTACAACAGTTATGTAAGGTAAAATAATGTGATGATTAGAAATTTTTAATCTTTTATTTGAAGAAATAATTTTTTTAACAATAGTTGTATATGTGGATTTGCAGAACTTATAGGTATCAGAATTTTTAAGCTCAGTATCTAGCAAATTTAAGTATAGTTTTTTACAGATAATAGCATAGTTACCTGATGCTTTATCTACCGGTGTTATTATGAATTTATTTTGTAAGTCTTTTATAGCTAGCATTATTGCTTTGTAGTAATCAGTGTTTTTTCCAGAAAGTGGGGGATTTTCATTTATAAAAATTTTAAAGTCATTGTAAAGTTTCCATTTCCATTCTGTGAAGAGGTAAATTGGGGTATTAAATTTAGTAGAAGTCAAAATACAAAAATTATCAATGTCTTCGAGGAAACTTTTAAGTATAAAACTTTTTTTAATACTATAAATAGGTCTGAATTTAGTACCTTTATACATTAATTCCCTTAATTGTTCATTATCAATAATTCCAAGATTGCCAGTTGCAATATGTCCTAGACTATCATTTAAATAAGGCCTATAATTTATAACGTTGCAAAAGCATTCACATTTATCCCTATATAAATTAATCTTACTGCAAAAATGATTATAATTAAATATTTTTCTACCCAATGGTATATCATATTTAAAGCATTTTTTTATGGTATGAAATTTTATAGGAAAAATATTCATTAAATTATTTATAATTTTATTGAAATTAAATTTATCAAAGATTGGGTGTTTAAATCCTATTTTCAAGTAAATTAAATTATCATTATTAATAGTTTTTTTCATATTAATTTTAGAGAGTCGAGCTTTGTAAATATCATGTAGTAAAAGTAGAAAATGAGGATTAAGAGAGTCTAGTGTTGTGAAAAAATTTTTAAATTTGAGACAAGTTTTGTCATTCAAGGAAAAAATAAATCTTTTTAAGGGTTTAAAGTTAAAACTCTCAATAAAAATTTTTTCTAAAGTTTTTAGATATTTTGTAATGTCTGCAAATTGTTTATTGCTTTCAGAGTTTTTTAATTTTTTATTAATACCGCTACCCCTACAACCTCTATTCATTTTGATTCTTGAAGTGTGGAATAAAGTATATGTGTTACAGTTACCTAAATTAACTTGTGAATTTTGAAATAAATCATTTAAACCATAAGGAGCAAGTGTTTTATATTTTAAGATGTAAATATTTTCTTTAGCCAGTCGTAATTCAGTATTGCTTATAATTTCAAGTATAGTAATAATTGCATTATTAAAGCCATGTAATGAGAAATGATGGAACTATAAGTTAAAAGGGGAATGGGAGTTATAATTTTTAATATTAGAGCGGTGTAGATTAATACGTAAGTTCAAGGAGTTACTGGTTTGACCTATATAACCCATACCACAAAGGCTGCATTTTAAATGGTAAATGACATTTGAGACTTTACATGCAGGCAAAGCAGAGTCATCGGAGCCAGAATCATCCCTTATGGTGGAACAATTCAGTTGAGGGCAAGTTTTACAACGTTTATCTCTACATTTATAAAATTTAAGTTTATTCGAAGATTCGAAATTGTTATCAGTAGGGTAACTTGATTTCGATCCATGGGGGTCCCCCAAAACTCCCATGTACCGAGCACAGGACTTACCACATGAAAGGAAGTCCTTCTTGCCAGGCGCTAAATTATTAGTTGTACTTTTCATAAGGTTAAAAAAACATGCTAACATGCTGACATACTGACAGAGGAGTGCGCAAAAGCTGCAACTAACTCTGACAGGGAAATAATAATAAAAACAATCAAATTACAGAATATACAAAACATCAAAACGTAAAACAATAGAAATGCAGACCAGCAAAACGCCAAAAGATCAAAAAGTCAAAATATTAGAAATGCAGACCAGCAAAATGCCAAAAGATCAAAAAGCAGATAAGTAAAAAGCCAAAAAACCAAAAAAGTTGGGGGTAAAAAATAGTCAAGCAGAATCCAGAAAGCAGAAGGCAGAAGGCAGAACTGTCCATGTATGCTCGCTAAAGCTGCAGACACAACATGGAAAGTAAAATAATTCAAAATTACAAACCAAAACAAAGAGAAATCCAAAAATTTTAAAATCAAGAAATTTAAGAAAATTTTGAAAAAAATGATGGAAGTGTTGGTGGATCAGGGCGTCATCAGGGAGGAGCCTCACCCAGTCAACACAATATGGTGTTTTCTGCATGTGAGCGGCAGTATACCAAAAGTAGCTCACACACCCCTCCAAACACCATAAGAAAATAAATTAGAAAAACAAAAATTAGAAAAACAAAACCAGGGACAACCAAGGACACATACCAAAGATAATATAATACAAAATTAAAATTAAATTAAAATTAAAAATTAAATTAAAATTTAAAAGGAGAAAACAAACCTACCCAAATAGATTGACCTAAGATCGACAACAACCCGCCGCAAACTACATGAGGACCGCCAACAAATGCCATTCATAACGCCGTATATCAGAAATCGGAACCGCAATTCCGACACATATGGTGTTTGGAGGGGTGTGTGAGCTACTTTTGGTATACTGCCGCTCACATGCAGAAAACACCATATTGTGTTGACTGGGTGAGGCTCCTCCCTGATGACGCCCTGATCCACCAACACTTCCATCATTTTTTTCAAAATTTTCTTAAATTTCTTGATTTTAAAATTTTTGGATTTCTCTTTGTTTTGGTTTGTAATTTTGAATTATTTTACTTTCCATGTTGTGTCTGCAGCTTTAGCGCGCATACATGGACAGTTCTGCCTTCTGCCTTCTGCTTTCTGGATTCTGCTTGACTATTTTTTACCCCCAACTTTTTTGGTTTTTTGGCTTTTTACTTATCTGCTTTTTGATCTTTTGGCATTTTGCTGGTCTGCATTTCTAATATTTTGACTTTTTGATCTTTTGGCGTTTTGCTGGTCTGCATTTCTATTGTTTTACGTTTTGATGTTTTGTATATTCTGTAATTTGATTGTTTTTATTATATATATATATATTAATCGTGTTTAGAATATTTTACGTTTTTATTTTCCAATAATAAAAACCAGCAATACTCTACAATTCAAATAAATAGTACAGAGCTGTTATTTAACATATATTTTATATATTTATATGCTGTTTTTCATTATTTTACATTCTGTTTGTTATGCTCTACTTAATATGTTATAGAAAAAGGATTTACCTCAGAAATGTTAAAAAAAATATGCGTTTTTTACATCATTATTCCACATGCTTTCTATCAACCCTAATATAAATTATCAGTTTTATTAACAAATACGTGATTCATAATTAATTTCATCAAAAAAATTGTTAGGATATCAGTGATTTAATGTGCAAAGCGCTGCTTAATAAAAGTGATTTACATAACAGCTATTTCAAAGTGCAGTTCAAAGTTATATGTTTAATATCTATGTCTTTTAATGCAAATTCCCTATATGGCTGACCCAATGGTGTTTCATAAATAATTTTATTCAAACTATTGTTAGAAATCTTTGATGGGCGGGAATAACAGTACAAGTCAGTTGTAATGTGCACAATTTTCTTGGTACGAACAGTACAATTTACTTAATTTTGTCACAGGACCACATACAAAATTTCCCCTTTAAAGTTGTCATACATAAGGTGCAGAACTAATTTTATAAATTTTATTCATTCACAAAATGTAATGTTAAACGGTTTTGTTCTAAAAAATGTCATTTTTTGACTTGTACTGTTATTGCCGCCTATCAAAGAAATGATCTCAGTGACTTAATGATCAACGCGCTGCTTCATGCAAGTTATTTCCATAAAAGTTGTATCAAAGTGCAGTTCAATGTTCTATGTGCAACATCTATGGTTGTTTCCACTACCAGGATTTTTTTCCTATATGGAAACGTCAGCATAATTTAAATAAAAAGTATTTTTCATTAAATATGGTATGCAACTATCTTTTACTCCTAATGTACAACGTTGCATCAATTACCAATTCCACATACTACTTAATTATTTTGTTTCGTGAATGAAAATTATCTTCCTCAGAGAGGTTCACACACATACATCTGTTAGACAACATGCAGCCTTCCCTGTATTACTTCTAACGAGTTTTGACCTTCTTGCCCAATACAATCTTTTCTAGGATATCTTCATCCACCTGGTGGTTGTCTCGAGAAGGTATCTCGCCATTATAAAAATTAACCAGATCTTGATGATGGACTAGATATCTAGTCATTAGAAGAAAACTGACCAGATCTTGATATCGTTATCAAAAAAAAAATCGGCAATATCATGATGACGTGTTACCTCGTCATTAGCAATTTGGTCAGACCTTGCTGAATGGTAAGTCTCGTCGAAATCACTTGGAGGGTTGAACCAATAGATGCGGTTATTTAGCCATCTTGGTGATTGCTTCGAAGAGGTATGTCGTCATTAGATAAACTGACCAGTTACTGATGAGCACGATATCTCATCATTAGAAGAAAAAACTGATCATATCTTGATCTCGACATCAACAAAAATCTGTAATATCTTGATAACGAGTTATCTCGTCATTGTTGCCAGACCGTGATGGACGAATATCTAGTCGAAACCACTTGGAAGATTAAACCAATAGATGCGATTAATTACCCCTATTGCGGTTAATTACCCTCTATATTAACGAGGCATCTCGTCATAAGCAAAACTAACCACATCTTGATCTCGTCATAGGCAAAACTAACCACATCTTGATCTCGTCATGAGCGAAACTAACCACATCTTGATCTCGTCATAAGCAAAACTAACCACATCTTGATCTCGTCATAAGCAAAACTAACCACATCTTGATCTCGTCATAAGCAAAACTAACCACATCTTGATATCGCCGTTATTAAAAAGATCGAAAATTTCTTGCTAACGAGATATCTCGTCATTACCGAAATTTGTCAGACCTTGATGGACAAGAAATATCGTCAAAACCATTTAAAGGGATAAACCGATGTATGTGGTTATGTGGCCCTCATGGTGGTTGTCTTTATGAAGTATTTTGCCATTACCAAAACAAAGCAGATCTTGATCGTGTTATCATAAAAAATAGGCAATAGCTTGATGGACGAGATATCTCGTCGCAACCACTTGGGCGATTAGTCATTATGTGTGCTGTGGGGAAAAAGCAACACACTATTCCGAAGTGTTACTACACTATTCCGAAACATCGTGACTCTCAGACATTTATTATGGCAAATTCGTACTAGAATATATCTGTGATTCAATTCTTTAGGAAACCATGTAACTCCTCGTTGAAAGTACATATTAAATCATTAGATTTGAAAGCCTCTATTCTAAAATGGCTTCAAGTCTTCAAGAGTAACGAGAATTATATATAACGTGACGTATTAGTGACCAATTTTGAAGAGCAGAGAATCCGTAGCCTCCAAATTGAGTTCAACTCGAATTGGATGCCCTTTCGAACCCTTTTAGTCATTGGAGTGCGCAAATCTGCCATTTGGTTCAAAAGGAGCGTGGGAGTAGCAGGGGACGCATCTGAAACGGGATTGTATCGAGCGCCAGGATAATGAAACGAACTCATTTCTTATAGAAACGTAAGCCCGGTATCAAATTCCTTCCTGTGCGTATTTTTGGGTTTGGTTACGATGAGGTTTTAAGGATGAGGAAAATTATCCTGTTTATATAAATTACAATTTGGGTACTGGAGGGATAAACTATGCACTAGTACGTAGAGAATGCGGGAATAAATGCCACTAAAATATCAAACGTCAGAAATATTTAGCCGCGGTAGCTCGGTTAGAAGAGTAACGGATAACCAACCGGATGGTTGTGAGTTCGAAACTCGGTTCTACCGAAGACGTAGATTACATAGATCTTTTTACAGTCCGGCTCCTGTGAGTTGACAGTCGAGTCACGTGACTTTGGACGAGTCTAAATTTTATGGTTGGTTGAGATAAATAGATAGTTAATTAACGTAGCATTGAAGCAAAACAATGGTGACGATACGGGATCAATACTGAAGGGGAAAATCCAAGGCAACGCCTCGTAATTTTGAATCACGGCCAGATGACGAGAACAACACCTGAACTGGTACCCCACGCTCCGAATATCAACATCATGTTAACGTGAGGACATTTGAGGCCTCAATAGATTTAATGCAGTAGTTCCCGTGTACACGATGGTCTTTGGCCGTATCTAGTTTCAAACTCGCAATCCTCCGGTTGATAATCCGCTACTCTTCCAACTGGGCTACCGTGGCCCGATGGCAGGTTGAAAAGTAAACCAAGCTCTTCCACAACTGGCGTCATTAGCGCCAATTCTTGTCCCAAGTTCATTGTTCGGTGCCGAATGCGATATCAGTGATAGCAATTTGACGGGGATGATATCATCCACGGCTATCACCATTTCTGCTCTTGCGTATAGCAACATTCACCTAACCAGATTTTGCACCTTTTCAAAAATCGACTAATCCAATATCGACTGCCTTCTCGTAAGAATTGCCATTTCTTCTAGCTAACTAAAAGGAATGCCTCGATAGATCAAGCTTCTGACGGGACAAGTAAGAAGCGTTGGGTAACCAGGGAAGTGATTCAGCGATGTCCGAGAAAAATTTAATTAAAAAAAGAGCAACAAGCACACTAGTTTAACCTATGTATCACAAACAGCACAAATATCTCCTAAACCAGCTTCTCTTGAGTCATACTTTGCAGTCTATCATACTTTGAATTATATTCAAAAACAGGAGATTCAAAAATGTAATGTATTTCCTTTTGATGTGCCATCTTAGCATCACTCCTAATTTTGATATTCTGTTTCATAAATTTTTTATGCTTATTATCAAATAAAAAAGTATTTTTCATCATGCGTGTTAATGATTTTCAAACTTTCTTTTTCTGACGCCTTCGTCTAACTGTTTTCTAAATTACATCTTGTTTTCCCCATTTTTTATAGCGCCCCTATTTGCGATGGTCAAGACAACGCTAGCCCATATTTTCGCACTAGCCATTGCATTTTTAAACATCTGGCGGCATAACTGTCGGCTTTATTGCTTATCGCTAATTAAATAAGATGTGAAAATTGAAATTAATTCCCAAACACAGGCAATTAAGCATCTTGGTGGTTGACTCGATCAAGTATCGTTTCAGTAAACCAGGTCAGATCTTGATAGGCAAGATACCTCGTCATTACCAAAAAAACTGACCAGATCTTGATCTCGTCATCAGCAAAAAATCGGCAAGATCTTGATGTCAGGTTTCAAACCAATAGAGATGTTACCAGACGACCAGTACCAGGTCTGCCAAAGTTAACAACCGCTCGGCAAAACCGATATTTGGCGATAACTGCGCAACGTCAGAGGAACTGTTCTGCCAGACAACTGGGTTTAGCCCTGACAGCCTCCACAGAAGTCATAGTTTTGAGACAAATTGCTTATTGGTGACTCAGACACGTTGGTCTCTATGTCATACGATCAGCCGTTTGCATCCCCCTGACGGATGACAGCGCACAGAAATGCGCGCGTTTACAGTGGACTTTGGAACATCGGCAGTTGAGTCGACAACAGTGGAGCAATGTCATGTTCAGTGACGATTCCAGATTTAGTCTGCAATCTTATTCTCGTCGTTCCACGATCTGGAGAGAACGTGGAAATCGTTTTCACCCTGGAAACATCGCGGAAAGACATCGTTTTCCTTCACGGGAGTCATGGTCTGGGCAGGCATCATGCTGGACGACCACACAGACCTCGGCATCTTTGACACGGGGTCTGTTACCGGTCAAAGATACAGAGACGAAGTCCTTGAGCCTACCGTTCGCCTGTTTAGAGGTGCTGTCAGTCCCGGTTTCATATTCATGGATGATAGCGCGCCTCCTCACCGTGAAGCCCTGGTCGACGCCTTCCTTCAAAGTGAAGATATTCACCGCATGCAGTGGCCTGCCAACTCTCCTGATCTCAATCCTATAGAGCATGTGCTCGGAGACATATTGCAGCCACCCACCAAGCTCCATTTCGTAATTGAAAACTGCTCTCTGTGAGGCTTAGAACTCTTTGAGCACACAACTCATCCATACCTTCATCGAAAGTATGGGAAATCGTTCTGCAGCATGCGTATTACACTTCAGCATGACCTTGTTTTTATCATTCTGTCTCACTAAAGTTGACACTAGTATTGTGAACCTTTTTATTTCAACCCTTTCCTTATGGATAATAAATGCCATTATTAACCTTGTTTTGCATTGTTTTCTTCTATAACCCTATTACAACTGCATAACGCGTTTCCTTCCATTCCTATGTAGATTTTAAGAAATATTCACATAAACAGCAATTATGCTTAACTTTTGGACATGTATGTATATATGGGACATCTTAGCATAAATGTACACAAATAAATCGAACGCTAACGAAATCATTTTCTTATTGTAACACATCGATAAATTATTCTTGTGATTTATCATTTGATTATGAAGTACATTCTTCGATATAAAAAAAGAGACCAAAGAAATGATCCATACTCTTTCTTTTTCCGAAGAATATTACTTCCTTTTTCTACTGGCTCTTTTACCAGTGTTTGATGCGTAAGAAATAAAAATAACTACTTACACCCATGGGAGAAATATTCCATTCACTTAATTCATCTTCCGTCTTTTTTAATCTTTTCCTCCAGATTTCCTTTCTTATTTCTTAGGTCAATGTTCTCTTTCAGTACCAATATTAAATCCATTTCTGCAGTTTCATATATTGCAGTGATTGTGGAGAGAACTGATTCCAAAAGTAGAGCACCTCACTTGCAGAAGTTGATGGAGAAATGTCAAAGGGGAAGTCACATATAAAACTACTGAATTATTCTTCTATCTCAGGAAGCAGATGCTATTTTATAAAAATAGTTTTTATGTTCTTCATGACAGATTGGTATGGTAAGGAAAAAACACATTATACAAATTTAGTTTAATACACAAAGGGCCAAGTATACATTCAGTAAAAGTCTGGTTCAATATATGTGTGTGTGATGTAGTAGTATTCTCTATTGCAATGTATTTGCCTTTTTCTGAGAATAAAAAATATGTTATTTAACTATGATCATCTAAAATATATGAACGAAGAATTTAAAATAATGCTAAACAAGCATGGGATCAGTATCCGCTTTGAAACCTGTATGTATAGTACTTAAGGTATTAGAAAACACTTATTAACTCCATAATGAAATGGGCCGTGGTGGCCCGGTTGGAAGAGTAACGGACTAGCAACCGAAGGGTTGCGAGTTCGAATCCAGCCAAACACCGTCGTGTACAAAGGGGGCTGGTGCACGTTAAATCTGTCGTGGCATCAAATGTCCTCACGTTGGCGTGGTGTGGAAGTTTTGAGAGTGGGGTGCCAGCTCAGGTGTTGCCTCGTCATCTGACCATGGTTCAAAATTACGTGGTGTTGTCCTCGGATCTTTCCCTTTGGGATTGATCCCGGACCGTCACCAATAGCCCATTGTGTTGCTCCAGTGTGACGTTAATTGAAATACCCCCCCATAATGAAATATTCGAAACTTTAAATATTCAAAATAGCTCATATCTTAGTATTTACCTTCAAATCCTCAGTCATGTGAATTTAGGTTTTTAGATTTGAACACAAAACTCAAAATATTTTACGTTAAGGATAAATATATTTTTACAAATTTTCTTTAGACCCATTCCTTATTCTCCCTTATAAATAAAAATATGATTTTAATCTGCTAATGTCAATTTTAAAAATAGCTGAAAACTTAAGTACGTACTATATACAAAAACTGTAGATTTTAAAATTACTGTAATTGAACAGTTTTCTTGTTCTAATATTAAAAGATAACCATGATCTTCGATTACCTAAACACATTTATTACAAAAATTTATTATAATTTTGAAATGGATACCAATTTAACTACTTCATTTAGAACAATGTTAACAATATTTTTATATTTTCAAATTTAAAATCAAAATGCAATGTTTAGCATTTCGAAGAAACACGGTACCTCATCTATTGCAGAAACAAATTAGCTTTAAAAAATCAATACACGTGATTGCACCAATTGTAGATTGAAAATATTTCATTTTTAAGAACTTGTATATAAATATTGTGCGCAAATATAAAGTATATGTATATAAATGTAACATTACCTATAAAAGTATAAGTAACTCCTATCATAATTTTAATTGTCTTGGGTATTTAAATATATTATTTTAATAACATCAATTACTGGACATACTACATGACAAATTTTCAATTTCAACTTGACTTAATTTCGATTCGGCTACCTCAGAAATAAATTATTTTGATCTCATTAAAACATATAAAATATAATGCAACTTCAAAATAGCTGCATCTGGATTTAAATTGATATCAAATTTCTATCTTAATGTAACTATACTTTTTCAAAATTTCTGGTTATTAGATACACCAAAGACTTGACTATCCAAATACGCATACATTTATCGATTCAGATATCAAATGATTTGCATAAATTATTTAAAAATATTCATATATGAGCCATCGTATCAAATTCTATTCTAGGCCATATAGCAATTCCAAATATATATCATCATAGAATTCCCTCTCACATTCCTATGAATATTTAAAACATATTTTGACTCTTAAAAGCATGTCTATAAATGGAAGTTTAAAGCAGAAATGCTAGCAGTAATACGAATTGAAAATAAATGTATATCTATAGACACTTACTTTTATGAAGTCATTGTAATATTAATATTCATAGCAACATTGCAACAATAATTTTCATTGTAACATTAGAATTATCGATGGCTCACTTGATATGTAGTTATAAAACCAAACTCTGTTTGTATTACTACATTATTATTTTTAAAATATCTCAGAAACCTGTTCACTGAATATAAGTAGGTGGGTATTTATTAAAATATTTGAAAATTTGACACCAATTTTTGAAATTTTTACATATCTTTTAATATTCATTGGCAAATATTTACCTGATAAATTCTTTGAAAAAATATTCATTTATGCTTCCGATAAACGATCATGAAGCTTGAAAGCATGAGAAATAGTTGTATATGTATTAATAAATACTAACTTAAGATTCATAAATTTATTAATTGTGGAACACATGCAAACAATTGCTGTAAACTTACAAAATATAGAACCGGCATAAAATGGCTGGATATTGTTTCAACTGACTAGGTTTTAACATCAGTTTAAGGGGGACCTGGACTCAAAATTCTAAAATCTTCAATTTTAAAGTTTTTGTTCTGAAATTTTTTCTGTAGGTATACATTGTATTTTGCAATTATAATAACTATTTTATATTTTCAAAACTTCAAAAATTTTTTTTATTAAAATTAAAAAATTATAAAATTTTGACAAAATTGATATATCTTAAAATATTTTATAACAAATCACATCATTTTTACACTAATTGACTCCTAAAAGTTCATACTTTAAACTGTCTTCGTGATTTTTTGTTAAAACAGTTACAAAAAATAAAAAAAAATATTTTGTTCAAAAACTACATAAAACACATAGTATACAAAGTTCGAAAAATTATAGAAAAAATACTAATATATATATATACACAATTGCTGAAGACAAATTAAAGAAATATATTTGAAAAGTAATTGTAGAAAATTTCATTCATTTATGACAAGTAGTTTTTAAGTTATATCCGTTTTTCACTATCGAAATCCCATTTAACAGAAGAGGAGAAAAAGAGGGTTTAAAATTATGAAAATATTCAAGTTATTAAAAAGCACTTTTGCATACTTTATGTTTGTTTAAAATCCTCCTGGATAGTATTGTGTATTACTTCTTAGTTTTACTGATTCATTTAATTTAATTTTAGCAAGTTGGACCTTTTTCCTATACCTTTTAAAAGTATTTGTGGACATCGTCGCTTTCCTGAACCGCCTACAGTCCTTTATGGAAAGCGTTATTGAGGTATATTGATAGTACAGAAAATTCGAAAACGTGCAAATTCAACAATAAAAACAGTGAGAATATTACGATAATCAATTCAGATCACTTCAAAAGTGTTCGTAGCGTAGTTTATTTGAGTTAGAAAAAAATAGAGCTGAAACAGTAGAAAGTAGACTCCAAAACAGTTTGTTTACATTATCTGATGGGTGAGGCTCGTTTGATTTGCAGCTGTCATGTTATAAAAAGCCGAATTTTCTGGTTTTACTGATGGTAGAAACAAAATGTAGGTGTTATTTTATTCAGAAATATCTATATTATTTTTTAAGATAATAAAAATTTTTTTGACTTATTTTCATATTTTGAGTCCCAGACCCCCTTAACCCTAGAAAACTAAACTTCGGAGTTCCTTTGATTCTGTCATACAATTTACGAACAATTAGCTTTCAAGCATTAAGTATGGATTTCCGTTCTGAATCAAAATCCGTTTTTAACCCTTCAAGTGTTTCGAAAAGATATATAGTCCACAATATCTTCAAATTTGCTAAGAATGAGAGTCCTCGTCAAGGAAAACATGTCCTATAGCTACAAGAGATAGCAGATCCAAATAGGAAAAGCAAATTGTGTCTTGCCCGAAACTGGTGACAGTTTATAACAGGCCCCAGATGCTGGTTTTTATAGGGCAGTTTTTGATTGACATGAAGATAAACCACCAGGAGGATTAACTCGCAGTCTCGGATTAATTAATTCGTGGTCTGTAAAAAATGATCATACATCTATAGACCAAACTTAAACCAACCCAGTAGGAGATGTAGAAATGCACGCTTCTCATCGCATTGAAATGAAATTTGAAAATATTACAGAAACCTATCTATAACACAACCTACTGCGAGCGTTAAACTTGTTTAAAATCCATCTCTTAAAACCAGCATTCTAGCTGCGAATTTGAACTTATCCTTATCAGCCCTTGCACAATTGAATGGGTCGTAAAAATGTATTTATGCTTTCATAAAAGAACGAAATATATTGGAGACTCGATAATTACAAACGACCACGCTAAAGACAAATGCGGAACGGTGAAACATAAATACGAGCACCCAAACTGAACTTAATTACACTTCAAACACAGGCAATCATATATTTTAAGCCAACTCCTCTGGAGCTCCACACAGGTTAATATCAGGAAACCCGTTAGAATAGTCCATAAGTGCACCTCTAAGACTCTAGTAATTGCTTTCTACGTCACCTATGAAGCCCCTAAGGTGGCTACCGAGATCTCGTGGTGTGTCTATACCGGAGGATACGATACTCAAAGCCGTAGGCTACGACAAAATTACGGCAAGCGTCCTATCCTCCTCAATAGGCAATCCCTTCGTATGTAAGGCACTCCCTAGTGTGAGTGCGGTGGAAAGTGTCAAGATATTAGTTCAAACTTTCACTCGAGTTTGGGAAAAATTCATGGCTCTCTACGTGCCAATACGTGGAATTAAAGTTTTAAAAGTAATTATGTTTATCTAGCGCTGAATGCTGCTATAAGAGATAAGTGCGATCGTTTTTCTTTAAATTATTACGCCGTGATCAGCTCGCAATTTAGCAGAAACGGTTCCTATGTTTCTGGGGGTAACGACTGTCCCGAAGTTTCCATTAGGGATTATGTAATTTTATGCATGAATTGTCGCTGCTGCTTAGCAATTAAGAAGTAAAATGAGTATTCATCCTTAAAGTTGTTTTCTGTTTTACACTAGGACATGTGTGTGGGAAGTTGTTATCCATGAAGTATGCATGTGAGCAGTGGTTTAGAATGATTGTATACTTAGAATTATTGTGGGGTTATTAGTAGTTCTCATACATATTGAACAAATTATAACTTAGGGGAAATTGTTCAAATCATTCAATTCAGGCTAGAAAGAAATTATATCCTTATTCTATCAAAGTTTGATGGCTAATCTGGTATTAGTGACTTCGGGATTTGTCCCAAACAGTTGCCAATAGCCCTTTGTGTTGCTACAGTGCGATGTTAATTAATTTCCTACCTACTTGGTAGTAGTACATTATTTTTGATTACCATGTTTCATTGCAGAATGTTTATTGTGAGCAATTTATTTATATTTCTCATCATAACATATTTGTAAAGCAATTCTCCATGTAATATGTATCTGAAGAGTAATTTAGAGCTATTGTGGTTATTAGTAGTTCTCATACATATTGAAGATTGTAACTTAGGGGAAATCGTTCTAATCATGCATTTCAGTATAGGAAGAAATCGTATTTTTATTCTTTCACAGTTTGATGGATAATATGGTATTAGTAAATTATTTTTGAGTGTAATGTTTTACTACAGGTTACTTATTATCGTGAACAATTTTTTTATAGTTCTAATCATAACATGTTTGTTAAGCTGTTATCCATAAAATATGCATTTGAGGAATGGTTTAGCATTATTATGTAATTAGTAGTAATAATACATGTCGACAAATTATTACTTGGTAAATTGTTCATAATTGTTCTAATCATTCAATGCAGGTTAAGAAGAACAATCATGCCATCAAGTCTGATGATTAAATATTTGATTTGACGTTTGAAATTCTGCTGTAGTCATTAAAATCATTGGAAAGAAAATAGGAAATTATTTCCTTGTAATGTATAAGAACATAAATAACGCTTACATATTCGATATACATTGGGAAATATTTACAAATAAGCAAGGAAACCAGAAATTGTTTTTGAAGTTATGAATTCAGGTTTTGTGATAAAATAAACAAAATATAATATAAAGTTATTCCATTTTAAAGCACAAAATATTTATAGAATAAGTTGATCTTGTTATCATAATGAACTTCCTGCATTTTACTGAAAGAAAACTTCTGTAATAAAGAAAAATACTTCGAAAAATAGATCTTCTAAAGATGCAACTGTAACATACAGTTAAACGCAAAATTACTTGCATTTTTTCAAAGTAATATACACTTTAAATATGATTACGAAAGTAATATGACTTGTCAAACACATTTTCATCTGAAATAAGTTTCAACGTTGAAAGCAATAATTTAAAGTTTAAAGCAGAAAAGCAAGAATTGTTATCCCGATGCAACTTAGCGAAATTTGGAACTTTAAAAGTATTTGTAAAGAATAATGTTGTTTACTGATAGAAAATTTATTTTCCTATCACTAGAGAAAATAATGCTGATCTAACTCAATATAGACTAATTAGATTATCCTAAAAACTTTACTGGAGGCTCTGTTAAACAACTTGGCATTTTGACTAGTGATTTTATTCATGATTGTCTTTGTCAGCATTTTCACAGGAAATCATTGCTTGGGGCAAAATGGTTTTTACGTCATAAATTCAAAGATGTGAATGACGTAAAATATGTGAAAGGAAGGTTTTTTAATAGATAGCAATTAAATTGTATTAAAACATTGTTCTATTGGGAATTTTTGGGGAACATTTTGTTATTATAATACTAAACACATCTAAATAAAAAAGTAATGTGACTACACTTTTTCCAATTAGGGCATTGAATAAAATTATGCAAATTTTAAACTATAGTGTCAAGATAAGTAGCAGGGAAGGTTGCATTTAATTAGAATTATTAAATTTTTTTGATTGTATGACACATAGATTTACTGCTCCTTATAAGAAATGTTAACTGTTAAAGTAATGTGACCCAGTAAAGTTTTGAGGCTTTTTAAAACTTACATAAGATAATGATAGCTTTTTCAAAAGTTAAACATTCAAATGCATCTCAATATTTTTAATGCAAAATACTTAGTTAATTATTTAGATATTTATTGTGAAATAATGCTATTTGGTTTATTCTTTAGGAGGGCAATCATAGAGTCTGTTTTTAACATTTCAAAAACATCTCGTTGAATTGTTCAGAAAAACACACAAAGACCTACAAAGCCCTATATAATATTGAGTGTTCGTAAAATATTTACCAAATATGATTTATGCGTGGATTAAATAATTAGTGCACATTTCCTAAGTACCTGTGTACATTTGATGAAAACATATTTACTGCGAGATGTAATTGAAATATGAAGTCAAGTACATAATTTATATTTTATTAGTTGGTAACTGACCATTTTTCTGCAAATCCAAAAATTTTACATAGATGCAACTTACAATTCAAAAGGAACACGAAACCATTCGTATTAAAAACTCGTGAGTATAGAGTTCTCAGTCACATTAAATGCACACAATACTGTTTCAAATACATGAATGCGTTGCATCCACATGCTTATAATAACATACAGTACTACTTTATTTTTAGTGATAACTGAAGGTACATTCGATTTACACGGTGATGTTTGTTTTATGCTATAGGAGATACATTTTCAATAACAGTTATGCTTTGTTTATAATATACACTTGATTATAATAACGTTCGTGCAACGTATATGTACGTTTTATTTGATGGGAGGTACATTTTTTAATAACGTTTTCGTTGAATATAGCATATACTACTTGATTATAAAAATGTTCATGTAATGTGCATATAAGTATTATGTGATGAGGATACATTTTTAACAATGTTAATACGTTGAATATAGCATCCACTTGATTATAATAACGTACATGTACGTCTTATTTGATGGAAAGTACATTTTTAATAACGTTAATACGTTGAATATAGCATATACTACTTGATTTTAAAAATGTTCATGTAATGTGCATATAAGTATTATGTGATGGGTATAGATTTTTAACAATGTTAATGCGTTGAATATAGCATTTACTTGATTATAATAATGTTCGTGTAATGTATATGTGCATTTTATGTAATGGGGAGTATATTTTTAATACGTTGCATGTAACATCCTCTTGATTATAACAAAGTAGTTACATTTGATTTTTAGTGACAACCGAATAAGGCACATAACCGTTGTCCGATGATATATGTTTTATGTGATGGGAGATAAAAGTCAAATTAAGAAGAATCCATCACGCATCTGTTATCCCTCGTATGACGGAGAAGGTCAACGTCAGGAAAAAACTCAGTCGAGGATTTCAGAAAAACACGGAGAAAATAGGGCGAAAAACGAAAGCTCAGTCGAGGAAAAAACGGGAGAAAGGATAGGAGTCTTAGTTCTAATTCCACGACTGAACGAATTGGGATTACCTTTCTGTCTGTATGTTCAGGGACAAAAATCCGCGCCTGAATCCAACTCTTCCCGTATAGAGGCTGAATAAAAGATAGAAGAATCATGAGTAGACAACTCTCGCAACAATGGTGCAAGTTAAGTCTACAGGAAATGAGTCATTAGAAAGTAAACGTTAAGTGAGCAGAATTGTTCTGTACTTAGAAGTATTTACTACGCTTAGCTGTGTTTGATTGAAACGCATACTTTTATTCATTCCTTTGGTACAGTCGAACAAATTGTTCAACGAAAGATTGATGTATGCTTTTATTCCTGAAGTAAAACCGAACAAAATATTAAAAGGAATGATGGTACGAATGAATTAATTTTTTTGATAAAACTGAACAAAATGATGTACCATATGCTTCTATTCCTTCGATCAATATTGTAACCGATCAATATTGTCATCATAGTTCAAGTGACAAGTTCAAAAGAGACAAACAATATACGAAATGGAACTATTTACAGCATAGTGAATTGGGAGGGGTCAAGCAGTCACATTTCTTGAATATGAAATAAGTGAACTTGCTCACATTGAGTACCACTCTTGAATTTCCCATCTACACATATTTGAATCTTTCACCACTCATGTCTATAGCCATGATTCTACCTTCCACATCAGTACTACTTCGTGCAGATTGTCAGTGTTTGGACCTTGCGCCATAACACCCAAATATCCAATCCACCAGTACTGCACATTGCATAAAATATTCACGAACTTATTATCAGATGAGTTCGTGGTTGTTCGTATTATCAGTTTGGAACTCAAACCAGATTTTTATACATCTTTCGATATAATGACATTTCTTATTCGATGTAATGTCGGTCTTCTGTGCATATATGCATAATTGCAAATGATTAAAGGAATTAGTATCGAAATTTACAACCTATTCCCCGCCTCTATAACAATATGGTGGTGTCGTGACCCCTTCCAACTCACTATGCTGCATCTTTCCATTTTGTATTGTTCGTTGCTTTTCAACTTGTCACATTATGGTGACAAATATGTTTAAATGAATGATGGACTGTGATTTTATTCCTTTGATAAAACCGAAAAATATGTTAAATCGAATGATGAACCATATGCTTTTGCTTCTTTGGTCCAACTTAATAAATCCTAAATGTATTTGAGGAGCTTTAAAGATTTGTATATTTTATAACACGTGCACTAGTACATGTTCAACCTTCAGCAGTTACCAGTGGTGATCAAAATGAACAAGTTTAATCCATCAAAAGTAATATATCATGAATCAAGTTTTCGTCAATCTTAAAGGTAAAAAGCACATGATTTTATATCTGGCACAAACGAAAAAATTGTAAAAAACGTTGATATTACTAAATGCTTAGTAAGGGAATTATATTCACATTTTAAAGGTAAACATTTTAATTTATATGTAAAGAATACTGTGCTGCCATATTTTTAAGGAATAAAAACCGCTAAATAATATTAACTATATGCTTCTAGAATTGATTTTAAAGTACCTTCAAGTTCGAATTTTTTCATTAATACCAAAATTCCAATGCTTGTAAGACGATGTAAAATTAAATTTCAAACCTGATTTCCTACTAAAAGAAAGTGATTGCAATGTAAATGATCAAGTCTCGATATAAATTTTCTATGAATTTTATAATGAAGTATATCAAACAATGCAAGAACGTATAATTTAAGTGCATACAATCATAATTTTTTTATATTTTTTGTAACATATTTAATGTATACAAATGTATTAATATATTCGAAATAAGACAATTACAATTTTAGAAATATAATGATATACTAATTACCAATCCACTTCAATTTAAGTAGTGTCTATTGATCCCATTTTATTAATGATTTTTAAATGTATTCAAATTCAGGGTATTTATTGTGCACCAGTTATCTTTTAAAATTATTCGAAACATCGAAAGTTTTATTTAGAATGCCTTATAAAATTTTTAATGCATTGTAAAATCTAAGATCAGTTGTTAGTCAAAATAATAATTTTAAGTAAACAGAAAAAAATCTGAAATGCATTGAAAACAAAAAATGTATTTGACTGTGATTAGTTCTTTGTATAAAAGTGCATATTTTTAAATTTTGGTATGGTTACTTAATTCAAGTACTATCATTTGTATTAAGTTTATTCGCTCTGATCATATACTTACCTATTTTTAAGTAAAAACGAATATATATACATACTTTTAATATTTTTTAAATCTAACTTTTTTTGCTTTAAATTTTGAAATATCAGTGGCTTAAAAATAAAAGAACATTAAGATTCGTAAATTCAAATTTCATAATACTCAAGATCAAGAAGCATGGAAATGACGAAAAGACATTTTGTAAGGAGCAATTTAAATTCAATTACATGAGCCCCTTTTTGTAATATTCCAATATGTAACAACATAATAAATTTGACTTCGTAGGGAATCAACGTAATAAAATGAACCCATCGTGTAATGTGCTGAAGGTAGAACTAATCTTTTTTTAAAGTACTGTAGCTTTCTGCTTGAATAAACCGGATCAAATTTTGATTTATGGTTCAGCGATTTGACCGATAAATTGAAAGTAATGTCAGGCTTATAGAGATTAAGGGCGCAAAGTGACATATGGTGTTCGAAACCAATACTAGTTCTAAGCGGAGGAACATTTGTGGCGCGTAAAATTGCCTATCTTCTAGTTTCATTAAGGTCTAAGAGTGCTTCTATACTTTTTACGAGATTTTCATTAGTTTCCCAAAAAAGACTCTTTGAAATCCGTTCCTAGTATTTTAGGATAAAAATCGAAATCAATAATATCTACTTATCTATGCGAAGGGTTGTAAAAAAATCAAAAAGTAAATTGGGTTCATTTCATTTTAAAGTATAAGTTCATGGTAGTTTTTAAAATATATTTCATTGCGTATATAGAAATCTAAAAATAAAAGAGTTCATCACAGTAACCATATTCTACATTTAAATATAATTTAAATTCTGATGATTTTACAATAAGGATTACATATTCACTATTCTCACTCAGTCAACTAGAACTTAATTCCAAATTTTATTCCCAATTTCAGCTGAACGTGTATATTATTAATATGAATAAAAATAATTTATTTGGGATATATTCCCCTTGAGCATTTCTTTTAAAAGTTACTAAAGTAAAGTGCAGTAGCTCCTAATACTTCATGACATGAATCCAACAGTTCGAAAAATATTGAATAATTCTACCAATTTCCATCCAAACTCCGTCCACACAATATATTACTATTTTGTTTTAGTCTATTGCATTCTTCACTTGGTTTCCCTTACAGTTATTTCTTTTTCAATTTTTTCTAACAATTTTTAAAATCAGCAGCAATTTTAATATACACTCGTGTCCAAAATTATTTTTACATGTATAAAATCACGGATTTCTTAGAAACTGTGAACTATAATTGTATGAATTGGTGTGAAATGATACATAACATCATAACACATAAATACAAAGGAAAAAAATTGAGAGCACTGCATATGATATAAAACTGTCTCATGAAACAATAAAAGAGGCAATAATATGTGACAAGGAGCATTCAGAAAAAAAATTAAGGCTAATGAATTTAATATGGAATTAGATCTCCCCTGACGTGTACATACATATCACAACGTGTTTTAATGCTGGCAATAATGTTGTTAATCACAGTTTGGGGAATTAAGTTCCACTACTGCAGCAATGCGGTCTTCAGGGCATTTATATCTCTAGGAGGAGGATGTCTCCTTGCAACTGCTTTTCTAAGGTAGTCCCATAAGTTCTCTATCAGGTTCAGATCAGGAGATTTTGCTGGCCATGGTATTCTTCAATGGCTTCACTTTCAAGGAATTCGTCAACGAGGTTTGCTCGATGTGGACGAGCATTATCGTCCATAAATGAAAAGTCAGATCCATATGCATTTCTGAAATGTCTTACATAAGGTTCTAAGACCTCATCCCGATATCTCTGGCCTGTCACAAATCCGCTGTTGAAAACGTGTAGGGGCGTACGTCCACCCCGATCATTATTCCTCCCCATACCATCACACCTGCACTACCGAAACGGTCACGTTTCATAACGTTCGAAGGAAGATTTCGCGTTCCTGACTCCCTCCAGATTTAAACACGGTTACAATCAGATGTTAAACTAAACCTCGACTCATCAGTAAAGAAAATATGGGTCCATTGGTGTTCACTCCAGTTCTGATGTTCTTAGCACCAATTAAAACGATCCCTCTTTTGTTGTGAAGACAGTGAAACACATAACCTTCGCTTTCTGGCATAAAGGCCTTTTTCATTAAGCCTTCTGTATACAGTTTGCCGTGATACAACAGTTCCAGTGGCGGCTGCAACCTCTGAACTTAACTGCCCAGGAGTAGACTTCCTGTTACTACGGGCAGTTATTGCCAGATATCGATCTTGAGAATCAGTTGTTATTCGTTTACGACCTTGTCCAGGCCTCCTTACAATAGTTCCAGATTTGTGAAATTGTTTCCATAGCGTAGAGACTCTGTCTTGAAATATTCACACATCTCGCTGCTTCCATGATTGTCTGCCCTGCTTCTAAACGGCCGATAATTCGCCACTTCACAGGTTCTTCTAAATGATACTTCGAAGCCATAACAAACCGTTTTGAGATCTTACACACTGAAATCAAACGCTGCATTGCAGAAATTCACTCAGATATTCACTTTGCACAAAAGCGCTTCATTCACCGTCGGATGACGTAACGCCTTGATTTGCATATCAGAAACCGTTTGATCACTTTTGATTGGATAATGCTAATTAGGCTTGTCTTTCACACATTCCCTGCAGAAATGGATTACATCGATTGGATATTTCATGGAATATCCTTATTTTTGAGTATGTAAATATAAATTTGGACATGAGTGTATATCTGTAACCTATTTCGTATTTACTTATATGCGAAGAATACCCTTTAGTTCAAGAAATCGATTCCAATAGCATGAAAAGTTTCTACTTGAAATGGGAACTTTCGAAATGTACTTCACCATTAATTTACTAAAAATAGATGTAAATGAGTAATTAGTGCGATTTAAAAAAACAAGTTAAAACATGAATGGCACGACTATCTAATGAAAGTTGTGCCCATTACAGCTTATCGACCTCTACGTATTCATTACGATTCTACTGCTGGATCATGGTAGACAGATAAACAATATGGGTGAATGTGATTACAATGCCAGACAGCACAATTCAGACAAACTATATATTTTATGTGCCACGGGATTTCGATATTTGGATCACCCTTAAGATCACTTCTGACATGGATCTCAATATAAATCCTTTTTGGCTCTGAAATTGTCAAACAAATGTATTGAATCCAAAAGCTAGATGGATAAAGTCATCGATACTAAACCGTCTTTAAATTGTCAGTTGTCAAAAATAATACCAGAATTGAATTCCTTAAGGAACTGAAAAATACCAAAAATGTCTCTTTGAACATTTAGAGGTCTAACATTTCAACGTCCGACGAAATTTTTAAAAGAACAAGGACTTGTAGTAATACAGCATGTAAGGGTCCTGTTCACAATTGATATGCAGGGAGTTTTTCCAGCCATAGGTTGTATGGGTGCTATATAATCGCGCCTTGTCAAGACTGCGCAGGGTCACACTAAAACTCTTATGTAGATATCACAATAAATAAAATCATGTTCCAGTCGGTCCTATGTGGTATGAGTACACAAATTTGTTGAACACTCTCTCAAACTGATAATGATGATCTCGATCTTTTAAGGCATTCAGTAAATGTTTGGAAGACGAAAGGTATATTGGCCTTGTTCCAGATAGTTCCAGCTAGACCAAGAAGAAATAATAACAACGAAACGAAATGGTTTCTCATGCCATTACGTTATCCTAGAGCACTAACACTATATTTCGACATTTATCTTGCCTCAAAGAGGAATATAAGAGTAAGAAAAGGTGACTTTTTTGTGCCCAGGATCATGTGACCAAAACTAGTATTTAATAAAGTGACTCTTAGACTGCTTTTACTTGCTGCGTGAAACTCAACATTTATCATCTGATTTGTCCACAGGACGGGAGACGACACCCATCCACCGATTGATCATCTGATTGGTCCATTGATTGATCATCTGACTGGCAATTTCAAAACTTTTGTCACTACTCTAGAAATGTGGATTCACACCTCTCCTTTCATAATATGTTACATAGCCAATCGAGGCGATAAGATACCAAATCGGCTAACCAAGTAAATTTTTCAGACATAGTCAGGTGACTACAAGTCGACATGTTGGTCACACATTTTGAAGCTTTGAAGATTCGCTAAATAGCAATGCTCCGATTACTTATATTTCACGTTTATGTCTTGAATTCCCTTATTGGGACTCATGACATCGTTTTTACAACGAATCGATGCTTCAATAGATAATCTAGTGTGTAGAACCATCCTGTGCTTCCGAGATATATTTTTACTGGAGTATCGAATAAAGGAATTGAATGACACCTATTTGGTAAAATGTTTGGGAGACACCACAATAAATACAAAATATGTAGTTTATAAAATCTAGGTTTCACAACGACAATATACTGACACTTTCAGATATTGAACACATTTGTAAAATGATTCATTTGATAAATGTCTTAATAACTGTTCACAAAATATACTCAGCATTTTATACTCTCATTAGCAGACGTAATGATTATCAGTCGTTCAACCTTTTTTAAAAACTTACTATTACAATACGTATATTTAAATAACAAAATCAGTTTAAGAATTTAAAATGTTACCTTACGGTACGTGTTCATAAGAAAATGGTCTCCAGCAGTTTCAAAGAAGAATAGAGTAAGAGTATCTTATACTTAATCAATATTCAAAAGGAAATGGATAAAGTCCAAGTTTGCAATTTTCAGCCTTCCTAGAAACTCTAGTGCATCTAAGCATTTGATGTGTTTTTTTCCGGATTTATACCACATGCAAAATCCACAAACAGAACTACCTTTTTATGGATTAAAAATCAAAATCAAAAGTGCTTAAAACGTTACCTTTTATATCAGTTATTTCTCGGAAACCAAGATAGTAGGTTGTCATTTTTCAAAAGTGATACGATACAATGCAATCAGTTTTTAAATTGTTATAAATGGTTTTATAAAAGCTTTCAAACCATAACCTATACTAAAAACCACTTCTAAACATCATTTGAACTCTTGTGGAAACCAATTGAAAAAGATTCCCAATGCAATCCACCACCGAAATCGAAGAGGGAAAAATAAACGAAGTGCTTTTTTCCCTTGCCCAACCGACCGTGAGAAAAGTATGGAGCGGTATTTAATAAACCGACATTTCGCATATATTTCTTCGACAAACTGCCGCATTTTGAATCGATCAGACAAACCTCCCGCCCCTACACACAAAAAGCGATTTATACACCTCGAATAAAGAACAAAAATAAACCCAATAAAACCGAACACACGATGAAATATGACGCGGAACGCGGCAGAGAAGAATAAAATGACTCGCAAATGGCGACTAACAAATGCATTGAGGGAAAAAGACCAAATCGTTAAAATTATGACAGTGAAAAATAGTGCCTTCGTGAAAAATGAAACTCGGCAAGAAAACTTGCGCGCGAGAATAAACAATGGCTGCAACGTAGTTGAGTAGAGTAAACACTTGGTCCCCTTTGTTTCCGCCGGCTTTAAAGAATTTCGGAATTCTACCATGTTTGATCTGGCAACGGCATTAGGCGGGAAATTGTTGAGCAGGAATTTTTCTTCCGTGCGGATATTTTTCTTTTCCGTGTTCTTTGCGTCTGCCGAAAGTGAAAGGCATTTGACAGTTAATCAATATTATCAAGTTTTCCGTCGTTTCCTGTTAAAAGAAATCGCAGTTAGTGTGAAGCGTGAAGTGTCAATAGTGTTTGGGAATTATTCCCTTATTGCATTAAAGGTTGAGACCTCTGAACTTTCAGTTCCTGGTCTTTGGTTATAGTTAGAATAACTATCACCTTATATTAAAGTGGATGGGGAAACTAAAATTTATATTTATTTAGTCTATGGATGAGTGATTTACAAATATGTGACCACATATTTTTTTTATGAAATGATATTTTTTATGAGGAAAAACTGTTATATGCCTTGTTACTAAAATAATGTATGTATTAATGATATTAGAATACTAAAATTTATATTTTACATTACAAATGAGTACGTATTTCAAAGTATTATGAAATAAATTTCTGTCCATTGAAAATACAACTCCAACGAAGACTTGTGTTACAGCACTGACCTTCATTTGAGGGATGGCATGTAGTGCAATGTATAAATGATTGAAATTAAAGAATTGTAAGTCCAAAGGAACATGTCAAAATCAGTCATTTGTATGTTCACTTTTAAAAGCTATTACTGCGTTTGATGTGACATGGCGTTGAGAGATAAAAAATTATGGATGGATGTCTGAAATGTCGTTCCGCACAGAAACAACACGCATCTACAATTGGTTAGTTGTGACTGCGGAAGACGAAATATGGATAAAATTTCGAGCAATTATATCCCACACGTATTCGATGGAGGCAAATCGGGTGACTAAATAGGTCAATGAAGAAGTGGTTCTTGGTCACAGAAGGAACATTGGAGAATTTGGGCTACAGCGGACAAGCATTTTCTTTTTAAAAATATCTCTAAGCAGGGTTTCCAGGAGGTGTGTGGGACTTCTAATTCCCAGACCTCTGTTAGGTACAGCTCTAGTGCCTAAAATCCATATGATACGTATGGAAATGAAATTAAATTACACTTGGAGTAGGATCACATTGCGCACTGCAATACAAACTTCCGTTCCCCACTGTATCTGCGAACAAGGATCCGTGTCATCATGGGTCACGGGACTCTATTTATGCTCGTCAGAAAATATGATTTGTCCATACAGAGTTCCAATGTCTTCGCTCTTTGCATCATTATAACCTCTCTCGTCTGTGATATAGGGTTAAATGAAGTCAGAGTAACGTACGCTATTCTACAAGTCTGCAGCAATCTTCGGCGAACAGTGCTAGTAGACATTGACTGATGTGTCATATCCTCCACTTGTATGCTTACGTTGTGGATGCCGCTGTATGATGACCACAATGCATAGCACGTGCCTAATTTTATTGTAAACATTTGGACTCCAGATCGTTCATGACTATGCATAGAATCTTCGTTTTCCATTGTCTCCAAGAAGATATAATTATACTACATTTCGACCAATGCAGGCAACGGTATCACTATTCGACAAACCACCTTCTCTCAAGCTAATAATTATTTATCTCTAATTCCTTCCATCAAGTGTTTGTAAGGTCCCGTTTTATGATGAGTCGTGTTTACTTACTCATATAATTCAAAATAGCAATGGAACTCAATGTTTGCAATTCGCATTTGGATGCATTCTTTATATCGCCTGAGTCATATTTCAGCCTCTATTGTGGGCGCATTCCATTTTCACACTCAGTCGAGATTTTAATCATTTAGATGTGTCATAATAAACTACCTATCTTCCAGATGTCTGGAATGTCAATCCAATAACTCTTTACTGGTGTTGCATTTTCAATGAAAAACATGAATAACATTTTTCAAAACATTTTAACAATACGCATTATACGCAACAATACACAATTACGCATATCTATATTCACTGTGATAGTTTTGTTCAACCAACAAATTTTAAATATTTTAAATAATCATTACGATTGGTGATATAAAAAAGGTTTGTGAAACTGGATTAAAATTTTTGAGTTTATTGAAATATGAAAACTTTTGAATGTATAAGTTCCATAGGTCATGTATTTGTGTTTCCAATTGACTAGCTGAAACTTTATATGCGTCTGTCCCTCATATGATACAATTAGACATCTGAGGTTTATTTAATACGAGTATACTAAGTCTCACAATAAATTATTATAAGGCATTTTCTACAAGGATTTGTTCGCTTTCAAATCTTGTATCTGAAAACCCAAATTCAAATCCAATCTGTCAGGATATCTTCAATAATAAAGTTGAGTTGGTGAAGTAAAATTTATTTTGTACTAAAACTGGCTATCGGATTGACGTTTAAGTAGCGAGTGAGTTATTTTGGAACACCTAAACTGGGCGAGGCAATCGATGTTGTACTGTTATCCTTGAGGATTTACTGCTAAACCTGGAGTTGCTGTTGTAGACAATTTATGTGCCACATGAAACTGCGAGATCAACGAGATGGTCCATGGAAAAAAGGCATACAAGACTGTTCAACTAGCTCTGCGTAACCTAGTCGAAGTTCCATTAACCATCCTGGTGGTTATCTTGACGAAGTGTATCGTCATTAACAATACCGACGAGATCTTGATAGACGAGATATCTCTTCATTAAAAGAAAACTTTGATCTCGTCACCTTCAATAAATCTGCAACGCCTTGATGACTAGATATCTCGTCATCAACAAAATTGGTCAGATCTGGATTGACGAGATATCTCGTCAAAATCACTTGGAAGTTAACTTAAAATACTTTGCAATCATCGAGTCTTGAATCTTTAGGATTATTAATCTAACACTAAATTACAATCGGATCCAAAAGTGATGGTAATCTAAATAATTTAAATGTAATTTTAATAGACAGAAAATTTATTATTTATATGATTATTTGTCTATGTTGGTTTAAAAGAAGTGAGGGTTTGGGATTTTTTTCTTAGCAGAGCTAAAGTGGAATTTTTAAGGAATGAAACTAGCACATTTAATTCAAAAGTCGGAAACGCCACTAAATTATTATTAAAGAAATGTTTAAGTTACTCTATGTTTATATGAATATCTCTTAAAACTCATAGCTATCAAATTAAGCTTTAAGTGAATTCCAACTGTGAGTGCAATTGAAAATCCAACTGTGAAACGTTCGAATGATAACAGCCTACGCACGGGATTATTTATGTTCAACATGAAACATTTCACGTGATGCAATAAAGGTCATGCTGTCTTTTCATATCCAACACAGCACGAGTAAAAAAAAACCACATTAAATACATCCCCCAAAATAAAATAACACGTCACACAACCACCCGACTTCTTTATTTCATTTCATATTTTAAGTTCCCTCCACGCAGCTTAGGAAAAGCCTTCCGCAAAATAATATCTCCAATAGATGTGGCATCATTAAGTAATGCCGCGGGCATTTTTCAAGATGAATTTCGTCTTCTGAAATTGTGTTTGTGAGGAATAGGAAACGTGAGGAAAGATGTGTTTGGGGAGAAAAATACTATGAGGCAATGCGATGTTATTTCCTCCCAAAGACATAAAATTAATGCCCCCTGCGCTAGGTGATACACTACTTCTTCCCTTTTCCTATTACTGCTGAAATAAATGAGTTAGAGAATCGTAAAGATGTCATTTTATGTATAGAGTTCGCATCATATTTCATTTCGTCCTTTAATATCTATAGGACGGGTTATGCAGTTTTGTCTTTTTGTAAAAATGAAGTCAACATGGAAAAAGTGAAATCATCTGCGTTTTGAAAATTTGATGCCTATGAAGTAGTTGACAATCTTGTAAAGAAACTAAGTTTTTTTGTATTTTAACTGCCTAAGTATAACTACAATGAATTTGAGAATATACGGAGGCATATTTTTGCTTCAGATTTTTATAAACTACTCTACAATACCATTCCTATTTATTGCTTGTGAACATAAATTGTGATTTTCTTTTGCATAAATTATAATATAGAACTCTTATGTTGAAAGGAGCAATCATCAGTAGTCCTGTATGTTTTTTCTTAAATTTTGTAAGATGACGATTATTACTTTAACTTGTTTTCTATCATTTATTTTGTCGCTAGCTCTTATTTTACGTCATTTCCCAAATCATCATCAGGATTTTAGTTTTATTGTGAATTTTTAAGTTCAAATTTACTTTTTTTCAAGTTTATCACACTTCACGCGAGAAGAACAATTGAAACGCGAGAGTCAAACAATTGACTCTCGTGTTTCTTCATGTATTTTATCATTAAATAAGAGCATATCATGTTTTTAATTTTTTTATTCAAATCTTTAAATGGTGGTAAGCATAAATATTGCGTTAAGTATATGTACTCATTTCAACCAAAGCTAGTAAAAATTGTCTGCACGTACTAACATGAAACCATATTGAATATAACGGACGGTTAAACAATGTATGTAAAGTATTTTTTTATTGCATAGTCAATTAAAAATACTCCCTGCCCAAAAATAAGTGTCACTTTTGCACATTTTTGTTTAGGATATAAAAAGTTTTTCTTCAATTTTAAAGTTAACTGTACCAACGAAGGAAACATTTGTTAACGTTTTAAGGGAACCTATAAATGCCATTCGTTTGTCTTTTTATTGTAAGTAAAGGCTAGTAAAGAATCAAAAAAATAGAATTTTATTAAAAGTGCCAATATTTAAAGTTAGAAAAATATTCTTAACATTGCAAGCATGTTTGAAAAGTGCACTGATATCATCTGGAGATAATGTATGCAAAATTTCACATTAAAAAATTAATTTGATATGTAGAAATTAACTACAAATTAATATTAATTGTAATCCGGAAGCTATATTAAAAGTCAAACATTGTTATACTTAATATGTAATATTTAATCTGTCCCAAAAATAAAAATTTGAATTTACGATTAAATCTTTTTCCATCTTTTTATACAAATGTGGCAATTATTTGGGAACAAAATTGAATAATAGGTTTATAACTGTCTTGTGAAGAAGTAAATATTCTTTTCAAAATGCACCAATTCCAAGCGTACTAAACCTACTTGTTTTAAATCAGTCCAATCTGTAGAACACTTTATGGAATACAACTACTATCGATCTATATGACTTGAGGTTACTCAAAATAATATCGCTTCAACGTATGGACAGATTTTGAAACGTCTTTATAATCTCCCCCAAATCTAAGATCCGTCCCCTAACCATACCATTACGATGTGGCTTAAGAAAGAACTTGTCGCTGGTACCCCAAATATTTCATTTACTAAATCCTACATGGCTCTTAAGGCTATTGTAGCCATTTCTTACTTTTTATCGATTACTCGAGCCCCTAGCCCCTGTGAGATCTGCAGAACTTCGTTCAGGACAATTACTGTGGACTTAGGCGTCTCCGGGGAATTGTAAACTGTGACTTAGAATGATTTCTAACACTTGAGTGCTTAGTACAAACCCCAATGGTCAAGAAGGACCTAAAAACAATGCTGTTAGATACTCACAATAATGGGTTGGCTGTGTGTAATTTCTAGATAAAACAGGACTAAGCACGTATACATTTAATGAGTAATAAGTACAGTTAAAGAATACGTTTAATGTTAAGAGACTGTTGTAAATGAAATTTAAAGATACGAGAGGGGAATTTTTTTGGTTAAAGTTAAATGTAGGTGGTGCTACTGTTTTTGTACTAGAATGTACTGCCTGTACGTATTCCGAAGTTGGAAAGCGGAAGTCAAATCCTCGTTTCTCGGTGTTTTGTTTGTTCACGCTGGAAATCCCTCTCATAAGGTCATGAAAACATTAAGGAATCTCAACCTGAAATTACCGAAGACGGAATAGAGAATTTTTATGAGTCTTATAAGCATAATTCAAATTTTTTAGGAATAACCAGTCTTAAAAGTGCTCTTATGTATTCTAGTCTGTTCAATTATTTACGAAATCAATAATTAAGAGGTGAGGTTATTTAAAGAAGTTTTTCACACTTATAGTTAGTTATAATAAATGTATTATACAGTAGAGCGTCTTAACTGTAACAGGACTTTAACTGCGTGATATAATTATTAGTTTTTTATAGTTGAAAACGACATTTCTACAGCTTTATTTCATTCTACTTGTTTAATCAAGTAACGTTTTTGGATTTATCAATCTAACTATTCTGTACACATAATCAACTACATAACATGATAATTCTAGTTGGTTTGCATTACATCGCAGTTTTGATTGGTGGTAATCTATTTTTGCATTCAAATTATTTCAATTTTGTTGAAAGTTTAATTTCGAATTGTCTCTTTCTTTGAAATGCTTTTTATGACAATATCCAATCAAATAGAAATTAGATTAAGTAGAATTTAAAATCATACATTGGTGTAGTTAACTGTCATCTGCTTACTTTTTGAGTGCAGAGTGATAACCAGGCAAAATGCCTGTCAACCTTTGGGCCATCGAAGTAAATTATGTAATCTAAAGTAAATTATGTAATCGAAAACAAAAATGTAGTAAAAATAATTTATCCACAGTTACGACTATTTTAAACGAGCTTATGAAGATGATTGAGTTAATAGAAGTTTCTAATGCAATTTTCTCAGTCTACTTTCGCATTAAGTTACTTTAGATCGATAAACTAGGCGATGAAAAGTCATAAAATATTTCAATACAAAATGAAAATATTCATTACCGGTAAAATTGATAACATAATGCTTAGAAAGTTGTGGTTACATTTTCCAGCTTATTGGCAACAGAATTAACTTCATTTTCATATAGGTTAACAAAATTAATTCATATGAAAATTAATTAATATAATTCAAAAAATTTGCAACACAAATTTTTCAATCTTTACCATTTCCTGTGACGATAGCATGCATATATTATTAACCCTCCTGGTGGTTGTCTTGATGAAGTTTCTCGTCATTAGCAAAACCATTAGCATATCTTGATGGACGAGATATATCGTCGTTAGAAGAAAACTGACTAGATCTTGACCTCTAATCGAAAGAAAAAATAATAAAAAAACAATAGGCTATATCTTGACGAGATATCTCATCATGAGCAAAATTGGTCAGGTATTGCTGGGCGAGATATCTCGTCGAAACTACTTGGAGGGCTATGCACATTTCTGACTATTCTGAACAGAGAAACTAACTATCCATTTTAATGAAAATGATCATAGTGGTTCCCTGGAGAGGATTCAGTGTTACAAAGGCATCGGATTATTTTATATTGGTAACTTAATACGCTTTTGAAAGTTCATGCCGTTGCAATTCCCTATTTCCAAAATTCGTGGAGCGACGGCTAGTTTGGCGCATTTAGATTGTACTCAATTCGAATCGCCTCGCCTATTTATTTGGGTAACCTTACGAAAATATGATTTTCAGTAGATATTTCAGCTAGCATTTGAGTCTTTCTTTGTAATTACAAAGCACTATTTCAGAAATCAAGGGATATCGAAATGTTTACTGCTAATAGTACCATTACGTCATTTGGATTTAATATGCGGAATTTAGATCTCAATTTATGTTGTAAATTTCAATGGCATTTTATGGTTGCTTTCTGTATTCATCCGGTTGTATTCGCACTTTTTAAAAAGACATTTTGGCGTTGAGTTCGTTCCAATTACACTTCAGCACCAGAAATTTCTGTCGATAGTTCGCTTATCCGTGGTGTTATAGAACACTTAATTTAGTTATTACAAGACTCACAAGTTTTAAGCATGAAACTGAATTATTTATATTCCACTTTCAGACCTCACGCGCCGTCTGAGCTATACCAATCCTTTCCCGAAGATTTCAGAGGTCGTCGTGGCTGAGTGAGCTTATCCACTACGCTAATAACCTGTGAGTTGAAGGCAGGGCAAATTATATTCCTGTTATGTTCTATTCCTCCCTGGAAGTCACCGTGCATCCGTGGGTACGCCCGGTATGAATTGTAGATGGGGCAGGTTCGATTCCCTGGTTGGCCTGCATGTACCGATTTATTTTCTACATCTCTGGGACACTTTAGAAACATGATTTACTTAGAGAAAACCACGCCTCCAGACACTTCAGGACTAAATCTCCTTTTCAAAAACAAGAACATGATTATTTTCTGACAGTACTCCTGAAAAAAATCGTGTATTTAATACGCGAAAATCGTGTGTTGCTATCTTAGGTGTAAGAATTCTTGAAGATTCTACCACATCTCTTGTTTTTCAATATTGAGTAAGCATTTTTCTTTTATTTCATTGCATACTTTAACTGTACTCTTGTTTTACTTGCCATTTTGCTTTGAATGGTGCTTAATGTCTATTCTAAATTATGTCAAAAAATCGCACAATCCTCCTAATTAGATACTTATAAAGTATTCTCTTGAGCTGTGTCCACTAATAGTCATTCCCTAAAAACTATTTCTCGGCAACGCATTACTTTCCTGCAATAATGGGATAACCCGCAATACATCGAACAATGTATGTTGATGAAAATGAATGTGTGATTGCAACGACTATTAGTGTAAGATTTAGGGCTAAACCATTGTTTCCTAGAAATATATATTGTAATATAAAATCATATGGTCTCAATTAAGTGTCTTGCAAGTGTTTGTGCTTGCAAGTGTTATTTTATTCGCTTTTGCATTACGCGAGTTAGTTCATCGTTTTTTCACACTAATTTTTTTCACCTAATTTTTAAGAACAAACTTAAGGTTAAAAGGTATATATTTAACCCTCCTGGCGGCTTATCTTCGTGTCGAAAACTGCCCTGTAGTGGCCAGCTTCTCATACCAGTTCCAAATTGTTACCAAATCTGGGCAAGAGCAATATGGTTTTTCGTACTTGGAATACTAGGACAGCTTTGTCTAGACAAGGTATCACATCATTAATCAAACTCGCTAGATCTTGATGGACGACATTAGAAAATTGATCATACCTTGGTGGACAAACATATATCTCGTCGAAACCACTTGGTTGTTAGGTAATAAACCTTGCACAGGTCACTTTTATATAGAGGCTGTTCGGACATTTTTTGAACGATTTTGATGAGCTGTAAAAAAAATTGTATGCTTTGAAATAATTTTATTTTCACAACAGTTAAATAGCTAAAGTATAATTTATCGTCTGCTAACTCAGAGTTTTGTTTACTTTCAAAATGACGCTTTTAAATAAGCAATGGATGGAAGGCTATGTTTCCTCTCTTTCCGAAGATAGTTATGCTTATTCAATTATTCAAAAACGCTGTAAAAGTCATGGTTTTTCGATATCTAAAGGTACGATAAGTAGTATTATTAATGAGAAAGGAAAAACGTAAAAGTGGAAAAATACTTCCAAAAAAAGTATCCAAAAAAGAAAAAAAAATTCTGAGAATATTTGTAAGGCATGATCTTTAATTTTAAAAGAGAATCCGCCCAGTCAAAGGACTATAGCAATATGAACGCGAGAACTTTCTCTAAGAGATTTAATATTGTTGCCGGTTTTGTCTATATAATGGAAAATTAAAAGTGAAAAGAGGGGAAAATGTAAAAATCAACTCCCACACATTATCAAGACCATATTTTATCCCCAATATTCAAAAAAGAAATACCATATCTTTACCCACAATGCCAACAATCAGTAGAATTGCATCAGGGTAAAGCAAGCAACCACACATCTAAATCGACTATTAAATTCTTGGAAAAAATGGAACAAGAAACTGGTATCAAGTCTTGTATAATACCCTTTAGTGATATTCCTGCTAAAGGGAGTCCTCTGTACTATTCGTGATTCATATTTATAATATCGATATTTCTTGTCCAAAAAATAATTCAACACTAGGCCTATGATTACTTGGGGTCGTGGTAGTCTGGTTGGAAGTGTGGAGGATGAGCAACAGGAGGATTACGAGTCCAAAACTCGATCAACCGAAGACCATGGGGTAGGGGCTGGTGCACATTAAATCTGTCATGACATCGAATGTACTCATGTTGGCGTGGTGGAGAAGTTTGGAGAGTGGGGTGCCAGCTCAGGTGTCGATATCTGATCATGGTTTGAAATGACCACGTGTTGTCCTCAGATCTTCAAAAAGATCTGGGGAGAACACGTGTTTCTCCAGTGCGTCGTTAAATAAACTACCTACCTATGACTACTTCGCTTTAATACGAGGTACATAGGTCAGTATTTGACGAATCGAAGTAAGTCTATCAACGAAATGGAACACTGAATTTGATCCATCAAGGGCTAAATATTGACATTTTTAAAAATATCTAAAAGCTTTTTTAGTTTAATTCAGTGCATTTAATATAAAAAGAAAAAACCCCGACTTTGACACAAACTTGTATATAAAAATACTTAACTTTTCAATAACATCAACCCCTTTTCGATACTTTAAAGCATCCATCATTTTGAAAGCGGAAGGCCTTTCTTCGGCAGTAGAGACAAAGGCCGAAACAATGGAAGCAAAAACATTCCCCCGCGACTTGTTGGCAGATACATATTACTGGATTTAACTTATCTAGAAATAATATAAAACTTCCTCCTCGATAGAAAATGATCTTCCTATCATTCTGGATAGAATTTTCTCAGTCAATGAGATCGGAAAAGGGCGCATTACTTGAAAGAGAATAGCTCAACGGTAAATGTATGGAGATGAGATACATTGGACACGTCTTGAAGAGTAGAGGATTTTATCTCAATAATTCATGAATACTTTCTGTCGAAGCTTTCTTTCTGCCATGAATATTTTCCTCCATCAAGTAGAGTTTTCTGCTGGTTCTTTGAACTCTTTTACTAGAGAAGAGTGTTTACATTATTTTGAAATGCTATACTGGTATACCTAGCAACATATGCATGTATTGTTATAATGACTTAAACAGTTGTGTCAGTCGAATTCCCTCGCCTTGAAATTTTTCTGATCTGTGCCACGATCACAAAATGTGTGCCAACCCACGCTAAAATTCCTTCTGCAGATCTTGATTTATATAAATGTCACGCTAAACACTAAATTTACCAAGAAATGGCCCATTTTAAATGTTGACTTAAAATTACAAGCTTTATCGCTATTCCTCAATTTACTTTACGACACTTCCTGAAAAGTTTATGAAATTAATTAGTAACGTACATTTCTCTTCGCCTTTCCATGCATACGACATGCGTATTAAGCATACCTATTTTTACTGTGACGGGTCATTTGACCGGTTTAATATTTTGTGTGTTTTTACAACATTAGCAATTCTAAAACCATCCCATAAACACATCTGCAGAATAAAATAACCACACTCACACCACTATAAAATTTCATGCTTCATTGCATCCTAATTATAACAAAATATCTGAACGTCGATTTTTTTCTTCTGAACAGAAGTAACGGTATCGATTCGAGACATGAGAGATTTTGCGTAAGAAATATGTTTGCGGGAAGTGTTTATCAGAGCAACTTTGCATCTATAAAATGAGGAAAATGAATCGATATTTTATTATCGAATACTGAAAAACAGTGATAGAAACTGCTAAATAAAAAGGAAAAATAATACTTCACTTATAATTATTTATTTTTTATTTTGTTTATAATAATTTTGAGTTATTATTATAAAGATAATTTTTTGTTCATTATTTCCAACATTAATTCCATTGCTACCTATATCCAAATGGATAATGGGTCATTTAACCCACTTCGTTAAAAATAATTGCGAAAGGTCGTAAATTTAGCGTTAGCCCTCCACGTGCTTCACCGAGATATCTCGTCAGAGATCTGGTTGTTTTTGACGAGATATATCGTCCAAACAAAACTTCCCTGATTCTCCAAGAGGAATGACAATCCAAGAAGGATAATCAAATTATGCCCTGACGTGAACTGGTGACAGTTTGAAACACATTTTTTCACCAGAGTCTGGACAGTACTGGGCAATTTTTGACTCGAAGATAAACCACCAGGAGGGTTAAAGATAAGACAAGAAAAAATATTATTTTATTTTAAATAAATTATTTTTGCAATCGCGTGAGTCGAACTGTGGGTCCACACCCCGTTCGTCTTTGAGCTCTTCACATGATGGTCAAGGTCAGAAAGAACATAATTTCATATGATCTGTCTACGGGGCTGATGATGTAATCGAATAGACTAGGAAAGTACATATTTGTAATTAACGCTTAGACAGCCATATTCGAATGAGAAGGTTGAAACTGAATAAGAAATGAAATGCACCATAGTTACTATCATACTAACTATATTAAGCTGAATAAAAATGGAAAGGTTTTAGGGCTGATAAATATGTAAAAAGTGGAATTATTAATGCGTTTTCTATTCGTAGCTACAACTTAATAATTATATTATGTTGGTAATAGGTAAGTTTGATTGATGTATTCGTTTGCATTGTGGAACTATATGTATGTCAGAAGTGGGATAGAACAGGAACAATTGATTGACAGGAAGAGTTCTACTTTTTACTAACACAACATTTATTACGAAAATATTTAATTTAGCATTGATGTTCAGAAGCCCACATTCAGAAGAAGTAACAATTTTTATCCACAGAGGATTAATATGGAGCCACTAAGGTCTCCCGTTCTTAAGATGCACGATCAGCCACACAGGTCTTGCCCCATCCGCAAATTTCCATGTTCTCCGTTAGAAAAGAATTATTTTCCCGCTCTGCTTTGAGGGGCGTTTCCATCGCGACCAGAACGCACGGAACTCCAACCAATCAGAACATAGTGACGAGAACGCATGGAGCTCCAACCAATTAGAAGATCGCTCTCGGAATGCGAATATGATTGAGTGTTCTAAGACGAATGGGGAAAGGCGAAACGATTCAGTCTTGACATGTATGTATCGATAGTTATACAAGGTGATGTTACACATCAGTAGGATACTCAGCATACAACTTGAAATGCTTTTTCTGTCATTTTGTATATAAATTTATATGAGATAGCACTAACAAAGTTAACTTTTTGTAAGTGGGTGACATCTGAAAATAATTTCTTCTATTTAAATCACTATATATTTTTGTTTTTCATTCCTCTTTCGTGTTATCAATCGCACAATCTTTAAATTAATTGCATTCCTCTCTATCAAAAGTCTGAATCACACCCTAACATTTCTGATTGTGCATTTTCCGTGCTCTCATTTTGCCTTGGTAGCCCAGTTAGCAGAGTAATGGATTAGTAATCGAAGGGTTGTTCGAAACTCGGTTCAGCCAAAGACAGTCGTGTACACGGAGCTGGTGCACGCTAAATCTGTCGAGACCTCAATTATCTTCACTTTGACGTTGTGTGGACGTTTGGAGAGTGGGATGCCAGCTCAGGTGTTGTTCTCGTCATCTGACCATGGTTCAAAATTACGAGGCGTTGTCTTTGGATTTTTCCCTTCGGGATTGATCCCTGTTCACCAAAAGCCCGTTGTGTTGCTCTAGTGCGACGTTAATTAACTATCTACCTACATGTGCTCTAATTCCTAATTTGCACATACTGTTCTCTCTTCTTTAATTTCAATGCTGCTCAGGCTTCTCACCCCTGGGGCATAACAGTTTTTGAATGAAAGTCTGTCTATGAATTATTTATGATTGTTACTTTTCTATTATAAGAGCAGTTTCTGAAATTTTAAAGAAATCTTCTCTTTTAAAGAAAAGAGAAAAGAAGGACTTACCGGTGTGGACCAATCCAGCTGATATTCTCCAAACAAAAATGAAAGATTGTTTGAACCAAATCCTCTGGACATAAACTGGTTTACTGGAAACCAATCCACGAAATTTGGCTTGACTAAACTGAGGAATTGTAAATTTTTGAAACTGTCGTTATGGTGTTCCTAGAACATTTGTATGCCAAAACATGTTTATATAAGCCCCACATTTTATCTGTTTTTGATCTTGCGCTAAAAAAGCCAAGTAAACAAATATGATAGTTTTGGGAATAAAATATAGTTCAATACAAAGAATTAGAGCTAATTAATAAAAATATGTAAGACACCTTTTCGCAAAAAATAGGGTAAACCATTTTTTCCGGTTTTCATATAGCAAAAATTCACCTAAATCAATTAAGCTTTAGAATTGTGTATGACCATGCTAGCCAATAAAGAAGTCTCCAAGTTGGGACTTCAGGATTAACGCTGTTAAAATGTTATATTTTAAGTTTTTGATGCCTCATAAGGTTAGACAGTTCGAGAACACTTAGTTCCACAGTTGTTTGAAAGGATGGTACTACTTTGAAGTGTTGAGATTAAATACTTACATGTACACAGTATATAATAACTGTCAACTAGAAAAGACCAAAGTTGGAGATGCTATATTTTTGAACAATTTGTCAATACAGATAACATGAACAAACATCACCCTTTGTGGGTATTGTTAAAATTAGATGATAGAGTTAAGATTAGGTATTTTCGTGCACAGTATATAACAACTATCAATTCGAAGAGCAAAGTTGGAAATACTGCCTTTTCGAGTAATTTGTACAGAAAACAGGGACGAACACTAACCCTTTTTGCATATTGTTAAGATTATATTACATGGAGTTAAAATTGGAAATTTATGTGCACAGTATATAACAACTACCAGCGCGACAAAAACAATATTGGAGATTCTTCTATTTTGACTAGCTTGGCAGTTCTAAGAATATTAAAGCAAGTGCCAACAATCTTCAGAGATATATAATGTTGTTTTACACACAATTGCACGTATTTAATATCTATTTCTCTTGATAATTCATTGCGAGAATAGGTTTTCCGCATAAAACTAGTCCAATCTGTAAAATCAAAATGCATTCAACAAATCTTACAAATTAAAGTAAAAAGTATAGAAAGTAAAAATCATAACCAGCTACTCGCGCAAACAAAAGAAAGCATGCGAAATATAGTTTTTTGAAGATATATTCTGTCAGATATTACAGATGGGCTGCTCTCCAATGCAAATACTTCATCCCCGAGAGCTGTAGAAAAAGAGACATCGTCACTTGCATAGTGTTAGCTCCCCGAGGAGTGATCCATCAAACGGTCAGCAAAGCATAGAATGTCTTGTCAGTTCTCGTAAGGCACGCACATCTGTCTATTTTCTTCCTCTTTCAAGGCATCGGGTGGACTACCTTTCAGGGGCTGCAGCCGTTTCGTGATGGCATTGCCACTCTGTCAACTTCCCTCTCTTAACACCGTTTTTAACGATTTATGAATAAAGATAACCAAATATTTATGAATAAAGATAACCAAATATAGTTGAGCGGAACTAATAAGCGTTTGGTTCAATTAACCCACCTGGTGACAGTGAGACATCACGTCGTTAGCAAAACTGGCCAGATCTCGATGGACAATATATCTCGACATTACAAGGAAACTGGCCAGATATTGTTCTCATGAAAAATTGACTTCTTGATGACGGGATATCTCGTCATTAGCAAAACTGACCAGATCTTGAACGACATACATTGTCGAAGTCACTTGGAGGAGTAAGAACCGAAGTACATAGTTGCGAAACTAATAGAAATTTAGTTCAATTGCGAACCGAAATATTCTTGCGGAACCAATAAGAGTTCAAGTAAGAATCAGAATATAGTTGAAGAAAAGAGAGCTAGACTTATTTAAGAACCGAAATTTAATTGCGGAACCAATGAGTTTAGTTAAATTACGGATAGAAGGTAAGGAAGGTTTTCTGTAGGAGGAAAGAGAATTTTAAATAAGACTGCTGATCTTGGAATAATATCATAGTAAGGAAGTGTGTAAACCAGGACTGTTGAAAAATAGAAATTTTTTGTCTTAAGTGGCAGAAGGTAGAGGGTGCTTACTTGAAGTTGAAACTGTTCGTATACAACTTAGGTACATGTGAAACATTCATTAAAAGCAGTGATTTTGTAAAAAGTGTAATCGATTGAGTTTGCTTTGTATACACTGATGACATTTGTTTAAACAAGCTGCGTTATTCCACAAGCGGCTGAATAGAATTTTCAAGTAAAAATGTGTGCTTCAATATAAATTAACCACGAATGTCGTAACAGTTTAATTTGCCATCCTCTCACAATGATAATGTAATTCGAAAACATCGAATCCATGGTGCAAGGATACCGCACATAATAGATATTGATTGGAAAACTGAGTGCAAGACTACGCTGAAAGTTCCTCACTTTTACTGAAAATGAATTAATTGGCATTCGCAATCACTCCAAAACTCAAAATCGACTTCTGACGTAATCTCAGAAAAAGCTTTTGTAGTTTGTCTTACAGCAAGGGTTTGATGAATATGAAATGGATTATATGGATGGATATATTATGTATACATATTTGCTTCCGAAGTTAATTGTAGAAACTATGAAAAAGTTAAAACGATGTTAAAAATATTTTCTGTACACCTAAATGATGCTTGCATTTTTCTATGAAATAGAATCAACATTTAACCAATTCAACCCGAGCATCTCTGGATAATTCTGCTAGTTTTTCATGAAATTTAGAAGAATAAAAGAAAGGGAACCGCACTTATCTTTAATGAATGTTTGTTTTAGTTAAAACATTGAATAATAGCGAAGATTTTTCTGTTGTGTGTAAATACCTTTTTATTATCGGAATATTTTTATTAATTTCTTATTAGGCAGAAGAGGAAGACATTTACGATACATATATACTCATTAAGAAATATGCTTAAATTAAATTTGTACATTGTCGGCATTGAGCAGAAACTTATAAACTGACAAAAAACTTACAGTACAACTGCTTTAAACACTAACAATTAATTTTCAGGTGAGAAAGTTTTAAGCATTTAAATGCTGTTATATTTTTGTCAGACTACAGTGTGACAATATATTTCTCGCCCTTATAGAAATTATCATGCCATAAACGCATTTACTAAAAATATCTGTAAATGAGTTTCAGTTCTATGGTAGGTAGGCATTTATTTTACTTCGAACTGTAACAACACAACGGGATATTGACGACGGTACAGGATCAAACCTGAAGGGAAAGAACCGAGGACAACACTAAGTAATTTTGAAACATATTCAGATAACGAAGTCACGCCTTATCTGGCACCCCACTCTCCAAACTTCCACATCACGCCAACGTTACTCATACAACCGGGCTACCGCGGCTTTTCAGTTCTATGGAAGTGATGTATTCCAAACATCAACCAGGGTACAAAAAACAAATGTATTTCAGTTTGAGGGTGAAGCAATTTAATATGCATCTTTTATGGTTAATTATGTTTTATGCTTTAAAAGAAAATGCATAAAGCAAGATCCCCTTCTTGATATAAGCAAATATTCAAAGCATTCACTTTTATTTTTCTTTGTGCAGGTACATAAATCCGTTTAAGGAATCACTAATACCCCTTCACAGTTGCGTTGACATCTACTCTTTCTATAACTCTCTCGATTGAATTCACTTTAAAGCTTAAGCTTATTACTGTAACACATGATACGGAAATATACAGCTCATAATATCGAATTCTAACATCCTACAACGGAGGCATTGCGTGTTATCTCGCATTATCTTTCAGTCAACACAAAAAGGAAAACATACGATATATCTATATTTACATTCCCATTCCCCAACGCGTTTTTTTCCCTAAAAAATCGGGGTTTTATGCACCTAAAATCAGCACAGTTAAGCAATCAAATTTAAGCGCTCTTCCGAAAGAATACATCCTGTTCCTCTCGAACATGGGAAACACAATTTGGATTGTTGAAAACGAAATCGAATTCTTATTCGGATGCAAAAACATAAATTTGTGTCTTTCTTTTCCCTTCTCGCTGCCTGTCTGTCTGTGATTACCAACCAGAATCCGCCGCATCAGATTCCAAAGAAAAACACGAGAAGAGAAGAAAAAAAAATCATTTTCTTGAACCACATTTTATTTTACTTCCTTACTTCCGGAAACTCTATTAGCTGTGCAAACTGCAAAAGTCTTGACTGATTACTTTTTTGCATACCCTCCCGCCATGTGTGCATATTTCCGCTCCCCCACCGAATGCTAAGTTAGACGGGAGAGAAAAAACAGAACAGAAAAAAAGAAGTACACTCACTCTGAAAAATTTATATTTCTTCGAATTCTTTTTTTTTCCAGTTTCGAATACAAAAATATTAAAAAGGAAACTCGAAAAATGGAATTTTATTTTTTCATACGCCCCTACAGGATAAAATGCTGAAAATTCTAAACCTGTCAAAGATAATTTGCATTCTTTCAAACCCCCTCTGCTTTTCGGGTGGGCCCAAAGTAGCCGGAAGTAGAACGTTTCACAACTTATTCGTTAGATTTAGTATGAATTGAAAGGTTACTAGGGGTGAGAACAAATTTAAATTGCTGTATCTCCCCGATTCTGAAGGAGCAAAATAAGCGATGACAACTGCACGATGGTGCAACGAAAGCACGGATTCTATGAGCGGAAAACTGGATTTCAAGTGACATGTGCAATAACTAAATATTTTTTGCTGGAGTTATTCTTCTTGATATTCAAAATAGATGCTGTGGAAAATTTTTCGACTAGCTCTAAATCTGCGCGTAGTTCTCGATTCCGTTCATGGAATGATTTTGTTCATTGTGCTTGAGTGCAAAAGAATATAATAAAATGTTGCGAAAAGCACACATATTTAAACGTAGTTTTCTCCATCCATAATACCGTTCTTTTGAAGATAAGAGATGGAAAGAAACAAGCAATAGTTTAAGTGCTAAAAAAATGCACTTCTGTTAATAATTAAAAATACACATCTGTTAATAATTAAAAATACACATCTGATAAACATTAAAAAATACGTTTTGGTTAAATTTTAAAGATGCACTTTGGTTAAATTTAAAAAATATATACTTTGGTTAATACTCCTAATGGTTTCGACAAGCTATCCCGTCCATCAAGATTTGACCAATTTAGGTAATTGCGAGATAACTCGTCATCCAGGTGATGCCGATTTTTGATTACGAGGAAATCAAGATGATCTGGTCAGTTTTCTAATAAAGAGGTATACCGCCCTTCACGATCTGGTCGGTTTTGATGATAACGAGATACCTATCAAGACAACCACCAGAATGGTTAAGTGGTAAAAAATACACTTAGGTTAAGTGTTCTTGATAAATATATGTTGAGTGTTCTTGATAAATATACGTATGTTGAGTGTTCTGGTAAATATATGTTGACTGTTCTTGATAAATATATGCTGACTGTTCTTGATAAATATATATTGAGTGTTCTTGATAAATATATATTGAGTGTTCTTGACAAAAGATGTTGAGTGTTCTTGATGAATAGATGCTGATGGGTACTTATGTTGAAAGGTATATGAAAAATAGTTGTGTTAGAAGTTGATGAAAAGTGCTTTATATAGTTGTCCATGTCAAAAAGAAGATAAAAATACAGTTTGATAACATTTTGGGATTATTAATAAATTAGGTCTTATTCACCTTAAATATGTTAGACATTCCTCTAGAAAATCTATAATGCTACGATGCAACAAATATGTATAAATAAATTGGTATTTAATAAGGATATTTTAATAAGTAAATTAGTGTTATTGTTGATAGTAATTGGATATTTTAATAAGTAAATTAGTGTTATTATTGATGTTCTTGGTTTATTTTATAACAGTTGTGAATAAGGCTTCATTTAATTCATTGCAAAATTAACAATTTACGTTTTCTTTTGTAAGTGATTACTATGACGTTCTAGAACACTTGTACATTAAAACAGTGTAAAAAATTTCCGTACACGGCAATTTTATACCTATGAAATATGTCTCAATAATGCTAACAATTTAATGTATTAAGTATGGTTTAAAACTGCAGCTAAAATAGTTAATTACATAAATGCTTAATAAAACGACTTGGAAAGATATATTTTAATTTCTAATGCCCGGACACTCATCTCTTCGGCCTTAGACATTATATGCCGTGAACTGACAGCTACTTGTGAAGGAACATCCAATGTGGGTAAGCCACCTTACTCCTACCAGGGACAATCACTGACATCCATGCGCTTACATACTGGTATTCGAACCCGGTTGGTTGGTTGATAAACGTACTGACTCCTATATCAATTAGACTGCACTTATAAATATTAATAAATTTTAATATATTAATAAAATATATTAAAAACAATGTAGTCTGGTCATTCAGCTGTCGGGACTAAAGCAAAACACGAGAAAAACTCAAGTTTCTTAACAGTTAGATAACATTTAAATTTAGCTTTCATGCTATGTTTTGTTTCGATCCTAACGGTGAACTTCTGATTCCACTGAAATGACCATTGATTATTTTTGAATCATTTTAATGTATTTATAAGTCATTTTATCAAATTTTTGTAGTCAAATACCAAAACATGTGCTTCTATATTTCGCAGACAAAAAATAATTTTCTAATTACACAACCATTCATATATGATGGTTTATAAATATATTAAAAATAAATGTAGTCATTCAATGGTTGGGACTAACGTAACACATAAGAGAAAAACTCAAGTTTCTTTTATGTTATAGGATGACATTTAAAATTAGTTTTCATACTGTGTTTCGTTTTGGTCCTGACAATGAACTTGTTAATCTCCTCCAAAATGACAGTTGATTATTTTTGGAGCATTTTAGTATACTTACAAGTCGTTTTGCCAAACTTTTATATAATCAAATACCAAAATATGTGCTCATATATTTCACAGATAAAAAATCATTTTCTAATTACCCAACCCCATTCGTATATAATATTTGTATTCCGGCAGCCTAATTAGATGCCGCATCCACCTTTGCAATTAGCATAATATATTCTCCCCAGCCTCTGTATACTTTTGTTAGTTCCATTACATTTCCCAATATCTCAAATAAAATTCCAGTAACGAGAACTAGATAAAAAAGGCTTTTATCCAAAACATGGTAACTTAGAATTGAATTTCGGAATGCTAACGGGGCTTAGATACTCCTTTTTTATTTAGCGCAGAAAAGAGGAGCTTTCAGGGCCAATTTATGTAACCACTAGCATTTGGGTGGATTTAGAATCGCGAATCTTTTAGAGAAAGAACTGATCCCATTAAAATCTCATGAAAGTTGGTGGAGAAGCGGCGACTACACGCTTTAATCAAAGCTAATTGGACTACGAAGTAAGCGTTCCCACTACCAAGTTTTCGAATGTTTTGTGCAGTGGCCTCATAGTCGCATTAGCATTACAGTTTTTTTATTACATTATTAAATGTGTTTTCGGCTTTTTTTGCACCAGCACGGTTAAGCCTTTTGCTGAAACTAATTTGCATACACTTGAGAAGGGAAATTTATTTATCGAAGGTATATGCGAAATGGCTTCGGGAGGTTTGGGGATTCTTTTTTAATGACCGCTTCGTTTACAGTTTACTGCCAAGAAACAATGAATAATTAGAAAGACTCGCGATGATAATATTTTGTTCATTCTTCCCGGGCGATAAATTATGAAGCATTTCTTTGGGCTTTACCTTTTCTTAAAAATGAAACAAATAAATTACCCAAGTGCGTTGTGCTTTTCTTTATTTAGATAAAAGGTAGATACAATTATCATATTTCGAAATGGGGTTATTTTCAACGCAAAACAATAGGACTTTTGTATGCTCGTTTTAGCACATCTCTGCAAGTTTGTTTATTCACGTCAAATTCTTACTAAAATTGAGATTATTTTGCGTCGTAAGGGATTTCAATAACACAGGTCGGCTGCATTTGGAAAAGTTTAAAAAATATATATACACTTTCATGAAATTTATGTAATTATTTTAGAAAACTGACTTTTCAATTATGACTTTTGTTACATACTATATCGATCTTAAATGTAATTCGATCTACACTTTTCAATTTCTTAAATGTCTTTACTTCATTGACTTTTTATGTAGGTTGTAATAAAATATTTTAGTTTTAGACTTATAAAATATCGAAAAATCAATTTCAAATCAATCTGTAATTGCGTTAACATTCAGTCAAGTTAAAAAATCTTCCATAGTTTAGAATAAGTCTTAAACGAATTGCATACTTTATGACAATTTTTCTACAGCATTTCTATTTTCTTTGGTCATATCAAAATACAGTTTTAATGCATTAATATTGATATTTCTGGGTCAGAAGGTACGTTTACTCTTCTAAATCAGAAGAATAACACTTTGCATTGTATTCAATTATATTACAGCTATAATTAAAATCTACAAATGTTTTCATCAAATTGGTGTTCAGGATATTAGAATAAGTTGTTTTACACACAAATTGATATTAATTTTAGGAACTTACCTGATTTATATAAGTAATTTTAAGCCTAAGGTAGGGGCAGACTTTTTTTCAAAATGCACTTTTAAAATTTTTTTAACTGACCATATTTAACCTAAGAATATATGACCTAGGAATTTACAAAAATGTTTAATTACAATTGTTTTTATATTTTGCTGTATTTGTAATTATTCAATTCGTGACTGATTTTATACCGTATTCAATTCTTATAATTTGTATATTTTTATTTCATGAATTATTTTTTAGTAAAACAAATAATATAAAGGCAATTATAAAACTTGTAAATCTACTAATAATCCTCAAGAATATTGGCCCATTTAATCCCTCAAATACATCAGCAAATGTGAAATCGGGAAAATTATGTAATCATGAAGATAATAATCACCATTGTGTGAAACACCAAAGCAAATCTAATAACATATTTCAAGCATTCAAAAATATTTCAAAAATCGTTATTTAACATACCTCGTAGCACTTTACATTTCTTGGGAATTTTTAAAAACTTTCTACTTTATATAAATCTATTTGTTTACATCAACATATTTTCCAATGCGATTAAAGAATCTTTAATGTACAAAAACACATCTGCTGTAGAACTTTTATTTTAGCTTTTCGAAGAAGAAAAAAATCTATTCACATGCAGGTCTCACCCACCCTCATTCAATGTAGCATTACAAATTTTTCGTCGGTAAAAAACCAACGGCCTTTTTCCAACCTAATCTAAAAACTAATGGAAGAAATGATTTAATTTTATCATCCCGTAGGGATGCATTATTCTTCGGAAAGATAAATTGGCCTTACACTTCGGAAAGCTAGATTTTTTCCCGGGAGAAAAATAAGGAGAACGCAGATAATGCATTACAACAGAAGTATAAATTTCAAACTGTCCGAATTTCTATCGATTATGAATAGAAATTCACTTCCTGATGCATTTGAGAATACGAACACATCCAGACATAAGAAATGAAAGTTTACTCTAAAATATTTATGTGAGCAATTAATTCACTATTGGTTTCTTTAAAAACTGTGTAGTCATTATTTGTTTTGAGCATTTAACCTTCTGCTGGTTGACTTGAAGAGGTAACTTGCCATTAGAAAATCTGACCAGATTTTGATGGTCTAAATATCTCGTCATTAGAAGAATACTGAATAAATCTTGATCTCATCATCGTCAAAACGTCAGCAATATCTTTATGACGAGATATCTCGTCGTTAGCAAAATTGGTCAGATCTTGGTGGACGTGGTATCTCGTCATTAGCAAAATTGCTGGGATATAGATGAACAAAATATCTCGTAAAAACAACTTGTAGGGTTAATAAGCCACTTCACTACCCCTTCTGCAACCCCATCCAAATCTCTTCGATTTTTGACCTACCATTGGTTTCTTACATTGTACTAGTATATAATGTCGTGTCATCACGTCTTTTATTATGCTATATTTTTCATTACTTTGTTCATGGAAGTTTTATATTATTTTAATTATCAATAATGTTATTAATTTATACAGATTTTCATACTCTTTTATAGCAAATCTTAGGTCACGGCTTTGTCTTATATTTCATTGATTTCAATGTTGCATCTTTTGTGTTTGGCGCAGTTTGTGCCGTTTTCTGGACATTACGCCATAAAACCCCAAATAAAAATACCTCTCAGAGTTTTCTTAGTTACGAACAAACGTTTCTTCCAGTGTATTAGAATACAACAAACAGCGCACTACATAGGTAGAGTAAAATACAAAGTTATAATTAATATGTTACATAAATCATAATTACGTATGGCAATTATTTACAAATTTCAGAGCGCTATACAAGATTCCTTCGGCCTACCCATGTCCGATGAACTGGGAACAAAGGACAAAATTTCTCCAACTCTTTTTAAGTATATTTTGCTGCATGCGATTCATGCAAAGTAGATAGAGTGTGTCCTTTCAGCCATTGCCAGACCTACATTGGTCACTTGAGAAGAATACAAACCTATGGAGGTATACGCTTCACTTTCCCCAGTGATGCATTGCATCAGTTGAAAATGGCTCTTTATCAACCTCAATTGCACTGCTGGGGAGAATTTTTTGGTTGCCTAGGCCTTATTCGATTTCAAGTTTCTCGATGAATTTTTCCCTTTCTCCAAACTTTCATTCCCAACAATGTCAAAAGGACATCTTACATGGTTGAAGTTAACTGATATTTGCTGTTTAGAATTTTAACTATATGTTACACTTCTACAAGTTTCCCATAGCTACTTGTTTTTTATCGGGTCTGGAGGATGAAAGCCACTGCACAGTAGGAATTTTCTCCGGAAATCTGCAACTTGCTCGGCCCGAGGTTTAAATATTCAGCTTGAAGTATTGAGCTTTCCCTTATTCGTTATTGAAACAATTTTTCCTCTCCTGATCATAAATCATGAAAGCAAGATCTACCTTACCATAGCGCAGCTTAACATTTACAACTGAAGCTGGCCGAGACCGAGTTTTCTCTACTATGGACTATGTGTAACTAAACGAGGGTGATTAGATTTATTTCTGTACATTTTGTCAGACAAGGAAACTGAGTACCATGATAAAAATGTCTACGTGATTTTAACAGCAACTTTGAAGTGTAGTTAAGGGAGTCTTGGTTTTAAACAAACGTAACTTTTCGCAGAATAATTGGCGTACAAAAATTATCATATAATCTTATACATTGTCATCTGGCATCAAAATATTTTATTAATGGTAAAATTACTGCACAAACCAAACATTCGATGGATAAAGTCACAATAAATAAAATTATATAATATTACACTACTGTTTTTTAAAATTGCAACACCATGAATGAATCATGCAAATTAAACGAAATTTGCAGGAAATGCAAAACAGGTTAGGATATGCAAATGATTAGAATTACAAAGCGATCACGCATGTGTGGGCCGAGAAAAACCCTCTAAATTTCCAAGTGAGCCGTGTATAAAAAGCAATGTAAAGGTGCGCTAAAATGTGTGTATCGTCGTTTGGCTTCTGTAAATGATTGATTAGAAATCAATGTGCCTCGCCAAAAACGCATAGTGCCATACGAGCAACTAACGGAGTTCGAACGGGGCCGCATGATCGGCCTCCGTGAGGGTGGACTTTCGTATCGTGAAATCGCCACTCGCACGGGGCGCAATGCCACAGCAGTGATGCGTGTGTGGAAGAGATGGACCATGGAGAACCGGGCAAGTCGAAACCCCGGCAGTGGGCCACGCAATATGACGTTACCACGGACGATAGACACCTCATCCGCATGGCGGTGACGGACCGTACAGCATTCTCTCGTGCGTTGGCACAACATTGGTGCACGTCTACAGGTGTGTCATTGTCTTCCCCACGGTTCCTCGACGTCTGCTGCGCCATGGGCTACGTGCAAGGATTCCCTTGACGCTGAACCACCGACGCCTCCGGCAATAATGGGCTCACCAACAAAGCCAATGGCGTGCCGACTGGCAACAAGTCGTCTTCTCAGATGAGTCCCGCTACAATCTAGACTATAACGATGGACGAGTACTCGCCAGACGCTACAGAGGTGAACGCTTTCTCCCGGAGTGTGTTATTCAGCGTCATACTGGACGAACACCTGGCGTTATGGTCTGGGGCGCTATTGGATATCATGGGCGATTCCGCCTACTCCAAATTGTGGGGACCCTGAACAGCGGGCGCTACATCAGGGAAGGTGTGGAGTCCGATGTCCTACCCCTCCTGCAACGCATTCCCGGAGCTGTATTTCAACAAGACAATGTCCGCCCACATGTTGCTCGGAATGTACTAGCCTTCTTCCGTGCACGACAGGTTCCGCTTCTTCCATGGCCTACACTTTCCCCGGATATGTCGCCCATTGAGCATGTCTGTGATTGCATCGGACGGTGATTCGCTCGTACCGCTCGTCGGGGCAGAGAGTACTTCTGAGCTTTGGCATCAGATAGAGGCCATCTGGAATGCCATTCTTCAGCATGACATCCAGAATCTGTATGATTCGAGGCCACGACGTGTACAGGCTCTCATCGCTGCGCGTGGTGACTGCACAAGATATTGATTTTTGGCATTATTTTTGTTTTATTGCTCTTTAAATTTGATCGTTTATTTAAACCCCTATCAGTAATACGTGGAATAAATTTCATTTATTTCTGATGATTCTCTCACAGGGTTGCAATTTTCACAAACAGTAGTGTAAATGAAACTTGACAACGAGCTATGCATCAAAAGTGTATGAATGTTATATTAATCCCCCAATTGTTTCGACAAGGTATCTCGTCCGAGATCTGGTTGTGATTGTCGCAGCTTGGCCAAAGATGGCCTTTGTGCCATGAGACCAGAAAACAATCAACCAAGATCTGTTTAATTTTACTAATGACGAGGTATCGCGACATGACAAAACTGCGCTATAACTCCTAAGGGAATGAAGATCTAAATAAGAGAAACAAATTACCCTTTACCCTGAACCGGTGATAATTTCCACCAGAGACTGGGCACGACAGGAAAGTTTTCGACGTGTAGATAAACCATCAAAAGGTTAAAGTATCAAGTGCAGAATACAGAAGATAGTGAAGCCTTGACAGCCTTGAAGCTGAAGTCTGATATACACTACCTGACATTGAAAATGCAACACCAAGAAGGAGTTGGCAGAAAGTGATGAAATTTGGCAAACAGAGAGAGACAGCAACGAGCAATAAGTGATCTTTATTGCAACATTATACACCTTGCCACTGAGCAGCAAGAACGTCTGATCAGTAGGTTGTAGGACCACCGCGAGCGGCGATACAGGCAGCAACACGTCTAGGTACAAACGCAATGAGCGTGAGGATGGTGTCCTGAGGGATGACTGCCCATTCCCTGTCAACCATTTGCCAGAGTTCGTCTTCTGAACGTGCCGTTGGCAACGCATGCAAGCGACGTCCAATGACGTCCCATAAATGTTCGATAGGTGAGAGATCAGGGGAGACAGCTGGCCAGGGAAGCACCTGGGTACCTTGCAGGACATGTTGGCTGATGTGTGCCGTGTGCGGCACGGCGTTATCCTGCTGGAAAATGGCATTGGGACTCCCTGAAGGAAAGGTAGTGTCACCGGCTGCAGCACGTCATCCACGTATCGTTGAGCCGTCATAGTGCCCTGAATACGGACCAGAGATGACCTGCTATCGTAGGTGATGGCGTCCCAAACCATTATACCGCGTTGTCTCGCGGTATGGCGTTCCACAGATGCGGCCGGATTGGCCCTGTCACCACGTCGGCGCCAGAATCGTGCACAGCGACTGCCATTGCTAAAACAGAAGCGTGACTCATCTGAGAACACCACCCTGTGTCATTCCGTCGTCCACGTGGCTCTATCCCGACACCATTGCAAACGGAGACGTCTGTGCTGTTGGGTCAATGGTAGTCGTCTCAACGGGCGCCATGAGTGCAGGCCGCCAGCGATCAATCGGCGGATAATGGTCCTGGACGATATGGGAGCATCAAGGGTGTCCTGCACATGCTGCAAAAGGACGACAGACGTGGCTTGCGGGGCCGCCGATGCTTTCCGGCAGATGCGTCGGTCCACGCGTGCTGACGTCACTCTGCCTGCACCGGAACCCCTCAAACGTGCCACATTCCCTTGGTCCAACCATCTGTGCCACAACCGGTGCACCGTGGGCGCGTGTAGGTGGATATCTGCTGAGATTTGACGTATAGACCAAAATGCCCTTCTGAGGCCAATCACCATACCCCTCGTGAAGTCGTCTGTTTGCTGGAACTGTTTTGATTGGCGGCGTACTGGCATTCTCCGCTACTAGACGTTTCCTCTGAGACACAAAAACAAATTGCAACTTGATTTACCTGGCAAACAGAGCGGCGCGAAACTGACCACTTTTGCAGGTTCCTTCCCTGGTTTTACACTCGCCGTGCGCGGGACAGCTGCGCAGTTTGCATCATTTACATATCTTGGTGAGTTGCGTCTACCCTGTAAATTTCATCCAGTTCTGCGCACTCCTTCTGGGTGTTGCATTTTCAATGTCAGGTAGTGTATCATGCGCAGGAACCAACAGTACATATCAACTGGACTGAGGCTAGGATCAATGAAATAGAGTATTAGGGCTTTAAGGTGGTGTTAGTGCATTGCCTATTGTGTCTATTACCTAATTGCGCATTGATGAACACCACTGATCAATCCGATACAGCAACGCTAAGGCGATCGAGCCTCAGATTTGGTAACAAGGAGGTCACATAGTTGTCACTGTAGAGTGCGATAGTAAATATATAGTTGAAATTAACATAGATGTCTTCTAAGTTTCTATCGAAAGGAAATTGTTTTTGATATCCCCTTTTCTTGATTTTGCAGGGTTTTTCAACAGAAATATCGTGGCTACACTGGACACTACTCCACTGTTCGCTCTTTGTTAGACAATCACTCATGATATCACGGTTGAAACTCCCTCTATGTGTCTAACTTTAAGAGCTGCTTGCACAGTAAGAAGAATGACTAGTGTATGAATTTGTTTCATGGCGTAAATTATCAGGAATAAATCTGCTTAAGAGTACATTTTGTTCTATTTCTATTGTTCAGTGATTTGTTATGGTTTTATTGAGATGAAAAGTAATTATTGCCCCACACCTAATCGTATCACATTTCGACAGCTTCTACTCATGGGTTAAATTAATGTAGATACTTTATGAATATTTTCCAATTTTTTTTTGTATTACAAAGCAGCTACGATGTAAGAAAGAATCTAAATGTCGCTCAATGTAAAAGAAATGCATCGATTAAAATGTGGAAATGGTTCATGAAAAATGCAATACTATTGTCAGATTGTCTTGCTACAAAAGTTTTATAGCATGAAATAAAAATCGCTATTTCAGTGAACATTATTTTGAAATAGATAAAGGCTAAAAAGGGTAACCATTATGAATGAGAAACCTGCAAAAACAGCTGCCATCTTGGAACTTCGAAATGCAGTCTTGATATGAAGAATGTTTGAAATAATATCTGGTACTAGCAAAATTGCCCAACCTTACTCGGGTTGAATTGGTTAACTATATACTGAAAGTGACCAGAAAATAATCACTTTCCTCTTTCGTAGAAAATTGCCATATAATTTAAGTGTGAGTAAAATTATTTTTTAACACCTTTTCGACATTTTTATAATTGGTACAACTTACTTTGGACAAAAATCCTATACATACATATCCAATAATGTATTGCATTTAGCACATATCGCACCTTAGCTAAAGGTACACTCTTCAACTAGGTTTGCGACATTTTCGAATTTCGCCATCATTAAGGGAAAGATGACAAAATAATTTCATAAGATATTTATCACTAAGTTTGTTTAAAAGTGGAAACGCATTGTTTCTTGAAAATTCCATTTCGCGGCACGTACAATAAAAAAAGAACTTGTTTTAAATTTGAATGTCTTCTTACAAAGGCTTCAATTCGTAAAATAAGCCACCTTGACTTTCTGTAGCTATATGACAAAGCATTTGTAATATTTCAAAAGTCCTAGTTCGGATTTTTACAATATTAGCAATCTTTCAATAATGACAAAATCCCACTTAAATTTGCTTTATTCTACCTTACATGCTTCTTTAAATCAAATACTTTACGTTGGTGTTGCATGTGATGAAAAGGAATCACAATTTATTAAAATAATAAATATTTAAAGCAGAAAACAGAACAATGAAACAAAATAAAAGTTGATGGGAAAAGTTGTTCTAAAGATATAAATTCGTGTTTCTTTTTTTGCCTCTTAATCTCCCAGTTACAGCTTACAACTAAAAGTTAGAAAAATTTAAAAATACGAAATTAATTCCGAGCGAAAAACCTTTAATAACACTGCACATGGCAAACGAATACGAGTTTTCGTTTTGTTGCAGATTAACGTCTGTCCCAAATGTTCGGAAATATTTTATAGTTCGCAAAGAAAATAAATTAGGCTAAAAATACAAAAGTATTATAATTAAAATTCCATAAAAATAGTTTGAAAAATAATTGATTTTTCAGCAGTACTGGTAAAACAATTCAAGTAATTGCATTGCTCAATATAGCTTCCTACTCCAAAACTACCAAATTATGGTTGATTTAAGTACAACTACTCAGATGTTTTAACGTGAAACTTGCCTGAATATGTAAGGAAAGAAATTTTAAATAATGCATTCACTAAATTAAGTTGTGTATAAAATACAAAACAGCAAATTAATATATATATTGAACAAATCTTATGTGATACTTGTACGAACACGCAGACACAAAATTGAACATAGAGCAAGAAGACGGGAAGACAGACTTACGTAAACAAGTTCAGTCACTAAATGAATGTAAGAACTCACAATATGCAAAGTTACATGAAAATATATTCAACTGTTTGGACATAGTACGGGCACACACATACAGACAGACAGATGTACAGAGACACCAAACGCGCAAGAGACGGATTTATCATCAGAAGGATCCAAAATGAATAGAAAATTTGGAATGGGTCGAAAATATTCAATGTCCAAACAAACATTCCATTCTTATATATATATATAAATATATATATAAATATACACATATATATATATATAAATATATATATATATATATATATATATATATATATATATATATAAATATAATAAGTAAAACTACCCTAAGAATAGAATCAAAGGTAAAGGGTCAATATTATTGTTGTTATTTTGCTCCATTTTTGTTCTTATTTTTGTTCTTATTTTTGTTCTTGTTATTATTTGCATTTTGTTTTTGTTTTTATTTGGTTTCTCCTTTTTGATTTGTGGTGATGGTCTATATATAAATATACATATATATATATGTATATATATATATACACACTGCTGGCCACCGTAAATGCAACACCCTGAAGGAAGCATGCAAATAATATGAAATTTACAACATGCATTAGCGGAGGTGAGATATGCAAATGACTAGAATTTCAGCGCAGACGCACATCACGCGCGCCTGTGGCGCCACTTCAAAGCGCTATTTAAGGCTTGGAGATTTCGACGATTTCAAGTACGGCAATTGTGTTTTTCTTGTGGTTTTTTCAAAAAAACGATCAATTATGCCTCGTAGAAAACAGCGATCATCTTTTGATCAAGTATCCGAGTTCGACAGAGGAAGGATAGTGGCCTACCGAGATTGTGGATTATCTTTCAGGGAAATCGGTAGTCGTGTTGGACGAAACCAAACAACTGTAATGCGGATATGTGATCGTTGGATGCAGGAGGGTACGACGGACCGACGTGTTCGATCGCATCCACCTCAGTGCACCACTTCACGTGATGACAGGCATATTGTGCGTATGGCAGTGACGGATCGCTCAGCCACATCACGAACCATAGCACAGCACATTCAGTCTGTACCGCATCATCCAGTGTCTGCGCGTACTATTCGACGCCGTTTACAGCAGAGTGGTCTGTCCGCAAGACGTCCATTGCTTCGTCTACCCTTGACGCAGAACCACAGACGTTTCCGCCGCCAATGGTGCGATGAAAGAAGGATGTGGACGGCAGAATGGAATGAAATTGTCTTTACTGACGAGTCACGCTTCTGTCTGCAACACCACGATGGTCGGATTCGAGTCTGGAGACACCGTGGAGAGAGGATGCTGAACAGCTGCGTTATGCACCGCCACACTGGTCCTGCACCGGGTATTATGGTATGGGGCGGTATTGGATATCACTCTCGCACTCCTCTAGTACGCATTGCCGGTACTTTAAACAGCCAGCGCTACATCTCCGAGGTGTTGGAGCCAGTTGTCCTTCCTTACCTTCAGGGCTTGCCCACAGCTATATTTCAACAGGATAATGCGCGACCACACGTGGCACGCATTGTCCAAGGGTTCTTCGTCAATCGCCAGATTGAATTGCTTCCCTGGCCAGCTCGCTCTCCGGATCTTTCGCCGATAGAAAACATGTGGTCCATGGTTGCTCAACGATTGACCCAGAATACATCCCCAGCTGCCACACCAGATCAACTTTGGCAACGTGTGGAAGCTGCTTGGTCTGCTGTACCCCACGAACACATCCAAAGTCTCTTTGAATCAATGCCGAGGCGTGTGGCAGCGGTGATCTCCAACAATGGCGGCTACTCTGGCTACTGATTTTGGCAGGAACCACACTTCACAGAAGTCTATAAATTTAATCATTTGATACTTTGTCAACATGTTATCTACAAAATAAATTTTGTTGTGATATCTCTTGTCTTTCTTGGTGTTGCAATTTGGGTGGCCAGCAATGTATACATATATATATATATATATATATATATATATATATATATATATATATATATATATATATATATATATATATATATATATATATATATATATATATATATATATGTATACATATATACATATATACATATATATATAGAGAGAGAGAGAGAGAGATTACTAGCAAAATTGCCCGACCTCTCTCAGGTGGAATTGGTTAATTATATAGTGAAAGTGACCTGAAAATAATCATTTTCCTCTTTCGTAGGAAAATGTCTGTTAACACCTCATTCCGAATTGTAAAATATTTGTATTTTATTCATGTTTTTTTCTGTAATCGTACCCAATATTTCATATTCTTAATCGTATCAGAATTCATGCATTGTCATCTATCGATGTTCATTTACTAAGAATAAGTAGCAACTGGAATAAAAGAACAGTTGTTCTTGTGACATCTAGCACTCGCAGAACAGGCGAAGTCCGTGTAGCATCTCGCAGATCTCATGCAATAAAGTAGTGTTTGTAACTACTTCGCACTTTCTTTTCTCAAAATACCATCTCATCGCATTTACCGTATCGCATTCATCACCATAAAATTGGTCCGTCGAGCCGGAGAATCAATGCCTATTTGGATTATTTCGCATCAGATTTACTTTTTGCAAACCAGAACCATCATTTTGTGATCGGAGAACCAGTGCCAATTTGGATTATTTCGCGACAGATTTACTCTTCGCAATCTAGAACTTTCGTTTTGTGATTAGAAAATATGCTTAACAACTTCCTGGTATCATCATTACTAACTTTGTACTTGTTCTGAATCGGGACTATTGCTGGCGTCTCATCGAACTGAGTGTATTCTACAGTTGTGCTTAGAAAGAGGTAGGAGTCTCTTTATTCCATTCGCATAGTTTTGTTTTGAAATATGGATCATCTTAAAAAGTTTTAAGTCAAAAGAGCTATCAAAAGTTTTAAAAAAATTCGTTCAAATGTCTCGAAATTAATAATAAAAGCTGAAAATTTAATTTACGACAATAGCGATGATAAAGCAGCTATTTTAGAAATTCAAGAACATTTAATTTTAAAGGAAGAAGCTTTAAACGATCTTAATGCTAAAATAGAAGAAGCGATAACCGATTCCGATTATTTCAAATCCGAAATCACCGCAAGTGAGGAATATAGTGAAAAAGTAATCAGCACTAAGTTTAAAATTAAAACTTATGTTCAAAACTTTGAAAGCCAATCTAATGCAACCGTTAAATTCAAACGCATTCGTGTATTGGTTTTAAAATACCAGACATTCCACTTCCTCAGCTTTCTGAGAAGTGTGAAGAATTTTCCACATTTAAAATGCAATTCAATAGCATTATAACAGAAAATAAGCTATTATCGGAAGATCATAAACTTTGCTATTTATCGCAAGCAATAACGGGTTAAGCCAAGAGTTTAATAACAACCAGAGATACATTTTCGTCTCCCTTTCACGCGTTCGAAGAACGATACGAAAACAAACGGTTGATTGTAGAAACTCACATTAAAGGAATTATAAATTTACCATTTCTAAAAACAAATGCTGTATCAACTGTTTAAGCAATCAACATAGAATATCTAATTGCCGTTCCAGTCATTTTTGCAAACATTGCAATCTTAAACACAATTCTCTTCTATGTAAGAAGGCTAACTCTTTAGGAGTTCAGTTGGAGGATTTTTCTCAGGCCATTCGTAATCCAACTCATGATTTAAATCCAAACGCGGCAAAATTTAAAGTTCAGGAAATACCAAAGCCATCTCCCTCATTGTCATGTACCAACCACCAAACCAAAACAGTTCTCTTACCAACAGTAGCAATTTTGGTATCACTCTACTGGTACCTTTTTACCAGCTAGAGAAATTCTAGATTCTGGCAGCATGTCAAATATTGTTACTTCAGAATTTACATATCGTTTAGGAGTTCTTCAAATAAGAATTAATTTTTGTGTTTCCAGTCTAGGCGGATGGGAAACTTCTGTCAAAACGCAAATAAATGGAACTATTTCCAACGTCAATGGATCATTCTCTGCAACTTTGGATTTTCTAGTTGTCTCCAAAATCAGATTTTCTTCCTGACATTAAACTAAATTTGGAAAATATAGAAATTCCTCAATTAGCAGACATGAATTTTGCAATCCCTGGCAAGATAGATATGCTCCTCGGAGCAGAGATATTTTTCAATGTCTTGAGGGAAGGGCAATTTCGCAAGTCCGACGGTCAAATTGCATATCGAAATACAGTCTTCGGGTACATCGCAACTGGTTCCATTGATTCCAGTACTCATATTCCGCATTGCGGTTTTATTTCGCATACTCAGAATATTGATGAATGTCTGCAAAAGTTTTGGCAATTGGAGACTATCGATGACAAGACCGAAATTCCCAATATGGAAGAGGAATTTTGTGAAGATCACTTCCGTTTAACCCACAGACGCAATGAAGAAGGAAGATATGTAGTACGAATGCCCATTAAAGAACTTGACAAGCTGGGAGAGTCCAGAGTTTTGGCAGAGAGAACACTCAATCAACTATGGCGAAGATTAGATAAAAATACAGAAATGAAAAACCTGTATCTTGAATTTATGCAAACTTACTTGGACTTAGGCCACATGGAAGAAGTTGAAACGCTTACGAGTGAAGAATCAACTAAGCCAACGTACTACCTTCCGCATCATGGGATTCTTAGACCAGACAAACAAACAACGGAGCTTCGAGTTGTTTTCAACGCTTCAGCAGCTACAACTACAGGCACAAGTCTGAATGATCTTCTCTTAAAAGGTGCGGTTAAGGAAGATATCTTTGAAATCATGATAAGATTTCGCAAGTATAGATTCGCATTCACCACTGACATTCGAATGATGTATCGTCAGATCCTGTTAGATGAAACGCAGTGGGATCTTCTTGAATTATGTGAAAAACGGAGGAAAACGCAAAACCGATCACTTATAGACACTCAAAACAGTGACTTATGGTACTTCCAGTGTTCCTTTTCTCGCAATCAGAACCCTACAACAGTTAGCATTGGACGAAGCAGCAAGGTTTACTTTGGCGTCCCAAGCACTATCACAAGATGTGTATATGGATGATGTAGTCTCGGGTGCACAAGATCTCAACACTGCCAAGAAGCTGCAGCATCAATTATGTGACATGCTAGCCTCTTGTGGGATGTCTCTGCACAAATGGAATTTAAATGCAAAGGAACTGATTAACAACACTCTTCTAGAAGATAAATTACTTAGTTTTGAAACTAAGGTCGACTCGGCTGTAAAGACACTCGGTGTATTTTGGCAACCTATCGAAGATCAATTAACCTTTAAGGTTTCAGTCATTGAAAAATCCTCTTATAGCAAGAGAGAAATCCTTTTGCATGCAGATTCAACTATCGCACTTGCTTGGATCAATACACCGACGAACAAACAGAAAACTTTCGTTGGTAACAGAGTGTCTCATATTCAAAGTTTGACTGAACATTATCAGTGGAAACATGTATCATCTTGCAACAATCCGGTGGATATTATTTCCCGTGGAGCGTATACTCAGGACATTAGAGACAACAACCTGTGATGGCATGGTCCACCATCAAGTGATGACCTTCGAAGTAGCAATGACGTTTTAGAAGACAAGACTTACTTGCGTGAACTGAAATGAACTGCAGACCTTTCTCTCATGGTTTCTTCCAGTGCAGAATTTATCTCTAACTTCCTTAACCTCAGTAATGGTTTCGTTAAACTCATTCGTATTTTTAGTTTTATTTACAGGTTTATGAACAATGTAAAAGGTGGAAATCGTATCACGGGTCCTCTTACTACCAAAGAACTCCAGGAGGCTAAACTTAACTTAATCAAATTTGTACAGGTATCTTTTTTTCTGATGAAATAAGATCCCTTCAAAGGGAAGAATCTCTAAAGGGCCAGGTAAGTTCTTTGAACCCCTTTTTAGACAAGGATAATGTGCTTAGAGTTGGTGGTAGATTGTGTTATTCAGATATATCATTCAATGAAAAACACCCAATCCTACTTCCTAAGAATCATGGAATTACCATTCTAATAACGTTACATTTTCATATAAAATATATGCATGTAGGGCACAAACCCTTCTTCATCTTATTAGACAGGAATTTTGGACTTTGGGTGGAAGAAACATTGCCGGAAAGATAGTTCATGGGCGTCACTTGTTTCAAAAGCAAACCCAAACGTGTCGAACAAATCATGGGGATCTACCGGATTTTAGGGTTACTCCTAGTTTTCCTTTTAATAATGTAGGCATTGATTTTTGTAGGCCCTTTTTGTAAAGTATAAAGGTCAAAGGAAAGGGGTGTACCACAAGTGCTATATCGCTGTTTTTATATGCTTTGCACTAAGGCAGTTCATTTGGAAATCGTAACAGATTTAACGTCAGAAGCAATGATAGCTGCCCTTAAAAAGTTTTTTAGTCAAAGAGGTAAAAGTTCTTCGATCTGTACAAATAATGCTACAAATTTTGTTGGATCATGTTCAGAGCTTAAAAGTTTACACAACCTTGTTAAAAAGTCCTGATGATGTGGTAACGAACTACTTGACCAATGAGGAGGTCGCATGGAAACTCATTCCATCAAGGTCCCCAAATTTCGGTGGATTATGGGAGTCGGGTGTTAGGTCTTTCATACATCATTAAAGAGATGTGTTGGTAAATATCGTCTGACTTTAGAGGAGTTAGTTACTATCACAACCCAAATTGAAGGCATTTTAAACAGCAGGCCACTTACTCCCATGTCTTCTGACCCAAACGATTTTGATGCCCTAAACCCAGGCCACTTCCTGATAGGCCGTCCTCTGACAAACTTACCTGAGCCTGATCTATGTAGCATAAGAGATAACTATTTGTCGAATTGGCAAAAATTAAGTAAATTTGTACAGATAATATGGCGTAAATGGAGGTTAGATTACCTAAATAATTTACAAGCCAGACACAAATGGCAATTTACTAAAGACAACGTTGGTGTAGATTCAATGGTACTTATAAAGGATGATAATCTTCCACCTTGCAAATGGACTATGGGTCCAATTCAACAGATAATTAAAGGTTCTGATGGTAAGGCAAGAGTAGTCATCTTAAAAACGCCTCAAGGAATTGTAAAAAGAGGCATATCGAAAATTTGTTACATGTATTCTAGTTCTTTATTGTATATGTGTAATTATTTACTCTGTTTAAATGTTAGTATATTTAAAGTGTTTTGAAAATAACATTTCAACGTGGAGCGGGATGTTAACGCCTCATTCCGAATTATAAAATATTTGTATTTTATTCATGTTTTTTTCTGTAATCGCACCCGATATTTCATATTCTTAATCGTATCAGAATTCATGCATTGTCATCTATCGATGTTCATTTACTAAGAATAAGTAGCAACTAAAATAAAAGAACAGTTGTTCTTGTGACATCTCGCACTCGCAGAATAGGCGAAGTCCGTGTAGCATCTTGCACATATACAATAAAGTAGAGTTTATAACTACGTCGCACTTTCTTTCTCAAAATACAATCGCATCGCATTTGCCGTATCGCATTCACCACCAATGAAAAATCATTTAAGTGTGAGTAAAATAATATTTTAACATCTTTTCGATATTTTTATAATTTCTACAACCTACTTTGGACACAAATTCTGTACATGCAAATCCATCCATGTAATACATTTCATATATATCGCATCCCTGCTAAAGGTACAAATTGGCGAAAGGTGAGCTACAAAAGACGATTTTGAGGGAGGATTAGGAATTCCCTTTTTTAAGTTCTATTCCTGTAAAATTGTTCAACTCATTTCGTAAAAATGACGAATCTATTTCGGATACTCTCTCACATAATTTACCCTTTTTTAAAGAACTTGTTTTATAATTCAATGTCTTCAGTAGTAATAAAGCAACGGTAACCTATTACCATTTTTTAAATGGTAAATCATTTTGACAGCGTTTCTTTTAAAGAAAATCATTGTTTTAAATAAACTTTCATCTTTTATTAGTTGCTTAAAAATAGCTTACATTTTTAAAATAAGCCACTTGGCAATCTGTCGCTATGACAAAGAATTTGTAATATTTCAAAAGTCCTAGTTCGGATATTTTTAGCATTAACGTTCTTTCAATAATGGCAAAATTCCACTTAAAATTTGTTTATTCTAACTTACATGGCCGCTTTAAACAGAATACTTTGCGGTGGTGTTGCGTGTAATAAAAGGAATTGCAATTTATTAAAATAATAAATATTTAAAACAGAAAATAAAATTTTGCAAGAAAAAGTTCTAAAGATAAGAATTTGTGATTATTCTTTATATCTTTATCTCGTGCAGTTGCCACAACTTTCAACTAAAAATTAGATAGAATTTCAAAATACTAATTTCGGAGCGAAAAAAAATATCACTGCACGTGGCAAACGAACACGAGTTTCCGTTTTTTTGCAAAATATCGCGCGTCTGTGTTTCAAATGTTCATAAATAGTTTATGTTTTGCAAAGAAAACAAATAAGGCTCAAAATAAAAAGTATTTAAATTTAAATTCTGCAAAAGTAGTTTTTAAAAGTAATTGATTTTTCAGTACTACTTGTAAAACACTTTAAGCAATCGCAATGATCGATATTATGCATTCCAGCTTCTCCCGAACTACCAAATTATGGTTGATTTAAGAAGAGTTACTCAGATCTTTAGACATGAAACTTGTTTAAACACTTAAGCAAAGGAATTTAAAATAATGCATTTACTACAATAAAATATGGTTTATTAAATATAGAACATTGATTTAATATGTTTTGTGTAAATTATATGTGATACTCGCACAAACACACATACATAAAATCGAACATAGAACGGGACAGACTAACGCAACCAAGTTGAGTCACTAAATGAATGTAAGTACTCACAGTATGCAAAGCTTCATGAAAATATATTTAACCGTTTGGACGTAGCATGGACATACACATACAGACAGACAGATGGACAGAATACAGACAGACACCAAACGCGCAAGAGACGGATTTTGCATCAAAAGGACCCAAAACGGATAGAAGCTTGAAATGGGTCGAAAATATTTAATGTGCAAACACTCCATTCTTATTGATATAGATGAATTCACATTGTTTTTTGAGTACTAAATAGATACTAGGATATGGAAATCTATATAAATAAGAATGGTGTTTGTTTGTACATTGAATATTTTCGACCCATTTCAAGTTTTCTATCCGTTTTGGGTCTTTCTGGTACAAAATCCGTCTTCTGCGCGTTTGGTGACTGTCTGTCCATCTATCTGTCTGTATGTCTGTCTGCATGTGTTTGCCCCTACAGCATCCAAACGGTTGAATATATTTTCGTGAAACTTTGCATATTGTGAGTTCCTACATTTATTTAGTGACTGAACTTGGTTGCGTAAGTCTGTCTGTCCGTCTTCCCAATCCATGTTCAATTTTGAGTTTGTGTCTTTGTACAAATATCACATCAGATGTTTTCAATGTATTTTAATTTAACGTTTTATATTTGATACACCACATTTTAAATTAGTGAATGCATTATTTGAAATTTCTTTGCTCATATATTTAAGCAAGTTTCATGTTAAAACATCTGAGTAACTATACTTAAATCAACCATAATTTGGTAGTTTTGGAGTAGCTGGAAGGTAGATTGAGAATTGCAATTACTTGGATTGTTTTGCCAGTGCTGCTGAAATATTAATTTTTTTCCAAAACTATTTTTACAGAATTTAAATTCGTATAGTTTATTTATTTCTAACCTTATTTTTTCCTTACGAAGTATAAAAAATTCTGAATATTTGGGACAGACGATAAAGAGAATGAAACTATACAGAACGAAACCTTTTAAAGTAGAACTGGTAGCTAATATGGCAACCTTGGTACTTTTTTAATGGTTTGCATTTTTAAATGTGTGTCCGTTATATTCCAAGAATCTATTTTTTAGTGAAAAAACAGATACATTCATTATTTTTCGTTCGAAACTTTTTTAAAATCTGTTTTAAAATGTATTACGGATTTCGATTTTGATGTTTTTCATTCAATAACTGTGATGAAGGTAAATAATGGTTTAATTAATTTTTAAAAACATTTGTAATCATTGTATGATAATTTTGGGAATAGCTTTTCTTCTTAAATGACATGCAAGGTATTTGTATGCATACTCTGAACTATTCTATGCGTTCTGGATAACATTGGCACTCTAGAGACTTTCTTTATTACTAAAAATTTAAATTCTACGAAAATATTAAATGTTGAATATAACATTTATTTACATTTGTGAAATTGGGTATATAATAATTGTGTACCTTTATTAGAGTGTGGTAGTTGTTACAAGGGATGAATAGGAATTAGAAATTATTAACGAAAACGGAAATTAGTTTACCAATTGAACCCAAGTAACGCTGGGTTATTCTGCTAGTAAATCATAAATATTGCCCGAATTCAGTTATATAAAGGAACCATGAAAATGAATTTCTACGATAAACCAGTTGAACATAGTTTGGTATTGGACATAGTATAAAATTAATAACACGTAACAATTGCTTCACCAATGCAAATTTAATTTAAATAAAACCTGTTTTCTGAGAAGCATGTCACATCTGCTACAACAGATCCGCCGTAACCCTAATCCACTTCAACAATCCAACTGCAACAATACATTTCCAACAAACAACTTCCAGACGAGCCGAATCCTCACTACTGTCTTACCATATCTATTCCACTCAGTACCATAAAGAGTAAACACCTATTCCGGTAGTAAAATGAAGTTAAATTATTGAGGCACATTACCACGTTCTGGCAATTCTTACACTGCAGTACCTCGTAATCTCTGTCCCATTCCATTCCTGCAAAGTGATAAGGTCTGCAATTGACGGAATTTGCATTAACCTAATTTAAAAGGCTTCCTTCCTCGGTCAAGCGGATAAGTCGGACACGCAGGACTGAAGGACAACATTCGCAGGGATATGTGTGTGTCCCTATCCTTTACTTAAATGTCCTTTGATACAAGGCACACCTGGATGGGCAACATCCGTCCGAAAGGGGTGGAGGGGGCTGTGCAAATTAAAGGGTCGCTCGAATTATGGACAGGAAGTTAACTTGCGAGTCCTTTTCAGTGCTGAGAAAGAGCTGCGAAGTTCTGGGTCAGGTTTCGAGCAAACCGTCATTAATTTGTTCTGTTCGTATACTGTATACTGAAGTTATTTGAAAAGGCACAGTTGCTCATCAATCTGTAGAACTATTAAAGCTGTGGATTGAGGTTTATAAATTTAGGTGTAAGAGTTTGAGTTATGTTGAACAAGTACTTGTAATCAAGTGATTGTACATAAATGAAATAATATACGGCTTTAAGCGCTATAGCTTCTTGTGCGACGCAATGGATAACAAACCACAAACATTTATATTGCTTGACAAGTTTTTTATGTGATTCTAGTTTTGGAAAAGGATGTAATTACATACAAATACGAATTTTGAATAAATAAATAAATTGCGAGTAAATGCAACATGTTATTTTTAAAGTGAAGAGTGACGTATCTTGTAACAATGAGTTGAAAGTAGTTCAAAGTAATGTTCATGAGTCTACATAAAAATGTATGTTTAACTTGGACCCTGAGGAAATTTAATCGTATCATTCAAAAGTGTGAAATACTTTTTATAGAGCTCAAATATTTTTCAGGCCATTAACTAAATATTTTGATGAACGTATCAGTGAGTGTCAAAACGCTATTAATTACACACATTAAGTAAAGTTTATAATTTTCAAACAATTTTTTCTGCATCAGTTATGCAACTGCTACTACATGTCACCGAATATATTTTCTATTTTTATCACTTGTGTATTGTGAAACACGAGGAAGTATTTTTATAAATTTGAAAATTAAATAAATCATGAAATGCAAAGTGATCGTTCAATTCTAATTCTATTTTTATAGATAAATTTGTTTAACCTGATTCCTTAGGAAAATCGAAAGTGCTTTTTACAAACTACAATATATTTCTAGGGTACTGGAGTACACAAATAAGCGAATCAGGTAACCAAAGCTACAAATAACTCAATGAAAATACGTACACATTGTGTGTATTTTCCATTGAGTTTAAGTATTCCATTAAGTTCTAAGTATGTGTACACACTGTGTGTGCACACATACTTAGAACTCCCTTTGTTAAGTGGGAGCAGCGTGTTCGTTTGTGGACCTTGAACCCCCTTAAAACCTCAAATAACTACCCATTGCTTAGTTTGACAAATATTTCGAACTCAAGTCCGTGGATATTCGAAATACATAATCATATGAAATGTTACAAAAATATCTTCATCTATAGTATATTATACTAATACGAAGCAAACATTGTAATATTCCAAGTATGTAACATACCAGTATTCTTCTCGAAAGTTGCACATTATTTGTTATATTCAGCAAAATTGATTAATTTTCTTTTTCTACAGTTTTAATAGATCCGTGATATAATATTAGTAATGATTCTTTTATATTTCTTTTGTTGTATTATGGCAAAGCAAATTTATACCTAGAAAGTTTCAGTTAATAGACTACGAATATTATTTAATTACACTGCAACAAATGTGATATATTAAAACTATGCTTGTTTGAGGCCCATAAAGATTAAATTCATTAAGATAATCAAAACATAGCTGATTTTCCATGAAAAACTTTTCTGCTTAGCTTAAATTGGATTTCTCAGTATACAGTTATTTCGTCAATATTCTCATCCAACTCTTTCTGGACGCATTTTCGGCACATAAATTGTAACATTTTATGTATTAAATTTTCATCGTAATTACTACCTTATACTTTACTCTCCTTTATGCTATACCTACAATTATAGTACCTTATATTATCACTTCCTTATAAATGTGAAACTTAGATCCAGTATTCGCTTAGAAAACGCAAGTTGTGGATGCGTATTGCTTACGTTAAACCTGCCATCTGATTAAAAGAACTGACTCGTTCGAAAGCACGTGACTCAAAGCGCAACTTACGCGAACCGTACCACACAAACTGTTAAGACAGAAATGAAGATTTGCTACAAATCATATCAAAATGTCCATAGACTTTTGCTGTGACTGGGATTTTTATGGCCATCAGGGCCATATTTATTCGAATTGCGCCAAACAATGCTTTTCTATCAAATAAATATACCTTCACACATAAGGAAGTTTTTATTGATACTGAATATATGAAAACACACACAGGGTAGTAACATGAATAGAACGTGTACTCCGACTACAGCTCACATGCGCAGTTGAAAAATCCACTGAGCCATAGTGCCCATAATCAAGGAAGCAAAGTAATCTAGACCAACGAACCCAAATTATTATCAAAATAATAATAATGTGTTTAGGCAATATGAGGAAACATAATTATTTTTGGATACATTTATTTTATAATTAGATCGATTAGACCTAGCAGTATCCACAGCATAAACAAAGAAATTTAAATTAAGAAATGTACTCTAAACCTAAAAAATCTTTCTACACGCCTTAATTGCTTTACAAGAAGGATAGGAGTTTACATTGAATTCAACTGCAATAGTAACCATCGCACTTTGTCGGAAAGTCAAAGGAAAACCAAACGCACAATAAGCGAAATCAAACGAAAAAAATAAAACACTTCTACCCAGTCTCAATAACCCTATGCTTCAACAGAGGCCACCTTAAATCACCCATTCCATTAAAAGCGAGACCAGTCCACTTTGGTACGCATTCCGAGTCCACTAACAAGGTTAAGCTCCTTCCTTTTTACACCAGATAAATCTTCAGCGCCTTTTCTTGCCCTTTAGGCTTCCGGGAGATCCGCCCCAGCAATTAAGTAAGCGAGTAGAGATTCGGAGGCCGCCCCTGCACTAATTGCATGTCCACCTCTCTGTAACTGGATTAAGAAAGAACTAACATTCGATTAACAACGCACCTTCAAATGGTCCTTGCCTATCGATTTGATCCTCTGAAGGAGGCACTTGCTTTTGAAGTGGAGAACACGTAACGTGATAATTAACTGAATGGAATTGTCAATTAAAATCTTGAGTCGGGTTTCCGGCACTGGATAAAAGTGGAACTGGGCTTTTACTCTTTGTTTTGATGAGTTCAGAGTGATTGTTCGGAGATGAAAACGCGATTAAAATGTTTTAAATTGAGTGAGGTTTTAAATTTTCCCTTGGTGGCAGTTTTCTATTGTAAGTGCATTGGGTAACCAAGGATTTGATTCGTGTTATGTAGGAAATATGGAATGGTCAAATCAAATTTGTGTATTGAAAACGCGACTAAAATTTGCAATTAAATTATTTGAGTGAGGTTTTAAATTTTCCCTTGATGGGGGCAGTTTTCTATCATAAGAGGATTCAGTAACCAAGTATTTTATTCGCTTTTGTAGGACATATGAAATGGTCAAGTCAAATTTGTGCGTATTGAAAGCGCGATTAAATTAACTGTTATTAAAAAGCACTTATTACAGAAATACTCTATTTTTAATGATTACGTATCGTAAAGTAGAAAGAACGGATCTAAGATTCAACCCCATGTGGTTCCCACGAGATATCTCATCCATCAATATTGGACCAATTTTGTCAATGACGAGATATCTCGGCATCAAGATATTGTCGATTTTTTTATGTTGACGAGATCGAGATCTGGTCAGTCTTCTGATAAACATGATCGTGTTTTCTTCTAATGACGAGATATCTCGTCCAACAAGATGTTGCAAGTTTTGCTAATGACGAGATACCTCTTCGAGACAACCACCAGGAGGAGTTAAATGTCGAATATTGTTATGTCGTGAAAAGTAGGAAATACCAAAGATTTCTTTCATATTATATGGATGATAAAATGGTTGAGTTAAATATGTGTGTATTCAAATATACAGGTAGCTTGAATTTCAAGTCAAATTTGTGTGTATTGAGGTACACGCAGCTTGAATGGCATTCACAAAGCACCTTTTATTAAAGGAATATCCTATTTCCAATGATTACTTATCGTAACGTAAGTAGAAAGTTCGTATATCTAAGATTTAAATGTTGAATATTGTTCTATCGTAAGAAGTATGACCAATGATTTTCTTCATATTATGTTGATGATGAAATGGTTAACCCTCCTCGTAGTTGTCGAGACGAGGTTTCTCGTCATTAGCAAAAGTGACCAGGTATTTATGGACGAGATAGTTTGTCAGAAGAAAACTGACCAGATCTAGATCTCGTCATCATAAAAAAATGGCAATATATATCTTGATGACGAGATATATTGTAATAAACAAATCTGGTCAGATCTTGATGGACGAGATATCTCGTCGAAACCACTTGGAGGGTCAATGATCTTTTCTATTGAAAGTGGAGGGGTAACCAAGGATTCGATTCCTTTTATGCAGGAAATATGCAGTGGTCAAGTTAAATTTTGATGTATTGAACTAACGATAGTTTGAATTTCATTTAAAAAGCGCTTTCTTACAGAGAAATACCTTATTTTTAATGATTACGTATCATAATGCAAATACAAAGTTTGTGTAGATCTAAGATTTAAATGTTAAGTATTGTTCTATCGTAAGACATAGGAATAACCAATAGTTTCTTTCATATTATGTGGGTCAATAAAGTGTTTGGGTTAAATTTGTCTACATTAAATATACCCACAGCTTGAGTAGGTATATTTCAATACACACATCATTTGAAAAGCATATTTTTCATCAAGAATATTCTATTTTTAAACATCATTCATCACAATAGATAAAAAGATTTAAGTATTTTTCGGTATTAAATCTGTTTTACGCGTTTTAAAAATTCATATGAGTAACTGATGAAACTAGTGGATTTCTATCTGAATCTGCGTCCAATCGTAGATAGCCTAGCTGGTATAGTGGTCATTGAGCTTACCTACCACCCAGTAGGTCACGGGTTAGAATCCCGGTTTGTTAGCTCATGTATGCATTGGGTGCTCTTTGACAAGTAACCGTCATTTCGCCCCTTGTAGGGCCAAAGGTCGAGAGGTCAGTGGTAAAAAGACCGCCCATATTGTCACCTGAATGTAAGAACTAGGCATCTCAAAAAGTGTTATATTTTGAGGCATATTTAAATTAGTAAAGCTTAGGTCATCCATAATTTATATCAAACATTATGTAGCTTTTTGACAGCTTAAGCGCTATTGGCTAATGTAAAATGTCGGTACATATGAAACTTAGATTCGTGGCAAATTCTTTTTCCCTTTACCTCAAAAACAAAAATAAAAAAAATGAGTTACCTTGTTCTTGCATTCAGGTGGTGATATGATAAGAGTAGGATACTGACTTGTGGAGAGGGGTAAAATATCACATTTGCGACAAATGTGTGCTTTCACAACATTACTGTACATCATAGATCTTTATATTTGTCAATCAACACAACACACATCAGTTTACTTACTCGTTATCTATGAAAGGAGTTTATATTTATTCCACTCAACCATGGCATTTGTAGGCACTATTTAAATGAAAATATTTGCAATAACTTAAGAAACATAAAGAATTTTGAAAACGAACTTAAGTTTAAACCTTTCCGAATCAGCATTATGAAGACGTGTGTTGTGGCAGTACTTTTTTTTATACAAATTCCATATTTTTATTTATATGCTATGTTGATGCACCAATCATCCTCAAGTGTAATAACGTAATTGAAATTATAATCCGAATCACCAGGCGAATTTGAATTACAGAAAATCTATACACCACATGTAAGTTATATATATTCTATATGAGTGGGGTTTCCAAAGTGGGTGTTACCCCCCTCCGAGCGCTGAATGAATCCTGGAGTTTAGGGGAAATAAGGGGCTAAGGAGTAAGAGCGGACATTAAGACGATACAGAAAAACTGTTCTTAAAATGTTTACAGCAAACACATCCATCGAAACTTTTAACTTGAAAGAGGAACCGACTAAAAATAGAGCTTTAAAGATGGTTTTGACAAAAAAAGCATAATATAGTCAATTTAATAACACAACACCATTGGTTGATCCTTCTCTTAGTTATTATTTTTAATTTTATTGATATTAATTAATAATATTTAGTGTTCATGTGCTTACTTCATTGTTGTCATTTGTTACTTCATTTTAAGAAATAGCTTTATAATTTCAGTTCAAGTTTAATTTTGAAATGAGCTTTTTAAAATTCTAAAATTACACGCACATCTTACTTCGGTGAAGTTTAAGAAGTATAGACACAGTTACCCTTGCAATTTATTCTTATTTATTCATATTGTCAAACAGATTACTCCAGTTACATTACAGCGGAAAAAGACCAAGAGTACAGAACATGCAACAGAAAAAAGAGTACAATTATTACACTGCATCATATATAAACTACATCATATAAGCATAAAACAAAAATTACCTATAATAATTCTGCGATATAAAAGCAAACACATACACAGAGGCATAAGTCAAAATTCAGTTTTCAAACGTTAGTTATAAAATTACTAAAATATATTAGATCATCAAAGAAACATATTAAGGGTTAGGGATTTTCCATGGGAGAGCCGAAACAAAAGTTTTATTTGAAAATGGGCGTTGAGCCAAACAAGTTTGGAAACTTCTCTCTATAGTTATATTGAGATACATCTCATATTCTTGAGACTAATAGACTGCCTATTACTTTTCATGACTAGTTACGCTCTTTGGTAGCATAGTTCCAGACAATATGTGTCCGGAGGGTTTAATGTACTCTTCGACAGACTGGACTTTTTATGTTATTGTCTTAGTCTTTTATGTTTATTCTTAGTTAGGTAAGCCCTTGGATTATATAATGGTACCAAATAACAAGGAAAACACAAACTCAATTCTGATAACAAGGAACAAATATTCTTAAGAATGCATCACAAAGTACCGGTTGATAACCTTTAATTATAAACCTCCTCCAGACACTAGATTGGTATTCTTTGTTAGAAGCTGGAATGAGAAAAGCTTTTACCAAAAGCTATTACATGAAAAAGTATGGAATACATAATTGCACACACACCCTACATTCTTTAATTTAAATAAAAAATAACTTCAGTTAACTCCTGTAGACAAAATGACGTCAAACGGAAAATCCACGTCAAAAGAAACATGAACCAAAAGAACAAACTCCAGCCGACAAAACAAATACTCGCGGTCCGCCCCTGAAGCGGATAACCACGAATTAATGTTAGTAAAGCTGAAAGGCATTAAATCTCCGGCTTTAAAGCAAAAGGCAACGGAATAATTCAGACCCCCTGTACATACATGGGAGATCCGAGAGGTAATTAGTCCCAAGGACTCATTATGCCAAGCTCCTTAACATTTTCAAAAGGCAGTTAAGAAAAGAAAAGAAGAATGCAAGCAAAAACTTAAAGCGTCTGGGTATGTATGCGTGTACACGTGAGACCTTAAAAGCTTCGAAAAAGATAGGCAAGTCGGGGTGGGTGAAAGAAAGAAGCACAGCAAAAAAAAAAATAGCGTTAAAAAATTGCATTTCAAAGAATGGAAAAAATATTTTGATTAAACTCGTTTGGATAAAGATTTTTTTCCTCTGGCGAATCAATTAAAATCTGACTTTAACTTGGCACGTAAAAGGATCACTTAAAATATTTTCTTTTCTTCTTTTTATACTTGAATTTGTATATTCTTTGCTTCAACGATTCAAAGCCCCATTGACGTCAAAAAAGACACTAGACTGTTGGGATCAGGTGTAGGGAATGAATGCACGGTGATAAAAAATAATATAATTTAAAGTATTTTTTATCAAGATTTCTGAAAGAAGGCATGAATCGCAGTGGACCTTTTTTTGGACGATTTTTTATGCATATTGATTAGTAAACGATTGAATCAGCATTTGACTAGCCATTACCCACTTAGAATAATTTTTTTCGTCTATCCTCTTCAGCTATCAAATTAAAAGACTGGTTTAAAAATGTTTTTGAAGAGTTTAAATAGAAAATAATTAGTTCAAAGTTAGCACTATTAGATTTGTTCGATGTAGAGATAACTCTATTTCTTCAAAGTTACTTATGATTTGCATTGATTTAGTGGCAATTAAATTAGCATGCTAATACAGCTTTTTCTATTGTAAAGTTTTCGTTAAAATTCAAAAACTTCCTAATGTCAAACTCGGTTTTAATTCAATAGATAGACTGAAAAACTTCCCAGTGATTCTTGATTGAAAAATATTGCTGTCTATTACTAGTGTGTTAGGTTAAATGTCATCACGTATTATACTATACTTATCCGAAGTTCTAGAATACTTACGCCCTTAGGGATTCTAGGAATTATTTCGTTAAAGTAAATTCTTTAGTGTTCCAACATTACATTATTAAAAATCTCATTTCTCACATACATGCATACCTAATACCTGACATGCTTAGGAAGCAATAATAATTTATGAACTATTCATGTTACATAAATAGTAGAAGCACCTTCAAATTTTTTAAATGTCCTATTGACATTCTTCATTTGAGTATACTTATTTTGTCTATACAAATAAGGGTGTCATATGCATGAATGACGATTCCAGTACATAGTATAGAGAAAATACAATTCAGTAATAAGATAGTTTATTAATATATTATGTAATGATGGGATAGAAGTAACAAAATATTTTTATTTCAAAACTATTTCCCTTCACTGGAAGTAGGAGTATAAAAAACTATTCTTTTGATTCTTGTCAAAAACGTTAAATGCTTTAAATGAATTACAGACCTTGAGATTCAAATGAAAGTATTTATATATTATTTGACGGGAATTATTCATTTTAATTTCTATTGAATTTCAATTTTAAACATATCTTGCATTTTCATCGATGTAAAAATGCACTGAACTAGGAATGTATACTATAATTTGAAATAAAATATTCATTACGGAACAACGTATTCTTAATACGGTCTATTACTTATTCGATACTTGTTAAACACAATTTATGAGTCAATAACATCAGTAAACATACAAGTAAATATGTGTATTTTTTCAAATAATATCAAATAATTCTTTTAGAACTTGTGTTTGCCAAGCACATATCTCATGACATACAATAAGTCTTATGTTTTTAAAAATGTATTTTCAAGTTTTTTGTAATTTTTTACTTGTACTCAAATTGTACCAAATATAAATGCCATTGTAAACTTAAAACAATGAAAATAAATATATACGTCGATTACTATTAATTAAATAAACTGAACATGAAAATAAATTTAATTCAGCCTTATTTTAATTCAGCCAGATATATGTTTAAAGCAAATGTTTTTAATGCGAAAAACAACAAGCACTTTTGAAATCAACTCATTTTGTAATTGAGAATTTGAATTACAAAATGTTTTCTTATTGTTAAACGGCAGATGTTTTCTCAAGGTACAGAAAGACTCAAACCGCCATATTCGAAACAAGTTGATTTGAGTGTATCCACTGCAGCCACTCCCAGGAAGAAGTAGATATATATTCGTAACCAAGCAACGAAATTAAAATTAATCCAGTCAATTTAATCAAACCCACTATACCAACGTACAATAATAAACCCCCCCAAAACAGGCAATTTTTCAGTCAATTCTATGAAATGAAATAAATTAAAATATGTCTTCCCTTATTGTAAAATGGCAGACGTATTCTCAAAGTAAAGAAAATTTCTTATTGTCATATCTGCTGATACCCCAGTCTATATGACTATATCCACTACAACTACTCTCAGAAGCAAGAAAATACTATATTTTTTAAGAACGCCAGACATTAAAATCAAACGACATATACTTAGAATAAATATTTTTAATGAGAAATAAAAATCCCTTTTGCACAGTTCTATTGAATAAATGAAACTATAAAATGTGTTATCTTACTATAGTAAAATGGAAGTAAAGCATAGGAAAATTATTTTACTGTCATATCCGAACTCAGTCGATCTGACTATTCTCACTTCCATCACTCCCAGAGAAAAGAATCGTAAGAAAAGAATCTATTCATAACCAGGGCACAAAATAAATGAATCCTAGTTAGTTTAATCAAACACAGTAAATCAATATAAAAAAACCAAAAAACAAGCACTTTTTCAGTCAATTCTGTGAAATAAATTAAATTAAAAAATGTCTTTCCTTATTGGAAAATGGCAAACGTATTCTCAAAGCAGAGAAAATGTATCCGATTGTCACATCTGGCACAGTTTGTCCGTTTGCGGACCCCCCCATAAGAACCCAAATGCCATTCCATTATTGTCATATCCGATACCAGTCTATCTGACTATACCCACTACAACTACTCTCGGAAGCAAGTAATACTGTATTTTTTAGAAAATCACGAAATTATAATCAAACGAAATGTACTTAGAATAAATATTTTAATGCGAAATAATAAGCCCTTTTGTGCACAATCCTTTTACATAGATGAAATTATAAAATGCGTTAACTTATATTAAAATGGCAGTCCAGCGCAATGACAAGTTTTCTGTCATATATCCGAACCCAGTCGATCTGACTATCCCCACTACAACTCCCAGAGAGAAGAAGCAAGAAAAGAATCTATTCCCAACCCAGCCACAAATACGGAGTCCCATCCGGGTGCTACAGAAGAGAGCCCAGGGTAACCCATGCGGCTAACAAATCCAGACGCGAAGGTAAGAGAAAAGGAAGGAAATTGCCTTTTCTGCCCACACGCACATTTCAAACCACAAATAATCATTTCGCAATGTCTCAAAACAGAACGACAACACCGCCACCAGTCATAACCGGAGAAAAATCCCCCTACCGTTTCCATTCCGGTGGGCAGATAACCCATCTCACTAGATTGAGTCGTCTGGTTCCTCTTGAAAACCGTTCTCCATCAACCATAACCTGCCTTCCTTGTTCGCGCCTCACCACATTAATCATTTTTGCAATGTAACCAGAGATAGCAGGGGGAAGACAGGATTTGGAAGTTCTTCAATTGTGTTGGGAATTCAACCACTACTTATTTCTCCAACTCCCTTTCCGGGGGTTTTTCTCCGCTTATTTCTTTCCATTTCTTGGTGGTCTTCCTTGACGGATGCGTCTGAGATTGCGCTGGAGATACATTTTTATTTCTGGTTGGGTTTTTATTCTTGCGGTGTTGGTGTGGGTGGACCAAGGCTCGTGTTCCTGAGATTGTTGAAGCATGTGTCACTCGTTGACGTACACTCGAGGAGATATGTAACGATGTTTGTTGTTTGTTTGTCGAGTGTGCTCGGGGAAGGATGACTGTATGTTAAGAAAATAATAATTGAATTGTTCCGCAGTGAGGCAGGCTGATAGTGATTTCAGCTGTCATTTCTTGCTTACTTCAGTTGTGTATACTAACGTCAATAGAACTGTGGTTTCGATTGTAACTTTTATTGATGGTACATCTTTGTGATTTCTTTCATATAAATTTTAATTTTCTGTTATAGTTATCAACACTAAAATCCTTCTAATTTGTAGAAAAATAATGCTTTTTCTGCTTCATGAAATATTAAATGTTTTATATTGATTGATCTCTTAACATTCCTGGTGGTTGTCTCGAATAGGTATCTCGTTATTAGAAAAAGTGACCGGGCCATGATGGAAGAGGCATCTCGTGATTAGAAGAAAACTGATCAGATCTTAATCTCGTCGTTATAAACAAATCGGCAATATTTTGATGACGAGATATCTCGTTATAAGCAAAACTGGTCAGATCTTGATGGACGAGATATCTTGTTGAAACCACTTGGAGAGGTAAATATAAGAATTATAAACATCTTTATTTGAAGTGTTTAATAATGATTAAATATATTGACCATTATAAATTACTATAAAACACTAATAATTAAAATAACATAATATATTGACAGTGCTAATAACACTTTTTCTTTATGCTTTAGGCCTCAGGTTACATCACAAAACTATTATACTTCGGCTTACGTGTTACAACAAAATTTTTACGCATTCACGCACAGTGACAGTAAAAACTTCATCTCCTTTTATAAAGGATTATCTACCTCATGGTGTAAAGTATTCCCGAAAGTAAAATATAATTTATTTTTGAATAAAATTCTACTTTAAGTCATAATTCTAAACAATGTTACTTTAGGTTTAAGCCATACACTACGCCACCATGTTCTGTACCATAAATATAAAACCTTATATTTTATGCCATGATGCTAAGGAATGGAATTTTTAATTTTAAGGCATTAATGCAATACATCAGCAATGTTTGCATCTAATACAAACGAATAACTTAAGTAAGATAAAGGATATTGTTAAGAAAAAATAATTCCAAGCACTTTTACTGTTTTTTTAAAGGTTCAGATGCAAAAAATAAACTATGAAAGTGGCAAATGTTCTAAGAATTTTCCTTGAGATGAAAGCTATCTTGTGAAATTCATTTTCCTTTACGCATGATTTTCTATTTCTCAAGACTTGTAAAGAATTTAAATAACACTGAAATAAAATTACTGAAAGTAATAGTATAAAAACCAAGTTACATTTAGTATATTTTGTCGTTATTTATATGCCGATTTATTTCATAAATAATAACGATTCCATTTCATATATGCGGCCATTTAGACCATCCTGCTTGATTTTGAGGGTCAAAGAACAATCTCTATTGCTGCGTGATTATACTGAAATCTCTATACATGATATACTGCGAATTTGTTTTACATTATATACAAACCAAATGTGCATATCAATTTTTTACCGCTACTGATAACTGAAAAATATATAAATAAGAAGTAAAATAATCAATACTAACCATTAGAATCTTTTTCGTGCAAAATATTAAACATTTAAAAATTAAATACTATTAATACCAAACTTAATATGGAACATTTACTTTAATGATGCATGAATTGCCGAATAATTTAAATTCTTAATCAATGATTAAAATGGCGTCGGAAGTAAATTATTATCCAATTGTATTGGCTCTCGGGGCTAGAAAATTGTTTAAGATTAGCATATAAATTGGAAATCTTTATTTATTATGGGAGGTGCATTTTCTGAATACCAACTTCCAAAATAATTTAGGTAATGTATTTTACTTTATTTATGTCTTATGCATTCATTATACCTCAAGTGCTTTTTTAGTTAACTCTTTCTATCCTTTACAGAATATTAAAATACCGTTTAATTTATTCACTGTAAATAGTTGCTTTAATAGTTTTTTAACAAGTTTTTTAAAGTCAAAATGGAAATTCCTTTATGGCTGTCTAAATCAATTTTATAGCTTTCTTAGTTTTGTAAAAAGGCGTGCAATTTAATGTGCTTGTATCGATTTGTAAGTTTGATCATATTTTATAATGCAATTCATTGATGTAATTCACTAGTGCATATAATTTTATTTTTACATAACTTTATATTAAAAATATTTTAATTGCAAGAATAGAATATTTTAGTTACAATTTTTATTTGAATAGACGTCGGGCCGTGGTAGACCGGTTCCTAGTCACGAATTAACAACCGGAGGATTGCAAGTTCGAAACCCGACCCAACCACAGACCATCGTGTTCGTAGATGCTGATGAATGTTAAATCTGTCGTGGCCTCAAATGTCCTCACATTGATGTGGTGAGGAATTTGGAGAGTGGGATGCCATCTCAGATTTTGACCTCGTCATCTTACAGTAGTTTGAAATTGCAAAATGTTGTCTGGATCTTTTCATTGATCCCGCACCGTTCTCAATAGTCCTTTTCATTGCTCCATTACTACGTTAGTTCAAATATCGACAGACTAATCGGTTTGTTTTTCAGTATGATGGTTTCTAGATAGAAAGGTTCCTAGTTAAAATCCAGGGTAAGGCACGGATGTTTGTCTGAATTGAATGAGGAGCCTCTCTATAAACAGGTTGTGTCCTGGTAAGGAGGTAGTTGAATTAACTTCACACTGGAGCAACACAACGGTGCTAATGGCGACTGCTCGGGATTAATCCAGAAAGGGAAGGATCCGAGAACACCTGGTAATTTTGGAACACGATCAGATGAAGAGGTCAACACCTGAGCTGGCACTCCATTCCGAACTTCCACACTCCGCCAACGAGGTTGTTCTTTGAATATTAGGTATGTATGTGGGGTATAACGGAAACTCAACCCCTGGGTAACATCGAGTGACGTCGTACCAGGGACGTACCAGGACGTATCGACGTACCAGTGTAACGTCTAGTGGTTTACAATTACCGCCCTTGTAGTAGCATGATGACTAACGTTCAATTGTCTGAGCATTGAAAAAAATAATATAAAAATCTTCACAGAATGTTTCTTCCTCGGCTTAGGATATCAAAATACTGAAAAAAATAAAGAAAACGTAGTTATGCACTGACTCTATGTTTTTAATAAGGATGAATGAAATGGGATGAAAGATGAATGAAACGGTATCCTAAAACAAACTATGTAATAGTTTTCATTTGTGACTGCATTTTTTGTCGGGGAAGATTCAGATTTAAAAAGTTGTTTATACTCCCAAGACAAAACTTTTAGGTAGGTACGATTAACGTCACACTGGAGCAACACGACGGGCTATTGATGCCGGTTCGGGATCAATTCCAAAGGGATCGAGGACAACACCACTTAATTTTGAACCACTGTCAGATGACGAGGCAACACCTCAAAAACTTTTAGGATATCTAATTAATATAAAACATAGCTCTGAATAGGATTACATTATGAAGAGGTATTTCACAAGCTGTAACTGAATCGTTGCTATCCAAAGCAAACTTAAATGCCTCTTAGAAACCTATCTGATAAAATTCGACTTTAACTCTTCGATGCCAATAACACTTAATATTGGTTGGTAAGTTTGAGTTGGGATTGTCTATGTAGTGGGGCAAGGAAAATTGTGTCACTATTGTCATGCAGGAATAAATGGATTAAGCCCGACTTTAAACCTTCCTGAGTGGTTGTCTCGACAAGGTATCCAGTCATTAGCAAAACTGACCGGATCATGAATGACGAGGTATATCATCAATATAAAATTTGATCATATCTTGATGGACGAGGCATTTTATCAATAAAAAATTTGATCATATCTTGATGGACGAGATATCTATTCAAAACCACTAGGAGGGTTGATATGCGTTACGAAACCAATTATAAGACAGCTAATACTGGTTGTTAAGATTGAGATGAATTGTTTATGTTTTGATGCAAGGGAAAGAGTGAGTGACTAACAGTAATGATGTAGGAATAAATGGATTAAGTCTGATTTTAATGTGCATTACGAAACCAATAATAGTACTGTTTGTTACGTTTTAGATAGGTTAGTATATTGTAATGCAAAGAAAAGACTGAGGGTGACCAACTGTGGTGATGCAGGAATAAGCGGATTAAGCCTAACTTTAATGTGCATTATCAAATTAATTAAAGACAGCATTGGTTGTTAAACTTGCGAAGGATTTTTTAGGTTTTGATGCTAGAAAAAGATTAAATGCCCAACTGTAGTGGTACGGGAATAAATGAAAGAATCTCAGGAAATTTTAATTCTGCTGCAGACCCTATGAAGTATAATATTTCATAGCACATGGGCATATTACAAACAGCGCTAAGGAAAATATGTCCAATCAATTTATCAGCTAATTAGAAAATTAATCTCTACAGAAAGAGTTCTTTACAGTTTGTTCTCAATACAGAATGCAAAACATCGCTGAATATTGTCGACATATCGTGATTTAATTTTCCAATTGTATCTCTTTTATTACACTTATATTTTCCCCCTCCCCTTAGTTATCCCTTTGATAACCACTCATGAATGAAATTCACTATGTAGTTTCCAACATTGAATTACATATTAGATGAATAGTTTTCAAGGCAGCGATACGAAATCTCTGAAATTTACGTTATGCGTATAGATACAGTTTAGAAAATTTAGTCAGGTAGAGATAAGAAGTGGGATTTTATCGCACAAAGCCTAAAAAATGGGCAGTATCTCTCCCGCGTTTCTTATAGGATATATCAATAATGTTTCCTGGATTTCCATTTTCTTTTCAAGAACCGTAAATTTAAAACGGGTTATTTCTTTTAGAAGTTTTTATAAGTTGGATGAATAAATACTATATTGAATCGTGCTATTTACTCTCCTGGTGGTTGTCTTGCCGAGGTATCTCGTGATTAGCAAAGCTGATCTGATCTTGACTGACGAGATATCTCGTCCTCAGGAAAAACTGACCGTATCTAGTCATCATCACAAAACCGGCAATATCCTGATGAAGAGTAACTTTAACCCCCTGGGGTGTTTACTTGCATATATCCGAGTATTTCGTTGCAGTCCCATCTCAATGACTTCTATCTAGTTTTGTACCTTGTACAATACAAGTTTTGAAAAATTTTACAATCAAGAGATTTGATTATTTAATCATTATCATTATGAGTGTTATGGGTTAACACTATACTGTACTACCTCGGGAATCTTGTTAAATGTCTTATTTATAAATATATTTATTTGGGATCACAATAAATTTAAATAAATGTAATATTGTGTTGATGAATATAGTTTATTCTTGAGCGGACTAATGTCTGATTTATTTCAAGTCCACGATTGTTGATAAATCCAAAAGTATATTAGTACATTTTCATCTTGCTAGGTACATTTATTTCTTTGTTGCTTTTGTTCCAAATATGTTTGTAGAAAAAGCATTTTAGTAACACTTTACATAAATGTTCTAAAAACTCTTACATTATCTAGAACGTGGAATTTCGTTATTCTTAGAAAATGGTTGGCAGTTTTCCCCTTTCTTTCCACAAAGGACTAGCATAAATACATGTAATGGAGCGCATAGCTTTGCTTTCGTAGCCAGCATCTTAGTGTCATTACTCCCAAGGGTACCTCTTAGAAAGAACACAAAAGCTTGATTTTTACAATGTTGGTTCCATATTGCATGTTCTTAAAACTACGAGTCGTGAAATAAATTGCAATATTTATTTCTTAAGTTTTCAAACCCCCAAATTCAACAGCTTACTTTTTCAATTTAAATATCACGGATTGTTCAAAGCAAAAATAACTAAATTGTAACGCGATAGAATAGTTTTGTAATAATATTATTTTATTCATGTAATCAACACAATCGTGAATTTGATTCATTGTTATCTAGCCTAAAATAGTTTTTATCTTACACTTTCTTAACACACATATTCATTAAATAACCCCATGATTTTCAACGCATTTGTAATTGTTTTTTGTAAATATCTTGCATAAGGAAAATTATCATGGATTTTAGATTTCAGACTGTACACGTAGCGGAAGAGTGTGAAACTCCATACGTTGTATCATAAGAGAAAGAATATATATGTTTATAGAGAGTTTAGTTCATACGAAACGGACTTGTTTGCATGCCAAAATCGGCACCTTGCGACCTCATACACTTCTAACTTACTGCTAGAAAAAAACAGATATGATCTCCTCAGAACAAAGTAGAGATCAAAGATCACCAAGCACCACTATTAAATTTCAAATGCAGCGGATATTTGCAGGAAAAAGGACGAATTACATGATAGTACCTAGATGATGTTGTCCTCTAATTCTGAAGAAATATTATTGCTGTTTTTAACATTGTATACAGAATTTGTATTTATGCTAACGTTTCTGGTTCGAAAAGGTGTTAACTTCTTGAACTAGCCCTGCAAGTGGTATCGACGATGTATCTCATCTATCAAAATCTGACCAATTTTGCCAATGAGATACGCCGTCTTCAAGAATGCCTATTGAATTCTGAATGAAGATATTGCCGTTTATGGTGATAATGATATCAAGATCAGGTCAGTTTTTTCTAGTGGCGAGACATCTCGTCCATCGAGATCTGGTCAGTTATGCTAATGACGAGTTAATTCGTCGAGAAAACCACCAGGAGGGTTAAAACGATGAAGACAGGGCAGGAAAGAACCGTGACCAGTTAGGAAAAAGATAAGATGTCTATTAGTAATTTACGGGGTGAGGTTGAAATGTGGGATGAAAGTTTAGACTCGAAGGTAGTTGGGGCGTGGTTCCAATGATACTTATTCTTGCGCTGCTCCAGTGCGACATTAATTAATTAAAATACCTACCTACCTGCCAATCAATTATAATACTAATTTTAACAATCTTCCTAAGAGTATGATGCAGGAACTTTTGTCTCTCCACTACGCGAACTAACTTGGTGAAGTAGTCTGCGATCTTGTTGTCAGCGATGCTGGAACCCAACTTAGCCCACAGGTGAAGCCCATTTTTATGACCAAGACCACTCAGCCTATTAACAAGAGTTTAAACCTCTGATAAAGTTAGGGGTAGATGTTTTCATCGGTCAGATCCCCAAAAGGAAGGTAAAAAAATTGTAAATCCTCTAACGTGTATTCAAAAATAGGCAACTATATTATAATTTAAAAGGAAACGGAATAAAATGTGAACATTGCTCGTTTGTTTTGAAAGTAACTTTTTCTTGTCCCTCGCTACATCACTCCCTTAAGTACATCACTTGTTCTCTTGTTCCTCTAAACACACAATATATCAAGGCGTTACTACATTTGGGTGAGATAGTATAAATCGTTATACAGACGTAAAACTACTCAGCGCATCTAATTGAATTTGAATTATAAGCAGCTTTACTTGAAATGTGCTTCTTGAGAGTCTCTAAGTGGTTTCGACGAGATATCTCCTCATCAAGATACTGTCGATTATTTTTATCATGACGAGATCAAGATCTGGTTAGCGTTTTTCTAATGACGAGATATCTCGTCCATTAAGATCTGGTAAGTTTTGCAATGACGAGATATCTCGCCATCAATATATTGCCAATTTTGGAATGATGACGAGATCAAGATCTGGTCCGTTTTACTGATGATGAGACCTCGGTGATACATCCTCCAGGAGGGTTAAAGTAACAAAAAACGCTTCTCCACACTTGCCTTTGAAGAGTGGCGGCACAAAAAAGCCTTCCAGACAAGATAAAACATAAATAAGCACAATCCCCTCCATTCCCTCCCTCGACATCAAAATTCCGAATCCCCACCTTCACGCTAAAAGGCATCCGTTTGCAACGAAAACAATCTAATGACCGAGCGAACTGCAGCATGCAGACACAATCCCTTTAACTGAGCAGCCCACGCCGTAGAAAATAATTATCCAGCTCGCATCACAGACGCGTTGTTTATATTCTTGTTGCCGTCCCCAGGACACCTTAATGTTTGAGAAAACGGGGACGTTGCTCTGGGGTCACGTGACTTATCGTCATCGGTCTTCATTACGATGGGACTGAAATTTCTCGAATGTTTACAACGATGTCACGTTCCTCACGAGGAATCTCGTTTCAGATTTGCCTACCTATAAAACCCATTATTTTTCGAACGCGTGGGGCTGTCAGTGGTTAAAAGGATTTACTCCTGGTAGCCTCCTCCTGACAAGTTAATATCCTTTATTTTAAAAGAGTTTGCCTTAAGCCTCTTGCGATTCGGGGATAGCGCTGTAGACGTAGTCCATGCATAGTGCGTCGGCACGTCTTGGAGATAGGCCGGTCGTGCGAGAAAAAATAATCTCGGTTTATGTTATAAAGAGTTAAAAGCGTTAAAATGACCTTTTAATGCAGACGATGGTTTGGTTTGATACAAGGTTCTATGAGACATGGCGTTTTCGAGGTGATGCGTTGTGGAAGGGCGGATTTCTAATGCTTTTAAATTTCAACCGGGTTGACAAGTTAACCTCTTATTTTATTAGGTGGTATGTATGCTGTTTAGAAATTGAATAACTAATATTTTTGCATAGTATCTCAATATTCGCTGACACGCTGTTTTAAAGATGTGTAATGTAGGAACATATTTTCAAACATTGCTAACTTCAAACTCGAAAATGCATCTTTCGTTGAGTGGAGTACATATATCCGATATGTAGTATTCGCTAATGTACATATAAAAGTGAATCATGATTAAGGTACAGTTGCAGCAAAAGATGAATCCATTATTTTGGCTTTCACATAATTTCATAAAGCTAAAATTTATGTGTAGCAAAGGGTTGGGTGTGAATATTTTGAAAAACTATCCACTATGTGTGTAGATCTTCTAGAGGAAGACATCTTACGATTAACAACACAAATGAACCAATAGCGTTCTTAATGTGCCAATAATTTCTTAGACAACAAGTTTATGTCAAGCTCAGTGTTCTCAAAAATCTTACAAAAGGATATATCGATATGTGAATATCTATTATCATTTGTGCATGTAATATAGTATGTATAAATGATAAAATAAATTTCTTCGTATACAGACAAACGGTGTGAAGATTTTAAAAGAATTTCTTGAATTCACTCCAAGGTTGAAGCGAACCCCGTCTGGCTGAGTTAGTTAACCTACCTATCATACAAATGTTATCCTATTTAGCTGGTTTCGGAATCAAGTAGTCGTTAATATCACCTTGATATTTAAAAGTAGTGGTTGTTATTATAGAAGCATACAGTGCGTTGTAAAATTGGATATTAATTTATTTAATCATTTGAAAAGTATACATATATTTATATGTACAGTAAAAATATGATCCCATTGAATAAAAGATGCTGTATACAAATCTGATTTGAGTTCCACGCTGAACATAAAAGCACTACGGTCATGAATATTTCACGTAATACGTCGTGTTGATGTGGAGTTAGCATCATGGTTATTCAATCACTGGGGTTGCTCGGCCCCTCCCGATTTCTTATATTCACTATGATGTAAATCGTCCCATTTCGTATTGGTTGTTGCTTTTGCGTAATCTTCCACCTTTCAACTTGACATGCTTTAGTGACAATTGTATAATTTAATATTATATGCATTCAGGTTGGTTTCTGTTTAAGTTTAGAAAAGGAAGGGTTGGATTTTATGTCCATATAAAGTCAAACAATTGGACATGTTTGGAAAGCTTTTACTGACACGGAAGAGCGAAATACACCCAGGGAGGAATCGAACCAAGAAAAGGAAGGGAGGTCACATTCATGCATACGTATATTTTAATACATATTACTGGCACTTTGTCCGTAATTTTTTTATGCTCTACTCACTAAAAAATTCGATTTATGAGTTCCTTTCTCTATTAAATATAGTGTATAGAATTCAATACCAGCCGTCTCTACAAATTTTATATACACGGAAAATTCTAACCTTTTCTTTAAAAAAGCTTGGCACTATATTTAGTTCTTTCCATTTCTATAGCTATGTGTCAATCGTATTTCTTTAAAAAATGCCCAGTTCTCATACGAACAAAAGAAATACAATTTAAGAGAAGGGTCTCAACCATTCATGTGAAGACGTAGGCCGAAAAAAAGAGAGGGAGTGTATAGTAGAGAAAAAAATAAAAGGTGGCATTATTCGAATTTCCGCTTTATCTTTGAAAAACGGTTTTGGAAAGCGAAAAAAGCAGCATGAGAAAACAGAAATAAATACCGAATGATAACTTTGAACACGCATCGAAAGATTTGAAACAATTCCTTCTTCTTTTCTCCATGGCTTTCGAATAGAAAGTCTATTTTCACTTTTTAGGCTGCAGAACAAGCGTTTTCCTTCACTTCCTCCTTGAACGCTAGGGGTCAGGTTAAGCCCAGCGCCCTCTCGTGGATTTACGGCTCAGTCTTACAAAATTTGCGCCCTGACACCTAAGCTTGATTGATGAATAGACTTGATCTCTTCACTTATTACATGTCTGTTCAGGTTTTCTTGCTCTCATCGCGAGTGTACCTTTATGCTTATGGGCATCGATCAAGGAATTCTTTGGTTGCAGAGAATCAGTGTTGGTTAAGTGCATGAGAATCCATTTATACTAATGCACATGTTTCTCTTATATTATTACATCCCTCACAATGAATTGAATCCAGTTACGGACTATGTCTAATGTAAATGTAGCCATCTGCTCATCACAGGTGGGGATGACTGAATTGATATGAATATGCAATTTTAAACAAATGAATATTTGGAAATTATACGATGATGTTAACAATAGTAACCCTCCTTATGGTTGTCTCCACGAGGTATTTCGTCATTAGTAAAACTAGCCATATCCTGATGGACGAGATACCTGGTCATTAGAAAAAAACTGAACGTATCTTCGCCTCGTCCATTAAAAAATCAGCAATATCGTGACCATATATCCCTTAATCATCAAAATTGGTCACATCTTGATGGATGAGATATCTGGTCGAAACGACTTGGAGGAGTAATTCAAGGAGTTAACAGCTTTTCGATTGTAAAGTGAAAAAGGTTTTCGTTTATTTCAGTAAAATGCACTCTATATTGGAAAAGACATAACATCAAAATTGATCCAAGTCAGATTATTTTAGGTCTAGATGAATGAAATGAGACTTATCTCTAAAAAAATTGCCATTATACTTTTGAGCTAAGGGTGTGTCATAATTACACACTAAGTTATCAATGTGGCCGGGATTTCTGGCATTACAACCTTTTTCTCTGGACCGAAATCTGCTTATCCAAATATGGCCCTTGTGCTATGAGACACAACCAACCAAACTGTACCGAAACCTCGAGACTTTTAACATGGTTTGACTGCTTAAATCAATCACTGATCCTTGATTTCTACAACAGAAAACTAATGCTAAAGTCGTATTACCACACAGCAGATTTCATTATTTATCTGTAAGATTTTATTGTCTTTCTAAAAGGGCAAACATTAAAATAACACTGAAATAATCTCTCGTCTAATATCCATGTCACATTATATTTCTATTTAAATCATACCGGCTTCCTAGAGGCATTAAATACTCCGGAATTTCCCAATTTCCTGGAAGACCTATCTGTGAGTGAAAGAAATGTTAAGGATATTGGTACCGAATATTGTCGAAAAATGCAAGTTTGTCAAACGTGAATTTTAGGTTTTAAGAAGAAAGAAAAAAAAATTCTGTACCAGCTTCTTTTCATTATAATTTCGAGATATTTTAACTCGATTTGTTAGTCTCTGAAACAAATGGTTTATAAAACGTTCTTTTAGTATTCATTGGAAATTAATTAACAATTGGCAAGCATATTATTTGAACTTATTTCTTCAATTTTCTCATGCAAAATTACTCAAAAGATAATATAAGGAATTGAATAAATTTTAATTTCAAAATTATAATTTTCATCGGTTTCATATTTTAATATTCAGATTATTAAGGCTCATTATTTCTAAAAGCCTTTTAGTAATTTTTAAAAAATATTTAGAATTTCAGAAAACATTCATTTGAAATTATCAAATATCAAATACCAGACGACTAGTAGCAAAAGATTATTTGGGGAAATTTACTGCAAGTGATATTCAGCGTAAAATATAATTGTTTATTCCAAACTGTATCAAATTTGTAAGACTAGCAGATAAAACTTACATAGAAACAATTTTGTGATCCCCCCAAATCAATTCCGTGGGCCGATATCGTAGGGGGTGTCATCAATCTTAAATCTTGATTCAGTATTTCACTGTATTCTTTTTAAGTAAAATAAGACTTGATAAATTTTAAAATGAACCTGCATTGATCTAAAAGTACTGACACTGCTTCGAAAACTGGGTCTGAAAAACCGTTGATTTTTCTAGAGCTTCAGAAATACATAAACTCTCTATTATATTGATAAATATCAATTACTTTAACAATACTCATTCCAAAATATATATAATGAGGTTTTGAAAACTTAGTTAATAAATCATCTGTCTGAAAGAGTAATAAAATGGATCATTTGACTTAGCTCAGAATATTCTTATAATTGCTTGGATATAATATATGCGTTTATTTGTTGATATGTCGTATACACTAAACGAGAGGGAAAAGTAAATTAAACATTGAAGAATTGCACGTAATCTACTAACAATAAAAAAAATCTTAAATATAAAGCAGAAATATGTTTGTCGGAACACCAAAAACTCCTGCGCAAGCAAACTAGGAGGCGCCTGTTCGACTTCTCGCTGGGCATATTTTCCCCTTCTGTGTCCCTAAAACTTTCCTTGTGTGTGTATGTACATTACTTGACGTTGTATGTCTTGTGTTTGGTGGTTTTAGGCTGCGCAGTTCGATTCCTGTAAATTAGCGTCATTGAAACTTTCGCTGTGTATGTATGCCCGTTACTTTATGGGATCATCGTGTCTCAGTGGGTTTGTCCACCTCACAAGAAAACTAGGTGGTGCTTGTTTGACTCCAGGGTGTATTTCTCTCTTTAGTGTTAGTGAAATTTTCCTTGCGTGTGTATGCCCATTTCCCTGCGTTTGGCCATATATGGCGCTTGCACCATAAAGCCCAACCCAAACATTACCTGATATTGTGTTTGGCACAACTTGGCTAAATATGTGCCTTTCGTCGTAAATTTCAACCCAACAAACCAAAAAAGCATTACTCGATGGGATATTCCTTCTGTGTGGCACAGCTTATCCGAATATTCGCCTTGCTCTTTAAAAACCTAACGAACCTATGCGATCATGAAAGGTGGTCGCATCGAAATAACAGTAGATCCTTCAGATCGTTTTTTAGCTCGACTTTTGTGACTAACATACTTGTTAGGGAATGCTCATACCGTATATTAGTCAACTATATTATCCATTGTATTTCCCTTGTGTTAGTACCATTACTCATGAACTATTTCAGAATGGAACAAGAAACTTTTCCAATGGAGTTTCCGTCTCGCAACAATTACAAGGTCTCTGTGAAGTTTCCAAGTTGTCGTTAGTTCTATACTAAGCAGAGCCTTATTGTTCCCTACTCTCTGCAACACGTCTAGAACAGTGATTAATTGTTTCACCTATTGATCAGATCGAGCGGTAGGCTTTTCCGCGAAATCAGAAATCAATGGGAGGACCATTAAGATCCTGTTATCACTTTATACGCGAATAAAGAATATGTCGGATTGAGGGCACATTCTTATGCTATATGCGCCGATAGAATGACGAAAATAGTGCAATGAAGTAGAGGAAATTGTTACATTAATTTTAAACTTCGATACTAACTGAATGTTTGGTAGTTTTCCATAATTCAGGGGGTCACGGTATCCCGTTTGGCAGAGTAACGGCTTAGTAACCGGAAGTCTGCGAGATCAAAACTCTATCCAACCAAAGACAGTAGTATACGTGGTGGCTGGTGCAACTTAGGACCTGTCGTGGCCTCAAATATCCTCACTTTGGCATGCACTAGAAGTTTAGAGTGCCAGTTCAGGTGTTGATCTCGTCATCTGACCGTGGTTCAATATTACGAGATGTTGTCCTCAGATTTCGCCTTCGGGATTGCTCCAAGATTATCACCCGTAACATGTTGTATTGCTCCAGTTCAACGTTAATTCAACGTATTATTCTACGTTGTATTGCTTTTCCCCGACAACATACTAAGTAATCACTTCTATTGGTTGAAAGAATCCTAGAAAATATTTTATTGTTCAAGGACAAAAGTGGTTAGAAGTCATACAGCGAATACTACAGAATGGATATAAGCGTGTGAACCCTCAGAGAGCTAAACTGTCGCGTATAGGTCTCTTATGTAAATGTTCATAACAACTGTGAAACAAACATACACACACTATTGATAGGAATATGTGTACCTATAATGTGCATATTTACTCACTTTAGTGCTGATATTCAGAACCTTTAGCATATTGTCCTAGTATAAGTAAAAAGCAATTTAGCAAAGGCATTCATAAGACGTATCAAGTGACAGCAAGAGATTTGAAAACCCAAATAAGATTCAAAAGCTACAGAATATCGAGCTAGACACGAAATATCTCCATGTACTCCCATAGAGACAAATATATCCGAAATGAAATAATATTCTTCTTTATCTATCAGCTATAAATACACGACTTCGAATACCATATGGCTTATGTTACAGGTCCAATGCTGCTTCCAAAAATATTGCATGTATCTCTGGGGTAATTTTAAACTTTGTAAAACAAATCGACATGAGATATTTTTCTCAAGACAAAGCCCATCGCTTATTTTTCGAACAATTTAGCCATTTCGAAACAAGCATTTCGGATTATTTCCATCTCAATAGTGTAGTCTCAATGGTCTTTTCAAAACAAAAGTAAAATTATAGGCAGAGAAATATACATTTTTTAAGAAGCTTTTATAGTTTCTGAATAGAAATTAATATATATATATATATATATATATATATATATAAAAATTTCTATTCAGTAATAATAATATTGAGGAAACCAATTTTCAATTAAATTTGAAAACGACTCTTGGTGTTTTAATCCTCCTGGTAGTTGCCTCTTGTGCGTTAACGTTGTAAGATCTCTACTGATATGTTAAAGATTACTAAGTGAAATTTTCTCATATAGAATTTAAAAAATTAATAAAAAGATTTAACTCTTATCGTTCCAACCGGTTAGAATTCTGCCAAGCGCAATCTAACGTTCTATCCATGCTTAATGCTCTTGGTGTTTAAAAGGTTGAAATATTCAAAGACGTCAGAAATTTCAATACTACGGCACATTTTTGCAACTAAGTCAAAAATAATTTGTATTTTTAAACAATGCTGAAAAACATGAATAATCATTCTAGCCGAAACGCTAATTTTAATTCTTGGTTTCTTGCCCGTTTTAGAATTTATATAAATCTTTAAAGATCTTATTGCTTAGGTTGTTATATTTGTAAATACTTAATCGCAAGCGTAGTCATGCTCGCTTTACCAGACTTTCTTAATATTTTTACAGTTCTCACCCCTGGCGAATCGTTTCACACTAATTCCAATCAGTCTTATTTATGTCGCATCTCGTCTTTGTTGTCATTCTACTACGAGGGCTGTTCAATAAAGAATGATCATATTTTTTTAAAGGTGATTAAAAAATTAAGAGAAATAAAATCCATATTGCATGTATAGCGGGATAAGTGGAGAATAGATGGCGCGAGTTTCACGGTCATGACGTCACTGCTGCGGCTTTGGCAGCCGGCCAAGTACGCTTAGTTTTGCTTTCGCCTACAGGAAAAGTGGAAAAATGTTTGTGCGCGGTGGGTTCCGAGACTGCTCATTCCCGAACAAAAGGATGTGCGTGTGGAGGTTTGTTCGGAGTTGAAATAAGGCTACAAAATGATGGAAGGTTTCTTTCGAAAATTATCACTGCTAATGAAAGTTGGCTTCATCATTATGACCCTGAGTCCAAGCAACAGAGCTCTGTGTGGAAGTCTCCTTCATCACCAACACCGTAGGAGGGAGTGGTTGCTTCTTCTGGGAAAGTTATGATCATAACATTTTTCGATATTCGAGGAATGGTGTATCAGCATGTCGTACCACCACATACAACTGTAACTGGAAAATACTATAGAGATGTATTGAAAACCGTCCAAGGCCACATCCATCGCAAAAGGCCCCATTTGAAAGCAACAGGATGGATGTTACACCATGATAACGCAGGGCCGCATATTGCCAATGTTGTTGAGTATCTTTCAAAAAATCAACGTCACATGTGTTCCCAATCCTCCATATAGTCCTGATTTAGCACCATGCGATTTTTTTTCTTTTCCCGAATTTGAAGAAACACCTCCGGGGAAAGCGTTTTGCATCATCACAGGCAGTGGTGAAAGCTACGGAGGCGATTTTGAAGGACCTGTCAAAAAATGGCTTCCAGCATGTGTTTGAAGACTGGAAAGAAAGGTGGGATAAGTGCATTGCATATAATGGGGAGTATTTTGAGAAAGACCATCAAAATTTGGAGGATTAGTACAGATAATTATTTTTTATTAATTTATGATCATTCTTTATTGAACAGCCCTCGTATATCTATAAATATTCTGGATGGTTTCATTACGACATGTTTGTCTTTAGCGTCACACCAAAAATCTCTGAAAGAATGCTTGGTTTGAAAATATATATTTTAAAGTTTCCCTTTCTGTCTGTCACTTTGGATTTCAATTAATACTGGATGAGATGTAACCATGTAAAATACACTTTCGTTTTGAATTTTACATGGGACTGAATTTATTCATCAGTTGACTTTGGCGTTCGAGACGTAGAACTTAATAAAATGAAGCTAATACCTCCTCCTAACAAGCACCGTCTTCCCTTGATTTTTATTCACCTGAACATTATTGTAGTTAAAATACAATATTAGGAGGTGATGTGACAATGTCTGTTCCTAAGATTCAATATTTCTAATCCTGATTCAAGTAATTCATGTGTTGTTTAGCATGCTAAGAGTATTCGTATATATTTTAAATTTCTGTTTAATTTGTTATCCTAAAGCAATGTATTAAATACAACCATATCCAATGTAGCTTATTGTAATTGATTATGTAAAAACGCTAAAAATACAACTGTGACATGCAAACAATGCGTTCTTATACGAAGGGAAATAAGTTTTCATTTATTACTGCATTTATTTACTAGGAATGATATTTAAACTTGGCTAGCTGCCTTATGAAAAAAGATTATTTGTTATTCAAAACAGCTCACCACCAAAATTATTTACTATAAATTAGCTCATCACTTATAAAAACACGCTAGAAACCATCGACTTTGAGTTCATTCATTACTTGTGAACTTATCATTTAGAAGATGTGAATTATGCAAGCATTTTCTTCGTGTTTTCGCAACAGATAGCATTGCTCGGCTAAGTGGATACAGGTACTTTGTATCTAATCTCTAATACTTAGAAAACATATGCCCCTATAGATTTAAAATGATGTAATGTTATACACAAGAGACGTGCACTTAAGAGTCTTGAATGTGTCAGATCCTACTTTCAACAGCATTCATCAAGTCTCAATATTGGATATTTACACTTTTAAATAGAATTGTTTTGAAATTGCTGATTAAAATTATTTAGTTGAAAGGTCTCTATAGAGATATATATTTCATAGTGTTAGAATACCTTTGTTTAATCCTTTAGTTCTATTGAGAATACAGAAATCGTAATTTTAGAACAGCAATTCTGTTCAGTTCTGATTGAAATATCTTTATCTTCGTGGTTGCATATACTGCTTTTATTAAAATCAACACTTAGGCAAATATATTGATTCCGCAAATCTGATCTTGTTTATATACTCTGTACTTGTTTGCACTGTCTTCAGAGTAAAATTATTTACTCTTAACTTTAATAGACCTATTCATTTTGTAAAACTATCTTCTAATAGTTGAGATTTCTTACTTGGAGAAGGTCATATTAAATGCTTATGGATTATTAAAAACATAGTATGTGTACTGAAAGTCATAATACATTATTGACTGTAATAATTTGATTTTTAACTCTCTCGATTTTCACCCTCATTTAGATTACCAATGACACATTGTATTTATGTAAATTTTGATTAAGTACTCTGTCTAGACTAGAAGTTAGTGATTTACTGCTGGATATTGAATAAAACATTTATTACTTTTGTGAAAATTTATTATAATTTAACATAATATATTTAGGTTGTTTGTAATTAATGTCATTTTCCTTTTATTTGTGTAAGGTTACTAACTAGAGTATTAACCGATAAACATACATTTTACTAACGTGAGATAAAAATATTTTTATTTTTAGAAATACGGAATTCAGTCATTTTTAAGTTTGAAATATGATATTTATAAATTTTGATTCCCTTAAGTTTGAGTTCTTTTTAAATATATTTTTAAAATAAAATCGTGTGTTGTAAGCATGACACATTTTACAAAACCATTTAATCATTTTGTTGTAAGGACGTATTAATTCTCTTCCTAAGAATAAAAGATATATATCGCGTTACTAATTCTTTTAAAAAATACAACTTACAAAGTGACAATACGAGTATATACGGAATTCAGTCCTTTAAGTCTGAAATATGTTCGATGGATATTTTAAAATTCTGATTCCCTTAGACTTTAGTTTTTTTAAATATTTAAAAAAAATCGTTATTTGTAAGCGTGACACAATTTAAAAATTATTTAAGCACTTGGTTACAATAAAGTGTTCATATTCTTCCTAAGAATAAAAAGTATGTCACGTTACTAATTCTTTGAACAAATACAACTAATAAAGTGGCAATATACTGCTATACTTAAGCATGAATTGTCCGATATTAATCGAAATTCGTGTGATAATTTGCAAATTGTTTAGTTCAAAAGACCTCACTACAAATGGGACTTGACATATGCACAATTAAGAGCACATCCGAGCCACCCACAACCTCAACAACCAACTCGTAAAAGTTTTAAGGACTCAAAAACAAGGAAAAGGGTGTTACGGCAAGCATTTCGTGAGCATTAGAGGCACGTATTTTAAATATTCATAACAGAAACATTAAGGAGATTGCTTTTAAAACGCGAGCCTCGGAAACTCGGGATATTCTATTTAAATTGCCATTGATTTGTTCACAAAGAATACAAAACATTAGAAGCATCTTTGGATATTTTACGGTGCTATTTTCCCCCAAAAGCAGCGACTTCCCGTTTTTAAGGTTTAAACAAAGGATTCATAATTTATTGCGCAGGAATCATAAATGCCATTAGAGAGGCAATCATACTTTTATCGACACAGGAAATGAAATTCGCTTTATACACCATAAAAGTTGGAAGCCGATAAAATAGGAACGTTTTTTAGTCTTGTAATCCGCTTTGATCACTAGAATGAACTTTATTTATTTTTGGAAAAGCCATTTTGAGCATTCACTTTAGTGTCGATAGAGTAAGAGCGTCTATTAGGGCGAAAAGTTATGATACAAAACAAAAAAATTCAAAATGACAATCACGTATTGCAGAAAGCCTAATTTACTGTTTAAGGGACTTTAAAATGAGATGCATCGCGTTCTTGCTTCCGGGGAAGGGAAATTTTTGATGAAAATTAAACGGAAAATTTTTACGTAATCTTCAACGAAAACATTTTTTCCTCGACTGCTGCTGTGATAAGAACTTTTTACTTCAAAATGTAACACAACAGAAGTGGCTAGCTTATAAGAATTTGCTATTACCCAATATCTCAGCCAGGATCCTATTCCGAGAAGGGTAGTTACGGAAACAGTTATTTGGTTGTCAGAAAAGACACATTCTTGAATTCGTTCTCTTTCGTTCCCTATTCCTAACTATAGATTTAAGATTAAAATTAAAATTATAGTTAACCGAAACAACTATGTGAAAATATCTTTAGAAAACAACGTAGGCAATAATAAAAGGGATACACTAATATTTTCTAGTCAAATCAGGCAAAGATGATCGTAGAAGTTTAAACACTAAACAAAGTGAAGAAAGATTGGTTGAATATTTTATCGCCAATATTTGACCAAGTAATGTTTTACCCGTCAAGTAAATGGCCATCGAACAGGATTTGGATTGGATTTTGAATTTTACTGTCGCAAGGCTCTAGGCAGGACAAGCTACGCTACTTCAAGATCATAAAATTAAACAACTAATAACAATATTATATTAAAGGCTAAAAATGTGAAATCAATGTTGAGCCAGAAGTGCAGGAATTAAATCTACATGCATGTTTTTTCCATCGAATTTGCGCAGCTAAGGTCGAAAGCTACTAACGTAATGGGAAAACCCGTTGAGGTATGGTGGTACTCACATTAAGAAAGATCTTATAAGAACATACAAACGCTTTGTTTAGCGAGTAACTGTTTAATGGAAAATAAGAAAGTATTACTTTCACAAAACTTTTTTCAACAATTAATTGCTTACTTCAACACATGCAATTGAAATTGCTTAGGTGTACGCTCGAAAGAATGTTTCTGGTTTTCCCTATTTTATTTTTACCACCTAATTGCTATCAACATCAGTTTATTTTTCCGACAATAACAATTGAAATCAGATTTAATCAGTGACAATAGTTTAGGCTAATTCAAAATCTGTAATGTTTAATGTACTGTCAAGTGTGTTCAAAATACGAAAACTAACTGTATATTTAAACTATATTCATGAAATATTTGTAGGCGTAATTTTATCAGAAAGTAAATACCATCATCCCTAAAATCTGCCTGTTAGCACATTAAAGATATATATTTCAATACGATTTATTCTTAATTATATAAAGTCAATCTATCTGAAGGGATGTCTAACTTTCAAATGACTGGGTAAATTTTTATTACAATACCCCTTGGAAGATGTCAGATTCTTCCAAGTCTTTTCATCCGATTCCGTGAAAGTAGCTACGGTTGTAAAGACTATTAATCAAGTATAATATTCCTGTCTTATTAGGAACAGAGGAAGGCACATTCCGCTTGATTTAGAATCCTCATTCCGGTGAAGAAGCTTATTATACAAGGTTGAAGAGATTATAAAAGAGAAAAGTTTAGATAGAACTATGCGTAAGGCACTTGTAAGTTAACAGGCTGTCAAGATTTGAGCCATTAGAGTGATTTGCAGTTCAAAAGTTTCTTGGTACCAGGTAACAATTTTGAGAAACTTTTATTGGTTAAAGAACTGAGGGGGAGAACTGTTAAGGGTTTGTTTTTAAGAATTCGCGAAAGTAAGACCACAGTTAGAATTTTATTTGTGCAAAATTCATTATTTATAATTTCTACCTCTTTTATATTTTGACATGTTTCTTAAATTGTTAAAATGAAAATAAATTTTAAATTTAACTGTTAACCCTATTAAATTAATTGAATTTACAGATAATTTTGTTCATACCTTATGAAAACTTAAACTACTGTTTTGACGTAAGCGGGGTAAGAAATTAATATATAGCTAGCAAAAAGAACGTTATTTTTATTTTGAGGAAATAAAAAGCAATAGTATTTTATGATTATAAATTAATCGGATAACATAGCAGAACACCAATGTCTTTCTTCTCTCCTCCCGGAACGGAACGAGGAACCATTAACCGACTGTTTCCAAAGGTCGTATGATCGTGCTCTCTTATGCGCATGTGCCCCGTTTGAAAGTTTTAGCGTCTGTTTCTGTTAAAAAGCACGAGGGCAATCGTTCTGTTGTCCGTTAGGAGATGTGTACCGTTTTCGTTTCTTGTATATATATATATATATACACATTTGATTGATATTAATATTTAATACAATGTGAAAAGACAAAACTATAATATGTGCGATATGAACAAGATTAACATTAATATCTTTATTTATTTTGTACTTACCATAATTTTCTTTTAAACAAACTATTAAAAAATCTAAAGAATTAATTATTCTCTAATTTTTCAAGTTAAAATTAAAGTATACTTTTCAAATATTTTAGCATGCAATCTTTTCCACTTATTCGTCATAATTGTATTTTATCTGAGTTCCTTTTCGTACGCACGATCTATTGCAGTAACAATGACGACATCAAGTGTATATTTCTGATACTTGATACTACGCAGGAGTTCAAGAGAGCTCTAATTTGTTTTCACTTCAAGAGGTGTGAGGAATTAAGATTCAGAGTGTGTTCCGCTCAATTAAAAGTTTAAAGTTAACTATTTGTCATTCTTCACACACCCCATCCAAAACAAACGGCGACGAATCAATCCATCATCATTAATCACAATAAACACCCGGAACGCAAGACTGCCAGAGGTAGTTTCTCTTAACTAAAGCTTTTCACTGTAAAAAAATAGCTTTGAATGAGAGCGTTAAATTTAGCGTTAACAACTTCCTCGTTCAATCATGACATCCTTGAAATGTAAATTCAGAGATTGACACATCTAGCTTTGCAGCAGAGATTAGTCTCTGAGTATTACTCTTAACCTTCTAGGGTATTGTCTCGACGAGGTATCTCGTCAATAGAAAATGAACAGATCTTGATGGACGAGATATCTCGTCAAGAGAAGAAAACTGACAAGATCTTGATCTCGTCATAATAAAAAAAGTCGGTAATATCTTGATCACAAGATATTATGTTATCAGCACTTGCGTAGTTCTAGAACTGTCAAGGGCGCAACAAGCTTTTGGCTAAGCTCTAAAGCATGTCAAAATATGCTGCTATTCACTATCAATGGATCCCCTCTCATATAAACATTAAAGGAAATGGCGTAACAAATGAGTTGGCTGAACAAAGTTCACAGACGACTTTAACGTTACTGAAACAATAAATGTCCCAGAAAAGTTCAGGATCTGCAGTAATATTATATGGCTCCCTCTTAATCATGATTTGTATAGGAGAACTCGCACAGGCTATGCTTTGGAGGTGTTATGCTATCGAAAATAACAGACTGCTGTGTTGACATTCATAAGTGGCCATACTGACACTCAAATTTCAAAGTGGATATTTAGAAATTTGTATAATAAATTTTCCTGTTTGTCTTAAGTGCGCAAACTCACTCTACTCTTGGTCTAGCATGTGCTAGACCAAGAGTAGAGTGAGGTCTAGCATGTGCTAGACCAAGGTCCAGGTCTAACATGTGCTAGACCAAGAGTAATTAGAAACAACAACAGATAATGTTCTTAAAAATACACAAATAGCTCAATCTATAAGGAGCTCGGAATCGACAGTACAATATGCATCTCAGTCGATTCCTTGAAAAACCATCCATCAAAGAGTGTCTGCTTTTTCGATTGAGACATAGCATTCATGAGATGAGCACATGCATATTTAAAGCTGATAATTTAACTCAAGAACGGCCGGCACTTCCGTTACCCTAAAATTGTTAAAATAAAAAAATAAAATAAAAATACTCGTTTCGACACCAGTATATAAATTTCGTAGCATAGTAATAATATCTTAACAACAGCATTACTATTTTTCATTTGAACTAACTTTGAGCTTATTTTACAATACCTTCAAAAGTGCTTATTATTTATGCCACAAAAAATTGAAGTAAACAGATTGTCAAACTCGTATTATACACATAAAGCAATCAAATTTAGAAAGAAAATGTTATTTTTATTGTCGACACTTATGTATGCAGATTTCACAATTAGCACATAACGTATCCACAATTGATAAAGTAAAAATTATTTTCGGCAGTTTTCGCACTTCTTTTATTTACCGAACAAAATGTTTCGTATGTGCATTTATTGCATTGAAATTACGGTTTTTAATTTCACATTTTCTGCGCATCAGATAAGTTTCTCACTCTGATTTATAAATTCGGTGCTTTTACCCAGACTCTTAAACTCCGGACGGACTCATTGCCGTTTAACTTGGCAAAATTAGATGACCTTATTTTCACGTAAAATATTTCCAGCCTGCAATGCGATCATTCATCCATCATATTTTCTATAATGTGCAATCTCGAATGATATAAATCCAAATTATTCTTGGTATTGTCAGCAGCATATGCGTAACTTTCTTCAAGTTCTTATTTATTTTCGCGTTATCCGAATTCTTTATCCAAATTTAATTCGGAACGGAGAGATCAGCACCACCTGATTCATTTTCGAATATTTCTCGCAAAACATTTCCAATTTCTTCAGAACCTTTTCGGCTAGGCGTTCGTTTTTATGTCTGACTAGCAGTACCCGCACGGCGTTACCCGTGACATCATTCTTGTTATGTCCTCACTGATTCTGAAAATGTCAAAAATAAAAACAATAATTTTAAGAATGAGTCCCACAACCACCACCCGACATGACACGGCCATGTCGCCTCATCCCTCCACATTACTGGTTCTTGTTTAGAGATCTTCATGATACACTATGTTGAATGTTCTTCCATTTGGCATGTCCAGTCATGATGGTGGCTTCAATAATATTCGGCATAAGTTTCTTGATATAGAGTCTTGTTCCATTGCAGAATGAAAGTGAGTGCAGATTTGTGAGAAGCATGATCATTGCCCCAATCTTCTGCTCTAATGTGTACGAGGGTACTCCAGATGGCTTCAATGTGTTCAAAAACTCTGTTGTGTAGTTCACAACCTCATCTATGTCACATGTAGTGTCGATAGATATGTATTATACAAATACTGAAATTATATAAATTCAAAAGTTAGTTATGAAAAAACCATTGCAATGTCAGCGAAATCAAAACCAAATTATATAAACAGTAATAAACAAAATTGCAGAAATGATACAAATTCAAAAATAAGTTATGAAATAACCACTATATACTATTTGCGAAAACTACCCAAACGAAAACAGAAACCAAGACAAAAAAAATTAACAAAGTTAATCAAGAGCGCTTTGAATACGTTGGATGGTCCGTCGTTCATACAGATATTTACCCGGCTACCTTATCATACATCCTTTTTAGAGCAAAGAGCTTTGGCTTATTGCCAAGAGCAGAAGCTGTGTGATCTCTCTCACACTGTTGCCATTCTTAGGAAACCAAATAATACAAAAATATGCCAATAAATAAATTAAACGTTTTCTAGATTAAATTTTAAAATTCGGGCTTCGAGGTATATCCAGTCACCTTTAGGACTACCTGTGTGCCAAATTTCAGGGTTGTAAGTGCGTAAGGTGATTCGTCTGGACACCTCACACAGAAAGATACACAACTTCCTTTTATAATAGTGTTTGTGGATCTTTCTGAAGTGTCCAGACGAATCTATAGCACTTACAGACATGAAATTTGGCACACAGGTAGTCCTAAAGGTGACTGAATGTCCCTCGAGGTCCGAATTTTAAAATTTAATCTAGAATTTTTTTAATTAATATTTTGATCTGCACGCGAAGCCCCTCCTCCACTAAGACGTATCTGTGCAGACCGATCTGACAAACATACTTATCGCGTATGCTAACTTCTATTAATGTTTTGAAACTGCGGACCATCCAACGTATTCATTCAAATGAAAATTTAGCTATAGCACAGATCCCCAGATATGGCCATCGTCTTCCTGCAAATTTACACCGGCCCAGAGCAATTCTCAACTGTGCAAAATAATTTTTTAGATTGAACAAATTCATTTCTTCACTAAAAACACCGCGTTCCCATTGAAATGATGGTGTAGTGGGTAAAGCCACGCACCGAACCCAGCGGGCGGATCATTTTTATTTTTCGCCTGTATATTTTTAAAAATGGTAAATATACTCTAATCCTTCCAATTTTTTCTGTACTTACTTTTACTTTATCCTTTTATTTTTTGAATTCAACACAATTATTTTTAAAAGTTTAATTGATTTTATGGAGCTTTTTCAATTCTGGAACTCTGGTTTCTCTGTATTTTCACTGTTTTGTCCTTTTTCGTACCACCAATGAAAAGTGAACCACTGAAGCCTCACCCCCTACATGTTCGACTGCAAGTGCCAAGTTCCTAACAACAAGAAATTTTCTGCAACTCAAACATCATTCTGCTTTTATGTTTTATTCAACCGGGATATAGAGAGCCTTCGGCCCAGATACTTCCCTAAAAATGTTGAAATGTTGAACGTATTCAAAGCGCTCTTGATTAGCTTTGTTAATTTTTTTGTATTGCTTTCTGTTTTGGGGGGTATTTTTCGCAAATAGTATAATGTTTGTGCTAATGAATTACATGAGATGAAGTAAGTGTTTATTATTGTTTAATTTGATTTTGATTTCGCTGACATTGTGATTCATTTAGGTTGTTTGTCGGAATCAGTGAGGTGACATAACAAGACTTTTTAAAAGTGTAGCGTTATATTTAAAGATTGGATCTCATTTTTATTTCGTAACTTACTTTTGAATTTGCATAATTTCTGTATTTGTATAATACAAATCTATCGACACTACATATAACACAGATGAGGCTGTGAACTATACAACAGTTTCTGAATACATTGGGGGGGGGGGGGGGGAATTTCAATTAACGTCACACTGGAGCAACACAATGGGCTATTGGTGACGGTCCGGGATCAATCCCAAAGGGAAAGATCCGAGGACAACACCACGTAATTTTGAACCACGGTCAGATGACGAGGCAACACCTGAGCTGGCACCCCACTCTCCAAACTTCCACACCACGCCAACGTGAGGACATTTGAGGCCACGACAGATTTAACGTGCATCAGCCCCCTTTGTACACGACGGTGTTTGGCTGGATTCGAACTCGCAACCCTTCGGTTGCAAGTCCGTTACTCTTCCAACCGGGCCACCGCGGCCCCTGAATACATTGGAGCCATCTTTAGTACTTTCGCACAGCTAGAAATTGGGGCACCGATTATGATTCTCACAAATCTGCATCCACCTTCACTGTGCAATGGAACAAGACTATCAAGAAACTGATGTCGAATATTATTGAAGCCAACTTCATGACGAGACATGCTGCAGGCGAAGACGTATTCATTCCTAGTATCCCAATCATCCCTTCGGATCTCCAATTCCAATTTAAACTACTTCAGTTCCTTGTTCGTTTAAGTTTCGCCATGAGCATCAACAAGGCACAAGGCCAATCGCTGAAAGTTGTAGGACTCGATCTCATTAAAACGGTGTTTCTTCCACGGTCAACTGTATGTGGGTTATTCAAAAGTTTGAAAAGCCGAGAATCTTTACATCCTAGCTCCAAATGGAAGAACATTGAACATAGTGCATCATGAAGCTCTTTAAGCAAGAATCAGTAAGGTGGAAGGAATGAGGAGACATGCCCATGTCATGTCGGATGGTGGTGCGGCTCATTCGTAAAATTTTTGTTTTTTCTATTTAATGTTTTCAGAATCAATGAGACATAATAAGAATAATGTCACGGGCAACACCGTGTGGGTATTGCTAGTAACATTACAATTCGAATAATTATTGCTAACGATGCATAAACAGATCTAAACACGCGATTGGTCTAACATTTCCGCCTATGAAAGGGATGTTTCTATATTCAAGGTAGAATAAACGAATTAAAAAGGATTATTAAATGAGTAGTGGTTAGGAATTTGCTTAGGTTGCCATTCTATGGCCATTTTTTCTGAATAAAAGCTATTTAAACCGGGAGATGTGTTTGGTGTCAAAAAGACACCAACGGTCGTTCAAGGTATATTTAGCTGTGTAATTTTTCTAAATTGAGTTACACAAAAAGTATTTCTGCTGTGTGCTTATCAAGTAAAATTATTAAAAGTCACAAGAAATCCGACAAAAAATGCAAAAGGAAGAACGCGCCCTGGTATTGAAATGAAACCAATGGCTGTTCTAGTTTTAACGAAAGCACTTGGATTTGCATATCCATCTGGTGCTTTATTTTCATTTAGATTGACCCCCAGGTACCAGCAACTCCAGGGATAGATAATTTGGGTTTTAGTGCTAAAATTTCGAAGGATCGGAAGTGACTTCATGAAATTTTCGGCATGAATATTTTCGGAGTGCCACATCCAATAAAAAAACTTACAACATGGGGTTACAACTTTTATCGGGTTAGTTTTCAACAAGCTAGGCGTACGTCTTACGGTGCAAGATCCAAAAATTGATAATATATTTTCGACAAGTAATCGCGTGGCATGTTGTGCGATTAACCCCAACCACATTTACCTACATTTTAGAATCAATCTTGAAAGGGTAAAGGATTTTCAATGTAAAGGTCTAGGACGAACATAAGATATTCATATTTTTTTATTGCATTTGTTTCTTAAACATGCAAATCTTATACCAAAATCTTTCTGATTTATTTTCGTATTCCAAAGCACTTTACGTTTTAAAAAATGGTTCGTTGTAGATATATTTGATTGTATTCAATTGAGTTTTGAGTTTACTAGACAGTACTGAGTAATTGCGTACAAAATGCTACCCTAAATAATGAACATCAAAGAATAATTTACCAAATAATAATTTTGGCATAAGTTTACCAAAGGATAAATAACAATATTGCAGCGTTTCAGATTATTGAGGACTCAAAATAAACCAAAAACATGAATAGAATCATACTCAATTAAAACCTTGCAGGTTATGCTTTATAAATTTATAACCACGTTTTCCCTGAATAAGCATCTATAACATCCTCTTCCTTTTTTAATGATGTAACACCAGTCTTTTTTCATTTATAATATTTCCAAAAAAACAATGTTTCAAAGTATCATAATTGCTGTAATTAAGTAAAATGAAACGAAATACACATTCCATTAAATCTCATGTCGTTCACTTAGTCACCTAAAGGCATTTAATCATCGAATACTCCGCCGTTACTCAAGTTTCCCTGCCACACTCCACACTAGGATCTTAGCACTTTTTTAGCACTCAAGTCTCAAACCTTCCTCACGGCATAACGCTTTTTCCTGATGCATAACTCCCGTTTCATTCTATGGAGCAATAATTAAGTTTCGACTCATTAGGTACTGAGTAATAATAATTTCAAAGCCCCTTTTTTCCAAGGGAAAAAATACATTTTTAATAACGTTCTTTTAGCCATGACGTGATAATTCGTTTTTGAAGAATTCCCAGATTTCGCTATGATGGGAAGAAGGCAGAATTTAATCATCTGTTTAATGCTTGGTAGTTTATTTCGAGTGTCACCCGGAGTTTTCATTGTTTAGTGTTTTTTGCGTTGATTGAGCGAGGTTAAAAAACGGAGTGAAAAATGTGTTGACTCAATATAATTAATTTCGTGTGAGTTAAATTCACTTTTTCTTTTGTGGATGGTAAAAAACAGTTTTTTAAAAGGAAGCTGTTGGAACTGGCATGATTATCATGCAGATTATTTTAGGGACATTAGTTTGGCATTAGAATAGAAGTGTTTGCATAGTTCAAACACGGTATTTGTTTTTGTACAGTGTACTTATGTGACCTTTTTAAGTACATTTACGTTTTTAAGGGCTTCTTCAAAAATAACTTTCTCCTTAACTATTATTTTTGAATACATTATGAAGACTGACATTCAGTTAGAATTATATCTACTTATCTTAAAGAGATATCGTACCACATAAATCGTAATGACATTATCCTTTTAAAGTATAGAGGTTAAGAAATTTTCTTCACAGCATAACAAATAGTATTTTGAAGGTATTGCCATGACAAACTGCCTATTATAAAGCAGTAAATTAACTGCTCGTATTACGTTAAGATAATCATTTCTATTTATTGAGGTGAATACTATTCTTAGATGACGAGGTAATAAGGAAAATTTATTTTAATTAAAAATGGCACAAAAGTAAAATTACTTTCTTAAATTATGTGTTTACTGCATAGTTTATCAACAAGAGGATATTTTGATTTTTATGTTACATACTTAACATTTTAAAAGTCGTTTAGGTTTGGAATCTATGTTTACTTCAGTATTAGAAGAGGCAAACAATCGCTTAACCACACATAGTTTATTTAAACGATATCTTATTGTACTTCTTTCTTACTGACATAGCAAATAAAGTATACGGGCTACCGTTTTGTATATGCACCAGAATAATTAAAATTTCAGTCATTAACTTCTATTTTTTTTACCCTTTACACTTTCAAAAATTATCCATTTTGAGGAAAACATTTGCTTTGTTTCGACATTTTAGTTCAATATTTTGCTTACTTCAAATCTTACATACAAAATACGTTTTCAATAAAAGCAGAAAAATGCATATCTCTGAGATTAATTAAATTTAGAGGTTAATTAAGATTTCTTTATTGTCTTAGATTGCACTTTATTTCGAGAATGACCGAAATTGAAACCACTTCAATAAGTAGAGTTTTAACAGCGTTATTCTAAAGTGGGATTAAAGAATTTTTATTTTAGAAAAAAGTGATGCTATTTACCATGCATAGCAGAATATCTCTTTATTATAAAACTTATAATTGGTTTGAATTCCAAACGGAGTTTAACACACACAATAAAATGTTCCCACTTTTTGCTAATGCCTGCTTGCATATTAAAATATTTTACGATTTGTTATTAATTACAAAGTTAATTATTCTACTTATACAAACAGTTATGTGAACGTCTCTGCGATTTTTGTTAATAAGCCTTAGCGAATACATATAATGATTTTGTTTGTAAACCATAACTGCATCTTTCTTTTTCTCTCACACTGTTACAATAAATATAAGTATAATACATTTTAAACTTATTTTTATCATACTTATTTATTTTAATGTTTCTCTACAGAAAATATCCAGTTACAGAGAACAAAAATAAATTTCCCCAAAACTGCATGAAAAAAGATACACAAATCTAGTTACAAAATAGATAAAACAAAACGCTTCATTGAAGCAGATTACATATTGCATTGCATTTATCGAAAAATGTATCAAACTCTGAGAAAGATTTATAGTTTTAAAAAAAATTATTTGTAGCAAAATTGTTTCATCAATTATTTTTTAAATCTTTAAAAAAGAAGCAACAGTTTCTATTATTATTCTAGCGCTATCTATTATCTCCTGGTTACTTGGAAGAAAGAGACAAATTGTAAAATTCAATCTTGCTTGTTTTGCTTGTGCTTGGTGTGAGTTTAATAAATTTATTTTTAGTATTGTGGATTAAAGTTTTATTTCTTGAAACTTAAATGAAATATCACATTAATATTGAAAGCAAAATCAAGCGTAATTAAATAGTCATCTGTATCTCTTTTTTTCCATCTTTTGTTTTTTGAAGCTTGAATAAAAAATATTGTGTCAATATTGACAAAACAATTTATTATGCGTTCCGCTATAACACTGGACGCTTTCCGTCTTTATTACTGTAAAATATTTGCAATATATAACATAAAAGACATGAAATCGAACTTGTGTAATGTACTTGATTTATTAAATTTAACTAATGATATAGTTTTCATATTACGTTTAATTTCCATTCAAAAAAGGGTATACACAATTTGGGTTCATTACACATTTTATAAATTGGGAAATGTGTTGGTAAAAATTACCTATTTTAATCTATTATACAATTCATTGCTTTAATTTGTTGAGTGCACTTAATGTCTTAATGGTATCAAATGACTGATGAATCGGTTAAGCTAATCCTATTGGAATTTCAGAAAAACAACATGAATATTCAGCCGTAGGTGAAACGAAATAAAACGCAATCAACTCTTCATCTCCAAAAGCAAACTCATCAGTACGCAAGAGAGCATCCCAAATAAATGTTTACAAGTCTCTCCACGTAAAAACTCTTCCTAGATTAGCCTTTGAAAAAACTCGACGAAGCCAAGTCCTTCACACTATTCCTTCCTCCCCTCCATTCACATCATCCTTAAACCGAGACATATCAAAGTTAGAAAAAGCCATATTTTTTTATCGCGGCTATCATACCTCCAGATACAGACATCTAATTTTAACGACATCCGAAGCCCTAGTCACCCACGGCACGTACGGGCGTTTATTGAAAACTCTTCAACATCCGAGCCTCTCCTTGCGGGCAAAACAAAGGCAAAAAAGAAGAAGGGCTTACTGAAATCGCCGGCTGATTATACCGTAACATCACGTAACCAGACCCTCCACACCTTGGAACATCCCTCCAACACTTTTCTTTCTCCAGGAAGAGAGAAAAAGTAGCCGAAAGGTGGAAGAGGGATTGCTTGTAATTCCTTTTCATCTAGGCGCCCTTATAGACTAGACCTCCACTCAGTGTTACATACCTCTGCCTTCTTCTTTTTGTTATTGAAGTGGTCAAGGTAAATGGGGCGGAGAGAGAGGGGTGGGGATGTGACTGGGCATCCGAATCTGTTCATTATGGCTTCCTTTTCTGACTGTTGCTGGACATGTGGTGTGGTTTCCCTCCCAGGATCATCTTGGTGATTGGGTTTGGATGAGTCCTGGAGGGGAAAATGAAGTGATTTGTTTGGGAGCCTTGCGCATGCTAGGTACCAGTGGGAAGTGTTTTATGAATTATTATCGGGGCTTATGTCTCTGATTTTTCTCTAGTCTGAGTGCAATTGCGCCCTGGTATGTGCGGAGAAGTAAATGTGAAGTGAAGGTTTTGTTTGAGCAAAATATTTAGGGCTTGAATTTATAGCCGATAATTTCTCTAAATTAAGCGTAAGCGTTGCTTTATTTTTACAAATTTGTTCATAAATTCATATCGCCAAAAAACATGACTTTCTTTTCTGACTGATGCTGGACTGGTGTGGTTTTCGCCCTGGATCATCTTGGTGATTGAGATTGGATGAGTCCAGGAGGGAAAATAAAGTAATTTGTTTGGGAACTTTTAGCACGCTGGATACCAGTGAGAAATGTTTTATGAATTATTATCGGGGCTTATGTCTGGGATTTGCCCCTTGTGCAATTACGGTCGGGTTTGTGCTGAGAAGTTAATTTGGAGTAGAGGGTTGTTGGAGAAATATTTAGCGCTTGGATTTAAAAACTATAATTTTCCGAAAGTGAGTTAAGCTATGCATTAATTTTACAGATTTGTTCACAAACGAATATCGCAAAAAATGTCCTGCAAATGTGAACGTTTAAATACTTTCACAATAAAAGTTTCGTAAATTATAAATATAAACATTAGATCTTGTAAAAAATGTAAGTGTCTTAAGAGAATAAATGTAGGAACTTAATAAAAATTATATGCTTCAGTAAATTTTTTTATCGCAATTATTTCTGTTAAAATCCTATTCAAGTACATCATTTAATTCAAGAGATTAGTGCAATTCGTTAAGTCTCATTTCATGCACCTAATTTTTGTTTACATTTGTAAATGTATATAGAGTGTATTATTATTTCTTACATACGTTATAATGTTATACTTAAAAATCTGTATTTTTGACAAATTTGACGAGTCTCATTTTGGGGTATGCTTCTATTTTGGGGTATAATAGAAGAATGCATGTTTATTAAACTTCTGGTTATAGTAAATTCATAATTAGGGAAATTAGGGTTAAAGCCTGGTTTATATAAAGAATTATAAATTGGTTTGTTTACTCTAGTCTCGAAAAAGACAACTGTGAGTGCAATCATAATTTTGGTAACTCAATAAATCTAGTGCCCCAATTTTTGAGAAAATGCTTTAAGTTTGATGAAAAGTGTTTGAATTAGAAATAATTGCATTAATTCACTTATTTTTTACTTTGATTGGTGATCATTATAAAAACGTATATTTCAACTAAATAATCAAGCTAAATTGGCCTGATTGTATTTATTTTTGAATCCATTTGGTATGTAAAGTCAGATATACAGCTTCCAAATCGAATATTTTACTTCTTACATAGGATATTTGAATTCTGTACCGTTAATTCTTGATAGAATAAAGATTTCTATCGAATTCCTTATTCTTACACTATATCCACTTAAACAAACCGTCCAGCTTTCACATTCGAATTCCTTATTCTTACACTATATCCACTAAACAAACCGTCCAGCTTTCACATTCGAATTCCTTTCGTTTATGGGTTGTTTACTTAAGAAAAGGGTGGACGTTCAATAAGGAATTTTACCAAATATCGTGCGAACACTGAAGCATTAAAAAATTATTAAGAAAGTTATATTATTTGAGAATTCAAAAAACTTATTCAATCCTCTGTCACCACATTGAGAAAAAGTAAAGTCAGAAATGATTTATGTATGCAATAAAGGTTTATGAATGTTCACTAAGTGAGCTTTTAAATTTGAAACAATACATTTCTTAACTATATGCAAATCTTAGGATCAGTAAATGTACAGTAAAATAAGCTGCTTTTAATACACTGTTAAACTAATAAGCTTTTACAGTAATAAAGTTTATTAGTGTATTAAAGCAGTGAAGTATGAATGGATTTCTCACCATATTTTGTATACTATGCAGATATTTTAATGTAGAGGTTGTATATATGGTGAATCTTAAACATAACAAAACATACATATAAGAAATTTATGAAAAGAAATATCTGTCCCATATCAAATCCATGAAAAGAATGCAAACTGGTCTAACAGTTAATTGATCGCACACAAATTAAAGCTCACAAGCGTTTTAAAATATGACGGTTTTCCAACGTCTTAAAATGTAAAAACCATCGTTTCCTTAGAAATGTTCCTTTAGTGCAATATACATAAATGGGAAAAGTTTCCTTAAAACGTCAAAGCGTCATTTTGTATAAATATCGTCTTTGGTATTAATATTTAAAGTGGAATAAAATATTTATGGAAAGTGAATCGACTCAAGAATCATCTCATCGTTTCCCGATACATGTTTCCTTACTATAAACACGAGCTCTACGAAATTCAAATCATGTTTTACAAATTTTGGAGGCTCAACGCATATCAGGTAGACATTGCTTACGATCGATTTTATGCACGGCAACACCTTCCTATTTGCTTACCGAAATGTGGAACTTTCGTCAGATAATTTTCAGTTTTCTGGATTCCTTCATCCTGCATCAATTATACCAGTGACATAACCACACACCAAGGGCCATTTGCATTAAAAAACCGTGTTTCGTTCAAGTAAATAAATAAAAACATTTTAAGCTTAATTTAAAATCTGACTCGGAGATGCATAAAAAGCTTTTTGTATATATTCGTCACTTTCTTTGCTCATTTGGTAGCCCGGTTGTAAGAGGTGCTGATCAGTAGCCGGAGGGTTGCGAGTTCGAAACTTGATCCAACCAAATACCGTCGTGTACGTGGGGGCTGGTGTCTTTAAATCTATCGTGGCAACAAATGTCCTCACGTTAGCGTGGTGTCGTAGTTTGGAGAGTAGGATGCCAGGTCAGTGTTGACCTCGTTATCTGACCGTGGTTCAAAATAAAGAGGTGTCCTCTGATCTTTCCATTGAGGATTGATCACGGACCATCGCCAATAGCCCTATGGATGCTTCAGTGCGACTTAAATTCAACTACCTATCAACTTTCAGGCTGTATCAACTATACCAGTGGCATTACTACACACCAAGAGACATTTACATTGAAAAAACATGTTCTGTTCAATGAAATGAGGGTCGGGGTAGCCCGGATGGAAGAATACCGGACTAGCAACCGGAGGGTTGCGTGTTAGAATCCAACAACAGACCGTCGTGTACAAAGGGGGCTGGTGCACGTTAAATCTGTCGGGGTACCAAGTGTCGTCATGTTGGCGTGGTGTGGAAGTTTGGAGAGTGGGGTGCATGTTCAGGTGTTATGTGGTATTGTCGTCGGTCCTTTCCCTTCTGGGGTTGATCCCGAACCGTCCCCACTAGCCCGTTATGTTGCTCCAGTGCGACGTTAATTAAATACCAATCGTTCAAGTAAATACATAGACACTTAAAACGTAACTTGAAATTGTCTAAAAAATAGTCTACCTTCATAAAAAGCGGTTTGTGTATATTCGTCACTTTCTTTGCTCATTTAATTTCATTGATATCCGTTTCATGCGATGGATTCTTTTACTTAGGTAATATAATTGTGAACAACACGGATCATTCACAGATTGTGTATTTCCTGATACATATAGACACATAATTCTCAACAATACTTCATTAATCCTTCCCCAATCCTACATTGGACGAAATACTTAAATGGTTCCGAATAAATGATTACTTAAGTCAACTGTCTCAACACTTAAAAAATGACTAATAAAGAAGCTAACAATAAGGTGAGAAACAAAAGTGATCGATATTTTTTTCGGTGTATCAAAACGGCCACTTTCACCAGAATCAAAATAAGCAACACCAATCGCGTAAACACGTGAAAGAAATTCAATCTATGAGATCGATTCTCTTTAAACATTAAAGCCTTAACAAGTTTTACCTTATATGTGACACACTAGTTAATGATGTACTTCTCAGCGTTTACATGTAGTCTCGAAGAGCTTAATTAAAAAGCGAGTGGTGGCAGCATTGAAACTATAATAAAACTCTTGTTTATTTTGGTCTCTATGGTGAACGATTTACTCCACCAAAATGGCTATAGACCAGCCTTTGTCGTTTTTATATTCTTTATTTGTCGTTTTTTGAAGTTTTCAGACTATTAACTACTAGTTTGGCTAAGGTTTAAATTTTTCAACCTGAATGCTTATGTTATTAAATTTTTCACAATGTGTGACCGTGTACCTCCTGATTCATCCATTTCGGGATTGCTTCCTTACCGTCGCCAATAGTTTGTTTTGTAATCCGTGAATTCACCTACCAACCTACGTCTATGTAAACCGTATAATGATTGTGTGTTTTATACCGATTTTAACCAGTATACAGGATGAGTCTAAAATAATAATACAAACTACATGAGGTGATAGAACACAACGAAACAAACACTTTTCCCCATAGAATGTATGGTTCGCAAGTGCAGCGGTTGGCCACTAGAGAGCGCAGTCAAACGATTGTCTAAAAGCGTTACCTCGGCGATGCGAGGCCTGCATCAGGTGTGGTGGTCGACATTTTGAACAGTTTCTGTAATTGTGCATTTGCGTTGTACTTACCGACTGATGTTTGTACATGTCGTTTTATTTCCATGTGAAAAGTTTCTCATGTTTTGTACATGCCATTTCTTTCTTACCCGTTGTTCCTTGTACTTATCTTTAATTTATGCAAATCTAATTGTATTATTTCGTTTTGTCAAGCAGTTATTGATGTTGATTTGACATTAAAGCGTTGTTTCCATATTTGCCTCTTCTCCTTTCCAACTTGCGTCGGACCGTGTGTTTGTACCGAAATGGAAAGCGCTCTCTAGCGGCCAACCTCTGCACTTGCGACCATACATTCTATGGTGAAATGTGTTTGTTTCGTTGTGTTCTTTCACACCCTGAAGTTTGTATTATTAGTCTAGACTCACCCTGTATATTTGTCTCATGACATAAAATAATGATCATCTTCATTCATCAATAATCGAGTGTTTAGAGCACAGGGGAGTGTTTGATTGTGAGTTGTGGCCTCTCAAAAGCCCTTTAGCATGGTGTAGAAGCTTGGAGAGTGGGGTGCTAATTCAGGTGTTGTCCTCGTCAGCTGACCGTAGTTTAAAATTACGAAATTTTGTCCTCGGATTTTTTCTTTCAGGGTTGATCCCGGACCGTTGACAATAGCCCTTCGTCTTGCTGTAGTGCGACGTTAATTCAACCACCTACATGTCTCTAGAGTTCAATAACGGATCGGTCACGTGTGATTCCTTAACACAAATACATGCCCACAAAAGATTCCCTCAAGACGTTGTTATAAGATGAAAGGTATTTAGAATCCTGTGTCTCGAAAGTGATTAATCCGGTTCGAAGAAGTTCCCTAGGACTAATGAACCATGAGTATTAATCGGATTAGAATGATGCCAAACTTAAGATATTAATCTGTATTATTGAGGTAGGCAACTAGTTACATTTGTTCAAACGCGCGGAAATCCTAATAGGGACCACATGTGTGGGTGGGCTGTGTTAGTCCACCTACAGGATATTCATTTGTATAAATAGCTATATTTCAGAATATTAAAAACATGTAAAAGGAAACCTGAAGGCTGGATCAAAGATCAATGAGCCACTTCAAAGGCTAATAGATTGGTATTGTTACTTCTTTCTTCCATGGATTATGGGGGACAAGCAACTGAAACCTACATTTTTTTAACAAAATTAATCTATGATAAGAGTCTTATTGATAGACTTTCTGTCAATATATCGGACATTTCACCCCGCTTTTCCATAGGGGAGAGACGGAAAAGGGACCGTTACCGTAGTATTGATCTCAATTTCCGGTTGTTTCCTAAGATGGGATTGATTGAGAAGCAATTAACTGACGGAACATTTTCTCCCGGGAAACAGGAAAAATGGGCTTTTTCAGAAGAAGGCAGAGATTTTCGTACTGTATTTACTTCAGGCCAGTCTTACAAGCATGTGGGAAAAGTTAGCAAACTAATAATTTGAATGCGCTTAATATTCAACTGCTCAGATCTTTCTACTCTACACTGCATGCTGTCTTCCATTCACCCTACCATTGATTCTCATAAAATTCTTACATGTTGACAGATTTTAATATACATATATTTACATTTTTTCATATTATTTATTAAAGTTTATTTTATGTTTAGGTTTTGTATGTGTGAGATAACCACCCCTAATTACAACCGAAAGACTACAGTGGGGTGTGGGGAGTAAAAGTGAGCGGGAAATGAAGGACTTCCTTTTTGTGCTTAGGCAGGGTGGATGTGCTATCCCCTGCTTCGCTATGTTAAGCTTACGATCCTGTCCATAGTAACTGTTTTTTTAATTTAATTGTAATGTTCTCGTCTTTTGTGGAAATAAACGTGCTGTCCTCACTACTCAGTGCTTTTAATCAGATGCCAATTCATCAAATTGAACCAAACATAATCCAACAGTATGTATACATATTTTTAAACATCTTTTATTGTTGACACGGTTGATGTTAAATGTTATTTAATCTTGCGTTTTGCGTAGCTTGTCCGCTGTTGGACCTTGTATCATTAAACTTCAGCCAACCATTAACCCTCAAATTGGTTTCAACGAGATATCTCGCCCATAAAGGTCTGACCAATTTTGCTAATGAGTGACGAGATATTTTTCCATCAAGATATTGCCAATTTCTTGATGACGACGAGACCAAGATCTGGTTGCTTTTCTTCTTATGACGAGATATCTCGTCCATCATGATCTGGTCAGTTTTGTAATGATGAAATACCTCGTCCAGACAGCCACCAGGAAGGTTAAATCATAATTTTTATAATTAATTCTCTTACATAAATCCTAAGTATAGCCTAAATTGTACTTAACATTTTGCAACTACTTGATCAAGTGTCAGGTAATTCCTGCTGATGAATAAATTCTGTGAAACGGGAAGTAAACAAAATTTGCGTTAAAAAGAAAATAAATTCTTTAATGGGTATGCATACGGCAACTCCAGTGAGAAGGCAGATGACCTTGCAGAAGTCCATTTCCCCAAAATTGGAGAAATACTACCATACCCAAAATCATATATATCAATCGCCATGATCGATTATTGATTTGGACAACTTGCAATGATTGCTATAGCTTTCGACATTGACCGATAAGCTTGGGGCAAGATTCTGCACTAAAGAACATCAATCGTGGTAGCGCGTTGTCTACGTTTAACCCGCCCCTAATTGAACGAATGGATTCGTTCAAAACCACGTGACTCCTAAGCGAACTCGCCCGGATCCAGACTAATTATAATTTTAAGTTACACTTTAAAATATCATAACCCTAACGAACGGTTTAACTAATTTTGCTAACGACGAGATACCTCGTCATCAAAATAGCATGACTAGATAGCATGAATTGATCTTGTGATATCATGATATCACAAGATCAAGATATGGTCAGTTTTCTAATGACGAGGTAGGTATCTCGACTATCAAGATCTGGAAGTTTGGACCTAAGCTAAGACGAGTGCTAATGACAAGGTCGAAACAACGCCCAGGAGGGTTGATCAATGAGCAAATGAAGCATCCGGTCATCGATGTGAAATAAGCTATTGAGATAAAGAAATTCTGAAAATACACAAACCTCGATAAAAATATTCTAGTTATATCTACATATTTATATTCAAATACGTTTCTTAAATGACTATTTTTTAAAATTATTCTTCAGTATTTATTTTTTCTAGTGTTTCATGTTTGCAATATTTTGAATTTTACTACATGAAAAAATAAAAACAGTTGCAAAGGTGGCTAGAAATTTGCCACATCTTGTGAACTTGTGTAATAAAACGGTATGTATGCATTTAATTGGGGGGGATAAAAGTTATTTGGCGATCTCCAACATAATTAGTACAGTCAGGATTTAATCATTTAACAGTCATGAAATGTCTTTTTTTATTCCTAACTTTCTGAAACAGTTATATGCGTACCCGTAGCATTATTTAAGTATCACCTTCAAATACTTGATGAGAAACTGAGAATTTGCTAAATTTTGTTAACGGTTTATTACACTGCTGGCCACCCAAATTGCAACACCAAGAAAGACAAGAGATAACACAACAAAATTTATTTTGTAGATAACATGTTGACCAAGTATCAAATGATTAAATTTATAGACTTCTGTGAAGTGTGGTTCCTGCCAAAATCAGTAGCCAGAGTAGTCGCCATTGTTGGAGATCACCGCAGCCACACGCCTCGGCATTGATTCAAAGAGACTTTGGATGTGTTCTTGGGGTACAGCAGACCAAGCAGCTTCCACACATTGCCAAAGTTGATCTGGTGTGGCAGCTGGGGATGTATTCTGGGTCAATCGTTGAGCAACCATGGACCACATGTTTTCTATCGGCGAAAGATCCGGAGAGCGAGCTGGCCAGGGAAGCAATTCAATCTGGCGATTGACGAAGAACCCTTGGACAATGCGTGCCACGTGTGGTCGCGCATTATCCTGTTGAAATATGGCTGTGGGCAAGCCCTGAAGGTAAGGAAGGACAACTGGCTCCAACACCTCGCAGATGTAGCGCTGGCTGTTTAAAGTACCGGCAATGCGTATAGAGGAGTGCGAGAGTGATATCCAATACCGCCCCATACCATAATACCCGGTGCAGGACCAGTGTGGCGGTGCATAAAGCAGCTGTTCAGCATCCTCTCTCCATGGTGTCTCCAGACTCGAATCCGACCATCGTGGTGTTGCAGACATAAGCGTAACTCGTCAGTAAAGACAATTTCATTCCATTCTGCCGTCCACATCCTTCTTTCATCGCACCATTGGCAGCGGAAACGTCTGTGGTTCTGCGTCAAGGGTAGACGAAGCAATGGACGTCTTGCGGACAGACCACTCTGCTGTAAACGGCGTCGAATGGTACGCGCAGACACTGGATGATGCGGTACAGACTGAATGTGCTGTGCTATGGTTCGTGATGTGGCTGAGTGATCCGTCACTGCCATACGCACAATATGCCTGTCATCACGTGAAGTGGTGCACTGAGGTGGATGTGATCGAACACGTCGGTCCGTCGTACCCTCCTGCATCCAACGATCACATATCCGCATTACAGTTGTTTGGTTTCGTCCAACACGACTACCGATTTCCCTGAAAGATAATCCACAATCTCGGTAGGCCACTATCCTTCCTCTGTCGAACTCGGATACTTGATCAAAAGATGATCGCTGTTTTTTACGAGGCATAATTGATCGTTTTTTTGAAAAAACCACAAGAAAAACACAATTGCCGTACTTGAAATCGTCGAAATCTCCAAGCCTTAAATAGCGCTTTGAAGTGGCGCCACAGGCGCGCGTGATGTGCGTCTGCGCTGAAATTCTAATCATTTGCATATCTCACCTCCGCTAATGCATGTTGTAAATTTCATATTATTTGCATGCTTCCTTCAGGGTGTTGCATTTACGGTGGCCAGCAGTGTAGTTTTATTTCCGGATCTAAAAACTCAATGCCTCTTATAATAAACTAGCAAAATTGCCGGCATTCCTCGGGTTGAATTGCATAAACGTTGATTGAAAGGTATCTGAAAATCACTTTTCTCTATCATAGGAAAATGTAAATGTCGTAGGAAATGCTAAAAGAAAATTATAAGTTATCGGAAAATATTTTTTAAAATTAAATTTTGACATTTTTAATAGTCATGCTAGTCGTATATACGTATGCTTGCTTTAACCATCCATATAATACATTTCCCATACATCACACTATTGTGTAAGAAAAACTACAATAGGCGATAATGCGATGGCTATTACAGAAGTCGTTTGTAAATTGTGGAGTCATTGCGAAAACCCTTAAAGTTCATTTCCTGTAAATAACCCAAATTTACAGGGCTAGTTTTTCTACCACTTTTTTATTGTAACTCTTCTGCACCAGGAATGTGATATTTCCGATTTCCTTCATCATTATGAATGGCTGATAAATCATTTTTACAAGATTCATGATCAATTTCCTTTCAAACAAATATATTTTTTTCTTGAAAATCCCATTCTGCTTGTGAAGTAACAACTTGTTTTAAAATTAAACGTATTCCGTACAGACGAAACAAAGTTAATCGATTATAATTTTTTAATAAAAGGAAGGTCCGTTTTGCAGCATTTTACGAAAAAATAATATTTTCAACGAATGTTTAAGATGTCAAAGTTGCATAAGTAGCTTAAACATGTAACGAAAACAGCCTCGATCTAGAGCCACTTAAGACAAGAAACTTTCATCTTTTCAAAAGTAATAGTTAGACTATTTTATAAAAGTGACGTTATTCCAAGATCAGACGTGTTCTTAAAATTCGCTTTACTCCAACTGGCATGCAGTTTTAAATCGATTATGTGTGGCACTTTTTTATCATTTCATAGATCCGGTATCAAAATGCAAACTACGTTCCTATTTAAAATGTAGATGTTGTTTCTTGACTATTTAGTACAGCTTACAATACAAACCAATAATATAATTTGAAACTTGAAAAACAAACGTAAGTTTGATGATTTGAATTGTCATATAATGGAAATCTGGGAAAATTTTTTTAGTCTTTGAATTACAACGTACACGGTTCTCATTTTGACATTAAATGTCTTATTTTAAAATACCTTTATTTTAGCTTTCTCACTTTTAAAGTAAAATATGAACGTCTTATTTTGAAGAGTTTCGTTTTGTACGCTTGATCTATTTTTATTAAATGAAATTCTACAAATAGTTATGTATTGAATCAAAATAACTTTTATTTAAAGTTAGTCGAAATATACGCAAACCGTCAAGAAATTAACCCATGTCATTAGTGATATTTTGCATAAAATAAATAAGCCCTTTTAAAATTAGAAAATCAAACATTAATTTTGGCGTTCCCCCAGATACCAAGTACCAAATTAACACTTTTATTATCAGTGGGTTTTCCGTTTGCGATTTTCATAAGAAATGGCTAAATAAATACATTTATTGGTTTAAAGAATCCTAAAAGATTCTATTGGTCAAGATGGTCAGAACTGGTTACAAGTCATGCAATGCTGCAGGTTGCAGAACGGATCTATGCGTACGAATCCATCAGAGTGTTAAACCCAAATAATCTATCATAAGATCTACTCCACATCTAAACTAAAATGTGATTTTGTCGAAAAAAAAGATTGTTTAAACACGAAAATAAACCATTTCCACATTGCACAGCATTTGTTATTCCACAGAGATTAATACAAATTGTATTTTAATCCCCTCTGCAGAGCTGATTTCACGAAGCAAAAGAAAACATCACAACTTCAAATTCACTATCCACGCACACGACAAAGGAATTTAGTTAGATCATAAAATATTGCCCCGTGAGTAATAAAAAAGTCTTGCACTACATTACGCTAAACCTTACCCAGTTCCAACCCCACCAAAGGAAGTGCTTCTTAGAGCTAAGCTAAATGAAGAATGTCCTGCTACAACATTAAAATAAATCTCTCCCAAATGAATCTTAACTTTAAGAAAAATTGAAACAACTCTTAACACACTTGGAGCGATGCTTTATAAATGCGATAAAAAGCCTTGTTCCGTGATACAGGCGAGCCTGGAAATAATCCACTTTATAAAATGATGGATTTAACCTAATACCTTCACACATCAGCATGGAAAAAATACCTCTTCTAAATGATAGTCATCCCCTATAACGATCTCAAATCCCAGAGTATCCCTTGTTACGATGACCGCAAACAGGGAGCTCGGTGGAATGAATATTTCAAGCTCTTAAATTGGATAAAAAATGGATCGGCGGCAAAAAGTGTAAGAATAACGCCAGGATAGAAACTGTTTCAGCGATCCATCATTAATCATGCCCGGGTGGGCTGTGCTCCCGCTGCGAGCATAAAGTGGAGAAAAGGCATGATTTGTCAGTCATAAATAAAATGATCTCGAGACAGAACACATCCGCACTCCCTTGCATCAATAGATAAACAACTCCGGGTTCCTTGGGATGCAGTTCGTGTGGACTGAAGGGATGCTATGCAGTAAGGGGAATCTTATTCAGCGCGTATTCTGAATCGCAACTACCTTCCAAAGCAAACACATGCATTACTTGATATATCATTAAAATTTGAAGTGTGGACTTTGGTGTAATCAGACAAGTTATTTATGATATATATAAATGTGGTTGTTTGATTCATTTTGTACCGGATCTTCTCAACAATACTTTCGTCATCTGACTGTGGTTCAAAATTACGAGGTGTTGTCCTCGGGGCTGATCCCGGATCATCGCCAATTGTGTTGCTGCTCCAGTGCGACGTTAACTAGCTTCCTACATTAAGATGCAGTTCAAGTGAACTGAAGGGGTGCTTCAGCGAGGGGAATCTTTTTTCAGCTCGTATTTTGAATCGCAACTGCCTCCCAAAGCGATTTCATACATTACATAAGGTATCTTCATTACAATTTGAACTATGAAACTTTGGTGTAATCATACAAAACTTAATTATGATATAAGGTAAAATGCGTTTGCTTGATTCATTTTGAACTAGACCTCTACAATACTTTCGTCATCTGACCGTGGGTCAAGAGTACGGGGTGCTGTCATCCGATCTTCCCCTTAGGGACTGATCCCGTATAGTTGCCAATAACCCGCTGTGTTGCTCCAGAGCGACATTAATTCAACCTTTGCAGTACTTATTTGTGCTCACAACAGTAAGCTTGTTGCATCTTAGGTTAACTTTAAGTACAAGTTCATCCTTTTTATGACAGTGGACTTACGTACCAATAATTCCATGGTTTTGACGATTTACAGTTATGCTCATTTAAATTACTTAATATTTTGTGCTTTCTGAAGTCATTTCGTGGTAACTGCGTAATTAAGATCGTGACTACAATGGCACAGCTATTTTCCCCTTTGTACTAGAAACCTGCGAGTTGTAGAGGTACAGATTCAATTCCTGTAACTTGCTTTTGGTGCATTCCTCTCTTCCGTGTCTGTAAACTTTCCCTTGTTCACATACGTCCATTACTCGACATTGTCTTGTGATTGGCACAGCTTGGCCTAATATGATTATTGCTCCATAAAAAATAGCAGACATTATTAAATTGAAAAACTAGTGATGCGAGATACCAAACTCCGAACATTACAATTTCTCCAGAAATCATTTTTACTATTGTTCTCCTATAAGAAAATCCGATTTGATGGGCCCTTTTCCAACATAATTTATTCACAAAATCTCATCACTCAAATTTCCCAAAATGAGAGTGTATTTGAATGTAATTATCAAGTTGAAGAAACGAATGCATTGTTGCACACGTATTCTGAAACATTAGTAAACGTTATTACATCGAATATTACTACTTGTTAAATACGGTAAAATTATTATTCGTCCTCAATGTATCGTTCTTCTCTTTTTTTGTCGATAAACTTCCTTTTCAAAACTGAGACTCGTCAATATTGTGCACTTTTGACACTATTTATGTTTTTCAGTTTTACACCAACCATAACCCCTTCACATCTTAGCTAAATGGATTTCACATATAATCGAGTCATAATTGCGTTTGTGGTGAAATGGGCACAGAAATACACTACGTAACTGTCCCTCACTTCCAAATGGCATTTAAAAACACCAAATGATGCTAATTTCAACGCTTGGTATAGATATAAGAAACAGATTCAAATAACAGAAACCATAAACTAGTTTTGCTACAACATTGACACTGTCTATGAAACGCTGTACAACTTATTTTCTTTATAATGCATGTAAGCTATGTCATTATTAACCCTCCAAGTGACTCGACGAGATATCTCGTCTATCAAAATCTGACCAATGTTACTAATGACGAGATATCTCGTCATCACGATATTACCGATTTATTGATGACGAGATCGAGATGTGGTCAGTTTCTTCTAATGACGAGATATCTCGTCTATCAAGATCTGATAGTTTTGACTTGGTCTAATGAATGATGAGATGCTAAGGAGCATATACCTCGTCGAGACAACTACCAAGAGGATAAAATTTTCACTCTTAGGCAAAAATTACCACTCCCAATTTCAGTTCCATTAAATCTTAAGGCTATGAGAAGATTTAGATAGTTTGACCTTCACTTAATGGATTAATTGAAACATGATAAATTTTCTTTTAAAAACAATAATGAGTAGAGTATGCAGCATAGCCCAAGAAACACAAATCGGGGATGGTGCGATGAATCAAAACAAACAGACATTTGTTTTTATTAGTCCACCCTTGGATAAGTTGAAGCCTGCTTGCTGCATGAACGTCAGCACGCTAAGCTTTTGATACCTAAGTACCTAAATGAAGCATTTTTTAATTCTTACTCTGTATTCTTACCAGTGTTTTTTAGTCTTTAAATACCCGTGTACGTTCAATTCAAGTACCCTTTAATGAAACCTTGCCTAATTTTAATGACTAAATGTAACAGGTTATCTTCTCTTCGTTCTCGTTATGTTCTTCAATTTCTCGAAGTATTACTTTTAGCTTCACAAACCCAGAGTTTTAATGAAGTTTAAAAATGAACGCATTAAAAAACTACTTAATTAGAGTTTTCTTTCTTCACTAAATCTCTACATCAGAGAAAATTGTGCGTAGAAAGCTGTTGCATTTTCTTTGTTCGTAAAATTCGTAATCAACTTTATGCAAACGCGTACTATATATATAAGTATAGAAACCATTGTGTTAGTTTCTATTGTGACGTACTCACTAAAAAAACGGCTTGTAAAATCTATTGTTTATTGATAGTTTTTAGAGAGACGTTTGTTTTAAGAAATGTTATAAGTTCTAACGATGCATTTCATTTTGCGAACATCCAATCCTTTTGGTGCTTTAGATTTGGAGGTTTGCTTTCACCGCACCTGCTCCTTTTGATTTCGAAGTCCATGAAATCGTTTCAAAACTTCCACTCAAAGGAGTGGGGTTATTCCTGTAGGACTCATGGGACGCGGTGTGACGTACTGAGTAAAAAATATAGCTTGTAAAACCTCTTTATTGATGTTCTCAATCTCGTTCTTTCCTTTGTCCACATCCCCTCTCACCAATCTTACTCCACTCCCCTGCTTCTGTCCAATAAAAGTGTTTCGAGGAGAGGGTCGAGAAATTCAAACCAGGGGTGACCTTGGCATTTCTCGGAAAATCTTACTGTTGGTGAAACAGTCTTGCTTGAAGAACCGGGTGATAGAAGTACGGGGAGGAAAAGAGGGATAAAGGGTCACAATGTCCAGGGAAAGGCAGGAGGAGTTACCAGTGTAACGGTCAAGGCCGCTGGCTAACCTGGAGTGTTGGACGATGTCACACCATCCCAATTGTGGTACGTGGTATGAAATGAGTTCATGCAAGATTACATGATCCTTAGACATTTTGATGCCTAGACTCAGGAGGGCAGCTTGGCTCAGTGGGTTTATCCACTGCTCTTGGAATCCGGTATGCGGCGCGGATTTGATTCCTGTAAAGTACTTTCTGTATTTTCTGTACTTTCTCTCCTCTGTGTCTGTAAATACTTTCCTTGCGTGTATGCTCATTACTTGAAATTGCCTGTCTTGTGCAGTCAAATATAACCTTGCTCCGTGAAGCAAGGTTATATTTGACTGGACCCATGAGTCACAGATCCTGATTACTGAATTTCAATATATAGTAATTATCAAACCCGAACTAAGGTTTTAACTATCGTTTCTACTATTTTTCTTTAGTATACGATAGTTCCCACGTACAATAGAATACCTGTGCACTCTCTAAAGAATGACAATAGTTGATTATGCAAATATTTACGGAACAACGCATCATGGAATGTTACGGAATATTTTCTCTCAGCTTTCATTAAGTGCTAATTAAATTATTTTTCTTCCAATGGCGTCAGCTGCGTTGGCAAGGGTTTTTATATACCTTTCGAGAATACCCGTAAATTACTCGTACTACCATCCTTACACGAAGTAATGAAATTATATGGGCTCAACTCCTGCGACACTCGGAGCTAATCAGATATTAATTTCCTTTCCATTTCTGTCGATAAAAAGAAGAGAACCGGGGGTAAAACTATATTCCCTCCATTCTTATTTCAATTTCCCTTTTCCTGGGTAACATAAACAAACAAAGCCTAAAACGAAATCTGATCCATCTAATCCCCGGGAAACGCATCAGTCGAAATCGATACGGGCCTTCCGCGCTCTATTCTTCCTTCCCTGCTGCAACAGCCCTTGCTCGAATAACGCGTTTCTTCAGTATCCTTAAGTACATTGCTTTCTGTAACATTAACCGAAATATTTCCTTCTCTCCAAAAAAAGAAACAGAATCAATCGGCCCGAAACATAAATTACTCCTCCAAGTAGGTAATTCTGACACGCCTTATTACTCCACGTGCCGAGCTGGGAACGGTAAGTATTACCTCTGCTTCGATTGCTTCCCCAAAAGGGGTAGATAGCATCTAGAGAGGGAAAAAAGGGTCTGCAGTAGGGATTCTTGGAGACAAATGGGGGAAAATAAAAATGATGCATACTCACACTACAACCAGAAGTGTGTTTTCATAGGTGGATTAACTGCAATTAGGATCGGCGGTTTTATAGGTGTCGATACGTCCCCAATGAGATTTGAGTTATTGGTATTTTATTGTAATGGAAGATGAACTAGGTCCGCTAGGGGAAGAGTACAAATTTAGTCTTGTCTAATTAGAACCGGATAAAGTTTTTGAAAAGTGACTTTTGCCGTATCTTTTGATCTATTCAGAAACCACGTGAAATCCATTTCGTTTGACACTGGTGTGAATTTTAGAAAGCAAACTTCAGAGAGGTCAGTTTCTTTGATATTTGGTTAAAAATATTTGTGAAGACGTTTTCGAACTTAAAAATAATTCATGTTTAGAAATTATCTTAGAATAATTTGAAAACATTTTGATTTTAAAAAGTAATATTTGTATTAATTTATTCCCTTTAAAAATGAAACACGAAACAGTTTTACTACTGGAAATCTTTCATTAAGGTAGGTAGGTGTGACGACGAATTTACTTAACATTGGAGCAACACGACGGGCTATTGGTGACGATCCGGGATCGAGCCCGAAAGGAAAAATCCGAAAATAGCACTTCGTGATTTTCGTGATGACGAGGTCAATACCTGAGCTGGCAGCCCAATCTCCAAACTTCCACAGCCCGCCAATGTGAGGACATTTAGGCCACGTCAGATTTAAGGTACACCAGATCCCACGTGCATAATGTTTTTGGTTGGATCGAATTTCGAACTTGCACTCCTCCAATTGCTAATCCAAGACTAATAACTGGGCAACAGCTGCCCTCTTTGAATGAAGTGAAAATAAATTTTTAGGTAATGAATTCACCAGTCTGGTTTGAAGAGGAATAAGATCCATATAATACTGATAAAACTATTTTATATCCTTTATTGAAATGAAACATGTCTGAGATGACACAGAAAATCACTAAACATTCAGTTATTTTTATCAAAAGTTAGATCTAATTAGCTTTCATATAGAAAAAATTACTTTGTAGGAAAACAAAACAAATCAAACTTAAACAATAGATCGTAGGTTTTAAAAAGTCTGAGTGCAAAATTATCAAACAATTTCTAGCCTATCTTTCTATAAAGGGAATAAGTATAAAATGCCTTCAAACTGTAGAAGAGCTTAGAATTCTATGGAGAACATATGGACAAACACCAACTCTTGCATTTCCAGATTGTAAAGTTTTGCTTAACAGAATTTCTTTTAATCTTAGATATTATTCCAATAGCTTGAGGTAATTTTATCTGCATATTTTCTATATAATCTGAAAATAATATTGCTTAATTCTATACTTTTAAACGGTGGTATGTTTATAATATTTCCACTTTAAAGGAAAAGATAATAAAGCTTATAGGTTATTAATAACGTCATTTGTTCTGAATGTACTTACACATTCTTATTTCGGGATATATATACTGTGTCAATGTGGCTCTATTATTGTAATAAATGTAACGCTTTTCTTCAATGTTTGCAATAAAATATTAGATCCATTAAAATGACGAAAGATTGTTGAACATTTTGAAATAAATATACAATTAAAGATGCATCTGGACTAAATTACTTCAACGAAATTAGACTAATCGTAAAAACAATGTTTCAAATGTAATACAAAATCATTGGTTTACATAAAAAGGGTGAAGATTAATTCGGAATAATTTTTGGGTTTTTTCTCCCTCTTTTTGGAAAAACTAAATTTTAAAATTATTTTCAATAACCTTTTTTAAGGATTTTATCCCTCTAATAAGACATAAAACAAAATAAACATCCACTTATTTCAGACAGCACGTTGCAAATGAAAAACCAGTAAAATATATTATTCAATGAAATTATTTCAATCCAATAATATCCTATTTCCATATCAAAATGATATTATAGAAAGCTCCACGAGTAAAGTTTCAGATAAAATAACTTTTTTGACTAAAATTGAGATGAATTGTTAAAAAGTAAACGTAAAAAGGGAGAATTACGAAATTAAAATCAGAGTTCAGTTTTCATTCATGCAATTACCGTTAAAAAACATCTTGATTTATAAGCAGTGTGAGGAAATTCCAATTAAACGACAACGGTGCTTGTTAAAAAAGTTATAAAAAACTGCACATTTCATTTATTTAAGTGAAGCATACAAAAAATAATGCCGCAGCTCTAATTAAAATCGTTGTAATTTTTGCCTGTCACTTGCTTGCTTATTTTTATCAAATCTTAAAACTAAATATTTGAGAAGCTAATATATAACATTTTACTTCAGATTTAAATTTTTAAAAAGAACAAATCGGAAATTTAAAAAACAGTTAATGAGCAAAAAATAATAGGCAATGTGAAACGAAATGAGGTTTTATGCTCAAACAATTTTTTTCTTTATTTTTTATGCTTAATCCTGATGGTTTTATTAAATATTGTGAGTGTAGTCACATCACATTCTGTTTATTTAAGAAATAGCTTCACATACAAAAAAATATCAAAACTTAAAAATTAAGGATTATCAAACATTTATATTACAGTGAGGTATATGCGCTCAGAGAGAATTTTTTTAACTATTCAAAGTTAAAAAAATGTGACCAAAAGTTAAAATATATATAGATATAGATATATAGTTAAATATTAGTATATTAGTAATCAAGTTATACATGTAAGTAAAGATCTTTTTCAACTGTAGACTTAAAATTATAAGAATGAATGAAAAAGTATAAAATGTTTGTAATAAAATAAAATTCCATAAGACAGGAAACACACTGTATGGATGTTGCAAAAGTAACACCAATACTAAGACATTGTAAATAAAAATGGAGTGCGTGTACATTATTCTCGACAATTTCAAGTTATTTATCCATTTTGGGTCATGTAATGCAAAATAAGTTCTTTTGAGTTTGGTGTTTATGTGTATGCCCGCACTACTCCCAAACGGTCAAATATATTTTTTCATGAATACAGTATGTATACTTTGAGTGATCACCGTAGCTTTGTGACTAAACTTAACAGCGTCAGTCTGTCTTCCTGTTTTGTCTATTTTGTGTTTATATGTTTGTGCAAGTATCACATCAAATATAATCACTATAAATTTATAAAATGTCACGTATTTCATAACAGATATTCCAAGTTGGAGAATACAGTATCTAACTTTCCTTTGCGTACACTTTCAGGCAAGTTTCTTGCTAAAACAGATGAAATATATTATATCAGCTATACTTAATATGCAACTTTAATTTGGCAGTTTTGAAGAAGCTCGGATGTAAATTCAGCACTGCAATTACATAGATTGTATTATCAGTACCGCTTACAAAGCATGACATTCTCAAAAAGTTATTTTTTACAGGATTTAAAGTCTAATACTTTATTTTAAACCTTTTGGTTTCTTTGCGAAATAAATAATTTTTAAATATTGCATACATGATATAGATGCTAAACGAATAAATCATTTTTGCTCTTGAGATTGGTAGATGGTAGAAAGTAGTTATTTTATGTCCTACATTCTAGATACTTGTGTTCATTTTCTGGACTGCGTGTATACATTTTTACTAACATGCCTCAAAAGTCCCTGGTTTGATACCCATGGTAGTAGAATTATGTTTTATGAAAATACTTAAAACATGCAGCACAAAATCATTTGAAACAAAACTAGCTAATTTAATTTATGCAAAAGTAATTAGGTAAAACTAGTTTTTATTTTCCATGTTTCACTTGGTTTTATTGAAAGCTCCACTCAATAGGATAGTAGAACCATAAAGCTCATTCTAAACAGGTAATAGGTTTACATTCAAAACTAAATCTCTGAATTGAAAAAAAAAAGCTTTAAAGCTAGCACATGTTCAACGACTCGGAAACTCGTTCGTTGTCCACGTGAAGTAACACTATTTTCTGATTTTTTAAGTAGGAATTGATTTTGAGTTATTAAATTGTCTTCCATCTTTAGTTGTAAGTTTGGGAACGTACCCGAGATCACGAGATAAAAAATAAACACGAATTAATATTTTTAGAATAACTTATTTCACATCTTTAGTCTTATTTTGCCGAGTTTTCTGTAGTTGTAAATTTTATAAGTACCTACGTTTTTAATAAATTGTAATTCCTATTTATCACGCGTAACCACAACCCTATAAAAGGATTCGATATAAAACTCATGCAAGTTAGAGTAAAGCAACTTTTAAATGAAACTGCCCATATGGAAAGAATATTATTGTTAAAAAAGTACGAACTAGGACAGTTGAATTGTTAAAAATGATTTGCAGAAATGAGAAAGTTTAAATGACTACTTTACTAGTTGAAACTATAAATTAGCAATTTATTATATAATTTAAAAGTTTGTTGTGTAAGTTTCGCAAAGATGATAATTTTCTTTTTAAGACAGCCATAATTTCTTATTTTATATCGATATGAAATAGCAAATCGATTACAAAACAATTTTTGTTATTAACATACATCTTGTGGAGGGTTTATGTAAATAATTCAATAATATTTCTAAAACTAGACATTTTGTAATAGAAATTCAATTCCAATTCTGTTATCAATTTCATGGTTGAGTACAACAAATATCCAGTAAAATTTCTATTGCGTAAAATTACTTAAATGTCTTTATAGAAACAGCTGACCAGCAATACCTATATTCGATCATTACAACTTATCAGACGTGAGTACTTTTATGTAAGGTAAGTAGAGAAAAAATATAATTAAAATATCATGAAGGTTATGTGATTCAATAAAGGGAATATTCAGGGAAAAAGAAGGTTCTTCGATCCGAAGAGAGAAATATATTTTCAGAAAGATAAAAAACACTTGGAAGAACAGGCAGAACAGCCGTATGCCATCTTTGGTCACATAGTAAGATAGTACCACATAGAAATTTCCCTTTTCATGGGCATTATAACTATATAATTATCTATAACTACTAATTGCATAATTACAATAAACCTATATATATATATTCAATGTTTTATTCTTGCACTTTAATGATTACCAAAGTAAATTCAACTGTCATCATAAAAATATATAATGTTTCCAAAATTCAAAATATTTTCAAATACTAATTTAATAATTAATAAGTCGTACTAAAATTATTTGAAAACTAAAATATCAGGGCTATTTTTTGAGTTCTTTAATAGTAACATCGTGTAAAATATCAGGACTAGGAATTTTATCTCGGTAGATATAAATGAAAATTTGGGAAAATAAGTCAACATCTCCAAATTTTACTTACTCATAATTCTAGAACCACTGGACAACGATATGAAATTTGGTATCTGAAGTTGAATTTCGGTATAGAAACATCAACACAACACTGCTGATTGAGTGACTTAACGGGTTTTCTAGCTTCTTATGGTATCGTATTTTTATGCAAGCAGCATGTAAGAACCGTTAACTCTATATACGTTTGTATCCCCACAAGGAGGTACTGTCTTGAATATTCAAGTGATATAAAAGTAGATTCCTTCTGCAACCTTACAAGACAAGTAATACATTTCTTCATTCCAATGACACTTTCTTCGTTGAAGTTTAACCATTATCACCAGCACACACTCCCAGGAGTAGCGAAACTACGGTTTTAAATGATAGTCTAGAAATAACAGAAGCTTCACAGTGGTGGTATGCGTACCGAAAATGTAACGTTAAACCGTATTTTATGTCATGATACAGATTATATCGTACACTGTTATGTTGCATTTGCAAAATGCTCTTTACACAATCAATTATGTCCGATTATCAAGTCCTGGCGATGCTCGTGAAGTCCATCCTACTAATAATTTTGATCTCCAAACCCTTGTTAGTAGAGATGTTCCTGAGCCACACGATTTTAACCCTCTATGTATTTTGACGAGATATCTCGTCCAAGATCTGATCAATTTTGCTAAGGACGAGGTATCTCGTCAAGACAAAACTACCCACGAACTCCTAGGAGAATAAAGATCCAAGTAGGAAAATCAAATTATCACTTGCACAGAACTGGTGACAGTTTGGAACAGGTTTTTGCACCACAGGCTGACCACTACAAGGCAGTTTTCGATGCGAAGATAAACCACCAGAAGGTTTTAAATTGTCGGCAGTCTTAATTTTCAAATATGCTGTAGGAGGGGCATTGATGTAGTGCACAGATATGCCGACTTCATAGGAGAAAATGTCCATTGTTTTCCAAACTTCTGGTATAATGGCAGTGGTCCATATCCTGTGAAGAGGAGAGTCTCCCCTAGTCCAATCCGGTGCTGCTACAACCCCACTATGACATTTGTTCCAAATGTTTTGCCATATTTTACTCCTGTTGCAATACCACCATAAAACAAAGTATTGAATTTCTACTTTTTATGCGCTGAAATGTTGTAAATATTTGCTTCTTCATGTTGCAAAACTACCGCAATGATCATCTACTGGAGTCTCAACTGTCCTCTACTGAAATTTACAATAGTAAGCGTTTTGTAAGCATGCAGTCTTTCGATTGATCGATCGATCTCATGCATGGTTGCACGTTCACCTTGAATTAAAATTCATTAAAATATATCTTTCCATCATTACTCAGTTTCTAATATCTTACACATGCATTTGTATTTACAGTCTTTATATACATAAGACTGCGAATTATACTTTTGAGTGATATGGTGATATTGGAACCGACGTGTGATATATTTACCACTGACAGAACTAATTTTTCACGTTTAAAGAGTCTTTTAACAGGTATTGGCCTTCGGCCAATAACGTGCTAAACTGCCCTTTAATAAACAAGACTACTCCACCTTACATTAAAATATTTCCATTTAACTCACCGCTATTCCGTTATGAATGATTAGTTGACATAATTCCGCCATTAAAACTATGGGCGACGTGGAAAAACAGGAATCGGAACTATCCACGAACCAATTAATTTTTTATCGAAAATCCATCGGACCAAAGCACCCAATTATCATTTTTGCTCCAAGAGCTGTCCTCGATAATGACGCTAATAAGAAAATTCCGTAATCATGTTGCTTACCAAACTATGACCGATCAATAGCGATAGCGAAGCAGAGTTACAACCGAAGATCTCGACTGCCCCCAAGGAGGCACACAAAAAGAAAATGCCCGAACTGAAGCACGCGTAAGGAAAGGGCTAACAGTATTAGTCGCGGCAATTGATATTTTGTTCCCCTATTTACGCTTTAATTGCCACATAGAAACGAAATGGTGATCAGCGCTTGCCCGAAATAAGCTGCGATTTAGCCCAAGTGTGTTTTCGGTCATTAAGTAACGCGCTCGGGTTCCTGCCTTAAGAATCGCGACAGATTGTCTAACGCATGCTAATGGATGATGTGCTTGTGCTGTCCAAGTGGATATAAACAGAATACGGTCCTCCCTCCTGCTCAATTTCGTTTCGCCCACTCTGAGTGCGGAGCATAATTTAATGGTTAATTGAGCATGATCTCTTACGTATCATTTTCGTGGGAAGTGCGATTGCTTGCTGACGTACATTGAGCAGCGCGACTTGGTGGGATTTCAGCTTCTTAAACATTTGTGCCGGTATTTCTTCAACTCTTCCATTCAGCTGTGAAGTTTCAACTGATGGATGTTGTACCGATCGAGTTAAACGTTTACGAAATTTAAAAGCAATTGAAAATGTTCACACAATTTCGTTTTAAAATTCAAACGTCTATGAAATTTGAAAGCTTTACGTTATAGCCTTTAAAATTTTTCGTTCAGTTTCGTTTAGCGTCTTTCCGAGTATGGAGCATAATTTAATGGTTAATTGAGCATGAGCTCTTAAGTATCATTTTCTTGGGAAGTGTGATTGCTTGCTTACGTACACTGAACGGCACGATTTGGTGGGATTTCAGCTTCTTAAACATTTGTGCCGGTATTTTTTCAACTCTCCCATTCACAATTTCGTTTTAAAATTAAAACGTCTATGAAATTTGAAAGCTTTAAGTTAGAGATTTTAAAATTTTTCGTCCAATTTCCTTTAGCGTCTTTCCGAGTATGGAGCATAATTTAATGGTTAATTGAGCATGAGCTCTTAAGTATCATTTTCTTGGGAAGTGCGATTGCTTGCTTACGTACACTGAACGGCACGATTTGGTGGGATTTCAGCTTCTTAAACATTTGTGCCGGTATTTTTTCAACTCTCCCATTCACAATTTCGTTTTAAAATTAAAACGTCTATGAAATTTGAAAGCTTTAAGTTAGAGATTTTAAAATTTTTCGTCCAATTTCCTTTAGCGTCTTTCCGAGTATGGAGCATAATTTAATGGTTAATTAAGCATAAGCTCTTACGTATCATTTTCGCAGGAAGTGTCATTCCTTGCTGGCTTACACTGAACGTTGCGATTTGGTGGGATTTCAGCTTCTTAAACATTTGTGCCGGATTTCTTCAACTCTTCCATTCAGCTGTGAAGTTTCAACTGATGGATGTACCTATCGAGTTAAACGTTTACGAAATTTAAAAGCAATTGAAAATGTTCACACAATTTCGTTTTAAAATTCAAACGTCTATGAAATTTGAAAGCTTTACGTTATAGCTTTTAAAATTTTTCGTTCAGTTTCGTTTAGCGTCTTTCCGAGTATGGAGCATAATTTAATGGTTAATTGAGCATGAGCGTATCATTTTCTTGGGAAGTGCGATTGCTTGCTTATGTACACTGAGCGGCGCGATTTGGAGGGATTTCAGCTTAAACATTTGTGCCGGTATTTTTTCAACTCTCCTATTCACAATTGCATTTTAAATTAAAACGTCTATGAAATTTGAAAGCTTTAATTTATAGCTTTTAAAACTTTTCGTCCAATTTCCTTTAGCGTCTCTCCGAGTCTAGAGCATAATTTAATGGTTAATTAAGCATAAGCTCTTACGTATCATTTTCGTAGGAAGTGTCATTCCTTGCTGGCTTACACTGAACGGTGCGATTTGGTGGGATTTCAGCTTCTTAAACATTTGTGCCGGTATTTTTTCAACTCTTACATTCAGCTGCGAAGTTTGAACTGATGGAAGTACCGATCGAGTTAAACGTTAACAAAATTTAAAAGCAATTGAAAATGTTCACACCGTTTCGTTTTAAAATCAAACGTCTATGAAATTTGAAAGCTTTACGTCATAGCTTCTAAAAATTTTCGTTCAATTTCGTTTAACGTCTCTGAGTACGGAGTATAGTTTAATGGTTAATTGAGCATGAGCTCTTATATTTATTTTAATGGGAAATGCGAGCTAACGTACACTGAGCAGCACCATTTGATGGGATTTCAGCTTAAACATTTGTGCAGGTATTTTTTCAACTCTCCCATTAAGCTGCGAATTTTGAACTGAGTGATGTATCAAATTAAACGTGTAGGGGAAATTTAAAAGCTTTAAAAAATTTTGCACTTCGCCAATTAAAGATTTATATCGTCTGAAACTTCATTCTGCTGATTTCGTTCTTTGCAATATTTCAAATCTAATATGGTTGATTAGAAGTGTTTTAATATCCAAATCGTAGATTTACTACTGGAACGTACTAAATCAAAAAACAGTGTGGGTGTATATAGTGGGTTTCCCAAGAAGAAATCTACCATTCATGCAAAGAAAACACGGCTTAGTAGTCTTAACCGATCTTGAAAATCACCACATCCTGATCTAGAAAAGTTAAACTCATATCTTGAAAATTTTGACTTACTGTGTTTCATTCGTAAGCAGCTAAAATACATATGGGTGTACTAAAGTAATTATCACGTTAGAATATAGATATTCTTCTATGTTTGATGTATTGTAATAGAAATATCATGCATATATATTATCGATAATGCAACTAAACGTTTGATTACCCTTTAATGACACAACTAAACTAGATTAACTAATCGTGCACCTTTAAGAAATCAAATGTTTCAAAAAGCTTTAATGTTTTAAAAAACTACAGAAAATATTGATTTTCGTAAATGATCATATCTTAGAATATAATTTATATTGGCACTTAAATTTGAAAGACTATTCGATAGTCTATATCTGCTTCAATTTTACTAAGCCATTTTACTTCGGAATTGATCCCTGATCGTTGTGTTGCTCCAGTGCAACGTAAATTTAACAACCTACCTACCAAACCATTTTAATACTTTAGAAAAACGGTTTCTAATCTATATAGTTTATAAGTGTTACATTATGATATAATATGACTGGTAATTAATTTGCTCATAATATCCATTATTTAGAAACTGAAATAGTATCTGATTACCTGTCCTGGCATTCATTAGTTATAGAAATCATACTTGGAATAGTCCTATTCATTTAATTGAACTATACATCCTACAAGTGGGCAGTTACCATTCCAAATATGATTGGTGTTTTACGAATATAATTTTTGTGTTAACCAAATCTAATATACAAATAAGGCTTTCCTTGTATTGAAACGCATTTGTAATTCATCACTTTTTAAACTACGTATCTTTTTGTGTTTAATCAACTAAAATGGAGGTACTCCATCTTAGTCATTTATGAACATTTAGCCTTTATTCTCAAAGGTCAAACGACATTTTTTATGTATTTTAAGCTACATCAATTTTATCAGTTTTGAAATCTATATTCTTAATTCAACATATTTTTTATGTGCTCTTATATATCTTACCTTTCGATATGCTCGATTTAAAAAATGCATTAATGTTTACCTACATTTATCGCCCTTTAATGTTGATGTGATTGCTAGTCCTATATTGTTTTTCGTCTCTTTCAAATAGAATTTTTATCTTGCGTTTGGCGCAGTTTATCCATGTCTGGATCTTGTGCCATAACACTTAATCAACCAGCCAACCATGTATTACAATTCATTCATACGTCTTTTGCTATCATTACTTATTAGTTTCTAATATCTTATACATTCGTCTAATTCCCGATCTAATTAGTCCACGTGTAGCAAAAAGACCGTAGAGAGACAAAAAAATTTAAGACTCGATCAAAATTAGGTATGCATACCTGGTCACTAAACTAGTAAATTCCCATCTGGGATTAGTACTGATGTATATACATAGGTCTTACGAAACATAAAAATTAATTTCCACATTCACGAACATCTCTCGGATAAGGTTTTTTTTACCGTGTTATTTGTTCCTCGAAAATTAAATCAGCGTCTAAAACATTTATTGGTTTTCATTTTATTAACTTAATCATATGTTTTGTTTCATTTACAGTTATATTCATTTTCGCAGGGTCTGAAAATTTTGTTTCGTCTCTGATTTTTTCGTAGGGCTCATCTTTACACGTAAGGAATGCATCTTATGTGATAAGTTGAATCTTTCGAAGAAATCTGTCACTTAGATGCTTCTGTTGAATTACATACCGAAAATGCTCTTTTCTCCTTTATAATATACATAAAACAAATTCAATTAGCCATGCACTTGAAGTATGGTACGAGTGCTACACTTCGGCAATTAGAATTTTAACCGAACTCTCCCGCCGTTTATTTCGAAGAAACAGAAGCTTCCCACTCGAATATTCCACAGTTATAATGATTCTCAAAACGAAAAAATCAGTCACTTAAAAGATGCTTTTGTCTTGAATTGCAGACAGAAAATGCTTTCCACTGTTTTAGTACACAAAAAAAAACAATTATCCACGTTCTTGAAGTGTGCTGCACTTCATCAATTAGGATTTTAATCGATTTCGTTCTCCATTTATTTCGAAGAAACAGAGAAACCTTTCCTCTGGAATACTTTATAGCCTTAATGATTATCAAAATGAATAAATCAGTCACTTGACACTCCTAGTGGTTGTCTTGAAGTGGTGTCTTGTCATTAGCAAAACTGTTCAGACTTTGATGGACGAGATATCTCACTGTTAGAAAAATAAACTGTCCAGATATTGATCTCGACTTCATCAAAAAATAAGCAATATCCTGATGACGAGATATTTCTTCATTAGCAAGATTTGTTAGGCCTTGATGGACGAGATATCTCACTGTTAGAAAAATAAACTGTCCAGATATTGATCTCGACTTCATAAAAAAATCAGCAATATCCTGATGACGAGATATTTCTTCATTAACAAGATTTGTTAGGCCTTGATGGACGAGATATCTCGTCGAAACCACTTGGAGGGTTAAAAGATGCTTCTGTCGAATTACAGACCGAAAAAGGCTTTTCTTCGTTTTAATACGCATAAAAATACAATTAGCCATGTTCTTGAAGTGTGTTACACTTCGTCAATTCGAGCCTTAACCATCATTGCATACCAAATGCGACTGAATTAAATACCGAAAATGTTCCTTTCTTAGTTTTAATATGTATAAAACAAATTTAATTAGCCATTTTCTTGAAGTACGGTACGAGAGCCACATTTTTTGGTCAATTAGAATTTGAATCGAACTGGCCTGTTTATTCGAAGAAACACAGAAGCTTTCCACTCGAATATTTCACAGCCCTAATGATTCTCAAAACGAAGGAATCAGTCACTTAAAAGATGCTTATGTCTCAAATTACACATCGAAAATGCTTTTCCCCGCTTTAATACCCATAAAAAATTCAATTAGCTGCGTCCTTGAAGTATGCTACACTTCTTCAATTAGAACTTTAATCAAACTCGTCCGCCATTTATTACGAAGAAACACAGGAGTTTTCCACTGGAATACTTCACAGCCTTAATGATACTAAAAAAATCCATGAAAGAAAAATGCGGAGGTATTAAAAAAATATCAGCTCCGCTGAAAGAAATAAAAACGCAACATTCCGATTCTGTATGCCTGAGATGACTCGGGACGTATCGCTTAAAGATTTTGGAATTCTTCCCCACGTGTGAGCTATAGGAAGTATCGGGTTCCAGGGGCCTGCCGTGACTCCAATACCAAACCGAGGCTTTGGCGTTCACGTCCATTTCAAATGAGGGTATTAACGAATACGAATACTTTGTTGGCTTCCCATTTCGCACTCAGGGAGTTTCCGAAAAAATATATGTGTGTATAATTTTATCTCTTAAATGAGCTCAGATTTCGACGGCGATCGCTTCGGGAGATCTGGTCGTTTTTATCGTTGGGCGGATACTGTGGAATGTAATAAAATGGAATAAATGAATGGGAATAAGAAGATATAAACTGAAGTTTGTGAATTTAAGAAGCATAAGATGTGTTACTTTTTCAAAATTGGAAAAAGGGGCTTTTAGTGAGGGGATTTGGTAAATTGGTTACATTTATTCTTGAGGAAAGCTTTTCGTACCCGCAAAATTGCATGCCTGTCACTATTGATATCATTAGACACGCTACATGTACAACGATAACATAGATGTGGTATGTGTCTAGCAAAATGTAGAACACAATTTTGAGATATATTTTTAATTAATACTTATTAATTTTCAGATGTACATTTTTCTGAAATGTGATATTCCTGTTTCATTACTTTGAAGCGCCGTAGAGACATTGCTTTAACAAATATTTTTACAACCTCCTGCATAGTAAAATTGATTTACTCTTCTTATTTTTTTGTATTGATTTTAACGGTAAACCAGCACAACTGCTAATTATTCTTTTTTATACTCGTAAAAAGAATGCATGTAACAAATTGGCTATAGATTTTTAAAACTATATAATTCTTCCTCCAAGTTATAAGTAATGCGCTCCATTAAAATGTTTTGTTTTATCCATTATCTAATTGCATTTGTGTTTGTCTTATTTCTTGCATTTTTGCAATACATGTATTTTTTACTCTAACTGAATATTTTCTGTTGAGAAACAATAATTAAATAAATAGTGCTGGTTTAACTACACATGCCTGCAATGAAAAAGTTTTTTTGGCTTTTTGTGTAATTTTCATATATTTTTGAATGCTAAATTCGAAAATATTAGCCCTTTTTCTAGCATGTCAGGATTTTTAACAAGAGAAATTATTTGAAATTATACAATCTTCATTGAAAACAAATGTACAAATATATTATTATATGTATATGTATTATGAAGATAATGTTTCAACACTTGCATAATACTAAATAATATGATTTACAGAATGCAAATAATTTAATACATAAGTTAATGTATGTAGTTATTAAGGGTGCCAAAGTGCAACCATATTTTATAGTGCATAGAGTACAAACTTGTCGCTCAGCAGGAAGCAAGTCCGAACAGGAACGTCTACCAATCACTTTTTCCCTGGGTAATGCAAGAAACATTTTCAGTAACACCCTAGTCGTTGCAAGAATAACATTTTTCGTAAAGATTTTTGTGTTAGTTACTTAAATATTATGAACTTAATATCGAGTAGTGTATAGTGTTACATAGAAAGAAAATTTCCTAAGTTGTACTTCTAAAGGTATTTAACTGCACTACTTTATCTTATGTATACATTATTAGGTGTAAATTATCGGTAACTAAGCAAATTAAAAACAGGATGAACGTGTAACTCAGCAATCACAAGTTTTGCTTTATATTAAAAATATGTGATTTTATCCTCCAGTACCTATTCTTGATATTCAATTGAATTTATTTTACTGTCGATACGTTTATATTGATTAAAATATTGATATTTGATTTCTTTATATATTGATATTTTTAAAGGGGTTTCAAAGAGACAAATGAATATTAAATTAAAAAATAGAATACCATCTTAAAAAATGACAAATTCTTAATTGTTTATCAATTATTCATTTGATACTAAAACTTTTGAAGTAACTTTAGTTACACATAAAGTTGTTACAGAATTAGTGTTTAACTTTAATGGGCATTAGATACAAAGTTGAAAAGTCAGGTCGGAATTTAATGTGAGTTTAATACGTTATTACAGGCATGTTTCAATCACAAAAGTTTGTTTATTTGTGATGGGTGATCTATAGGGGTTGTCTTTGCTGATTGTGCATTTAAAATATTTTACATTTCGCATTGATAGCAGTATGGATGTTAGATCTTCCTCTAATGTCCGGCGAATTAAACATTATGCATTATGGCACTACAAGGGCGGTTTCACGAACTACTTTGCATTACCTGCACCACGGAGCACAGTGTGTCTTTTTACCAATCTAGGTGGACAAAATTCAATTTTCTTAGGGTCGCAGATTGTCAAAAATACATCATATCTTAAAAGCAGTATGTCCCCTTAGCATGACCACGGGGGTAGTTTTCTAATCAATTCCTCCAAACAGAAAGTACAGAGGTCCCAAGTCTTACTTTCTGCGTTGGCTGTAAAATCAATCTGGCGAATGCGTATTAGTACTTTGAGGAAAATTGAAAAGTATAGGTCCTACATTTTCTTTAGCGCTATTTCGTGGATACTGTCATTATCTTCTGTTCATCGAGCTATGTTTACATCCTTTTATTTTCTTGGATACTATTTAATTAATTTGCAAGATCCTTTTGAATTTGTAGTTAATTAGCGTGTAACGCAACTGCTGATTTCAAATATCAACTAGACTTTTAACACATTATATCTTTGATGGGCGCGAATAACAGTACAAGTCAGTTGTGATGTACACAATTTTCTTGGTACGAACATTACAAGTAACTTAATTTTGTCACAGGGCCACATCCAAAATTTCTCCTAATTTCCCCTTTAAAGTTGTCAGACATAAGGTGCAGAACTGATTTGATAAATTTTATTCATTCACAATATGGTATATTATTTTTTTTGTTCTCCTAAAAATACCATTTTTTGATTTGTACTGTTACTCCCGCTCATCAAAGATATATCCTTATATTCCTAATCCATGGCCAAACATGGTCCTTGCGCCATAAAACCCCAACGAACCAACCAATCTTATATTACTAAAACATTACATGTATATTATAGCCTGACTCATTAGACATGTTCAGAACAAACACTTTCTTGCGCAAGTTTGCGAAACTGCTAGATATTCCTTAAATTTCAGAATAACTATGGACATTTTTCGTCAGTCCATTTTTGACATTTAGGTGATAAATTCGAAGCAAACGAAAATCGATGTCATTTTAACATATTTCTCGAGAAATGGATGAACATTTGTTACCAGATACTGTTTTGAATGTTTTATATAGGATTAAAGCGACAAATTCTCGAATTGCCTGCCAAAGAATTGAGCAAAAGAGGATTAAATTGAACAGGCAAAGAGAACGGAAATAATTCTCCTTAACTTCAAGGAAATCTTACCTTTTCTCATAATATGATTCAAAATATACCGTAGTTCGCAAAGTGGTTTGAAAAATAGGCCTAGAAGGCCTCAAAAAGATTTTTAAGCCTGTAGTTCCAAGTATAAAAACGAAGCTCGTAACCTTGTAGAGACAAGTCAGAAAGAATTGTCAATGATTTCTGAACTAAATTACGAAATTCAGGTATACGAGATTCTACATATGTATTATTTGGTTAATATTATTTGGCAAAATCCTGCTCCATCATCGACAAGACACTGTCTTTCCATCAAATTTCTTTTTGCCAATTAGTAGATTTAACAACAAGGAAAGCTAATAATGTTAAGAGATAAGATAAAGCTAAATTTGTTGGTTTGATAAATGTGATCAAACAGGGAATATTAACGAAAGAAACAGCTCGTAGATTGTTTAGAAAGGCTAAGAGGTCTGTTAATGTTTAAATTCCGATTTTCAGATAAACGACGATTCACTATAAGTTTTCTTTGCACGAAACAAGTACAAGACCTCAGAAAGTATCCTTGGTACTCCCAGTGCCCGTAAACTATACATAAAATACTGGTCTATGGAAATAATTTTATTTCGCTTCTTGTATTCTTCCAATGGGTCTCCTCTTAGAAGAGAAAGAAAAGAAATAAACACAATATGCTATAAGGGAAATATTTACAATAAAAATGTCAAGAACCGATACGAATAGATTTAATGAATAGATTAGTCATCACAGATCCACTAATTGCAAGTTTTTGTTCAAGGTCTAAAATAAACAGTCAAATGTTTCCAAAAATTTTGAATTTTTTGAAGAAACTTCCCTTCAATATACCAGTAGACTATTTAGGCAGTTGAGATTCCAAGTATGTTAGGTAATATTTTGCAAATAAAGCTTTTCCCTTTTAGTTTTTCTATTATATACTCTACTTCATTTTTCAATGGAACTGTTATGGGTATATCTCACCATTATTCAGGTGTATATTAATGTAAATTGCAAACAAATACGGTTAATAAATGATCGAAGTATATTTTACATACGGAGCAAAGTTGACAAATTTCTGTAAATTTAACATATTTTTGTATTCAAATAGTAACTGAAAATCGTTAAATATACACCAAACCAGTATTTTATCATTCACAGCCTCTTATAACACCCAAAATACACTGATGCAGTAATTTTGTCCACCTAGATTGCTAAAATGACACTGCGGAGGCGTATTAACGTTAAGCCTCATATACATACGTAACATTCTATGCACCACCCATTTATAGACTTGTCATTCATTCCAGATGGATAAACATCCCCAAGGCTTATAGAATAGAATATAGGGAGAAGGTTCCATTAACCTTGACCTAACCCCGCATTCGAGCCAGAAACCTTTCGATTCAGAAACTTGCACATCCGATTGGTTGGCTACTTTTTTATTTAAATGCCTGACCACTGACCACTGCGGACTTCGGCACTATAAGATGAGGAATGATGGTTACTTGTGATGGAGCACTCGGTGAGTGGATGAGTAACCGATACTCCTAAGAGGTATAATCACCAACACAGTTGCGCTTAGAAACTGGGATTCGAACTTGGGACCACTGGGAGGCCACGTGATCTACTGGGAACAATGTGACCACTATTTCAAATAGGTAGTAGGTATGTAGTTGAATTAACGTTGAACTGAAGCAATACAGCTGACTATTGGCGAGGGTACGGGATTAATCCCAACAGTAAAGACCCGAGGACAACATTAGACATTTCGATCCACAGTCAGAAACATACTAAATATGAGGCTTGGATCTTTTTATTAGACACTTTAAATTTACACAGAACATTTATATCAAAATTCTGATGTACAACTAGGAAAACATGATTGATTACTTTTGGATTGTCCCAAGAATTTAATGAATGAAACAATGTGTTTTACATTTAAAAGTAAACATACTTACTGCATTTATATTTTTCGAAATCCATTAATCATTACACCCCATCATGACTTTCTCTAACGTATCCTATAACTACGTTGTTTTCAAAGGACGAGAAAATAACAATCATTTATTTACACAAGAAAGTCCAAGATACTGATAGAATTATGTTCTCAACAAAAGTTTTCCTTTATGTCTAGTGTCCATCGTGAGACTTAACAAATCATTCTTCCGGGCTTAAAGAAAAAGTAAGAATTCTTGTATTATTGTCAAAGAAAGTAACTGAAGTTTTTTGTAAAAGACGATACAAAAGCAAGAAAAAGAATGGATAGAAAGATAAATGATAGAATGAAGTTTAATTTTCAAACGAGGGTAGCAAAGAATCAACAATAGACCGGATTTCTTTGTATAGTTTAAAATTGGAAAGAATTCTAAAAATATTCTATTGGAATTGTGTTCCATTATTTTTAGAAAAGAGTCTTTTGATTTAAATGTATTATACACACATTTATTCACTCTTAATCTATGCATCACTATAAAGAGTTAAACTAAAACTGAACAAATTGTAATTTTTCATGTAAGATTTTTGTTTTATGTTACAATTTCATTTCTTTTGTAATTGAAAATATATTTATGTTTTATAAGGAAATAAAAAGATTTCTGTTTTGTGAATTTATGATTATTTTATCTATTTTTTCCCCAGTTATAAAAACGAGTAAATAATTTCTTTTCAAAAATGTGTGCCAAGATTTCTATACCTTTCATTGAAATCTGACGATATTCCATGATGGGGTGAAACTCCAATGGAAATAACACCGTATCTTTTAATCAAAAAAAATGTACATATTTTCAAACTAGAAATGCTATTTTACTTTCTGAGATAAAGTTTTAAAGCAAATAATTAATAATAATTAATAATTATAAATTATTATGTATAATAATTTATTGTATTTTTATAATAAATAATAAAAGTATTGCAAGAAGGTGAGACGTGCATTATCTGCTGTCGTTAATTCATTGATTTAAAATACTTTCTAAATTTATAGCTAGTGGATTCTTTATAAGTATTTATTCTGACATTTTTTCCAGAAAACTTAACTTCAAAAAAGACTGTATAGGTTACCTGGCACATGATCCAATTCTCCAATAAAGGTATAGTTTAGCTTTTAGAAACTCTCATTAAATTACAATAATGTAATTGTCGATCTCAAACTGAAAATGGGATTTCAGTTCGTATAAGCATGTTTTGCAAACAAGCTTGAAAAGCTAGCGTATTGAAATCCATATGTTCAAATCTCTTTGAACCCAGCAATCCAGAGAATTTGACCAGATTGTGTAATATAATTGATTGCTTATGAGTTTAAAGTTTATATTGCTGAGTAACAACTAGTATAAGCGTGTAAGAATTGAACTGTTGGTGCAAGAAGTCATCTTTTATCAAAGAGAAGATATAAACTTTTAATAACAGTCTTTAGCTTTATGATTTCATGCTACCAAAAAGGCAAATGGAATGAGGTAGGATTTAACGTTAATAAACACTTTTTTGTACATTAAATTAAAGAAGTGAAGACTAAAACTTTTTCTTTTTTCAAAATTTATTTCTCATACACATTCTCTTACCTTAAAATATTGATCATTAAACAGAAATTTTCACTCTTTGTTTAATAAATTATTAGTAGTATAAATCTGAAATTTATTAAATATTTAATATTAGGGATACATTAGTTAGTGCGTGCTTTCATCTTTATCTCCGTACATAATTTTTGCATTGCAACATAAAAGGTGTCTATATTGTAATTATGAAAGTGAATTGAAAGCATTACGCTCATAAATTTATCAAATTGTAATTTAAAAAAATCAAGGTTCTAATTATCGAATTAGATACTTTGAAATTATAATTTTGTAATCATACAAAATAAGAGCTTATTTTTCATGGATGCTTAAGAGTAAACCCATTAGTTTGTCTTATTTCTTGAGCTAAATTCAATTCAACAGATTGCATATCTTCGAATAAGTTTATCAAAAACTACTGATTACCCTTACTAAAGTGCTTCTTTTGTTATATGAGGATTTTTACTATTTATGAATTTCTACATCTATTTGCTTTAATGTAGGCGTTTTCAATTAATATATAATTTGCTATGAACCGTTACTCCCTTTTTGTTTAAAATTGTCTTCTCATATCACATCTAAACTTAATTCAGTGGTTTGTGATGTGCAATATTTCTTGATAAATGAGTAAAAAATATAAATTAATGTAATTAAAATAGCACGCTTTACAAATTGTGACGATTTCAAATTTCTCCTAAATTGAAACGTAAGTAGAAATACTTTTAAAAAATTAGTTTGGTTCTGAAGATGCTAATCCTTTGGCCGATTTGGGATTCGAGGAAAACTTAGTGTAAGGATATCAACACATCAGCCAACACAATAAAATAATATTTGTGAATATGCGAATTGTACGTTTCTTTGTTGTGATTTTGAATTAGTAATTAGCCATGATCTTAATTATTTTGAATTAAAGTTTCTTAAAAAGAAAAGTCTAAATTCCCAAGACGTGGTAATCTTTAGATTCAAACATTCTTTTACACATGCGTCACACAAGATGATAAACATTGTAAAGCTCGAAATTATCTTTTTATGTTCCTTACAAAATGCGTTGCAGACCTAAAAGTAAGATAATGTAGAATATTTTAAAATATTATAAAAATAAATCAACTAATGCGGTGTTCCCTATAGGTATCGGCCAAAATAATATAATACAGATATCACTAATCTAATTCAGACAGAAGTGAGCTACAGAATACATTTTTAAATTATAAGAAAAGGTTCCAAATCCCTGCAGCATGTAAATAAGTTTTTAAGTGTGGTGTGTATCTTTCAGTGTTTCAAATCTTTCATAAACGTACAATTTGCATACATCAATTGGCACAAGTTACTGTCTTAGACATTTGAATAATTCATTTATAAACTGACAATTTCAGTCTATTTTAAAGCCTGTATTGATTTAGTAACGCTGCAAAAACTAAATACATTTATTCTAAATAGAGTACAGGAATTATGATTTGTGCATGGGGTAGCTAATTATTTGCAGATGTGCGTATATTAATTCCTATAGAAAATTATCATGCTCTTGCAACCTTTAGTGTCTTAAATTATTAATAACAAATTGGTGGCCTGAAAACAGTTCTATGATGTCAATCATTCATTAATGCATTAAATGAAATATTATAACCACGTTTTAGCTTTTTATGAATTCAAAATTTAACGTTTCATTGTAATTGTCTGAATATGAAACTAAAAACGAACGACAGTACAAAAATGTATCTTGTGTAAAGTTACTAATGTATTCAAAATTTATTATTGTGGCAAACAATTTGCTTATGCTGCTAATTCTCACAAATGTTGACACACTATCAGCATAAATTTTCGATGTTTATAATAAGTATTGTTATTTCAATGTTCGTCTGGGTCAACCATGGTTTAGGGGTTCGCCCACCGCCTTAAATCTTCGAATTTTAAGCGGCGCAGGTTCGATTCCTGTAACTTATCCTGGGTGTATTTTTCTCTCTTTTGTGTCAGTAAAACTTTATATGTGTGTTTCCATTACTTGAGGTTGCCTTGTAATTGGAGTAGCTTGGACAAATATGGCCCTTCTGACATAAAACCCGACCAACAAGTCAATGTTACCCAGTGTGCATAGTTGCTTGTAGTAAATAAGTAATGGTTGAGTTAAATCACATTGAAATTTATTGTAAACTAGCAGAATTACCCGGCGTTACTCGGGTGGAATTAGTTAATTGTAGATTATAAAAACAACCAGAATAATACCTTTTCTTTTTCGTAGAAAAATGCAAATATCATTTAAGTGTCAGGAAAATAATTTTAGCACCGTTTCAACATTTATATAAATTGATACTAATTTACTTTTGACGCAAATAGTGCGCATTCCATACACATGACACCCCTGTTGTAAGTAAGGCGATATTAAAGTAACTACTACGGAAAAAGTCTAAAAAATTAACTTAAGTTAAACCGTAAAGATCTGCAGTGACTACCTCATTCTCTATATCTTCAATTTTCACCAGATTCTTATTGATTCCTCAAGTCCAGGGCTAATAAATAACATTTCTGTGGTCCCACCTTTCGTCTGGAAACTTGATATTTGGGCGCATCGAAAAAGTAAGGGAAACCTCCCAAAATCTCTACAAGTACTTTAAAGCGAAACTAGATTCTCCGTGATTTGTTGCTCCCCATAACACTTCCACCCACTCTCTTCTTCATAGCCAGGAATTTTTTCATCCATCTCTTCGACTTGAAACCTGAAGCATTGTGTGCTCAGAACACCATATCAGAGATAAATGGCCACCATTTATTATGTACATATTGTTTGGACTCCACCTTTCCTCACGGTATGGTCCCAAGCTATTTATTTTTTTTAGCCATCCCGTTGAAGAACTGGACTTAAAGTTATTTATTATACTTAACATCGCATGTGATCAAGAGAGGAAAAAAAGGAAAGTGTATCAAAAATCTTCCCAGCAATGTCGTAATGTATAGTTGCTGGGATTAAAGTATAGGACCTTCTGCATATGAGGGCATGTGTGCCATAATAAATAACTGCTAAGGGTGTGGGGATTGAAGATTCCCTTTGTGGACTTGGAGCTGAAAGGAGTTCACTAAATTACTTCGGAAAGTTTCCCTTTTTATATCTTCTCTCCGTCTTTTATACCTTTTTATTAATAAAAGTCTAAAAGCATTCTCGGAAGGGGATGAAAGTGAAAATGTATAGGAGCTTATCTTCTTTTGCGAAAGGGCTCAATTCGTCTCACTTTTTTTACCATATAGAAGTATTCCACTGGCATTATTCTCTTTTGAATCGCTTTGGATAATTATGCCACGGACTTCTGGAGACTTTAATGGTATTTCGTCTTCTGCAAAAAGGGTATTTTTTGTTGTGTCATCGGTAATGATGTGTTTCTGCAATAAGTGATTAGCATCGCTACGTACTCTGAGTAGGTGCAGTGCAAAATGCCAGCGCAATTTATTTTTCATTTTGCATTTTACTTAGTGAGGAAATAATATTTGAATTACTCTTTGATGCGCTTAGCGTCTCATGTGCTCTTATCTGCTTACTATTTTCTATTCAAAGAATGAAGGGATATTAAATGAGCAATAGCATTCAATTCAATTCCGTTTTTAAAAATTAATTTCCAAAGCAAACTCAGTATACTCGGTCTGGGTAAGGATGGTGAATATAATAGTTGCTTGATAAAATGCTTGGCATATCTCATCGAAATCAATTGGAGATTTAATATATCTCGCTAATCGAGATAAGGCCAATTTTGCTAATGACGAGATATCTCATCATCAAAATGTTGCAAATTTTTTATAATGACGAGATCAAGATCTGGCCAGGTTTTTTTTCGAATGACGAGATATCTCGTCCATCAAGATCTGGTCAGTTTTGTTAATGACGAGATACCTCGTAGAGACAACAACCAGGCGGGTTAATACAGTAACTCCTCTTTATATTGCACCTCGATGTATCTCACTTTCGGCTATGTCGATGCTTTTTACTTGTCTCCCAATTAATTTTTGTTTTGAGAATCGAGAAGGAAATTTCAATACATTTCCTTTGAATTGGAAATGCAAGGGCACCTTTATCAAACAGTTGCCCTAAACTGAATTGATATAAAATATTTGGGTGTCGCAAAAGGGTGCAGGGATTAATTTTTTTAATGTTTTACAGTTCCTAGTGTAATATCAAAAGGTTCTAGCATCAATCTTCAGTTTAATTTGTATTTCTAAAATATTTTAATTAAAAACGTTTAATTTAATGCATACTTTGTGCCGTTTTATTATAATAAGCAATTTTTTCAAGCCCCTCACAACGTTTTCCTCAGTATATCGTGGTTTTTTCCATGTTTCCCAAGAAGCGCTGTACCATCTAGGGACTTTTGTATCATTCTTCGTAACTCCTAAACTATCGATAATAAACACATGACAGTTATATTATTAATGATTAAACACATGTTTGACTGTTTGGCTAATAATTTAAGTGTAAAATTCCAACATTTGCTATGCCATTTTCCCCAAAACGTTCAGCATTCTGGTCTGAAGCGCTTAGCCCCAGCATTCACAAATTCAATGTTATTTAGTCTGAAGGGCCTACCCTAAGGTTCACAGATTCAATGTTATTTAGTCTGAAGGGCCTACCCTAAGGTTCACAGATTCAATGTTATTTAGTCTGAAGGGCCTACCCTAAGTTTCACAGATTCAATGTTATTTAGTCTGAAGGGCCTACCCTAAGGTTCACAGATTCAATGTTATTTAGTCTGAAGGGCCTACCCTAAGGTTCACAGATTCAATGTTATTTAGTCTGAAGGGCCTACCCTAAGGTTCACAGATTCAATGTTATTTAGTCTGAAGGGCCTACCCTAAGATTCACAGATTTCATGTCATGAGTAGGTTCAATTGATAACATTTAATTTAATCCATTTTTTGAACAGTGTTAATTAACAACAGTAGCCCAGTTTGTACTCTGAAGTGTAATACCTTAACATACACATATTTCGTACATATTTATTTAATGGTAGTTAATATTGTAACAGAGTATCTATTCTGGGCCCGGTGGGATAGCGTTCGATTCCAGTTCGAACCTTTAGTTTAGTTTCGATTCCAGTCTACAGTGCCGCAGAGGAGTTAAATAGCTAATAAATTTAAAAGAAGAAGATAGACCAAACCATTTGTGATTAATCCCGTATAAATAGTAGCAAGTGGCCATGTGGCGGTCTCGCCCTCTCACGTGTTTCTCACCAATTGCTTTCTAGTTTATCATGTTGTGTTGTTCATCGTTTCTCGTCAATTAACTAACTTAATCAAGTGTTTAAATAAATTCATATTTTAACTTAATCATTGTTTTATACTTCGTTCCATTTTTACACGTGACATTTTGGTGGAGGCGCCGGGTACTACCACGGAACCCCGACGTAGTTCGCGCCTTCTGGGACTGCCGCCTGCTTTTGGATTGCTGCCGAACAGGTTAAAAACCCGAATGATGAAGGAAGAAGCCTCGACCATGACTTCTCCTCTTTTTGTTACTTACCAGATGCCACGGGAACCCTATATGTTCTTAGCCATACCAAATGAGGATCCTCAACGGTGGAAAAAGAACTATGAGAGAATTTCGAAATGCAACGGATGGGATGACATGGTCCGCCTCGCAAACGTGAGCTTTTATCTCGGAGGCACAGCACTTAAGTGGTTTGAAAACAACGAAGACTCCTTTTTAAGCTGGACTGATTTCGAAAAAACATTTACCGAAACTTTTGGTCCTACCGACGACGTCAAACGGCGAGAGGAAGAAGCATTGAGAACAAGAGCGCAGCACCCGGGCGAATCTTCAGAATCCTATATACAAGATGTCTTAGCTCTGTGTCGTGAGGCTGACGCCAGAATGTCTGATTTAGAGAAAATACAACATCTTATGAAAGGAATCGCCGAAGACTTTTACCAAGTTTTACTCATGAAAGACAATAAGACTGTAGCAGATTTTATCACCCATTGCCGAGACATTGAAACCATGAAACGTAAACGTGTACAAAGGCAATTTGAACGATTACCAAACGTTGCAGCTGTGTCCTCCTTCAGTGAGGAAAGTGACATTTCTTCATTAGTTCGGAGAATCGTACAAGAGGAGATTCAAAAGGTCCTTCCAGGAATGTTGAAAATACAAGATGTTAATACTCTCGAATCAATACACAGAGAAGTGCAACATAACTTAGCACCAATTGCCCGTACTGATTTTATGCCGGAGGAGCAATTTTCTAGGAAATTCACGTCCGCAAGAAGGCCACAACCAAGAAATCCACATCAAACCCCTAGGAATGCAGAGCATCCAGATCGGGGCAGTTGGTCACCTTCGGCTCGAAAGACTGATCTTTGGCGAACTCCTCAAAATGTTCCAGTCTGCTTCCACTGTGGACGCCCGGGACATGTTACCAAATACTGTCGTGACCGACGACGTGCGTTTGCAGATATTAGGTCCCAAGCCGACTTAGGTCAACATCGGCCATCAGACAATGACTCCATTATCGATGCTGACAGAACCTATAACATCAACCAGTCTGGATCGTATCGCAGTGGCTCACCGTATCCTCGACGCTATCAGGCTCGCCGACAGTCTTTGTCACCTGTACGCCCATCGAGTCGTTCACCACGCCGTATCACTGAGGAAAACTGATCAATGCGGCCTATGACGGAGGTGAGGCCGCTCTGACCAGAAAGCCTCCATGTTGCGCTGCTGTGAAATTGAATAAGAACTTTGTTCAAGTGGTTTTAGGAAAAAAAATACCATGCTAGAGCCCTGGTAGACTCTGGTGCCGATTATTCAGTGATTTCAGAAGGTCTTCGACGTAAGTTAAGAGTGCCAATGTTCGTAGAACATAAACCGGTTCTGCGAACTGCCAGTGGTAAGGTTGTGATTCCTAAAGGACGATGCGTGTTGAGGATTGGTCTTGACGACAAAGTGAGTAGTTTTGAATTTTTAGTGTTTTCCAGCTGCAGCCATGAAATAATCCTCGGCTGGGACTTTTTCAGAGCTACTGAAGCCGTGATTGATTGTGGTCGGGAGGAAATCCAACTGAGAGAAATTTTGCCCCAGGATATAGAGCCGAAAAATAAGAACTGCTTTCTATATGCTGATAGTGATTATATCATTCCCGCCAAGTCTACAATTCAGATCTCCGCCGTAAATGAGAATCATGAACCGTGTGAAGTTATGATCACAGGTGTTAATGACCTGGTATTTGAGAGAGAACTTTGTGTCCCTGCTTCTATTATCGATTTCGGAGAAGGATATGGGAAAATATGGGTAACCAACTACTCCACAAAACCTCAATTGATCCCGAGTGGAATGCGCATAGCCGAAATGACTGACGTTCAAACCAGTAGTACTTGTACATTGGACCTTAAGCCCTCGAATACTGACACACTGCATCGTAACATAGAGCTTACGGAAAAATTTAAAACCCTCATCAATCCGGAGCTTAACGACCATCAAAAAATGGAGTTATTGGATTTGCTGCTAGAGTTCGAAGACATTTTTGACCTGGGAAACAAGCCTCTACAAACGACGAATACTGTGGAGCACAAAATTGATACCGGAAACTACGCACCGCTCAAACACAGACCCTATCGAGTTTCACTGGCAGAACGACATATCATTCAAAATGAAGTAGATCGTATGACGAATCTTGGAATCGTGCAGCCCTCGGAAAGCCCTTGGTCTTCACCTGTAGTTCTAGTAAAGAAAAAGAATGGTACGTGGCGTTTCTGTGTAGACTACCGTCGCTTAAACAAAATAACAAAAAAAGATGTGTATCCTTTGCCAAGAATTGACGATGCACTGGATAGTCTTTCAGGAGCCAATATTTACTCATCATTGGACATGAAGTCCGGATATTGGAAAATATCTGTCGATGAGAAAGATAGAGAAAAAACAGCTTTTGTAACACCCGACGGCTTATATGAATTTAAGGTCATGCCCTTCGGCCTGTGCAATGCTCCGGCAACTTTTGAAAGGATGATGGACAGCCTGCTAAAGGGACTCAAGTGGAAGATCTGTTTATGCTACTTGGATGACGTCATTGTATACGCCTGTTCATTTAAAGATCACATTGAACGATTAAGACAAGTTCTGGGATGCATGCGTAATGCCGGACTCACCCTGAATTCGGAAAAATGTCACTTTGGAAAAACGAAACTTACAGTTTTGGGTCACCGGGTTGATAAAGAAGGAATTCACCCCGACCCTGATAAGATAGAAGCCGTTTCGAAATTCCCAGTACCAGAGACAATAACTGACGTTAGAAGTTTCCTGGGACTTTGTTCATTCTTTCGCCGCTTTGTGAAGGGATTCTCGGAATTGGCCAGGCCCTTAAATGATCTTTTGAAAAAGGACGCAAAGTTCGAGTGGCATGAAGATCAACAAATATCTTTTGCCAAGTTAAAACTTGCCCTCACGACCTCACCTGTTCTTGGTCATTTCAAACCAGAAGCGGACACTAGGATCCATACTGATGCCAGCGGATATGGAATCGGAGCGGTTCTTGTACAAGTACAGGAAGGAATGGAGAGACCGATAGCCTATGCATCTCGATTTCTGACAATGGCGGAGAAAAATTATTCGACCACTGAAAGAGAATGCCTTGCTGTCGTGTGGGCCATCAACAAATTTAGACCTTACCTCTTTGGACGACCTCTTACTGTTGTCACGGACCATCATTCTCTTTGCTGGTTGACTAATCTTAAAGACCCTTCGGGAAGATTGGCAAGGTGGTCATTAAAATTACAGGATTGCGATTTTTCGGTGGAATTCGAGAATGGAAGGAAACATAAGGATGCAGATTGCCTGTCAAGAAACCCACTGCCGAACCTGGACACGGATTCTCTTGACGAAATTCCCTGTTTGTTATCTCTAACGTCATTTGAAGCGGAACAAAGAAAAGATCCTAAACTTGCAGCCATAAGAATTACTGTCGCAGAAAAAGGCAATGACAGAAATTTCAGTATAATGGGTGGGATATTGTACAGAAGAAATTACGATCCTATGGGTAAGACTTGGCTTCTGGTAGTTCCTAAAACCATCAGAAAGTATATTCTTCGAACCCTTCATGACGCTCCTACGGCTGGTCATCTGGGATTTGCCAAGACCTACGATAGGGTAAGGCGTAAATTCTACTGGTCTGGATTATATCGTAGTGTTCGGCAGTATGTCTCTCATTGTAATGAATGCCAAAGGAGAAAATCGCCACCCAACCTTCCAGCGGGACAATTACAACCTATAGAACCTCCAACAGTACCATTTCATAAAGTGGGAATAGATTTACTTGGTCGATTTCCCCTGACAAGGGACGGTAATAAGTGGATTCTTGTATGTACTGATTATTTGACGAGATTCGCTATAACCAAAGCCCTCCCGAATGCAGAATCTAAAGAAATAGCTCAGTTTCTAGTTGAAGATGTCATCTTAAAGCATGGTTCACCCAGGAATATGATTAGCGATCGAGGACGATCGTTTCTTTCCCATTTGGTCGCCGAAATTAACATATTGTGTCGGACAGGGCACCTTCTTACAACAGCCTACCACCCTCAAACCAATGGTTTAACGGAACGATTCAATAAAACACTTGCAGACATGCTCGCTATGTACGTGGACGTGGAGCAAAAGAATTGGGACACGATCCTGCCTTTCGTTACGTTCGCCTACAACTCGGCAAAGCAGGAAACAACAGGGTTTAGTCCTTTCTTTTTGGTCCATGGTCGTGATGTTGAAACCCCACTTGACGCAATACTACCGTATGAACATGATAAAGACTCACCTAATGACTATGTCCATGAATTGGTCACCAGAGCTGAAGAAGCAAGACAAATCGCAAAATTCCACATTCAAAGATCACAAGTTGGTGACAAACAGCGTTACGACGAAAGACATCGATCTGTGAACTATCAACAAAACGATCTAGTATGGGTGTTTACGCCGATCCGAAAAGTGGGACGATCAGAAAAATTACTTAAGCGCTATTTTGGTCCATATCGTGTTCTTAGAAAATTATCTGAAGTTACGTATGAGGTTGAACCATGTGAAACTCAAGGTCGTAGAAAGAATTATAAAGACATTGTACACGTTTTGAGAATGAAACCATACAGAGATCCACAACAACAATTCGAAGAGGATGACGACCTTAGTGAGATCATACCAATAAAGCCATTACCTGCTGAGAACCTCCTCCCGACGAAGAATAATTCTGATCTAACAAATAGAACTGGGCCGATCACACGAAGTCAAGCTAAACGCCTTCAGCGAGACGCTGAAATTTCTTAAGGAGGGGGGAGGAATTTCAATTAACGTCACACTGGAGCAACACAATGGGCTATTGGTGACGGTCCGGGATCAATCCCAAAGGGAAAGATCCGAGGACAACACCACGTAATTTTGAACCACGGTCAGATGACGAGGCAACACCTGAGCTGGCACCCCACTCTCCAAACTTCCACACCACGCCAACGTGAGGACATTTGAGGCCACGACAGATTTAACGTGCACCAGCCCCCTTTGTACACGACGGTGTTTGGCTGGATTCGAACTCGCAACCCTTCTGTTGCAAGTCCGTTACTCTTCCAACCGGGCCACCGCGGCCCTATTTCTTAAGGAGGAAGAAGTGTAACAGAGTATCTATTCTGGGCCCGGTGGGATAGCGTTCGATTCCAGTTCGAACCTTTAGTTTAGTGTTCGATTCCAGTCTACAGTGCCGCAGAGGAGTTAAATAGCTAATAAATTTAAAAGAAGAAGATAGACCAAACCATTTGTGATTAATCCCGTATAAATAGTAGCAAGTGGCCATGTGGCGGTCTCGCCCTCTCACGTGTTTCTCACCAATTGCTTTCTAGTTTATCATGTTGTGTTGCTCATCGTTTCTCGTCAATTAACTAACTTAATCAAGTGTTTAAATAAATTCATATTTTAACTTAATCATTGTTTTATACTTCGTTCCATTTTTACACGTGACAATATAAAAGAATTTCTTAACTTTTATTTAAAGACAATACATATTGTTTCGGCCAATCTGAATAGCTCAATAATACTCAAAACTCAGAAACTCTAGTGGACTGTTTATTACTCATTACTAATACTAGAAGATGCTCTCTAACACCTTCGCGTGGTACAGACAAGCTCAACTGGCTTGCTGCCAGAAGATACATTTTAAATTGCTCCATCTAGATGGCGCTTTACAAAAATAAGAACTACACGCTTTAACATAGCGCCGGGCATTGCAATGTATGAAAGACATTCAAGTAATTGCAAATTGAAATGAAGCGTTAAATTACATAAACAATAACAAAACATTATTGGTTACAATAAATGAGGTGCTCAAAGATACATTACAATACTAGAAATAAAGTAAATTAATATACAAACAATTAGTTATTTACAGGTAATAAACATAACTTCGAAATTGGTCATTTATACTGACCAGAAGCTGTTTTAATTTCTGCTACCCTAATTTTACCATCAGTTCCTGGATACACCTCTGATATTCTACCTAATGACCATTTGAACGGGGGAGAATTATCCTCCTTTACTAAAACTACCTCACCTATTTTCACATTATTTTTACAAAACATCCATTTGTTTCTTTCCTGCAGATTATTTAAATAATCCATACTCCATTTTTCCCATATTTTTTGAAAAATTTGCGTGATTTTTTTGCCAATTCCTTAACCTATTTTCGTTTATATTAGTAAGATCAGGCTCATTTAAAGAATGAAGAGGTCTGCCAATTAAAAAATGGGCAGGTGTCAAAATCTCTATCTCCTCTACATCAGAAGTTAGTGGTACAAGGGGACGGGAGTTCAACATTCCTTCAATTTGAATAATAATGCAGTTAAATTCCTCATACGTTAACTTCTAATTACCAACAACTCTTTTAAGATAATATTTAAAAGACTTCACACCTGCCTCCCAAAGACCCCCGAAGTTAGGAGCTCTTGGAGGCAGAAAGCTCCATTCTATTTCTTCAGACCCTAAATAACCAGCAAGAATCTCATCTGGTTTACATACTAAATTGTGCAATTTTTTAATCTCCCTGCTAGCACCCACAAAATTTTTTGCATTATCTGTGAATAATTTAGCAGGTTTGCCTCTTCTCGAGATAAATCTTTTTAAAGTTTCAATGAAAGAAGAAGTAGTTAAATCGGTAACACTTTCTAGAGGTATTGCCTTTGTTGTGAAGCAATAAATATACAAACATAAATTTTATGGAGAATACCTTTACGTTGATTTCTATATTTAATAGAGAAAGGACCACAGAAATCAATTCCAGTAATATTAAAAGGGAAGTTTTCAGTAACTCTTTCTTTGGGTAAATCGCCCATAATTTGATTTACTGTTACCGGTTTCACCTTGAAACAAACCACACAATTATGCACTACTTTCCTACAAAGATTTCTACCATTTACGATCCAAAATTTCTGCCTCACATGGTATAAGGCTTGTGGGCCTGCGTGTAGATATTTAAGATGATAATAATTAACTATTATTTCTGTTAAATTATGTTTAGAAGGCAGAATAATTGGAAACTTTTTCTCATAAGTTAAATTACTATTTTTTAGTCCGCCTCCTACTCTAAGAAGTCCAAAGTCATCAATAAAGGGATTAAGATTCTTAATCGAACTATCCTTTGGAAACATATCTGATTTTTGAAGACCATTTAATTCAGCTTTAAAATACTCACGTTGAACTAACCTTACTAGTGTTAATTCTGCTATTTTTATTTCTTCTGCATCTAATGGTCCTACCTTCTTTGGTATGCTCCTACAATTTCTACAAAACCTAAGAAGAAAACTTATAATACGGATTATTTTAAAATACTTATTACTACAATTCAATAAATCATTAGTAAAAGCATTCACAGTTAAAGTCAAACATGGTACAAATTCAGGATCAACACAGTTTTTGAGTTCATCAGTGTTTTTCTCAATTACAGATTCAGGTATAACTCTAATAGGGTACTCATCTTCCTTTAGGAAGTCAGGTCCATCCCACCACAATTCACTTAGTAGCAGTTTTTTGGCGTCCATACCTCTGGATATAAGGTCAGATGTATTTTCTTCAGATGGAACGTAATGCCATTCTTCAATTTTGGTTAGATCCTGCAACCTTGAAATTCGGTTAGCAACAAATGTCTTTAGTAGACGAGGTTCTTTCTTAATCCATGACAGCACAATCATAGAATCACTCCAAAGGTGAATAGCCGTCACTTCGAGTTTCAATGATGACTTCACTCGATGCATTAATTTCGCTAGAAGAACTGCCGCGCAGAGCTCAAGTCTCGGTATTGTAGTCTTCTTTAAGGGATAGACACGGGATTTACTGCATACCAATCTCACTGACGTATGGCCTGATGCTGTTGTGGCTTTACAGTAAATTACTGCTCCATAAGCTGCTTCTGAGGCATCTGAGAAGCCATGCAACTCTATGTCGTTAGCATTCTCAACTGAGATGAATCGTGGGATGGTCATGTCAGGAACCTTCTGCAGGGACTCGATAAATTCATGCCATTCTCGATTTTCTCTTTCCGGTAGTGGTTCACTCCAGTCTATTTTTAGCAGCCATAATTTCTGCATAAAAATTTTAGCTTTTGTCACAAGAGGACCCAAAAGTCCAAGTGGATCGTATATCCTTGCTATTTGTGACAGAACTCTTTTAGTATATACATCCTTTATATCTGGTTTAAAACTGAAGCAAAAACGATCAGTTTGAGGTTTCCATAAAATGCCTAAAGTTTTAGTAGTAGGAGTAAAAGAATATTCAACAGATACATCAGCTTCATTTTTCAAAAGCGATGTATGATTATCCGACCATTTATGTAGAGCCATGCCACCTCGATCCAAAAGCGAAATACGTTGCCTTTGCAGTTCCTGAGCTTGTATTAACTGATCAGCTCCAGTAATCAAGTCATCCATATATGTATCTGATAAGAGTACAGATGCAGCCATCGGGAATTGTGCTCCCTCATCATATGCCAACTGCTGCAATGTCCTGGTTGCAAGATAGGGTGCACTTGTAGTTCCATAAGTTACTGTACATAGTCTGTAAGTTTTGATAGGATTTTTCTCAGAGGACTTCCAGACAATTCTCAATAAATCTCTTTGACCGGGATGCATCCAAATCATTCTATACATTTTTTTAATATCAGCAACAAACGCAAATAAATGCCTTCGGAAGCGTAGCATTATTGCGAATAAGTCATCTTGATACACTCCTCCATTGTACTGCAAGGAGTTTAGGGAATAACCGTTAGATGTTGCTGCAGAGGCATTGAACACTACTCGTAGAGGTGTAGAACTGGAATCTGGACGTACAACACCATGATGGGGCAGATAGTACACCACATCTAGTTCTTTGCTTTCTTTTACTTCCTCCATATGTCCCATCCTTAAATACTCTTCCATGAAGGCTTTATACATGGACAGAATTTCAGGCTCTCTCACCAAACGCGCCCAAAGAGAATCTAATCGTCTCATAGCTATCTACTTTGATTCCCCTAGGTTAGACGGATTATCTTTCAAGGGCATTTGTACGACGTACCGACCACTTTTATCTCTCGTATGGGTTTTTTGAAAATGTTCCTCACAAATAAGGGCTTCCTCATTTTTTATTTTCTCACACTCAATATTTTCAATTTCCCAAAAATTTTGCATAATTTTCTCTAAATCGATACAATCGTTAACAAGACCACACTGTACATTATCCTCAGTTATTGTCTGTACACTACCACTCACAACAAAACCGAATACAGTGTTTTGTAATATTAATTTAGTATTAGATGGATAAATTTGACCTGGTTTTAAAAGCTCATAAAATTTTCCTGCTCCTAAGAGTACATCAATGGTACCTGGAATGTTAAAACCTGTATCCGCTAACTTTATGTTATTTAATTCTGGAACGCAAATATCAATTTGCTTAGATGGTGTCAGATCTGTTATTCTTGGAACAACCAAAAATTCTAAATCTAATTTGAAATTTCTCAACTCATTAGTAATCTTAGCACTAACCTTAGATTTAATTGTTAAAGACAACCCATTCAAACCAGACACTGAAATATTTATTTTTTCCTTTCTTAAATTAAGCTTATCTGCACATCTCTTACTTAAAAAGTTTGCATTAGCACCGACGTCGAGAAGACCACGAACGGTAAAAGCATTACCCATATCATCGTATAAAAAACCAATAAAAGTGCTAAGCAAAACAGCTTTCGATTTAGCGGATGAAGTACTCGTCGCCACAAAATAGTTTCGATCCTGACTCAATTGTTTAGTCTCTGCTGGTACGAATTCTAAAGCTGTGGGGGAGGGGAAGGTGGTACTTTTCTCTCTTAAAGTGTTTACAATATTTTCACTCGCAACATTTTGTTTTTGTTCGTATGGGAAATGTAAGGTCACATGATGGCGCCGCCTACAAAGATTGCAAGAATATTTCGACTTGCAATTTGATACTCTATGATTCCCTAAGCAATTAAAACAAAAGTGATTAGCTTTTACGAATTCAATACGCTCATCGACAGACAATTTTTTGTAATTAGGACATTTATATAAGGGGTGATTATCAATACATGAAAAAACACACTTATAACTCTTAACGTCTGACAAGAAAACTTTCGATGTATTTATTTACCCTTGTATTTTCTACTAAAGTTTTACCTCGGGATGTAAAATATAAATCAATTTCTTTATCCAAGGTTTGACATATTTTATCTGATATAATTAATTCTTTGAGGGTTTCGAAATCAGTTGCTTTTCTCAACTTTAAATAATATTCCCAGCTCGTCGTTAATCGCGATGCAAATTGTATATACGTTTCATTGGGTTGGTGGTGTGTTTTCCTAAAATTTTCTAAACACGATTGGGGTGTAGGTTCAAACTTTCGAATTACTATTGCTTTTACTTTAGAATAATCATTTAATTCATCATCTTTTATGTAGGTTATCACATTAGTTGCCCTTTCACCTAACAAATTTAAAAGAATCTCCGCTTTATATTTGTCAGGTACGTTTTTTGATACAAAGGCCCTTTCTAATGATGAGAAAAAATAACCCCAAGCTTCAGGTCTACTAGGAATTTTAATTGTTAAAGTACGGACACTTTTGATCAGAGAGTCCAAAGATTCAGTTTGATGACTGTCACTAACATCATCAGATTTTGATTGCGCTTTTATGCGAGCTAGTTCTAATTCTGTTTTCATTCTCTCAAGTTTTAATTTTTCAAGTTCTATTTGCCGCTGCTCTTTTATTTTTTCAAGTTCTATTTGCCGCTGCTCTTCAGACTTCCTTTCCTCAATTATCATGGTTGCTAACTCTACAACCCATTTTTTTCTGTTATGTACTTCTCATTTTGTTTTATTATGCTGCTTAACTCTGCAATAGTCATTAGCTCATTAACATCTTCTCATAACTCATTAGCAATTGCTTTTAAATCCTCTTTCTTAGCGCGTTTAAACATTTTGAATAACTATTTCATAACAGGAATAATAACTCAGTCACATACCTCAATTGCGTCGACGATGCTGATGTGAATAGCAATACTCAAGCTTTTAAATGGGAACTCAATTCACTAGTTGCTCCGGCTCGACGGACCACATGTTTCGGCCCATCTGAATAGCTCAATAATACTCAAAACTCAGAAACTCTAGTGGACTGTTTATTACTCATTACTAATACTAGAAGATGCTCTCTAACACCTTCGCGTGGTACAGACAAGCTCAACTGGCTTGCTGCCAGAAGATACATTTTAAATTGCTCCATCTAGATGGCGCTTTACAAAAATAAGAACTACACACTTTAACACATATATTTTTAATTTTTTTAGAAACAGTTTGTAAGATATAGCTGGGGCCTTCGAAATCACCCCTTCAATTAATTGATAGCTCAAGAAGGATGCAAATTTTGAAAACAAATTTATACAGACCCTATACATCTGGAACCGTACATTACTAGTACTATAATCTGGACTATGGAACTATCTTGCAACCGAAAGAAACAACTGCTAACTATATTTTCAAAGTCCAACAGAAACAATATAACTCTAAGAACACAAAACAAAGTTCATTCTTTAAATTTGTTCAAAGAAAATAGCTATGAGTTATCCATATAATATGAGGGTACTTTCTCAAAAAATATCGTATCGTCTTGAACTAAACTTGGGCTTGCTACAGTCTGTTTTTACCAAACAAACAAATCCTTCTTTCATTTTTGTTTGTAAGCAAAGAAAATACTGGTTTGGAGATCCCGGTGAGAAAAGACAGAAACGACGCATGCGAAGCAACTGGTTTCCCAGATTTCATTTATTTTCAGTCACTTGTGTCAATAAGGGTTTTTCATTGGACGAGACAAGATACGTTACGGTTTGTGGAATAAACAATTCCCTCAAGAACGTCAAAAAACATAACGTCACCTTTCGTTCATTTTTTAAGATTAATGTGTTGAAAAATAAGTTCTGTAATATTTCAAATTCTTGTAACATATGACGTGTTGGTAGATACACACTTGCACAAAATACATTTGCTTCAGTAGGTTAAATATTCAAATAATGAGTATTTTTTATAAAAGCATTACTGTATTTGTTGTGCAGTTGGAAGAGGAAATGATTAGCAATCAGAGGGTTGCGAGTTTGAAGCTTGGTCCAACCAAAGACCACCGTGTACAGGGGGGCTGCTACACGTTAAATCTGACGTGGCCTCATATGTCCTAACGTTGGCGTGGTGTGGAAGTTTGGAGAGTGGGATCCAGTCCACCACGTCATCTGACCGTTGTTCAAAATTACGTGCTGTTGTCTTCGGGTCTTTGCCTTGGGGGTTGAACCCGGATCGTCGCCAATAGCCCATTGTGTTGATCCAGTGCGACGTTATTAACTATCTACCTGTACGTACTGCCCTATTAACCCTCTATGAATCGCTGATCTTGTTCGACAAACGATATTGAGGTGTATGTGATGTGTTCAACGTTTTCTTTGTTACTTACACACGCATTAATTATTCATTTAAAAATATGTAGTATATTTAATGGCACACTAAAAAACAATTAAAAAAATTTATTATTAAGTGAGGGTTAAGTAAGAAGTTATTGATTGGCGTCAAATAAATAGAAAATGTAAACATGTACCACATGACTGAAATAAAGTATTCTATACAACTTAAAAAAGTTATTTTTATTACTAAACTTGGAAAAATCTGTAAACTACTGCTTTCATGTCTAAGATAACATATTATTTGATGGGTTTACAGATTTTAAATTTACTTAGAGTAAAGTGATATATGTATCTGACAGTTAAATAAGGTAAAAGATGTAATATTTTAAAAACGAAATGTCTTGAAATTAGCTATGGCGATGGAAGAAAATTGAATTTAGTAAGCATTTTTATTTAAAATCATAGTTTTTGTACTTTCGAATAAATATACCACAACTTGATATGATAGTTAATGGGGGGAAATTTGCATCAAACCACAGAAAGAAAAGCACAATTCAAAAAAAAAAAAAAGAAAAATCACTATGCACCCAAAATCACAAAACACACTCAATAAAATTCAAGAAACAAAATATTTTAGTTTCTAGCAATAAAATTAAATAAGTAACAATAAAACCTTCTGAAATACGAAAGAAAATGTCCAGACTTGGAAAAAGATTTATGATCTTCATGAATTGGAAAATTGGTTGATTTTAAGAATTAACTATTACTAAAAAATTAGTTCTTTAATTCATGACCAAGCTTATACTACCATATCCTTAGCAAAACATCACCCTGATTTAATTTAATGGAATAAAGAATATTTTTGCACTTTATTTACCTCAAAGGAATACAATACCTCCTTAATGGAGAAAGTATTTAATTGAAAGTACACTTAAGTAAAATTGTCTAATTACTCGTTTACGAAATAAAACTTAATTATTTCTTTTATCCTGGAAGTTTTAAGTTAATTAATACTGCAAGTAAAGGGTTCAATTGGTTAAAATGTTGATAGTGAACTGTATATGCAAGTTATTTCCGTACATGACTGTGGGAACCATTCACAAAGACTAGTCACCCTTGTCATATATGATCCATTAAATTACGGCTCATTATAGTTTTAACACAGACTAAATAACCACATTTATTGCTTCAATGAACCAAAAGAAAAATTCTATTGTTCATGGTTAAAAGTGGTTAGAAGTCATGCAGGGAAGACTGCAGGTGAACGGATATATGATCCCCTGAGGGTTAATATACTTAAAATGCTCTAAAGGCGCAGTAGAAAAATGTGTAATGCAATCAATTCTATTTTCCTAGGTTGTTAATTTAATATTTGTTAATCTAATTCAACTAGTTTTTAAAGGTTACACTTCATCTTTGAGACTATTTTATAATGTAATAGTTTTAATGAAAGCGAGTTATTATAAAATAATTTCTCTATTAATGAGAGACAGAACTCTTACGCAAAAAATACGTTAAAATATAGAAGCATACGAGCTCCTCATTAATATAAATACGCAACCCATTATCATTACCGATGGACAGAATACCAAGGAAAAAAACTAAATGTCTCATAAAGATTATTCTGACACATCCCATAACATTCCAGAAGTAAACAAACTATTTATATCAAACCAGCTACCACTCTCTAGTAGAAAACGAAAAAATGGCTGAAATCCATGCTGCTTCAGTCCGACCAAGTTTCAGATATATAATGAGAACATTTAGATATCTGGCGGAACTATTCCTGGAATTCATCTCTGCTTCCTTATTCCACGAAATCTTAATCTTATGGTTTGTTTTGCTGTAAATAATTATTTAGTGCATAACGCTAACTAAATACTGTGGTGAACAATGACTGCCTTATGCATGTTTTTATTTAGAATAGCTTACACGTGACATTTCATGAAGAAGATGAATTTTCTCGAATATGACAAGTGTTTTCTTTCGAGTTAAATATAGGTGGTGACAGTGTTTACCAACGGGACGTAATTTGACTTGTTTTTTGTATACTGTTTCAGCATTTCGCCGATAAAAATTTCAATGAATCAATTCCGCATAGATACATCATAGTTCATTGGTCAACGTCAATTAAATTAAACCAAGCCGGCGTTAAGCTGCATTTTAATTTAACCCTTGTACGTAAAATGCCATAAAATTTGAGTATCAGAAGTAAAATATTCGCATTCCGCATGGTTTTGGACTCGTCGTGGCTCAAAAGGTTTGTCCACTACGCTAGCAACCTACGAGTTGTAGGTGGCGCAACCTACTCTAGCAACCTACGAATTTGATTCCTCCAGGCTCTATTTCTCTCTTCTGTATCAATAAATCTTTCTTTGTGTGTGTATGTTCATTTCTTTACGCATTCAATCTTGTGTTTGGCGAAGCATGGCTCTTGCACCATAAAACACAATCAACAAGTATGGCCCTTTCACTATAAAACCCAGCAAATCGTTTGGTTTTTTTGTTTACTCTGAAAATGCCTCTTGTATATACAAGTTCTCTATATACAAGTTCTGCATTTGTATATAGTAATTCCGTTATATATTTGATATATATTTTTAAATTTAACATTTTTAAGTTAAATATTTTACAATATGTTGCATATGGTATAATTTCATGAATTATTCATTGCTATAAACTTGTTTCAATAACTCATATCTGTCTAATTCAAGTTGAATAACGAAATGTTTTTAATAATATGTTGCCTTACCAGTAAAAAACTGGTTTCAAAGTCAGGCAACCATTGTTACTGCACCAAAGGAGTCATTTATTTGATATTTACAGTAACAAGGCGCATCAATGATTAGAGACGATTAGACATAAAATACATTCATGTATTGGAATAAAATAATTAATCCGAATATGTAGGTAGTTAATTAATGTCGCACTGGAGCAATACAACAGGCTATTGGCGAGGCCCTAGATCTATCTCGAAGGGAAACATCCAAGGACAACGCCTCGTAATTTTGAACCACGGTCTGATGACGATCCACATCACTCCAATGTGAGGATATTTGAGGCCACTGAAGATTTAACGTGCACTAGCCCCCGGTACAGACGGTCTTTGGCTGGACCGAGCTTCGAACTCGTAAACCTCAGATTGCTAATCCGTTGCTCTTCCAACTGAACTAATCCGGAGTAGTCAGACACATAATAATCAAACCACCCGATTTCTTGTCACAAACAAACCCTAAATACGTACCCCACGTTCTGGATAGGACGTGGTATCATAGATACGCACATGCGCACCAACATCTGATAGTATAACGCACACTTTTGAAGTGGTATATCCATCTGTTTTTTTTTATTTTCGTATGTATGTCTATATTTACTCTCAAGTACCAACAACGCCTGGGACTCCAAAAGGACAGTGGTTATTTTAGTGCTGAAATTTTAAAAGACATTGTAGTGAAGTCGTAAAATTTTCGAAGCGAATGTCTCTGGAATGCTACATCCAATCAAAAATCGTAGGCCCTTTTTGGGTTGGTTTCCGACAAGGAATCGTGTAGTACGATTTCTGTGAGGGCTCGATACTGACCATCCTGTAAATTCACGTTTCAGATAGTGGAATTCGGAGTATTCTTTTTTTGAATGTCTTGTTTGCAACGATAAATTGAAACTAAGTTTTCTAACGACAAAGTAATCACTTAATTCACCAATTAGCCATTTTTAAACTTTTGATTCGTCTCCAAAATAAGACGAAAAATAATTTTAATACCAAGATAAAAAAATACAATAATGTTTGGGTTGGTGGCTATACGGTTATTTTTTGCGACACGAGGGATAATTAGACCGAGACCTACTGCTTAAAGTGAATTCCGTACCACCAAAAACATGTATTCCTAGACCGGTCGAACCTTCAACTTTTTCAACTGCAAACCAGACAAAATAGAAGATGGTGGGAGTGATATTATGCAACAAAGGTAGAAAAATAGATTTTATAAAGAAACTTCCGTCAAGCATCGCATTGTAATCTTAAAATTCGTTAAGAATTCACTGTGATTATGAGGATTATTCTTAGTAATAGTTAATAAATAGCAATATAATGCAGTAAGCTTTTATGACGCAGCATATAACATTCCCGGGCATATTTTTTGAATTTACTATAAAATAAACCCTTCTTACTTGCTTGATTTAGAGTAAAATTTCACTTTACTTTTTTGAATGTCTAATTTCGAAAACTGTCTAAAAAATACATTTTTCATCAATACGTCTTAAGTAAGTTATATCTAACTATTCATGTTTTGTTAAACTTAGAAAAGCATAACTCACTCTAAATCACACATAATGCAATATCTAATATGCTTTATTTTTATACTTATAAACAAAACATGAAGCTGCCAGCCATATTTTAACTAAAAGAGATATATAGATGATAAATTTGATAAATTTCCAAAATCAAAAGACCAGCAGCATCTGGTTACGAGAAATAAAATGTAATAAGTTGAAGAGTGGAAACTAATCAAATACGATATCCCATTTCTTGCAAACTGAGTCTCTTTCATAAGACATCCACGATGTTTTCCTAAATCCTGATGAATGACTTTCAATATTCCTTCTTAAATTACAGTAGCCGTAGAGGGCATATGATAACTAAGAAACCCTGCTGAATACCGCGTTAAATTATGCCCGTGGAAAAAAGTCGAATATTAAGTCTGGCTTTAAATAAGATTTATGATTGACTACAGAATCTTCACTTGTGAAAGGAGTCTTCGCCTTTCCTTACTACTGTCTAAGAAATGAACTTTAAATTAAGACATAGTTGGAATAAATCTCTGGGTATTTTCCTCTCCGCCGCAGAATGTAAGATTATTTTAGGGAATGGGGACATACATTATGGGTATTAATTTTAATGTTGTTAGCAGAGGGGACAAAAGAAACAGACAATTCAAATACAAAGTAAATGGATGTTAAGTGAAATTAATTTACTATGTGTCCATGTTGTAATGAAATGTCATAAAAATTACTCTGAATAATTTTTATTGTTGATTACATGTAGTTAACGGTTACGAGTTTGATTTAGTTGCCGCTGCATTCCTATTTGAAAGAAAATAAGCGGTCTTACTGGGAACAAAAATATTAAGCATGTGGCTGTGTTGAGAAGACATATGACCGTGGTAGAGTCTCTATTCCTACATAGAATGTAGGCTCGCCAGAAGAAAGGCTACTGTACACGAAATTATTTTTTGTGGTTATTTATTTCACCAACTCCTAATCAGTGCTATCGCTTCGGGCACCACTCGAAGACAAAATCCGTGTCAGAAATACCAATTGCGAGAATTCATTTCATACGTTTTAGCCTGCCCCCTGACTTAAAAAAATAGGCTTGCTCAAAACCACGTGAAACAAAATATCTGCTAGCGTGGTGGAACAACAATCATGCTAAGTCATCAGTTTCTAATTTTAGTTATTTCCTGTAGTATACTTGGAACACAAATGTATTTTCAATGATATTTTTTCCAGATTAGAATCTGTTGTGAGTGTTCTTATTTTATACCATTTTTAGTGTAAGATTCTACTCCGTCATCTAACCCCTACTTGATGGGGAAAACAGAGGTGAAAGTGTCACGTGGTCAGAGAGAATTGACCACGTGACACTGTGAGGGGTTTGACTGATGGATGATCGGAGTAGAAGAAAGGTCAGAGAAGGACAGGGAACGAGAGAGTGAAGACGATCGGGTATTGCAGACCAATCGTACTTTGCTGAGTCTCTTCTCAGAGACAGATTGTTATTTGTTGTATCATTTGTCGTTTTGACGTTTATCCAATAACCGTTTAGTTGAGTTTCGAGTATTCTCTTTCTTTTGCAGAAAATGAACCACACGAGGATCGTTACACCACTTGTGGAATATTCATTTGTCATTCGAGGAACTTCGGTGCAGGTACTTGGCACGTATTCATCTCGGATTGCGTTATCCTTAATTTGTGGACATGTGTGTACATTTAATCAGACTCACTGCACAAAACGTTTTTCCACCACTTCCACCTTGATTAGTTATCTATGTAAATAACCCAATCTATATAAATTTCCATCTCCAATTCCAGTTTAATCTAAGATGTAATAGAATAAACAATGCTCTTTCCAAAACATAAATTCGCATTCCACATCCTGTCGCGCAACATAAATTGCAGAAACTTTTAAATTAAATCTACTCCCAACAATTCCTTACAGAATCAAAGTTTTGCTTTCGCAACAACTTAGTTGATTAAAAATTTTCGTTAAAGAAATGGCAGTTATAAAAATGAAAACAATCACAAAGTATTACGAAATCCCTTTTTCAAAACCAACCTGTTTTTTAAATATATACTTTATCTTCAAGGAAATACCAGTAACCCATCAAAAAGATAATCTAGCAATCTCCCAGCGCGTCTCAGTGCACAGTTCGTAAGGCATTGTCCTAAACGGACTAAGAAAGGAATTCTAATGACTGGAATTCCTCATTCTTATGCAAGGAGTGTCGTGCAGTATTTTTCTGCTCGAAATTAATTAGCTCTGCGAGTGTGTGAATTTAATTGCCTATGGGGAGGGAATCAACAAAAACTGCTGCAGTCCGGGTCTAAGGCGAAACAGACCTACAGCACAATGCTTGGAAGAATTAACACTAATTAATCAAGTTACAATCAGCTTTCTAAATTTATTTATCTTCCTGCTACATTCATTAGACATCAAAGTCCAAACGGTTTGGGGATTTAAATTGCGTTATTTGTATCCCAAATGTGCAAACAATGGAAGGCACAGTCAATAGGGCAGTCCGTTATTTTCCATGGTTACAGTTCATTTGTTAAACTTAACTACTAAAGTCATTTAAGCGAGATTACACCACAATTTTTTGTGCCATAATCAGTGAGTGGGTTGTACTACTGAAATGCCAAGGTGTCAGTGTTAGAATTGCATTAACTATTAATAAATTTGCAGAGGAATAACAAATAAGAAAATACGAGTTATTTTAACTTACCTGGTGGTTGTCTTCATTAGCCAACCCTGTTAGTTTTGCTAATGACGAGGTACCTTGTCACCAGCAAAACTGACCAGATCTTGATGGATGATATATCTCGTCATTAGAAGACAACACTGACCAGATCTTGATCTCATCACAAACACAAAATTTGCAATAGAATGATGACGAGATATCTCGTCTTTAGTGAAATTGGTCAGATCTTGATAAACGAGATATCTCGTCGAAACCACTTGGATGGTCAATCATACAAGTCGCTCTGGAATTACATAGATTCCAATTATAGATGTTAGTAACCTTTGAGGGGTTCACATCATTCTATTGGTTTTGAAACCTGCAGCCTTTTCTGCATGATAGGACCACGGTAACCCGGTTGGACAAGTAGCGAATTTGCAACCGGAGGGTTGCAAGTTCGAAACTCGATCCAACCAAAGACCGTCGTGTACGTGGCGGCTGGAGCACGTTCAATCTGCCGTGGCCTGAAATGTTTTCACGTTGGCGTGATGTGGAAGTTTGGATAGTTGGGAACAAGCTCAGGTGTTGACCTCGTCATCTGAACATATTTCAAAATGACGAGGTGTTGTCCTCGTTTCTTTCCCTTCGGAATTGATACCGGACCGTCCGCAAAAGACCGTTGTCGCAATAGCTCCAGTGTGATATTATTTCAACTACCTACCTTCCCTGCATGACTTCTATCGAGTTTTGAATTCCCTGACTAATAGAATCTTTCCTAGAATGCTTTCAACCAGTATATGTGGTTATTCATTACGTGGGTTTGAGAGACAAAAGCAATTCTTGGAAATCGTGACGTGCAGAGGGTTTGCATTCTTACAATATTCTGTATGAGGAACTGTATTTGTACTATTCCCAAAGTGTAGTTCTATCCGAAATAATAGTAATATTCGAAACAAAGAACTGAATTCTTAAGAGTCAATCTGAGATCTAAGAATCTGAATAATGTATATCTGAGAGAGAAATTTTAAGAATCTGGAGAATGAGTCTAAAGTGTGAAGAATCTGAAGAATCGATCTGAGATCTTAACAATCTGAAGAATGAATCTTTTTTTAAGAATATATATATATTTTAATATTTGAAAGTTTGATTATTTAAATATATATAAATAATCAAAATTTATAATATTAAAAAGAATCAAACATACAAAACATTAAAACGTAAAGTACCAGAAATGCAGACCAGAAAAAAGCCAGAATGTCAAAAAGCCCAAAAGCTCTAAAAAACAAAATACAGTAGTTTAAACATAGTCAAACAGAAGCCAGAAAGCAGTATTGTCTATGTATGCGCGCTGAAGCTGCAGGCATAGCATGACTAGCAATATAATTCAATAGTACAAAACTGATGACGCCCTGATTGTGTTCGATAATATTTTCTTGCTACTCTTAAATTCTTAAATTTAAATTTTCCAAAACTTCTATTTTATATATATATATATATATATATATATATACTATATATAGTATTATATATAATACTAATATTTATTTAACTGATGATTAACCACAGTTGCTTATAATTTTGAGGACTTGCCTTTTGACTGTCCATTGTATTAACTTTAAAATCATTTTCCGAATCGGAATTCCAGTTCCAGTAAACAGGCTCAGAATTCTGACTCGGAATTCCAATTTTAATTCCGATTTTGCTTTTCTAGTTTTGCCTTACTAATGGTGTTTGGAGTGGTGTGTGGGCTACTCTTGGCGAACCGCCGCCCACACGTGGTAAACACCATATTGTGTTGACTGGGCCAGGCTCCTCTTTGATGATTCCCTGATCCACCACTTCTTTAATTTTCTTTCTTCGTAATTTTCTTGGAACTCTTTAATTTAAATTCCAAAATTTTTCCTTGTTTTGTATTATTGTGAGATGTAAAAAAGTTGTATGCTATGAAATAATTTTATTTTCGCAGCAGCTAAATAGTTAAAGTATCTCTTATCGTCTGCTAACTCAGAGTTTTGTTTTCTTTCTAAATGGAGCTTTTAAATAAGCAATGGATGGAAGGCTTTGTTTCCGCACTTTCCGAAGAGAATCATGCTTATTCAATTATTCAAAAACGCTGTAAAAGTCATGGTTTTTCAATATATAAAGGTACGATAGTTAATATTATTAATGAGGAAGGAAAAAAACGTAAAAGTGGAAAAATACTTCCAAAGGCGTATCCAAAAAATAATAATTTCTGAGAATTTTTGTCAGATGCTTAATTTTAAAAGAGAATCCACCAAATCAAAGGACTATTCAAAGTCATTAAAATATTCAGTTTCAACTGTAAGTAGAATAATTAACAGGGATTTGAAACATAAAAAGGCCAGAAGATACAATGTTCATCGTCAATCTCTACGACATATTGCAGAACGCAGAACTCGCTTCAGAATTCTGTATGAGAAGCACTTAGCTGGAGAAAGATGGAAAAATGTTGTGATAATAGACGAGGCGTGGGTGTATTTAAATTTTTGCAATAAAAAAAGAATAATTTATTATCATAAAAGAGGAGAAAAAATCTTAAAACGTAATATATTTGAAATTTTATTTATTTTTAAATTAAAAATGCAATGCGTTTTAAATTCTTGTTTTAACTACTATTGGAATAAAAGCCCGTCTCCAAAACTTGTAGTTGTAAAGTCTTCAATTGGTATTCTTGATTGAAATATGGAGCTCAGAACATTTAGGTAGAACATTTTTTGATTGGAGAAAGTAGTAATTCAGTGCTCAAAATGTTTTTTCTCAGCATGCAGTGGAGCTGTAAAGATATGGGCAAGTCAGGATTGTGACAAGTAAAATCAATATAAGTTTGTTTATTTTTGTTTGATGGTCAAACCTTTTATTATTCTGTATCTATTAAGATTGCGTACAACCAATCATTGACTCAACACAGTTCAGCAGCTGTTTATAATAGTTTTTAATCTAAATCGAATATATTCTATTTTTCAATTTGTAACATTTAAAACATTATTGAACAACTTTATTTACTTCCTTATTGTTTTAAAATATAGTTTATTTGGGGGATTGGCATTCCATCACTACAGTGGTACCGCCATATAATGTCGGAAGATGAAATGATTCCATCGTTTCCACCATTTAATGTCGGGAAAGCGTGGTGATTCGAGTCGGCTCCTAATTCACTTGGAGAAGACTGTTATCACTTTTCGGGTGATCAGAGTAAGATTACACTAAACAATTGTAGACTGGCTTTCGGTCACACGTGAAGATGAACTCTTGTTTTAAAAATTTAGGACATTCATTAATAAACTAAGGACGATACAAAACTACAAAGAACACGGATCAATACTCGTTTTACACTCCTCCAGTTCTTCCAAATTTCAAATGAATTTTTATCACTTCCCTTATCATGGTTACAGTTTGCACGTGCACATTCATAATATCATAGAATTCGTATAGAATAGAATCTATAATTAATTCACAGATCGCTTGCATGCGCTCAGTTTCTATACCTATAAAGGGGCCAAAATAACTGTGGGTTTGCCCACTGCTATGTAAACCCGCGAATTTTACGTACGATTCCTGTAACTTATTCGTCGGTGTATTTCACTCTTCTGTGTCTGTAAAACTTTTCTTGTGTATTTATGTCCGTTACTTGCGTTTAGTGCACTTTGGCTAAATACGGCCCTTTCCCATTAAACCCCAACCAATCATTCCAATAAAGTAATTAGTAGCCGTCATTTAGGTGAACCATGTTCATCTTTTTATGTATTTTATTAAGATTATAGTCCGAAAGTCACATTGCATTCAAAAAAATATGGACTGTTATTTTGTTAGAATGCTACAAATATTGGTATCATTTAGCAAAGTGAAGGAGCGAAAATAGAAGAATAATCGGGTAGCTTTTCTATATTATTTCAGCTCTAGAAAAACAAAAAAGAAAATTAGGTTTAGAACGAAACTGTCAAACTCAGACGAATCCAATTCTTTATGTAAACAGCTTTCCAGTTCGAATCCTGGTAAAACGAAACACATTCCACTTCCCAATCTCTGCACTCCAATTCGACCCCCGAATATCAGCACAGGAATCCGCCGAAAAATCCAAATAAAAACTCGACAAAAGAAAAAACGCATTTGCTCCAATAATTTAAAACAAACAACCACTCTCCACGACTCACATTCCACGCGGAAAATTTGCTTCGACCGTGTTCGCAGTGAACGAAATATGTCCCGAAATAATCATTCGTATGTCAGAAAATAAGCTTCCCTCGCTAACAGCTTATTCGAATTCATAGATAGCTTGATGACTTAATGTGGGGCGGCTGCTTACTGAATGGAAATCCATCTGCATATATTTGAACCTGTTCGATACACAACAAGGCGGGGCGAGCTTAGTGCGAGAGAGATAGCAGTTACACTTAAAACCCTCCGTTATAATTGGATCTCTAATTCTACAGTGGAGGCAGAGCCTTGTCTCCTAATGGCCAGATCGAGCGGATGGAAGAGATTATTACAATCTATGCTCAGGTGGCAAAGGGTTTTACATCCGAGAAGGAGACACGTGGAATGGGGATGAATTAAAAGATGGTTGCATTAAATAGCTGGTCGTGACTTCGGGAACTGAGTGCTGTTTGATATGCCCTTTAAAACTGGGATTAACGCGTGGAGCAGGTAAGATTTGAGCAGGATATTCCTCTATTACAATAATGATGGCTGTGGATGGGACGCTTCGTGGTACTTGGATGAGTTTTGATTAAAGTATTTTCTAAATTAAAGGATTGAAATTTCAAATGGCTCGTATTGGAGAATTTTCTTATGAAATCAAGCGGGTATTCAGAAAAAAATTGGAGAACCGATGTCTCTTGGTTTTCAATTCGAATAAAAATTCATGCTAGATGAATATTATATTTACAAATTGTTTACGCTTTTCAGACATATATACGAGCATTTTACCTGTATGACGAACGAAACTTATTAACCATGTTGATATCGGAACTTGTAAAACTATGTGATAAACTGATAAACATGTGTAATTAACGCAACGTGCAAGTTTGGGTAACAAACGAAATTCGTAAACCTGTGTGATAAACCAAAGTCGTAAACCTATGTGACAAACGAAATTCGTAAACTTGTGTGACAAATGAAATTCGTAAATTTGTGTGACAAACGAAATTCGTATACCTGTGTGATAAACGAAATTCAAAAACCAGTGCGATAAACAAAACTCGTAAACCTGTCGAAACATGTAAGCCTGTGTGCTAAACTAAAACTGTTTAAGCTGACTAAATTAGTTTCAGTGTATTTTTGAAGGTTTTTAATTTTTAAAAAATTTCAGGGAGGGATCGAAACGTGAGCAATTCTTCTGAATACGTCCTTGAAAACTAGGAATTTCTAGGAAATAGGTTAAAGATTTTTCACGCCTTGTCCAATCCCATCATACTCTGACAGCCACCTAAAAAATCGATGGATCATTCGCTTTACGATCGATTACTTTAGCAACCGTTCAGATTATTATACCTAATGAACATTTCGATCGCTGTTCACACCCAATTTCTCTTAGTCGCCGTTTGTATCCGGCGCTATGTGATGCAACAATAATGATGATGATTGACAATAATAAGCCTCTACTGGCACAAACTTAAATTGATAATATTGTTTTAGTATGAGCAAAAGTTTTTAGAACGAATTAAAGAAGCTCGATTCCTTTCGTACGGAAAATAGTTATCAGAAAAGTTTAGTTATTTTGGATACTTCTCATTCCTTGTAGAATATACAGTCTACTTTTAGAAAGATGAAAGTTCAGGTAATATAAAAAATACTGTCTATTTTTAGACGTATCAACGACTTTGTACTGATGAAAAATTTCATAAGCACAAAATCGTGGAAGAAAAATTTCGACTTACACTAAATTAACCCTCCAAATGTTTCGATGAGATATCTCTTCCAAGATCAACTTTGGTAAGGACGAGATATCTCGTCGAGATAAAACTACCCTATTGCTCCAAGAGAAATTAAGATTCAAGTAGAAAAAATTGTCCCTTGCCCAGAACTGGTGGCAGTTTGAAATGGGTTTCTGCACCAGACTGTGCAATACAGAGTAGTTTTTACCGTAAAGATAAATCACCAAGATAGTTAACTAACTTGGAACTTATTTTGGTGACATCAATAAAATTTTTGGGAGTGACTGGGCATCGCCCTAATACGTCCCTGTATGAAATGTATCTAAGTATATTTCATAGCTCAGCACTGTCAAAATTCTAGGGTGTAACCAATGAAGTTGTAGTGAAGTGAAGTTGTGACATAATCATAAGTGAATTTACTTTGTAGCATTTCTTTGAAAAACAGATGTTGGAAAAAGCATCAGTATACGAGTCCATACAGATGAGCATGAGTCTTGTTAACATCAACTTCATACAGCATGTTGTAATAATTCTCAACTGTAACACATCTAACAGGTCTACCTGTAACTGTAACTACTATTAACTATTTAGAGACTGGTAACTTCTACAGACGGGGATTTACGATACATTAATTTAAAGTTTGTAAAAAGACGCTTTTAATATTTGTTTCATTATAGCGGTTTTAGAGAATTGGTGTCACATATTTGTATCAGCTTTGTAAAATTATAAAACATTTTTTGAAATTTCCCTGAATTCTTCGGATCTCTCTATTCAAATAATAGTTCACATTTTCACAAATACACATTTAGGCAGAAAAATAAGCTACATACACAAAGAATAAACACATTTCTATCTACACTGCTGGCCACCGTAAATGCAACACCCTGAAGGAAGCATGCAAATAATATGAAATTTACAACATGCATTAGCGGAGGTGAGATATGCAAATGATTAGAATTTCAGCGCAGACGCACATCACGCGCGCCTGTGGCGCCACTTCAAAGCGCTATTTAAGGCTTGGAGATTTTGACGATTTCAAGTACGGCAATTGTGTTTTTTTCAAAAAAACGATCAATTATGCCTCGTAGAAAACAGCGATCATCTTTTGATCAAGTATCCGAGTTCGACAGAGGAAGGATAGTGGCCTACCGAGATTGTGGATTATCTTTCAGGGAAATCGGTAGTCGTGTTGGACGAAACCAAACAACTGTAATGCGGATATGTGATCGTTGGATGCAGGAGGGTACGACGGACCGACGTGTTCGATCGCATCCACCTCAGTGCACCACTTCACGTGATGACAGGCATATTGTGCGTATGGCAGTGACGGATCGCTCAGCCACATCACGAACCATAGCACAGCACATTCAGTCTGTACCGCATCATCCAGTGTCTGCGCGTACCATTCGACGCCGTTTACAGCAGAGTGGTCTGTCCGCAAGACGTCCATTGCTTCGTCTACCCTTGACGTAGAACCACAGACGTTTCCGCCGCCAATGGTGCGATGAAAGAAGGATGTGGACGGCAGAATGGAATGAAATTGTCTTTACTGACGAGTCACGCTTCTGTCTGCAACACCACGATGGTCGGATTCGAGTCTGGAGACACCGTGGAGAGAGGATGCTGAACAGCTGCGTTATGCACCGCCACACTGGTCCTGCACCGGGTATTATGGTATGGGACGGTATTGGATATCACTCTCGCACTCCTCTAGTAAGCATTGCCGGTACTTTAAACAGCCAGCGCTACATCTCCGAGGTGTTGGAGCCAGTTGTCCTTCCTTACCTTCAGGGCTTGCCCACAGCCATATTTCAACAGGATAATGCGCGACCACACGTGGCACGCATTGTCCAAGGGTTCTTCGTCAATCGCCAGATTGAATTGCTTCCCTGGCCAGCTCGCTTTCCGGATCTTTCGCCGATAGAAAACATGTGGTCCATGGTTGCTCAACGATTGACCCAGAATACATCCCCAGCTGCCACACCAGATCAACTTTGGCAACGTGTGGAAGCTGCTTGGTCTGCTGTACCCCAAGAACACATCCAAAGTCTCTTTGAATCAATGCCGAGGCGTGTGGCAGCGGTGATCTCCAACAATGGCGGCTACTCTGGCTACTGATTTTGGCAGGAACCACACTTCACAGAAGTCTATAAATTTAATCATTTGATACTTGGTCAACATGTTATCTACAAAATAAATTTTGTTGTGATATCTCTTGTCTTTCTTGGTGTTGCAATTTGGGTGGCCAGCAGTGTATTTAAAATACTTTGGTAAGTTCATCTTCGGGGATGAGATTTGTAAGAAATTCTTCAACGATTCTTGTAATAAGCAATCTTATTAAGTTACGCATTAACAAACTTAATGAAATATAGGAATATACAAAATGTACGATCCAATATGAATTCAAAATTTTTCCACATTTTGAAACATTCGAAGTCATAGGTTTTAATCTCTACGGTTTAGTTGAATTTTTATACGATTCAGTTAATGTAATTTAAATGTAATTGATAAGCATTTAATTGTACTGAAATTTTAGTTTTTTCCAATTTAACGTTTTAAAGGATTGCGATATTAAGCTATACAAGGTGATTCTATGGTCATGGGACAAACTTCGGGGGCTGATAGAACACAAGGAAACAAACACTTTTCCCCAGAGAATGTATGGTCGCAAGTGCAGCGGTTGGCCGCTAGAGAGCGCAGTCAAACGCTTGTATAAAAGCGTTACCTCGGCGATGCGAAACCTGCATCACAAAACATTCTGTCAGCCTACAATGAATCATCTAAACCAGTTACGACTCCTAACAATTATTCCCTCCCTACTGAAATTAAAACTCTTATTAAGATCAGAAACAGAACCAAAAAAACACTGGCAGAAAACAAAAAATCCGCAAACTAAAACCCCCTTCTGAATTATATTCAAAAACCCTCAGAAGAAAAATTTCTAGTCACTCCCAAGAGTCTTGGAAAAACCACCTTCAATCCCTCAACACTGAAGATAACTCTATATGGAAAACTGCCAGATCCATCACCAAAAAACATGAAAACATTCCTCCACTTGTTTCATCACATCAAATAGCTGTCTCTGATAAAGAGAAAGCTAATTTGTTAGCAGATAGCTTGGAAAATCAATTTACCGAAAATAGTATTAACGACCCAGCTACAACCTTGCAAGTTCTAAATTCGATTGAATCCTACAATAGCAAACACGATCAAATCTGTAATATTGCAATTCTCCCCTCTGATATAACTCGTCAAATTGAAAAACTAAATGTGAAAAAATCACCCGGTAATGAAGGGATCACTAACAAAATGATCAAAAAGCTCCCCCCTAAAACAATTCTCATGTTTACAATGATTATTAATGCCATTTTTTAAATTAAATACTTTCCTCGTCCATGGAAAATCGCATGCATTGTTCCTAATCTGAAACCAGATACCCCCCCCCCCCAAACACCAACTAGCTACAGACCTATTTCACTGTTACCCACTCTAAGTAAAATTACTGAAGAGGTCATTCTTGAGCACTACAACACCTTTATAAACACAAACAACATGATTCCCCAAGAATTTGGCTTCACTCCCCACCTCTCCACTACTCATCAGCTACTTATGGTAGTTGAATATATTCAGTCTGGAAATACAAATAAAACGAATAAATACACTGGAATAGTCTTTTTTGATATTGCCAAAGCCATACAAAGTCTGGATTCAGGGTCTTATTTACAAAATGATCTTATATAACTTCCCTGATTAAAAAAAAATATTATTAAACTTATAGCCTCATATCGTACCAATAGAACGAATGTTGTTAGAGTCAATAATCAGTTATCCTCGAAAAGAAATATTTATGCTGGAGTCCCACAAGGATCCAAACTCGGACCTTTTCTCTTTAATTTATATATGAACGATATACCCCAAACGGATAACACTAAAATTAGCATGTTCGCAGATGACACTGCAATTTGTACTCAACATAAAAATTATAAAATACTTATTGCTGACCTTAAAGTCCATATCTACTACCTTGAATCCTGGCTTGTCAAATGGAAAATACTACTCAATGTTGAAAAGACAGCTGCAATCATGTTCCACTGCAGAAATCCCTCAAAACTACCCAAACTCCAACTCTATGGTCAATCAATCCCTTGGTCACTTCAAACCAAATATCTAGGACTTATCCTAGACTCAAAATTAAATTGGAAGCCACACATACAACATATACAGGATAAATTTCGTAAAATCACCCTGCCACTGTTTACCCTCTCACATCCCGGAGTTCAACACTTTCTATACACAACAAGAAAATCATATACCTTTCATTTGTCAGGCCAATCATAACATATGCTTGCCCAATCTGGGGGGACTAATGATGTGAATCTAAAGCGCATCGAACAGATTCAAAACATCGTCCTTAGGCAAATATCGAATGCAAGATGATATTATCGCAACAGCGATATCACCAGAGCCCTCAATATCCCAACCATAAGAAAATTTATCTATAAAATCTCTCGCAAATTCTTCCTCCAAATTAATAATAGTCATAATGCAGCGGTGCAGGAAATAGAAATCTACGACCCAACCCTTCCTCAAAATAAATCCAGACCTAGGCGCACCCTCACACTGGGCAGCTGAGATCACTGACTTATTTCATTAAAATTTATCCTTATTCTTCCTAACTCCTAATCTTACCGGATTCTTAATTATTATCAGCTAGCTTTTAATTTCAATACTTAACTCAACAAGGCAAATTCCAATAAGTCAAGCTCTATGTTCAACACCGGAGATTTAGGCCCCTGCGGGGCCATGTGCTCCATAAATATATCAATACACGCGAAGCCTGCATCAGGTGTGGTGGTCGACATTTTGAACAGTTGCTGTAATTGTGCATTTGCCTTACCGACTGATGTTTGTACATGTCGTTTCATTTCCATGTGAAAAGTTCCTCATGTTTTGTACATGTCATTTCTTTCTTACCCGTTGTTCCTTGTACTTATCTTTAATTTATGCAAATTTAATTGCATTATTTCGTTTTTTCAAGCAGTTATTGATGTTTATTTGACATTAAAACGTTGTTTCCATATTTCATGCCCCTTCTTTCCAACATGCGTCGGACCGTGTGTTTGTGCCGAAATGGAAAGCGCCCTCTAGCGACCATACATTCTATGGTCAAAAGTGTTTGTTTCGTTGTATTCTATCACCCCCTGAAGTTTGTCGTATTAGTTTAGACTCACCCAATATACATTCTATGGGCTTTTATACAAGCGTTTGACTGCGCTCTCTAGCGGCTAACCGCTGCACTTGCGACCATACATTCTATGGGGAAAAGTGTTTGTTTCGTTGTGTCATATCACCTCCTGAAGTTTGTCCCATGACCGTAAAATCACCCTGTATACAAGACTATGATTGACAAGATAGTCTTAGATTGAATTATGCTTTCAGTTCATTTTATCTATTTAAGAGTTTAAAAATTAATTTTATAAAATTTGTGTTTTATATCTTATGAAAATTGCATGATTAATTTCTTCGGAAATGTTTAATCCTTTTCTCTTCATAATTTCCACTGTAATTTTTACATAATGTGCATTTTTATTCTAATGGTAGATAAATAATAACGGGATAGCGTGACTACAGAGTAGGCGTCTACCCAAAGAGGAAACTCAGTTTTCTGGTTATCAAATTATGAGTAAAAAATTGCAAAAATAGTTGTAGATTTTCAAAGAGATGATCGTCTTCCTTACCATTTAAAAAAACTCGTCCTTCACTTTAATTTTAATTTTGTTCGGTTACTTCTGGTCTACCTTTGTACAGGTGGTTATACCATGCCGCAGAATGCCCAAGCAATATTTCTTCTCCCCTCACCTTTTTCCTTTCTTTTCACAATTACTTGACGTTGCCTGTTTTGCGTATGGTGCACCTTGGTTAAGTATGGCTTTTGCGCCACAAAACCCCTAAAAAATAACCAACCATAGCGTGCTTACATGCGATGACAAATAATTTCAACCTACAACTTCCTAACCAAGTGGTTTCGACGAGATATCTCGTTCATCAAGATTGACCAATTTTGCAATTGACGAGATACCTCGTTATGAAGGAGATAGATACATCGTCAAGACAACCACCGGGATGGTTAAGGCATTCATTAAAAACTTCTCTTGATTCCGTTTACGAAACATTCGCTATTTAGCTCTTCCCTTGCACCCTCAATGAAAATTCCACTCAATAAAGAAATTGTTCAAACTGTTCTTGCTAACGCCGTGACATTTTGAAAACCGGTCAATATGTGAACAGCCCTCGATACCTCTCCCAAAGCAGCAGCCGATTCAAGCACTTTCCCGAAGTTCTGCAACACATGTTCTCTATTGTCGCAATTTGGGGCGGATTTAATTGGATTTAGGATACATTAGAAGAACATCCCGGGATTAAAGGCAACACTAGATAAGAAAATCTTTACTCCCCTTCATTATAAGAGGCGAATACAAGGGGCGGGTTAATATTTTCGGAGAACCAATTAAATAAGGCGCTACTTTAAACCGGCAGAACGGGAGGTGCGGGGGCTTAAGTATAATGACACCGGCTAGATTGCAGAAAGCGAGACTAAGTCTTAAGTTTGAACGCAATTAGTGTTAAGCGTGCTCAAAGTTGGAATGAGTAATAATTATTAGGATCGCAAATTAGTGTTGTTCGTTTTCTATAAATCTGGTTTTTAACTATTGGATTTTTTACGAGATTAGAACTTTATTCATAATTTTTACTAGATTAGGATTTCTGACTTGTTCTATAGTTAGTTGGGAAAAATATGAGGATATCCGGAAAAGAAAGATCACTTCCAGTCCTCAATTTCAACAATGTACTTTTTCTTCACAAGTGTCGTTAACTTCTAACTAGACTTTTATCCTTTGTAATCCTTTATTTTATGACTTTTATCCCCTTATCGAGCAAGAAAATTTCGAGTCAGTTTAAAACTTCATTTTGTTTTCTTTAACAAGGAGTTTTGTACATATTCCAGTATTTTTCTTCTGGAAATTAGTTGACTTATGAATCATGCTGGATCCTTCTAATGTCACGGTGATTACCTTTCAAAATGTTCGTCCGAAAACATATTTACCATTTGAAAAGTGCTGTTCTGTATAATTTATTTTGCAAGATGTGATACGTATATAAAATACGCCATTCTAAATTCGTGGGTCTTCAGCTAAGAACATCCTATTAGGAAAATGCATTATTGTCAGATCAAAAGAGTAGAAACCCCGAGGTATCCGAATGATCTGTCCTCCTTTCTGTTTTACCCTGGACTACCTTTCTACGTTTTGCTTTTTTCCCCTATCTCGCTATTGTCTTGTGTTTGGCGCAGCTTGGCCAAATATGGCCCTTGCTCCATAAAATCCAAAAACAACCAACCAAAAGAGTAGTTACTCTGCTTAGACGGTTTCTAAATAGAATATTTATAGAATTAATCACTTCTTATTACGTTTTCTCCTTTATTTATACATATATTGTGGAGGAAAATAACTGATTATTTAAAAAACGTTGGAAAATGAAGTAAGCATTTATTTTGTTTGTGTTCGTATATCGCAAATAAGGAATGATTCCATAACTTTGAAAAAACGAATTCAAGTTTATTATGAACAAAACAACTATTGACCGAGGCTAGAAGAATTGAGCTGAAACGCAAAGATGAAAGTAAAGGTTTTACAGTCGTCGGAGTTGTCTATGTTGCAAAATGTAGACCTTATCATGTGAAAAAGAAATCAACGGAGAAACCGGCGTGCAGCGGAAGCGAATTGGACCCTTCGTCATTGAAGAGCTTTCTCGTCTGGGGCCATGTGGCTACTGCAGAAGACCAGGACACACCGAAGACTGATGTTTCAAGAAAAATGGACGTTTCAAGACTAAGCCAAACAACGGTGGAGTATTTTTTGCAGACACCAATTATGCACTGGCTATAGCTGATCCCAATTTAGAATTCCTTATATATTCTGTTGCAACTTCCCACTGCTGCAACCAGAGACTGGTTCCATAATTTCTGGGAAACATCGTCGGCATCGATATTAACTGGGGAGAAGGATTGTATGTTGAAAGTTCTTGGAGTTGGAGACATCGACTTCATCGTTAAAGATGTTAGAGGTAGCGTGAAGGTTCTTTTAAAAAATGCTTTATATTGTCCCAATATGTCTAGAATTTTAATTGGAGGTTGTAATATAGACATTGCAGGTTATAAAATCATTTGGAAAAATAACAAAATGGTTGTATATAAGGGAAATTGTGAATATTTTTACACCTTTAGTAGATAAATTGCATGTTGTTCGTGGATATCCTGAAAAATGAATAAATTCTGTCAATATTGCATTAGATATTAATACTATTTATCGTAGATTTGGTCATGTTAATGAGCCACTAACATAGCATATGAGTAAGAATAATTCTGTTAAGGGAAATGAAAAGTGAACTTCCGTAAATAAAAATATCCAATGTTTGCAAAATTGCCAAATCCACGCGTGAGTTGAGAGTAGAGAAATTATGTATATCAAAGATCTACTTCCAGAGTATTAGAAAGAGTGTTTATGGATCTAACGGAACCTGCTCCGGTAAACTCTTTAGGTAGGAAAAAGTACTTTTTGTCAACAATTTACGATTATTCTCATAAGGTAGAAGTGTACATAATTAAATCTAAAATAGACGTTTTTGAATGTTTTGAAAATTACTTGGCAAAAGTGGAACGAGAAACTAATTCTAAATTGAAATGAGTCAGAACTGACAATGGGCTCGAATTTTGCCACAATTTAATGATTTTCTTAGGAAGTTAGGGATAAAACATGAACGCACTTCTACTTATACAACAGAACAGAACGGGATGGCCGAAAAGTTTTACCCAACTGCCATGGATGGGGTTCGAGCCATGCTTCATGACAATGGGCTACAGCCGCGTTTTTGGGCGGAAGCCCTTGTGGCGTTTGTACACATCCGGAATCGGTGTGAACACAAACTCACTGAAGGATTAACACCAATTGAAGTATGGAGTGGTCATAAACTATCTGTGAGGCATTCAAAGATATTAGGGTCCCTTGCGTTTGTGCATATTCCTAAGATCCAACGAAATAAATTTCAACTTAAGGCAAAGCCTGGAATCTTAGTAGGTTACGCTATAGGCACTAAGGGCTATAGGATTTTTATTCTTAAGGATCGTAAGGTAATTGAAACTATACATGTTAAAATAGATGAGAACCAAAATGGGGTTAAAAGTTTGGACAGAATAAGTCTTCTGATTAGGCACAATTCAGCTTAAACGAGGATATTAATGACCAAATTGAATCTAATGGTGATCTTCCTAATGTAAATAAAGTGAAGAAAATTGAAAAGGCTGAAATTAAAATTTCTATTATTTTAACTCCTATAAATATTAGTGAATGGAAGAGACTGGAAAAACCTTGTACAAAGAGTAAACGCATCGATGTATATTATTATCCATCTATAACGCTATAAAACCAGATTAAGATCTTTAAAAGATGCAAAAAATTATTGTGATCAAAATAAACTAGAATTTAATCCCGAAAACTTTTCTTAAACCCAATATTGAAAATTCTAAAAATGTAGATTCTACTAATGTTCCTTCTGAAACTGATTCAGATAGTGCAAGTGATGAATCGGACTCGGCTGATTTTTTTCAACACGAGTGTTATAGTGTTGAGTTGCCAAAAACCTTTGAAGAGACGCAGTAAATTTCTGACAGACCAAAATGGGACGCTACGATGAGGGATGAACTTAAAATAACAGAAGACCGACGGATTTGCGATCTAGTTGATCCAATGATAAATGCACCTGTAATTGTAAGTAAGTGGGTTTTCACAATGTAAAAACGGATGAAAACATTAAACCTAAAAAATATATAGCCCGATTGGTGACTCAAGGGTTTAGGCAGAGACCAGGTGTCGATTTCGGTGAGATATTTTCACGAGTTGTAAATTTCACAATTCTAAAATTACTCTTCATATTACTAGTATCTGTTTTAAATTGGTTTAATACGCAGCTAGATGTTAAGTCTGCATACCTTTATGGTAAATTGACAGCCAATTTATATGAGACAGCCTCCCGGGCATGTTATTAATGATTCTGAAAGCAAAGTTTGTTTCTTAATAAGGCAATTTATGGCTTACACCAAAGCGAGAGATAATGTAATCTTGAACTTGATTTATTTTGAAAGATCTGTTTTGATCCATTAAACTGGTGTAATTGTGTATATAAATCTACTAAAAATGCAGTTTTAATTATTTATGTAGATGATATTGTTGTGTTCGGAAAAACTCAAGAAATAATCAAAAAGAAACTGTTGCTTTAATTAAAAATAAGTTAGATGTAGCAGAACTTGGACAGATTAAGTTTTAGTTTTTTTTATTAGGTGTAAATTTTGATTATATTCTTGGTTCAGTGTATTTGTATCAAAACATCTGTATTGAAAGATTAATGTCTAAATTTGTAGATTTACCAAAGTCGTTTTTGCAACTTCCGTTTAAAGTAGGATAAGTGTTATCTGATAAAATTCCTGAAAAAGAAATTTTTGAAAATTAGTTAATGATAAAGCACCCTTATCGTACTCTTATTGGATGTCTTTCCTTTCTGGCAAATAGAGCTAGGCCAGACATTTGTTATTCTGTAAATGTAATGTCACAGTTTTGCAATGGATATACTTTCCAGCATTGAAGAATTGTTGCTGATATATTAAATTATGTATTTTTGACTAAGAAGTATAGAATTTTACAAATATTTCAGATGTAATTTGAATTCTTATTCTGATTTTAACTGGGAATCTCATTTAACTGATCGACATGGTATATATTTTTATTTTGGAAACGTTCCATTTGCTTTGCGGTCCAGCAAACGAAAATGCATAGCTCTTTCATCCATTGAGTCTGAATTCGTAGCTCTATGCGAGAGTGTCAAAGAATCAATATGGTTTTATATAGTAATAAATGAATTAAATTTGATTCCCAGTTGCATCACACCTAATATTTTTTGTGATAACCCTGCTTCGATCTGTTGTTGTAAGAATACAATGAAAATTTTAAAACTAAACATATAGATTTTCGCTATCATTTTATTCATAATTTGGTAGAAGAAAATAGTGTTAAAATATCTCATTAATTCGAAGGATAATATTGCAGATTGTTTAACAAAGCATTTATTGATTAATAAGTTTGAATAAATGAAGAAAATTTTTATTGCCCAAAGATTTTTGTTACGTGTCATATTTTGGGTAGTACTGTGTATTTCGTGATATAGATCGATGGGACCGATTGGTAGCAGAGCGTGATTTCCGTGAGCAGTCAGATTTGATTGCAATATGACTTTTGTAATGAAATGCATCATACATCCCACTTAGAAAAGTTTAGACTATTAACCCTTTGAATGTCATAATTTCAGAGTAGTGTGGTATTATTCCACAACATTCATAGTGCCTAAATAATCATTGGAAAGGATCCTAGAAATGATTCTATTGGTCAAGATGGTCAAAACCTGGTTGGAAGGTATGCAAAGAAGACTGCGGGTTGCAGAATGGAAATATGCATGTCTACCCCTCAGAGGTTTAAGACGCAGGGAACTCTTACTTTTCAAAGTGTTTATCGTTAGCCGATGTATAGAAAATTAATTTACCTTTTTACACATATACAACCCCTTCTAACGTAAATCATCCTACGAAATACGAGTACTTGATTTAAACACTTTCTATCCGCAATTTCTACAGCATGCTTAAAAATTAATCTTACTTAAGTTCCGATTCACACAAGGCAGTATTTGCTTATGCGTTTAAGATTAAATGATATTCTGTACATCTTGAATTGGAAGTTTCCTCAGCAATAAAAAGGAAATGACAGCTCAAACTCTTTATTCACGGCGCATATAAGAGAACCACAATTAAAGTATGCTTTAACTGAGACAAAATAAAAAAAGTTTCCATGGTTTATGAAAGGCTCAAGCACTTATCCCCAGATTCTTGAAAGCTTAACTTTAACTGCTTGTAAACATGTAATAGTTAACAATTAATTGTGCGACTATTGAGGCTAACCAAAATCTTAACGCTTAACTAATATAGCTAACTTCATTACTTTCCGAAATAGTTCAAATTAATCATTTTAAACTTTTTGAAAAGTACCCAAATATAATTAATGAGCGAATTGCGTACGAACGTCTACAGCTTTCCATTGAAGGAAATGTTAGATTTAAAAACTGACTCGCGATGTCTGAAGTTGGAGAAGTCAGGCTATGAGAGAGATGTCAGTTAAGGGTACATGCGCTTAATCATGTGCTGTTTCTTCTAGAGTACCGAACACACAGTGCCATAATAGGTGTGCAGTTTGCTGTGAAATAACCTAGCTTTCGTTACTATAATCTAACTATCCTTTATAATAGTGACAAGTATTTCCAAAATCTTGTAATATTAGTTAAATTGTTTTCGACTGTTTCTTCGTTAAATCAACTTACTTCTGTAAGCCCCGTGTTGTACTTCTGTTGTGCACGGGAAGTTCGCTTTTGTTCAATAATATTATATATATATATATATATATATATATATATATATATATGTGTGTATGTATATATAATCAGCAGATGTAAATAAACTATACTGACACAAATTATGAGAAAGTGAAAACGGCCGGCGACGGCAAGACACCAGCCTACACGAGCTATAGAAAGCGGAAGCGTAAGGAGAAAGGGAAGGGGGAAGGAAAGGAAATTAGAGAAACAAACTTTTGCACTTTAACTATTCGAAAGCCGTTAATGTGCATATTACCTAGATAAAGTGCGGAAAACTCTTATTTTGTACATTATTCCGCACTTTAACGGAACAAATCAGTTAATCTGCAGATTTCCTAGTTAATGTGCACATTAACGTCTTTCGAGCTTTAACGGTAACATAAATCAAGTTATGAAGAATCCTACATAGTGCATACGAGTTACATGGCTTTACTTGCTAGAGTGAATTTACTTCTAGTGTTCCAAAAGTACAGATAAGTCTAAAGCATTAAATAGCATTTAAGCAGATTTTCTAGGTGTATATTTATTTCACAGATTTTAAAATAATTTGCATTAACTTATAAGGTGAAGACGTTCCTGATTTTGGATCCAACACTTCGTGCCGTTTTATAAATCTCTAAAGATATCAAGGGGATCAAGGGATTATAGGGATATTAATATAAACAAGAAATTTAGATTTCAGTACTACTTTTCTTTCTAATTTTGCCATTTGCTTTTATGCATTTCCATGTTTTGCCTTGCAACTATTAATTTTTAGTTGGCATTTTTTACGGCCCAGGGGCTTAAGAGGTGGTCGAGAGTGGTGATATTATACCACACACACATAAGAAACAATATATAAAATAAAAAACTCCATACAAAAGACATGAAACAAAAACGAGAGTACCAATTCTTCGCGCTTGGCATGGTATAGATCAGGTAATGCTACACAAAAATACAATACTAGGTATAAAATGTATATACTGCAGCAATTTAAAATATTAAAAATGATTTAGTTTTCCCTGTGTGGTGCAGCTTGGTCATCGTTGGACCTTGCCCCATTAAAATCTAACCAACTAACCTTCTAATATTTTGGAAATTTTCTTACCAATCGTCGGCTTACAAGTGAAACACATTGTCAAAATTTCAAGAGGTGATAATTTTAGTTTCTCTGGACCAGAATGTGATCTTTATATTGAAATGTGTGTTTGTGTTCACATAGAAATTTGTTGTTTGCATGACGGTTACATTTATTTTTGAAAAACACACTTTGTGACTTTAGCTTTGTGAGAGGAATTTTTCCCTTCAGTTTCCTCGGAGTTACGTTTTTTAACTTGGTGTGGTTCACTTGTAAGTCAATGATATATAATATTAACCCTCTGGTGGTTGTCTTGACGAGGTATCTTGTCAGTAACAAAACTGACCAGATCTTGATGAACAAGATATCTAATCATTAGAAGAAAACTGACCTTGGTCTCGTCATCATTAAAAATTGAAACTATCTCGAAAAATCGGCAATATCTTGTTGAGATATTTCGTCATTAGCGAAATTGGTCGTAGCTTGATGAATGCTATATCTCGTCGAAACCACTTGGATGGTTACTCTCCAGATTTCGCAATAATTCACTCAACATTATAAGCAAATATATTCCTTAATATAGACTCCAAATATATTCCTTATTCCTTGATAGGGTCGCTCTTCATATGATTTTTAAATCCCTTAATATCAGTGCCTGTATTTTAACTAAAATAAGAAATAAGTAAATTTAGATTCCAATAATTTAATTATCTTTCAATTCCATGTCCATGCAATAAAAAATATTTTTTTTTAAATTGTTGAAAGAGCAGCTGTTAATTCAAATAGTCTAGCAATTACGCATCGTGGAAATCCCTGTCGCATTCCAAAAGGTGAGAAACCCCTCGCAGCATACGAAATTAAGAATTATGCGAGCATAAATAATCGATGAATTACAGCTACTCAATCGAGTGGAAATGCAATCGATTGTAAGCCTGCCTCTGAAGTAAGCGCCTTTCCGAAATAAATGAATGCCCGAGAAATAATAAAAAAGGACGAAAACTTCTCTGGAAAAGCGTGTAAATGTTTTCTGCGGCTTAACTGACCTGGTCAATGGGAAGGAAAAGAAGCACACCTTAAGACTGGCTCATTATACCTTTTGGAAAATGGCCCAGAAGCTTTTTGGGGTAAGTGGTTCACTTGAACGGTTATAATGGACTTCAAAGCAGTTACGGGGAAAGTGCGCCAAGAATGCATTGTGTTACGACGGAAACTGTGGAACCACTTTCTATCATTTCTTGCAATACTTACGAGCCTTACATATTTGATATGCGGTGTCCCTGAAAGAGAAACTTTGCACTGTAAAGTAACTCGTGCAATTTTATATTGCTTCAAAAGTTATAAAAAATGTCCAGCTTTGGAAGATAAAGTGAACATTAATTTACAATGTTTAAAGCATAAATTAAAAATGTAATGTAAATGTGTAGCATGAAGCTTCAAACATGCCTCTTGCAAAAGTTCAAAATTAGAGACATATTTATTTCTGTTTTTCATTGTTTCCTTGTTCGGTGTTTGTTTTTATAGGTGAAAAATTCCACTTCAATGAAGAAGTTTAATGAGCATACTGGTGGTACTTATATTTTTATTCTCTTAGATCGTGGTTCCACATTTTGAGAAATTTTTGTTTTATGAAAATTATAACTAAATTATTAATTAACTAACAGCTAATATAATGAGTTTGCGTCTATCATGTAAGTGAATTTAATTTGATATCATGGTAGGGACTATTATAATGTATGCATTGACAATTGATTCAAACGTGGATTTACATTTAAAAAAATGGCAAAATGAATAGCGAAGAGTTGCTCATACCATAAACTTATAGAATATTAATGAGGCCGAGATAGTCCAGTGAGTAGAGTCTCAGATCAGCAATAGGAGGGTTGCCGAGTTCGCAATTCGATCCAACCAAAAACCGTCCTACAACTGGGGGTTGATGCACGTCAAATCTGCGAGGCCTGAAATGTGCTCATGTTGGTGTATACACTATTCTACTACCGTATTCACTATTCCACTACAGTATACTCTATTCCACTTCCGTATACACTATTCTACTACCATATACACTATTCTACAACCTTATTCACTATTCTACTACTATATACACTATTCCACTATCGTATATACTATTCTACTTCTGTTTATACTACTACTTCACAATATTATACTACTACTTCACACTATTATACTATACACACTATTATACTATACATACTACTCACACTATTTAACTACTATACACAATCTACTCATACTATTTTTCTACTGTTCACACCATTCAACTACTATACACACTATTTTACTATTATACAAACTATTCATACTATTCTACTACTATGAACAGTATTCACTTTATCCCTATTCTAGTACTATACACACTATTAACTTTATCACTACTCACGGAATTCACTTTATCACTATTCTAGTACTATACACACTATTAACTTTATCACTACTCACACTATTCTACTACTACACACAATATTCACGTTATCACTATTCACACTATTCTACTACTATACATACTATTCAGGTTATCAGTATTCTACTACTATACACACTATTTATGTTATCGCTATTCACACTATTCTATTACTATACACACTATTTATGTTATCGCTATTCACACTATTCTACTACTATACACACTATTCACGTTATCACTTATCACACTGTTCTACTATCATACACTATTCACCCGCTCATTCAACACTCCTATAATTTCCCTTTCAAGATCAATTACCTTCAACTTTTTGTTTTTTAATTGCATTATTCGTGCACTGAATGTGCAAGTATTTCTGTATTCAAGACGATGAAAATATTAAGTAATACTTAACTTCTACAAAACCCACAAAACCCATAGTTGGCTTACCCATATAAGTATTATTCCTCCTATAGCATCTCCCATTAATGCAGGGAACAGTCCTTCCTCCAACTAAAAAGAGAACAGGTCTTTGATCTGTGGAAATGTAGTTATGGAAATACCTAAGTGGTAATCCCATAAGCTATCTTATGTCTCTTCTCGCGAAAGTAAATATTAATACCCATGTACTTCGAGTTGCTTTGATCAATCATTGATAAGGATTCGAAGTGCCGAATGGATATCTAAGATCAGTAAGCCTATTTACTCTAATGTACGCCGTGCAAAATGTAGAAAAGCGTAAAGGATAATAGATATTTCCAGATATTTTCCAGTCTTGGGAAGAATAAAAAGAAATAAAATATGAATTTAGGGAAATTCAAAAAGGAAAAGTGATGCATTTTAAAAAATACAGTTTAAGAATAAAAGGAATTAGAATATTTCTTTGCTAAGTGCAAGAATTCAGAAAAATTACTTTGTTAAATAGTCTCAAATTTAAACACAGTATCAATAAGGATATCTAAGGATGATACATTTTATTGCAGATTTCTAAGTTCTTCAACATGTATGACTGGTATTTTTCAATTACTAATTATCTCATTATATCTCATACATATTTCGAGACGGTTTTAAATATTATCCATATGAAAAAATCTACACTTTGCGTACAAAAACATTCCTGCATTATAAAGTCGAGTCGTAATTATACACTTAAAAATGAAACGGTAATTTAAAAATTGCTAACTATTAGTTTTATTGGAATTGTGCAAGATATTCAATTTCGAAACTGCATTCAAATGAATTAAAAAATTTCATAAATATATGTACTTAATAAATTATTTCGAAAGAAATTAAGTAAATGAATCTCCAACTCAAATAAGTGTTATTCCGCCTGTAACACATGTTATAAATGTTATGAGACACCTTGTGTAAATAAATATTCGATTACTAATCAAGTATATTTTTAATCTGTAACAAAAAAGAAATAAAACCGAGGCAGTTCCTTTTTTAATCTAAAACTGCATCTGAGAATGAAAAAGTTGTTAAAAGGTTATTTCCTAAGTATGTATTTGTTTAAAAATCAGTGAGAATAATTATAAACATATTTTTATTTTCAAGATATCTAGAATTTTGACATAAAATACTGTACCCCATAAATGTTTTGAAAATCAAATTTTTTAAATAGTTACTTTATTAATCTACGTTATAAATCTATCCATTACCTTATTGAATTTTACAAAAAATATACAGTTAAGAAGATTATTTGAAAAATCCACAAGAAAATTATAGGATACATTATGACTTAAAAAAGGGGTATAAGTTCTTTCACGAGAAATTTTTTTAAAATTTAATATACTAAAAAATAAAACCCAATACGTTGAAGCTTGCTTTTAAAAACAATTACAAGCTTGTGGGTTAATTTTGTCACAACATTTGCTTTGTATGTGCATGCACTAAAAGTGCATAATGAAGGAAACTTAATTACCAATATACTAATTCTCAGAATCCCTGAAGTACTGAAATGCATTATTATGAAGCAAACACTTAGTTATCAATATGAGAATTCTCATAATCCCTTTATGTTATATTACAAGACAAAATATATGATTTAGATAAAACAATGTTCAAAGCTTTGGAAAATAGCTACAGCTGAGTATTTGGAATTATTGTGGAATGTTGAGGCCATCAACGAACTCGATTACCAATACTATATGAAATCTCATAATCCTTCTTTTGCATGGGACCGTGTTAGCCCAGTTGGAAGAGTTGCGGATAAGCGACTGGAGGGTTGCGAGTTCGAATAGTCCGTTGTGTTGCACCAACGCGACGTAAATTGAACTACCAAATACTCTTTTTGCTTTAAATTCTGAAATGCATTACTATGAAACAAACACTCAATTACCAATATGCGAATTCTCAGAATCACTTTATGTTATATGACAGAACAAAATGCATGAATTGGATTGAACCATGTTCAGAGCTTTGAGAAATAGCTAGAGGGTTTATTTTTATGAAATGTTCAGGCCATCAACAACTCTTATTTACTGCCTAATTACCATTCAAGACTAAAACAAAAAATTCGATGTTTAGGTTTAATAAAATGTGTTGAAACTATCGTTTAGTGTCGAAAAATCCATACATCTCGAAAAACATCTGTAAAATGTTACCAGATAGCTTAGTAAACATCATTACATGGTGCTATCAACGGTGTAAACATACATTTTTTTTTTATTTTCAAGCAATAAACGCGGTTTTTAATGTTTGATGTAAGATCCCCAAAGATTAATAAACACAAAAACACGGTACCGCAAGTTCAAAGTTGTATCGAGAGAGAATTCAGCAGCTAATGAAACATCGGTTAAATACGAGACCATTAATTCATCTAATGAAAAATCTGACAAGCAAAAAGTCATCCCAACACTCGTCATCTTGATTAAACACCTCCATCCACATTCCTTTAATGCTATCCCCCTTTCAACGCAACCAAATATAAAAGACCCCAGTCCCCATTCATTACTTGTGCATTTCGCCTCCACCCCTTTTCAATAATGCCCAAGAGGAAGGCTATTATATTTACTTTGTTCCCACCTACGACTGGGCGTCGCGTTCCGATCGTTACAAAGTATGAGTTACACTGGGTACCGAAGTTAATACAGACGACAGCTGGATTCAATTAATTTCAAATTTAGAGAGATCAATCTTTGGAAGACAGAAAACTATTGATTCAGAAAAGGGGCGGGTTGCAAGTTCTCCCGTTGTGGGGAGACTCTTGAAAGTTTTCGTCTGCGGGAACTTGGGAAAGGGAACTGCACAGGATTTGATCTCGGCGGGAAGTCCAAGAAGCCCGACTGGTGTAATTAGAGGGCAACGGAGTGTTCAGACTCCAGCTAACCTCTGGCCCGATCAACCAGAAACTGCTGCTCCTGCAAAGACTCGGATTAGAATCATCGTGAATAAATTAGTTTTTGGATGGGGTTGGAATTAGGGTCAGGCTGATTTACTTTGGTTCGGTTGTTTTAGCATTTCGATTTCAATTCTTTGTTCCAATGAACGTGTTTTATATGGCGTCTAATGGGAAATAAATTTGGAGAAGCATAAGTTCAATAATATTTTGATGTCATTCTTGTAGAGTTCATATATGAAGAGTTGTCATTTGAGTCATAGGATTTTGGAAAAGACTATGTGTTACATTTGGGATAGTTAAACGCAATCAATGCTGCATCCCACGATTTTCATCTTTAGCGCGGATCATGTCTCCGAGTTTACTAATCGGTTCCTGAAATGATGGCTCGGATTAGCCTTGGTTGATTCGTTGGGTTTTATGACGCAGGGGCCATATTTAACACCCATGATGGTTTTATCGACGAGGTTATCTCGTCAATAGCAAAACTGACCAGATCTTTATGGGCAAGATATCTCGTCGAAACCATTTGGAGGGATACAATTCTGGAAATGGAGTGGGTTGGAAATTTTCCGTTGTGGTGAAAAGTCTTGAAAGTTTGTGTCTGCGGAAGCATGCAAACTGGAGTTGAGCATTATTTGATCGCGGTCGGAAGTACAAGAAGCCCGACTTATCTAATTAGATGCCAAGGGAGTGTTCAGACTCCAGCTAATCTCTGGCCCGTTCAACTAAAAACTGTTGTTGTAGGCATTCGGATTAGAATCATCATGAATAAATTAGTTTTTGAATGATGGAATTAGGATGAGACTGAGGAGTCTGATTTACTTTGGTTCGGTGTTTCAGCATTTCGATTCTTTGTTCCAATAGACGCGTTTTATACGGCATCTAATAGGAACTAAGTTTGGAGAACATGAGCTCGATAATAACGGGATATCCTTCGTGTAGAGTCCGAATCTGACGAATCGGCATTTGTGTCACATAATTTGGAACAAGTGTATTTGTAAACTACTACTCATTCGTATAGCGGTCAGGGTGATAACTTCTGGTTCAAATGAAGAATGAATGTGTGGAATCTATAGTTTGTATAGAATGTGTATAGGGTGCAACATGAACCCATCCCTTGGTGCACCAGGATAACGCAAAGTGGTTCACAAATCTGCTCTTGTAATACCAAAATTAGTAATGTTCAATTGGCTGAGCATTAGGAAAAACATGTCACATTTTGGGGCAGGTTAAACGCAAGCAATGTGTTATCCCATGATTGGCGTTTTCAGCTATGATTCTGTCCAAACTTATCAGTGGGTGACGGAAGTGATAGTGCAGATTATACATTTGGCGAAACAAATAATCACCTAGTGCGATCACCAAAGAAGATTTTGCGTATGGCAGTAATTTTCCCTTGGCAAGCTCATCACCTTTGTAGAAATGGACTATCCCCTCAAAAAAAGTGTTCTTATCAGAGCTACATTATAGCAAAAGATGATCGTAGAAAGATACCTTAATCAGTAGTATTTGGTACAGATGCACTCCATAATGTAAAAACAAGGTTCCCACAGTGAAACTAATAACATATACAACATGTTGTAAGGTATTGTGGCAAAATTTAAAAGCATCTCTAAAATTTGTGTTCTTATTGTTGCAACTGTTCGCATTAAGAATGTTCTTATCGTTACAATTGTTCGCGGTAAGAGTTCTTAGACTAGCAGTGAGTGTACCACGCAACTTTTCTCCGTACTCATGTCAAACCCTTTTGCTCTTTATTCATTTACCAGTATTAATTGTTGCGTCTGAATAAATCATGTTTCCTTGTTCCTGAGATGCTTATGGCACAGTTGATAACACGCTGAAATAATATCGAATAATGGATGGCTGCTAGCCAGCATTTGAGTTGGGGTTCTTCCGGTAGCCAGAACCGAAACTACCAAAGGTGGTGACCCCAAAGCGTAAAATGGATAAAAGCTTTGAGATATCTAAATCATATATTAACAATGATAATTATACAGAATGTAATTCATGTTAGAACAAATAAACAACTCAAAATGGTTTTGTTTTGCCAACATTGCATTTAGAAATGTATAAATATAAATTTCACGAGTAAAATATGCCTGTACAAGGATATCATTTAATGCGCGAATATACCTGAAGAAAAAATTTTTAAATGCTTATCAATGCATATTTGAATGTATAATTAACATCTTATAGTTGTTCACTCAACGTGTATTTTACTGTGAGAATAACGTATGGTAGCTCTGGAAGTAAAGGTAGCCCTTATCAAGTAACGACGAAATCTAATTATTTGATAACTATAAATACTTTTTCGTAATATAGAAATCGCTATGTGTACGTAGAATTTATTTAAATAAATACAACGAAATGTATGAACGTTTAATCACATGAAGTGAACAATTTTCATTCAATATCAGAGAACGACCGGTTTCGTTTTAAACGAATTAATATTACAGCTGTTTTCAAATGTAACAAATAAAACGAGCCTCCATTTAGAATTATAGGGATAAAGATACATGTATTCATCTCTTACCAAATCTATAAATAATTCGTATTTATAGCTTCTAAAAGTTTTTTTTTATCCAAATAGACAGTACGATTTTTTAAATTGAGGTATTTTGGTATTTTAATTAACGTCGCACTGGAGCAACACAACGGGCAATTGGCGACGGTGCGGGAACAAACCCATAGCGAATGATCCGAATTTTTTAAATTGAATATATTACCATCTTATGAAAAACGACTCTTCAAAACTTAAATTCTAACTTGCTTCAGCGTATTACACCTCTTCATTAAAGAAGTCTTCAAAACACTTTTATATAAAGAATTCACATATGATTCCGTACATATGACAAGTAAACCTTCACAATATATTCTCAATTTTGGTGAGTACACCACAGAAGATTGTATCACGGAAATCAATCGTAGTTAAAACTTTTTAGTACTCCATTTATATAATCTATAATGACATTTTTGGTCCGTACATATGACAAGTAAGCGTACACAATATATTCACATTTTTGATAAGTACTTGCCACTGAAGATTGTATCACGGAAATCAATAGTTGCTAAAACTATTTAGTACTCTTAATACAATTTTATGTAATTTGCAATGACATATGTCTGAATACTCTTCGTCCGTTCATATGACTTAGACGCGCCAACATAGAGGTAGGGACTGCGGAAAGATGTGGCTTAGAGAGCAAGTCTAGGTTTGACTTTCACTATAAATAAGGTTACATACATTACAATCTTTGATTGTGTCATGTAAATTATTCGTAGTTACATCTATCTTTTTGCTATGTAGTCATTAATACTCCCAATAAAATACATGAAATAACGACTTCCTTAATCATGCAATACCTCTAGCGCAAGTTGCATGGGCGAATCAAGAATAATGGAAATATCCTTAACGCACATAACGACGGTAGATTCGTTGAATATTTAATGAGTCAAAAGCGGCTCTGAAGAGGCTTTCAGCCCAAATACGTCTGGGAACTTTTCGAAATGCGTTTCTAATCTGGTGATAATTACGAAAGGGTATAACACAGGAAACGGGGCTGCAGGAACCTGCTGTTCCAGATAACACTTGCCTCTGTAAAGATTGGAGATAAAACAGCACACTTCGAAATCTTGTGCCTATTTGATGTTTTATTAAATTTGTCTTCTGAGAGCAAATTCCTGAAACAAATATACGTGACTTTCCGGCAGTTTTCTATTTCCTTCCCAACACCACCGCTTCCTGCGAGGCTTCCCTTCAAGACAAATATCATCACAATTCGATGAGTTTAATATTTTAGTGAGGGGTGGGATAAGAGTGCTCGTAGACTCTCGGTACTAGGCGACTCTAAATCAATGAGACCACGAAAGACACTCCTCAGTGGTTGTTAGTGTGTGCTGTAAGTTTTCATAAGATAATAAAAGTTACGGAGCATGGCCCCTTGTGACATGGGGCTTTGAAGTCGTTTTCTTTTACTGTGGCAGCTAATAAATACCGGTTCCATAAAATAGTAATGATGTCTACTGCTGTTCAAATATACAGTGTGGAAATATGTACCGATTCCTGCTGGTCCCGATATTTTCTTTGAGGGAGAGTCATTAAATTTGAAGGAATTGTTGAGTTTTCTTCTGCTTCTGAAAATCGATGCTATGAGTATTGGAATTTTGTGGAATTTCTACTCTATGGGATCTCTCTTGCAAGGTAAAATATTTTTAATTTGCAATCCTTCTGCAATGCGGTCTTAGGATGCAGACATTATTTTCGAAATATGAAATTTTAGAAATTTTCGTATGAACTTTACTTTGAAAAGGTTTCTTTTTATTATGTGTTTTTAGAAATTAGGTGGTTGATTGTACACTACTAATATGAGAAACATCATCCACACTATTTGAAATGTATTTACTTACTCATAGGTAAATCACCTGTTTCCTTGCCCCTTTTCATATGGCATAGTGTGGAAGCTTGGAGAGTGGGATGCCAGCTCCGGTGTTAAATCATCATATAACACCGTGGGTCGAAATTTCGAGATGTTGTCCTCGGTATCTTTCCCTTCGTGATTAATCCTGGACCTTCAAGGTTCGATTCCTCCCTAGGCGTATTTCTCTCCTTTGTGTCAGTAGGACTTTCTTTGCGTGTCTATGTTCATTACTTGACATTGTCTGTCTTGAGTTTCGCGCAGCATAGAAAAATATCCGCATTGTGCCATAAAAACCCAACCAACCCGGACCATCGTCAATAGCCCGTTATGTTGCTCCAGTGTGATGTTAATTAACTACCTGTCTACCTTATATTGCATTACATTCTGCTCAAGTAAAATGGTCACTTGATAGCTATCAACTCTCCTGGTGGTTGTTTCGATGACATATCTCGTAATTAGCAAAACCGATCAGATATTATGGAAGAGATATCTCGTCATTAGAAGAAAACTGATCAGGTCTTGATATTCTCATCTTCAAAAAATCGCCAATATCTTGGAGGGTTAAAAGATTAAATCCTAAAATCTAAAAGTAATTATTCTAGGAGAAATGGGGATAAAAACTTTTTATTATGTAAAAGTAACATTAGCCAAAAACAGCTACACAATTTTTTTTAGTAAATTTAGTTCAATTATAACATTGAGAGTAAATACAGCACTCAAATAAAAAATAAATTTTGAGATTGACTGTTGGAATGATAAAAAAATGCCAAATAATTTAGGAACTTTGAACGACACTTCTGAATACCCAGAAACAATTTGGCGAATCGTAATGCGTTCGTCAAATATAATTTACGTAGGATCATAACTTCGGGAAATTTGGTTTAGCTATTCAAACAGTTTTATGACTTAAAAAGAAACGGTGACACATCCATCATTTAGATTCGTTAACCGTACTGATGTTTTTGACAAATTTTAGTAGAAATACTTTATGAACAATTTATTTATAAATAAATTTATATTTCAGTCAAAATTGAAATTTTTTTATGTGCAAAATGTATTATTTATATGTAAATTTATTCATACAATATGAATATAATTTTGTTTCATGAGTTAAATATTTGTAGAAAAAGCATAAATATATGGGTATATCATGTATTAATAAAATATTTTAAATATTTCGTATTATTATATATTTCGTATAAATGCAAAAAGGCAATCCTAAAATTACAGTTTGTGAAATATTTTTAATCGATCTTTGTTTTATAAGATATAAATGAGACAATTGGCCCAAACTTTATATATGGAAAAATAGTTCCAAGCAATTCCTCCATTTTTGAGCTGTAGATTTAGCAACAAAATCCTACTGAGCTTCATTTTGCATTCGTAAATAATAAGATGAATTCTTAATTCTAGATTTTTATATCGGGTTAACAAAAACTGTTTCCCGGAAAAAAATCTGAAAGAGGATTACCTCCTCTTTTAAAAACATTATACTCTACACATTCTATTTTCATACCTAGTGTTTATTTGGAATGAAGTCAATTTCACAAAATAGTCCTGAAAAGGAATTAGGATTTTGTTAAAAAATATGAAAATTAGTATGTAACAAGTTGCAAAAAACACGCTTTAAAAGAAGAAAAACAATATTTGCATCCATTGGTAAATGAATAATTAGCTTAAATAAAGTAAGCAAGATTATTTTTCAGGCCATTTTGAGGTAATTTGTTCTTTTGTTGGTTATTTTTAATACATATACTTTCTGGTAGTCGTTGAGGGTGATATTAAATTTTGCGCGATAAGTCTTTTTTAATATTTTTGTTGTTTATAGGAGAAATTCTCACACAGATTACATGAGTACTAGATTCTAGAGTCGTTTTGAGAGTGAGTATTTTTAATTTAAATTCTCACACTTATCACATCATGGCAGTTAAGCCAAAGGTAGGTATTTTAATTAACGTCACACTGGAGCAACATAGCAGGCTATTAGCGACGGTCTGGGGTCAAACCCGAAGGGAAAGATCCGAGGACAACCCCAAGTAATTTTAAACCACGGTCAGATGATGAGGTCAACCCCTAAGCTGGCACACCATTCTCTCTAAAATTCCACACCACGCCAACATGAGGACATTTAGGCCACGACAGATTTAACGTGTATCAGCCCCCTTGTACACGACGGCCTTTGGTTGGATTCGAACTCGCACCCCTCCGGTTGCTAATCCGTTACTCTGCCAACCGGACTACTGCGGCCCGAGCCAAGCCTAAACCATTAATCCTTAGGATAATTCTTTACAAACACTGAAGGATTTTATCCCTAAGCAAAAATTGTACTATAATTTGAAATGGGATTGTACATTTAAAATGTAAGTATCAATTTAGGCTAGTAATCAGAAATGGCGCTTATAACGTAACGTAAAATATCAAACAGCAGCCTAGAAAATGAATTCAACAGAGTATCAATAGTTTACTATTGTCAATTCCCTCAAGCCAGATAATACTACAGCTATTGCACATTATAGAACATGTACAGCAACCTTTTTCAATCTTGCCAAAACCATAGACCATTTTTCCATTTAAAACGTTGTCTGAGAGCATCACGTAGAGGTAAGGGCTATTTCGTATCTATTTTGACACAACGTTAATTCTATTGTGAATTCCAGAACACTGAAAGCTTACTTGAGATGTGCTGCAGTTATTTAGATTCAAAGCATACCCATCTCGTATACTTCCATGAATATGTAAATCAAGAAAAAAATCAACCTTTCCTACCAAGAACAACTACAAAAGTTACACTTGGCTTGTGAATCGTAAATGCATCACAGATGCCCCAAGAGTGGAATCTTGCAAAACCCAGTTTCTGATTAGTCAGATTGCTTAGCTAAACATTTACCGACTAAACATTATGCATCCCCTTAACTGTGCCCTTTTTTCTAAATATCAAGAAATGGAGATCCACCACCTGCAAATTTGTACTGCGTCTGTAGTCAGGAGATCCACCACCTGAAAATTTGTACTTCCTCTAGTAAAGAGATCCACCACCTGCAAATTTGTACTGTGTTTCTAGTCAGGAGATCCACCACCTGCAAATTTGTACTGTGTTTCTAGTAAGGAGATCCACCACCTGCAAATTTGTACTGTGTTTCTAGTAAGGAGATTCACCACCTGCAAATCTGCACTGTGTCTCTAGTCAGGAGATCCACCACCTGCAAATTTGTACTAGTTTCTAGTCAGGACCTCTGCGCCTGAAACCGGGAGGCAAGATGTCGGATGAACAGTTAATTTTTCCTAGTTAGTTTCTTGTCTTACCTTTTTCTTTTATCAATTTTAGTATTGCTCGTGCGTATGTTTATTACTAACCTTTGAAGCTATTTGTTTTCTGCCTGCCATTTGAAATAAAAGAATCTCATTGAGTTTATTCTAGAAGTTCTTACAATTCATGCAAGTTACGTAGTTTTGTATACAGAGCATCTTCGTTGACCCTTCAACTAAGGAAAAAACCTTGAATTGAAACACTGTATTGAGCATACCTGAGTTAAATCCTACTAAATTTCTACATTCAACCTTATGATCTTGAATCGCGTAACAAAGTTGCAGTACTATAGGTTGTCCAGTTGCTGTGATTCTTACCCTTGTATTCTGTAAATGAACACGTTCGTTCCATGTATTCTTTTTACCAGATTATCATTTCCTGATACAATACTGAGTTTTTGGGAAGTAAAAATCAATTTTAGCGGAAAAGTGGAATGACTATTTTCCTTTTTACGTTTAATAAATCATACTGGTGACAACTAAATAAATATCGTACATCATCTATTGATAATAGACATATATCAATAGATGAAATACGTCTGCTAATGTAAGGCAATTGAATTAACGTCGAACTGGAGCAACACAATGGACTATTGGTGACGTTTCGGGATCAATCCCGAAGGGAAAGAACCGAGGACAACACCTCGTAATTTTGAGCCAAGACCGAATGAAGAGGTCAGCACGTGAGCTGGTATCCCACTCTGAGCTGGTACCACCATGCCAACGTGAAGACATTTGAGGCAACGACAGATTTAAGATGCACAAGCCCCCACGTACACAACGGTCTTTGGTTAGATCGAGTTTTGAATCGCAACCCCCGGTTGCTAATCCGCTACTCTTCCAACCGTGCTACCGCGACTTTGTGTGTTGATATGCAATGGGATTATGTTGAGATATATATGTATGTGTTACTTTCACCCTTCTCATTCATTTGTAACACAAAATGAGGTATTGGAATGATTTTCACCTAAATACATAGTTACTTTAGAAGTAATCTGTGTGATATGTTTGAAAAATATATAATTCTCGCAATTTGCTTCAGAACTATCACTCCTGAAGAACGTTACAAAAGAAAGGAACTGACAGTGGTGCTGATACAATGGCAGGTAAAAAAAGGCGAGTTTTTTTTTAGGGCGAAACTATGACAAATATGGCAGTCTGACTCTTATAATTGTAATTGATCCGCTTTCCTTCAGAAATGCCTAAAACTTTTGGGCCGTCTTCCAAGTTAGTTTTTATAGGTTTTCGGTATGATATATTTCTCTTTTATTTTATTCTTGTATGTGTTTCTTTATCCGGATCAGAAAATAACGAACGTGTTTGCGACAGAGGGGAGAGCTAAATGACCTTTGTTCCTCTTTTTAAGATATTAAGATTCGAAACAGATGGAATTTCTTTTTACTTTTAATGCGAAAGAAGTCTAAATTCACTTCCTAAATGGAAAATGATTTATTTCTTCTTTAGAACTTAAATGAAATGTATTCCCTTAAAAGATTTTTCTCGTTTACTTTTTTGTTCTAGAGGTATACTTACTCTTTCTGCACATTTTTCTGAAAATAATTTTCCATTTCCTATAAAACTATTAATAGAACTAAAATATCATTTGAAAATAATTAGTCTTTTTAAATAAAAATAGACAAATGGATGCTGATTAGAATGAGGTATAATTTATCTTCGAGCATCAGGTATTTATGACCTTGTTTTCTATTTTGTAAAATTCGTTTCCTCTCAAAATAAGTGAAATCTATTTTTTGGAGAAAACAAATATTTAAGAAGGATAAATTTTAAATATTTTTATTGATCTCGGGGAATTTTGAGTATAAAATAAGATTTCTTGGTACAGCATTGCTTTAATTACACTGCTGGCCACCGTAAATGCAACACCCTGAAGGAAGCATGCAAATAATATGAAATTTACAACATGCATTAGCGGAGGTGAGATATGCAAATGATTAGAATTTCAGCGCAGACGCACATCACGCGCGCCTGTGGCGCCACTTCAAAGCGCTATTTAAGGCTTGGAGATTTCGACGATTTCAAGTACGGCAATTGTGTTTTTCTTGTGGTTTTTTCAAAAAAACGATCAATTATGCCTCGTAAAAAACAGCGATCATCTTTTGATCAAGTATCCGAGTTCGACAGAGGAAGGATAGTGGCCTACCGAGATTGTGGATTATCTTTCAGGGAAATCGGTAGTCGTGTTGGACGAAATCAAACAACTGTAATGCGGGTATGTGATCGTTGGATGCAGGAGGGTACGACGGACCGACGTGTTCGATCACATCCACCTCAGTGCACCACTTCACGTGATGACAGGCATATTGTGCGTATGGCAGTGACGGATCACTCAGCCACATCACGAACCATAGAACAGCACATTCAGTCTGTACCGCATCATCCAGTGTCTGCGCGTACCATTCGACGCCGTTTACAGCAGAGTGGTCTGTCCGCAAGACGTCCATTGCTTCGTCTACCCATGACGCAGAACCACAGACGTTTCCGCTGCCAATGGTGCGATGAAAGAAGGATGTGGACGGCAGAATGGAATGAAATTGTCTTTACTGACGAGTTACGCTTATGTCTGCAACACCACGATGGTCGGATTCGAGTCTGGAGACACCATGGAGAGAGGATGCTGAACAGCTGCTTTATGCACCGCCACACTGGTCCTGCACCGGGTATTATGGTATGGGGCGGTATTGGATATCACTCTCGCACTCCTCTATACGCATTGCCGGTACTTTAAACAGCCAGCGCTACATCTGCGAGGTGTTGGATCCAGTTGTCCTTCCTTACCTTCAGGGCTTGCCCACAGCCATATTTCAACAGGATAATGCGCGACCACACGTGGCACGCATTGTCCAAGGGTTCTTCGTCAATCGCCAGATTGAATTGCTTCCCTGGCCATCTCGCTCTCCGGATCTTTCGCCGATAGAAAACATGTGGTCCATGGTTGCTCAACGATTGACCCAGAATACATCCCCAGCTGCCACACCAGATCAACTTTGGCAACGCGTGGAAGCTGCTTGGTCAGCTGTACCCCAAGAACACATCCAAAGTCTCTTTGAATCAATGCCGAGGCGTGTGGCAGCGGTGATCTCCAACAATGGCGGCTACTCTGGCTACTGATTTTGGCAGGAACCACACTTCACAGAAGTCTATAAATTTAATCATTTGATACTTGGTCAACATGTTATCTACAAAATAAATTTTGTTGTGATATCTCTTGTCTTTCTTGGTGTTGCAATTTGGGTGGCCAGCAGTGTAGTTTATAGTTATATAAAAATTATTTTGTTTATTTTAAGATGGGTTTCCCATTATTAAAATAAATTTCGAGTATTAAATCTTAGAAACTCGTTAGAGCTAAAAAGTTAATTTAAAGACACATTTGGAAAGAAAGGGATAAAACAAGATTGGCAATGCGAACAAAATAGAATTATATGGACAAACATGGTTTATTTAAGAAACAGTTCTGCAATTATGTAACTAAAATCCTAACTAATCTTGAAAAAGTGTATAAAAATGTTATCATTTCCATTTCGATACATAAAAAATTAAATTCACAGCATTTTCCAATTTTAATGATTGCAGTTTTCAAACTTAGAGTCTATGCACTCTAACACGTGCTACGTAGATAATGGAAAGTAAATTACAATCTCTCAATGGGCACATATCTGGAATAAATTTACATTACTGTGAGCTTGAACTGTTTTTGATTTGTTTTGGTTTACGATTATTTTTTGCTTCACGAGGTATAATTAAACCATTTATGCTTGAATACTACGTGAAACAAAATTTCTTTTTAGTTAACTTTTGAAAAAGAATGGTCAATATATATGACAAAAATGGTATTGTCCAAAATAAGTCAATCCTATACATAAACCATAAAATAATTCCTTCCTAGCTCTGCATGATATATGATATTTAAAGCCTTTATATCCTTCGCTTACGCTTTAGCTCTTTCGCCTCATGTACTTTACCCTAAATGTTAAATGTTAAACACAGTTAAGAAGTTACTTATAGGAACATATAGTGTAGGGCACGACGTTTATATCAGTGGTGAAAAAAGAACAAATTTTCTTAAATTATCTAATCGTTTTCAAAAACCTTTTACTGTGCCATGATGCTATTTCTATACTACCCATACTCATTTCATGTGTGTGTTCTCGTTCTTGAAAAGTTAATGTTACTAATTAACTTTATAAGTATTAAGTCATACAGGCAAGTAAGATACATAAAATCTTACAAATCGGTACTTTCTACTTGTAATTAAACTATATATTATGGAAATTAAACTCCAGTTGTGCTGTTTCCAAATTTAAGATCGCCGTTTTGTCAGTTACAGAACTAATCAGATTTTGGTCTGGACCCAAAATTCTCAGAAAACAAAACCTCATTGGCAATTTAAGAAATCTAGCTACGTTGTCAACAACGAAAGAGAAAACAATTTAACAACCCGAAGGAAAATCCCTCTCAAAAATACAAGCCACCTACAACATATCCCCTTCACCTCACTTAACGTAGATGATGCAGTCACCTCAAAACAACCACACAAGTCAAAAAACCATTAGAAAGTCCTTCAGAACATGCCCCGCATTAACAATCACCATCCTCGAACGAAAAACAAAACCCCCCGCCGCATTATGAAACAGGGCTGGGCGTAAGTGCTTGGGCGAATATTACCCATCGAAGGAACACTAAAGCTGGCATGCAACATTTGCCGATATATTTCATTAACCATCATTCCCTCCCCCTAACAAAGCTTATGGCGGGGGAGAGATTTAACCCGAAATGCTTTGTTTGCCGCTTAATGTTCTCGTTGGCCGCTGTTTTCATTTCCGACGATGACCAGCTTTGGAGATCATTAAATGCGGCTGTTGCGACGGACCAACACTTACTTCCGACGAAACAAGATAAAACGAAGGGGCCAACAGAAGAAACAGCAGAAAAAGCGGAAGAAAGATATATTGAGTCCACTTGGTTTGCTCCCTCCTTAGCTTTTTCCAGTATCACACTTGGATCGATGCGATTTATATAATGTCCTTTAGGACATTTCGTTTATTTGTACGATGTTACGCAGAAAAGCTGCAGGACCTCCATAAATGGGCCTTGTCCGGAACGTTGGACGGTTTTGTCAGTTTAAAGAATGGTCATGGTGACGAGCAGGATGATGGTTGATGCAGTCAATTCTATTTGTTGATTGACTAGGCAATTGTTTTGATAAGTTTCTTCTAGGCTTGCTCTGAAATATGGTTTTTTTTCAGGAAGGAGTTCAATAAAATTTGGAAAACTTAGAAAAGGGGTTTCAAACAAGAATGGTACTGAATATATATAACCTATTTCCTATGCACAATTTCATATTCCGTTAATTTATAAGCTGTTATGCAGAAAAGTTGGCCAGATTTCTCTACTATAAATGGGCCATGTCCGGAACGTTGGAGAGTTTTGTCAGTATAAAGCATGGGGGACAAGTATGATGATGTTTGATGCAGTAGCTTTGACGTTGGATGAATTATATTTATTGTATGACTAGTTCAATCGTTTGGTGAATTTCTTATAGGCTTGCTTGGCTGCAATATATACAATACACGACAGAATGAAATTAAGCAATATGAAAATATTTAAAACTAGGGAGGCTTACAATATATTATTTATCATTTGTAAAATTCATTGTAAGTTTGTATTGTAGACATAAATATCAGCAGATAGTTTAATTCACATAGCAGTTTGTAGAACATAATAGTTAATTAACTCCATTTGGTAGGTGTATATTTCAATTGTAAAAATAGCCCATTGTGTTGCTCCAGTGTAAAGTAAATTGAACTACCTACGTCAATTGAAAGGCAAAACAAAATGTACTAAAACATTTAAAGTTTTGCAAAAAAAGCGTTGGCTAAACAACAATTTCAATCCAAAATTTCAAAATTTGGAAGGATAAATTTCTTATTTGTACTTTGTATATATCTTAGAACAGATTTCAGACTATCCAAAAAATTTCAAGCAAATCAGTTGAAAATAGATACGAAGGGAATATTTTGAAATACAAGAATGTCAAAAAATCTCAATCGGAGAAAAACGTAGTAGACTTACTATATATATCTACTATATCTTTGATGATGCTCTATATTTAATTACTTCAAAAATGATCATGTTTGAATTATGTAAAACTATGCACTTAAAATATAAAAATTCTTCCCGCGTTACATAAATTCAATAAAATGTAATGCTTCTCAAAAGAAAAATCATGAGCAGTAATAAAAACTGATCGTTTTACTATATTGACCAAACAATAACGTTTGGTGATTTATCAAGTTTTCTGGTATATATTCCATATGTAAAATCTCAGGATCAGATATAGAAACATTCAAATGTTTACCCAATATTTATGAATGTTTTCTTTAATTCTATTAAGCTTTAATTTAAAATATATTTTATGAATGAAATTATTTATTTTTCGTTAATTCATAAAATAATTCCTTAAAATAAAATATAGTAATAACTGCTCTTTTGTGAAAAGGATTGCAATAAAATATAGACCGTAAATTCATTATCAATAAGAACCAAATTTTATAAGTATTTTCTCACCATAAGAGTTAATAGTATACTTATCTTATATAGAGTTGATAGACCAATTTCCATTTAAAATCGCTCAAGTGTGACATCGTCATCTGACCATGGTTTAAAATTACGTGGTGTTGTCCTCGTATCTTTCCCTTCGGGTTTGATCCCGAACCGTCTGCAATAGACAGTTGGAACGGTTCCAGTGCACCGTTAATTAAAAATACCTTCCTACCATTCAAAATTTTGCCCAAGTCTCATTACTTTAAACTTAATAGGTCGTTATCTTTAAAACTGATGTAATAAATTAAGATTTTTTTTATTTAAATCAAAGAAATGATAATTTATCTAAATGCCATTTGTTTTAAATTTACAGTTCCTCAAAACCAAAGGAAATACAAAAATCCAGGTTCATTTCTACAAGTTATAAAAATATTTTTTTCAATTCTCGCTGTCAGAAGAATCATATCTAGCATTTGCAACGAAAAACACTGTATCCATTAAAGTGCCAGAAAAACTTGTACACAAGTCTAATACTCGGTAGCACTCCTACGGGAAAAATGGCAGAAATGGGACAGGGGATGGAATATTCAATCTTATGGATGTATAATATAGGCATCGAACACCATACGTCCTGCAGAGTGGTCCACAACTCTGTTGTATTTTATATTTGTAGGAGGTATAAGATTTTTGTGTTAAGCACACAGCACGGCATCCAAGATGCGTTAGATGACGGCGAGATCTAGTGACTTATGTGGGAATGGCAAGGGTTCAAACTTAAATAAGAGAGTGTTCCTCTGATCTTAATTCTGTGTGTCTAGACATGTGCGGCGGCGCGTTGTTCTATTGGAAGAGACCAAACCCATCAGAATAAACGCAAGATATGAACGGATGTAAACCTTCAGAAAGGATTCACACATAACATTCATCTGTCAGAGATATTTGAAGAGATATCAGGGGTCCCAACAACATTTCGAGTGATTGAGGCGAGGTATCTCGTCTATCAAGATCTGACCAGACGAGATATCTCGACATCAAGATACTGCCGACATTTTTGTTGACGAGAATATCTTGTTTTAGAAGATTCTGACCTGATCTGATTAGTTTCTTCTAATGATGAGAGGTCTCGTCTATCAAGATTTGGCCAGTTTTGATAATGAGGAGATATCTCTTGAAACAAACACTAGGAGGGTTTAATGCGTGCTAAGTAAACCCCATACTATTGCTGAGGCACCACTAGACTGTACAATCTCCTGTTGACCTCCGGGATCAATGATTTTATATGGTTTTCTCAATCCGCGGATCCTTACATCTGCCCGAAACATTTGGAAACGACACTCATCAGATCAGGCTATTCGTTTTCAATCACAAAGTGCCCAGTGGTAACGTTGATCCACTAAGCTACAGGTTTTGTCATAATTCTTGTAGTAACGATAATACCCTTGAGTACGTGAACATTTAAACTTCTCTGCCTCCGAAATGCTATGACCGATCACACGAGCAACAACTATTGAACAGCGTTGAAAATTGCTTAAATCACGATATCTAGATGCTTCCACAAATGTCTATCGCTTTATATATGCACAGACACGACAAATGAAGCGCATAGAAGGGCATCGCTTTGTATTTTGCATAAGCCAGCTTTTTTGGATTTTCAGTATAAAAGTACATATGGGTTTATAAAGTAACTTTCTCCTAATTATTTATTTCCAAGCTACTCAGTCCCCAATGTAAAATATTTTCTCGTTACGGAAAGTCTGGCTAATCAAACGTAATGGATTCCCCAATTTTTTTTCCTTAAATTACACTTCTTGATCATTTTCTTTTCATGCATTACTCCTTGGAGACTTTATTCGTCCTAGGTTCGAAATTAAAATCGGTATTCTTCTTTCTACCATTTGATATGTGACACACTATAGCAGATTTCTTCCATTCTTTTCTTTGATTCCCATTATGAGGAAGGGAGTAGGGGAAATCCAAACTAAAGTTTAATACGAAAGAATGTTTTTCTCAGGTTTTGTTTGTTGTTTTTTCTCCCTTTGTTGAAGGAGCTGAACGTATTGAGGACTAACGAGTTGTCATTTCCGCATGGACTCCAGAAATGTTATTCTCGGTAAATGCGTATTTTTTCCCGTGGATGACAGTTTTGTTCGGAAAAGTGAGTAGTGTTCTGTGCCGGAATTAAGCTGATTGAACCTGTAAATGGAGGCATTCAACTAAGGAAAAAGTCAGTCATTATAAACCATACAAGAGCAGAAGAAAAGGGATTAGTAATCAGTTTGCTTCCAGAAATAAAACTAAGGCTACTTTGAACGCGCAATAACATACTTAGTGATTATTCATATAATGTATGTGAAATCATTACCATTTTAAATATATATCGGTGCATGAGAAAATATTTTGGAAATGAGATTTTAATGGAATTATAGAGTATAAGTTATTAGAAATCTATTCATACAGTTAATTCCAACGAATGTGTTGTGGATCAGCATCTACTATCATGAAATCACGCTCTCGGGTGTAGAACATCGGTCTATGGAACCTCCTGCAACTGTCGGGCTCGCATTTATTTACTGGAAAGGCTACGGAATCGCTAAGCTTCGCGCTTGTGATTTGGTCCACAAATTCATTTTTAGTTACGACCATGGAAGAAAGGGAAAGATGGAGCTTTCTCCATGTGACGTCAATCGCCTTAACCCTCATTGCGTCATGAGATTTCCGTGTAGTGTAGTATTGCTTTTACCCCAAAACACACTTCATGACAATATAACCACATTATCAATGTTGAAAGAATCCATAGATTGTTTCAACCTTTGGAAAAAGTCTATTGGCCCTTTCCTTAGATTAGAATCTTTTGGAAAGACTCTCTTGGTCCTTTCCTTAGAATAGAATCTTTTGGAATTCTATTAGTGCTTTCCTCAGACAAGAAAACTTATTTATAATTTTTCGGACATTTCTTTCTAATAGAATTCTTTGGAAAGATTATATTCTTAATTTTCTTAGAATATAATCATTTGGAAAGATTCTATTGATCTCGAAGATCAAAACTGGTTAGAAGTTAAGGAGGGAAATCTTCAGGTTGCCAGGTGGAATTATACACGTGAACCTCTCGAGAATTAACACGCTTAGCCAAATTTTCAAAACACAGTGAATGGAATAAGAATCGATGTGGCTGTTATAAATAGTTCCATGAGTAACATTGACATCCGAAGTATTATTGAGCACTTTTTGATCATGTAAAATTAAGGACATGCAACATATACAGTTATTCGGCAGACAGCTTTAATTGAGATACTAGACTAATCAAAATAACGCTTTTTCAGATACCAAGAACCAATTAACTCAACTGCTTGTTATAAACCCTATTTTAGTGTAATAATTTGTTACTTGACTGATAAAATGTGCAATAGTACCACACATTGGCAATATTCGTAGACTACATAAAATTGAGCAATGTATGTTAACGAAATTTCAAATTATAGAATATACTAAATGTGATTGCATTTATACTAAAAATGCTAATTTACTGTAGCCCGATATAAAAAATTAAGATGCTTAAATAATCTTTTTAGCCAAACTAATAAATTTGTACGAATTATAGCTGTTGATTTATAAGATTAAAATAAAGAAAATGCACAGATTCATATCGCTTTTGGACATAAACCTTAAAATTCAATTTTTTATACATTTGCTGTACAAATTTATTCAGGCAGCATTCAATTCTAGCATATTTAGTTGATTACACTGGTCTATAAACATTTCATTCCATAGACTGTCACCAAATATTCTATGAGGTATAGAATCGATAATATTTTATAAAAGTACAGGATCTAGTTTTTTGCAGCAATGTCAAATACAATAACTATATCTTTAACAGAGCTGGCAGTAATTACCTTGAGGGTATAATATGGAAACCATAATTTCTCATAAATATTCACAATCTTCGAACACAAAAAAATGTTATTACAAGATAAAAATTTGACTAATTTGGATAATACTTCATAAATTTCTAATATCTTCTGGCGATGGGCAAGAGTGGTAAGTTCAGATAATTGCTGTTAACTGCAGTGTTGTTGGTTAACTGCAGTTATTACAGATCTGTTTATCTTAATAAACTAAAATATGTATGCATAGCATACATTTGACGTTTCAACCCTCTAAGTGGTTTCGACGAGATATCTCGTCATCAAGACATTGCAGATTTTTTATGATTAGATTAAGATGGCGTCAGTTTTTTTTCTTGTGACAAGGTATCTATGTAGTTCAACAAGATTTGGTAAGTTTTGCTAATGACGAGATACCTCTTCGAGACAACTGTTAACGTAAAAACTGGAGCAACACAAGAGGCTATAGGCTATTATCCGGGATCTATCCCGAAGGGAAAGATCCCTGATAAGTTTCTTTGCTCAGGTGTTGTTGGTTGTTCAGGGATCTATCCCGAAGGGAAAGATCCCTGAACAACACCTCGTAATTTTGAACCACGGTCAGATGACCAGGTCAACACTTGAACTGGTATACCACCTTTCCAAACTACAGCACTACGCCAAAAAAATAGCATGATCTATAAAATATATAATGCTATAAAGTATTTCAATGTGTGTGATTTAATATTGAAATACTTTAAATGGGTGTTTTGTTCTATTTATAGCTAATTTAACAAAAACAAATAACATTAACTTACAGCATACTTATGAGATGGATTAGGATCACAAGTCTACGAGTTCATTTTCCGAACGATAACTGATAATGATTTAATCATTTGGTAATCCATTGTCTCTTTAAAATTCGTGCTTGGGTATTTAATTTGGTTTTTTGTGTTGCTTCTGGTATTGTGTGAATTGATTCCCGATTTATATTTAATAAATAAATTTGCATAAGCCTTAATACAAAGTTATTTATTGGGAACATAAGTCTCGGGGTAAATATTTGTTTTAAAAAATCGTATAAAAAGAGAGGTTTAAAGAACATAAGCAATTAAATATTTTGAGCACACCAACTTATTATGGCTTCTGTTTTGTTACTTGTTATAGGGCTGTAATGACCGAAAAAACCGTATATCCAAAGAAATGCATGAATAAAAAAATTTCAGAAAAGCATGGGTCAGATAGTTTAAAAAATACTTGTATCAGAACAAAAGACGGACGAAAAAAATTCAATCTATCGGGTTTCTTAACAAAAAAAGCGGAAAAAGAACACTCAGAAAAAAAAGCAGGGAGTGAAAAAAGAAGAAACCTTTCCCCAAAAAACTTTTGACATTGCAGTGATGTAAGTTTTCCTTATTCCACATTTATCACCGCAGATTAATGCGCTCAAGAAAAATGCCACGCTTAAAGGGTGTGCAGATAAAGTTGCTGTGACTGGAAGGACACAGGAGGGATGGATTAAAATTGAAGGACGAACTGTGGAAAACGGCTTCGGATTCGCAGCTCATTTTTGCGAGATAAGGACGCAAAAAGAGTTTCCTCGAAGAAATGTAATTGCCTCATTCCTAAGACGTATTCTTATCTCGTTTTACCTTTGAAGTCAACACCAGCGATTTGAATGGTTCTGTGTCTTCTCAGTGTTCTTTGCTTGGTAAAGGAAATGGATTTGCATTTTTATGTGATCTGCATTTTAATGCAAAGGATTACGAAGTTGTCGCTCCCATCAATTTCTTAAAGGCAGTTTTGGGTGCAATGGAATGTGTAAGTTTTATTTTTGTAATTTTAGATGGTCTCCTTTGCATAAAGTTTTCCAGTGCACATATGTACGCATATTTTTCACTTAAAATTAGGTAAACTATAAGTTAAACACACAAAAAGTTCATGATAAAGCATTTGCAAATAATTTTAAATACGGTAGAATATTTTTGAAAACGGAAATTTTCTTCCAATCGATACTTTTACACGCCAAGTGGTTTCGACGAGATATCTTGGCCATCAAGATCTGACCACCTTTCCTAATGACGAGATACCTCGGTATCAAGATATTGCCGATATTTTTATGCCTAGATCAAGATATGGCCAGTTTTCTTATAAAGACGAGATATCTCGCCCATCAAGATTTGGTCAGTTTTGTTAATGACCATACCTCGCCGTGGCACGTTTTCACTGTGACTCGTGTACGTTACGTAATTATATGTTCTCATTTCTCAACAGATGTTTGGAATGCATTTTGCTATCTGTGGAAAGGGAAAAGTTTTGTCAGCGGATCTGACTTATATATCCAAAGTTAACAGTTCGTTAAAGAATCTAAATGGTTTCTAGTTCATGTCGACCCCAAATATGGTGAGATTTCGGACATATTTGACCACGGCCGATTGCGGACATAAAAGACCACGGCCGATAAGTTGCACACACCTTGCTCCCTAACCTATCAAAATGTATAAGGATGAGCTCAAATATTAAATTTTGTAGAGCCCAAACAACTCATATATGGTACCATGGAAGCCACCGTGAGGCCTCGCTAAACCCTCCTAGTGGTTGTCTCTACGAGGTATCTAATCATCAGCATAACAGACCAGATCTTGATGGATGAAACATTTCGTGCATAGAAAAAACTGACAAGATATCTTCCTAGTCGTTATAAAAAAAATCTGCAATAACTAGATGACGACGTATCTTTTACATTAGCAAAATTGCTCAGATCTTGAGGGACGAGATATCTCGTCGAAACCACTTGGAGGGTTAAATATGCTTGTGACAGAAAATGCCAGACTCATTTCTGGACTTGTGATAGGCACATCTTATCTTTATCCTTCGTTCAGAGCCATAAGAATTTTCATCATGCCTAGAATGTAACAAAAGCCTCACGAGTCATCTTCTGTCTCGTGTTGGTCTGGTAAGATAAGATACATATGTGGAAACCACTTGGAGGGTTAAATATGCTTGTGACAGAAAATGTCAGACTCATTTCTAGACTTGTGATAGGCACATCCTATCTTTATCCTTCGTTCAGAGCCATAAGAATTTCCATCTTGCCTAGAATGTAACAAAAGCCTCACAAGTCATCTTCTGTCTCGTGTTGGTCTGGTAAGATAAGATACATATGTGGAAGTCTTGTTCTAGCGTTGGACTTTCTGATGGTGTTTGGATTTGTGGACGTGGTCTAGAATTTTGAACTAGACCTTGTGAAATATGTAATAACAAAATCTAGAAGTATTCAGGCTTCGACTCCCTATTTTTTTCAATTAACCTTTAAACCACCTGGTGGTTCTCTCGACGAGGTATCTCGTCATTAACGAAACTGACCAGATCTTGATCTCGTCATCATAAAAAATCGTTAATATCTTGATGACAATTCGTCGTTAGCAACAAAATTCGTCAGATCTTGATTGACGAGGCATCTCGACGAAACTACTTGGGGGGTTAATTTACAGCAACGTCTACACATGGTATTTTCTGCCAGGTAGAACTGCGAAAGCAGAATGCGAAAGAACAATAGAACAAAAAAGTTTAGTTAAACCATGTACTGCCCATTGGGTCCTATTCTTTTTCAAAGCTGTAACTTTTATTCACACTTATCTGTATTTGCCTAACAACAATAGTACTTGTTGATACCGAAGCAGTGATAATAATGATCTTAAGAGCAACTTTGAATAGAGCTCAATTATGAATTCCGTACTTTATTTTTCTGGGTACATCTAACCAGAAACTCTCAATTTGTCGGTAGATGATGTCCGTAAGGAATTTTGCATTGTAGGAACTGAGCTGAAACTCAAAAAAAAGTTTAGGAAGCTGCTTGAAACTATATAACGAGGAGATAATGTAATTTCTGAGAGCTGACTACAATAATTTATATTTCTCTACTAATGTAGATGAGAATAGGAAAAAAATGAACAAATGGATGATATAAACTGGAATTGTTCGTTATCTTTAATTCTTATTTTAACTCTTCGTTTTACAAATTATGGACAGTTTCTGCTTTTAAACTCATATTTTTATGATTTGTGTTATCATTTGTTATCATATTACCTGCTTCTTTATTCAACGTTTTAAGGACATTTTGAGGAAGTTGCAACATAGTACATGAACATTTTCAGTCTACTTTTAAACTCATAATTTTATGATTTGTGTTGTCATTTACTGTCAGTTTCTTTTTTCAATGATTTTTTAGAAAACTTTGAGGTAGTTGCGACACATTACGTTTTTATGTACTTAGTCATTCGGAGAATATAACACCATTTTCATATTTTTCGCATGCTTGACGTTTAGTGAAATATATATGCAGATATTCCAGTCTATGAAGACCCTTCCTTTAAGAAATAATGCAATTTTAGGACAGGAAGATGGATAAAAGACGATAGAATCATAAAAGGTGAATACTCGGATTTTATGCAACGCCATACAATCCTGCTAGAGGAAGAATAAAAAGGCACATGATTTATGTTCAAATTATCCTATATAAGACTAAATATCTCATAGTGTTTACCTACAAGTACAGCTATAATATTTTCACAAATTCAGGCCAGTTTAACCTTGAAAATACACTGAAGTAGACTAAAGCTTTTATATCTAAGAATAGAATAGTAGGGAAAGAAGCAATATTTGATGTACTTTATTTTCCGTACAAGGAACTTTTGTTTGTGCTTTGAAGGTCTTAGAGTATACAAAATAATTTCAGAAAATCATCCAACCATATATCAACCATCAACCATCCAATTATATATTAATAACGTTACCAGTATTTTCATTAGTAATATGATCAATACAAGATTTAGAAATAGAAAAAATTTAGATTAATCATGCAAATTAGCACAGGTAAACTCTCAATATTGTTGGAAGGATTAAATCAATAAAACATACGATTATGTAAAGTGCTCTAATAGGGATAATCATTATTTAAATAAAACTTATTTTTCTTATGCGTAGAATTATTCTGGATAGTATAAATCTAAATTAAATAAATATTTTACATTTCCTATCCATTACGATTTTAATTTTTCATTTACCAAATTAGACTTCGTGATTACAAATAAATTCAAGATTGAAAGAAACTAAAATTCACACACAATTGAATAGCGATTTAAGATTGGATTCACTTTTGGATAATTTTATTTCTTCAGTCTTAAGACACATTTTCGATTTCCTTTATCAAGAATGATTTTTTCCAAAACGTAATTCAACACCGCTACAATAAAAACAATTTATTTAAAAAAAAATATAAAGCTGTTATCTCAATACTAACATAAATCCTTAAAATGATTCCTTTCTCTTTAAGAAAAGGGCAAAAAATACAGTACGACAACCACTAATTTAAAACAGCAGATAAACTATATTAAAACAGTTACGAAGAAATACAATCGTAAACCACAGAAACGGACTTTAAAAATTACTTATCTCTCATTCCATATTAAATCACTTTTAAGATCCCAATTACGGGAATATGTGGCAATAGCTATAATAACCCTGGTATAATCTAGTGTGACATATTGGCTGCCACTTTCTTATGTTCAACATACACTTTTTTCAACATTCGATTTTTTCGAACCTAGAGAGAAAATAATTTATCGTCCCATGTGTGTGCTTGTTTTTATAGTGAACCATTCTTCTCCTTTTTTCTGCTCACAGGTGGCGCTGCTCTACTTTCTGAAAGTAGGAACTTCTAAGGGAAAAAACGTCCTTTGTTCTAGGTGAAGCTGTTCATTATGATATTTTTTTCCCTGCCATGTTCTCCTATGGTTTTATTCTTTTAGAATTTTTTTCATCTTCTATCATACAGAGATGATTATATTCTCAGAACACGTTTTATTTCAGATAAATTCTGCTAGTTTTTTAAATTTATAAATCTCTGGTGCAAGGTGTGTTTGATACTCAAGGTAAACGCTGCCTGAAAATCATGATTTATGAATAAAGAGTAGAAAGACCTTCCTATTTCGCTAAGGGGGATTAATTTATTACTAATATAAGAAACCATTCTTGTTTTATTTTCTAATCTATAAATCAGTGTAAAGCAACAGAGTGTGTTCGGAATTTGAAAATTATAAGGTAGACAAATTTGCTTTAGATTATGTAGTGACATGAATTTGTACTATGCAATCTCTAATTCTAAACCACAACAATACTTTCGACACGTTTTCGTTTATATCCATAACTTGCATAAATTCGCTACAATATCTTCATCTCGAGGCCTAGGGAGATGTCGCGTGAATAAAATTTTTAAGGGAGCAGTTTAAAATTGTGTATACTTCTCTCAATAATTACTAGGCTATTTATTTGGAAAGAGCTTTCATACTTACCATCATTTATTGAAATAACGTTGATTTCAACCTGAATTTTATGAAAAAAATTTGACAAGATTATCGTAAAAAGTCTATTTCCATAAGGCATTCTAGGTACAGCTATACAAATTGTATGGTCTCAAGAAGAATGACGCAAGTCAAATGAAGTTTATATTTTTTCAGGTAACAAACAATTCTATAGAACTTGAACAAATTATGCAAATCAAAACAAAAAGATACTTTTTATAAAAGATGTGGAAGAACTCTACAAATTTCAAAGTCAAAAGGGAAATATACTAAAATTCTATCAACGCTTTGCCTCTTGCAAAATTTACTTTCTTAAGTTGAATCATCTTTCTCAAGAAATTATATGCTTTGATCATGCAGATTAAATTTTGATAAAACTGAATACTAAACCTTTTCTAATTATTTTCTCCAGTGAAAGTGAATGGTTAGAGACCACAATTGAAAATTGCGTGCAAGAACATTATTTTATGAAAAGAAGTTTGGTGGAAAATGGAGACATGTTCATCACATTGTCACATTAAACAAGCATATTTCATCTAGCACATGTCTACAGAAAGTTTTTATGACAATGCGTTTCCTGTTAGTGCGGAATAAATTAATTTATGTTCAGTACGTATTTAGTTTTTCCACTAAAATGTTATGTAAAACAGTTCTAGCAAATACATTTTATAATTGATAATAGATATCTTTAATGATCCCAAACTTTCATAATCTGAATAATAAGCATCACAAGATTAATCATATAATACCACTTTTATATACAATTATTTAGCTTCACCTCTCCATATTGCATTACTTGTCTTGTGTACTTAAGTGATGCTAAATTACTCATATATGCTTACTCATACAAATTCACATTAACTGGTGTTTTATATTTTTCGATTACCTTGACGATATCCTTACATTGTTTTAATTTGAAAGCCAAATGACTTAAATATGCATTTCTCGCTTCAAAATTAGGAATGTATGGTATGTTTCAAAGAAGAAATCAAAGTGTTTATACATGAATAATATTCTGCTAAAAAGATATATTTTCTTTCGTTTTGTTTTTCATTTTACGGTACTTACGTATTGTCAACGAAACAGCGTCATTCCTTATTGCTTTCTAAATTGTTTTAATGAAGTAACAGACCTCGGTCTAGTTTTGTAATTGAAACAGTTGAGTTATTTCGTACAATTCTTCAAGTATAACAATACATTCCTTCGCCATAAAACTATTCCTTATTTGCGATTATGGCTTTCTTTTGTCAAGGCTCAAACGAGGAGAAATATTAGTGTATTTTCTGTTTAGGTGGTGAACCCCATATTGTGAAAGGAAATTCGAATGTGTGTTCATCTTTGTTATATACATGAAGTTCTAAAAGTTTTCGGTATATATACTTGTAAATTGTGTTCCACGGAAGAAAATTTTAAAATAATGTGGTTATGCGAAACCTAATCCACAAACACAAACTTTATAGATGCAAGACATTCTGATATACCGACTACATATATTCAATAGACGCATGAAAAGAAATGGGTGCTTATCCCTAAAAATATGTTTATGCCTAAAATTCCTTTTTGTTAAATGCGAATAAACACAAACTTCGCAGCTGCCCCAATTATGTGTAAGACATTCAGATATACCAATCTCATATACTTAACACGGAAAAGCCAGAATTATTCTTTTTAATTTCAATTTCTTCGTAGTATGTCGTTTCTATGATGTTAATAACATATTAAAAGTCAATTTTGTTGTGAAATTTAATAATGTAGGCAGAAATATACATGATACCATATGCTGCGCTAGTCTCTTAAGGGAGCGGAATCGGGAGTTCTGTTAATTTCTTTCCAATGGCTATATAAATGCTAACAACATATATGTACCTGTTTGTAAACTGAAAAATTGATTATGCAGTGCATTATAATTTACGATGTGTGCATGTGTATTTAAATATCATAAAATGTTTTATTTTATAACAGAAATATATGTATTGAAAATATTAATAACAGACAACAAATTCTTATTTTATTCCACATGCAATTAGTTTGTGATTTAGTGCCAAAACCAACAAATCAGTTCATACAAAAGTAGGATATCATGCACTCATTGTAATCCAAACACTGCTCTACATTGTAGTTTCGAAGGCATCTTTTATTTAACATATGCATTAGGAGCAAACAACTTGTATATTTTGTCGTTAGGACATATTTTAGTACTGTCATCACAGTGGATATCTCTCATAATTTGATTAAAGCGATCTCGGTGCATCGCATTGTATACTAGATCATTTTGAAGATCCGGTGTATTTTCACAAAACTTTCTTTTCCAGGAACAGTATTTTACCTACGAAGAATGGGGATTTCAATGCAAACTTTTATATCCCTGAACCTCTTGCTTATCTTAAAATTTCAACTTGGGCACGTAACTGGGGTCGAGATATATTATCCATAAGGCCACCTTCATTTTCCTATACTGGGTCCTGATATCTGATATTACTGCCCCTCCCTACATCAGGAGGTTCAATTTAGGTATAATCTATCTCTGAATCTGAATTCAACTCATCAAATAATAGAAGATCCTCCTTGAGCGATAAAGTCCTGAAAAATGAAACTATTATTCAGTATAACTCAAAGCAAACCTAATTTCTCATAAAAAAACTTATTGAGGAGTAAGGGATTGAGTAAAAGATAGCTACAAAGGCACTAGGATTTAGAAGCAAAACAGTATTGTTAGTTGAATATACATCTTTTAAGGCGCAATCATGCCATCAGCCATGATATGTTGCGCTTAGGCACAGTTCACATGTACTTTTTCCAACGCGCGTTTGATAAGAATTTTCGAGCGTTATCATGTGAACACCTCTTGGGCGTTTTTCAAGGTCAGTTCCCGTTATGCTTTAAATTGTGTTTTTTATTCCCCTAAACCAAGTTTCTATCTTTAGAATGGTTAAGGATAGAGTCAAAATTTCAACGGATTTCAAATCAGTGTAAAATTTTACGACAGGTCGATAACAATGACATGATTTTCTTTGAAAATATTATTTTTTCTCTATTGTCGTAACTAATCTTTTTGCAGATATTCTTTTATACTAAGCGTAAGCGGAAGTATTGCCTGGTTTTTAAAGGGAATGTCACTCTAATAAGATATTTTGTTGCCCCTTATCAACTGTTTTAATTTTACAGCCATTGAAAATAGGATTAAAGTCTTTCTTTCCCAACATAAAATTGATTTCCCTGTGTTCACCAGAGCCTGGATTTTGTTAACTTAGAAATGTATAAAAATGACCAATAAAATGCCTAAAATAATCTAAAAAATATTCAAAATGACGTAAAAATGTGATATTTCGATTTGTAAAAACTATCCGTTCCCTAATTGCTTGTGAATAAAGTGTTTTTGAACTTAAATCTTTATACATAAATAAATGCAATATAATCGACTTGCTGACCACAAGTGACAACCTAAACAGGTAAATCTTTCGTCACGTATAGTATACGGTGCGTTCCAGTGCAATGCCAATGCCATCAACCTCGGTTGTAAATTTTTGACGTTAGCTTTTCGTATCTTTTTCAAAATATTTCGAATGACGGGATTATTTTGGACGTAGAAACCGGTATGAGTCAACGGATCACAGAGAAATAGTGCTTTATGTAGTTTAAATTGTGGTATTATTAAACGTTTTCATTAACTCTAAAATCCTAAAGTTCGTTTTTTTACTGTCAAGAGTAAAGGAAAAACCTTATAATCTTCACTATCTAGTGTCGATGATTCACCCACCAATAAAAAATAGTAAGAAGGATTTAAAAATAGCATGAAAATTGGAAATATTTCTATAAAAATTTGATTAAAACTAACTGGAAAATGACCAAACAATTTCCTTAAAATTTTAAAATTGACAATGTAAAGTAAAATATATCCCCCAAAAACAACATTTCTAGAACCAGGAAATTAGAAACGAAATTTCTGTTAATATGGCATTGTCTACGTAGTACTATCAAAAAGATGACACGCAAACAAAATCCGGCAATGGCGATAATCTTTTTTTATGTTATTTTTGCAGATTTTATCGTTTTTCCTACGATCTTTAGCAAATTTTTATTTAATTTTCCATCAAATAAATCTCAATATTTTTTAAAACCTATCTCAACATTTTAGTGCAGCAGCACAAATAACACATATATAAAAATAATTTGTTTTTTAATTTTAAAACACAATTTTCCCTGAGTTCTGACTATCCGAAACGAAAACTAACCCTCCAACCTACCCTTTTTCAGGGGTTTTGTAGCACAAATGGAATAACGACTGGGAAGTATTTCGACTAAAATTTGATTAAAACCCACGATGAAATGAGAAAATTATGTTAAAACTAAAAAGATCTCAAAGAAAAACCAAAAAACAAACATCGAAAAGCAGGAGATTGCTAATAGAATTTGGGTCTACACGTACACATAATATAAAAATTTCGATTAAAGTTGTAATGACACTAACTGCAAGATTGAAATATAAATTCTATGAAAAATAAGCTCACAGTAAATTAAGTTCAGTAAATCCGAAGTTCATTTTCAAAAGGGATATTGAGTTCAATGTAACACGAGGATGTGAAAAATGAATGAAGATTGAAACTTATCTTACGCATTTCACGTTGAGGACAAATAAAAAAATAACTTTTAAGTTTAGTTTTTAAATTGAATATTTAATTTTAGCTTTATTTAAAGACGTTTGCCGCACATGAAAACTAGAACGGACAGTTGTCGGTATACGTTATTCTCAGAAATAAAATTATCCACTATCCTCTTTAGTTGTAAACTATCACATTTTTACAAGTTTGTGTGAAATCAGTGTAAATTACTTCAATAAATCGAATACGATTAAGTTTTCTCATCCTATCTTTAATAGACATAAATATAAAGCAGTGGATTAAGACAAACTACTCCAATCAAGTTATATCTTTTCTATAAAAACGAGATGAATCCACATGAGGCGTTTTCCAACGCGCGTTTTACGTCAAAACAAAACGCGGGTAGCCAAAGTACATAGAGTTCTACTGGAGCGTTTACATGCAGAAATCGCGAGAATCCACTCGTTAGATGGCCTTGGCGCTTCAACAATCTCCGGTCGTTCTAGCGATTAGAAGGCGCTTGGAGATACATAGGATTGTTCTGCACCGTTCACATGACACGCATTAGGACTTTTTTATTCCCCTAGTCCAAGTTCCTATCTTCGCGATCGTTAAAGATAGAGTGAAAATTTCAACGGATTTGAAATCTATGGAAAATTTTACAATAGATCGAAACCTAAAACGTGATTTTCTTTAAATAAATAATTTTTCAATTGTAACTTTAATATTTCCGCGATACGCATTTGACGAATATATTCATTACAAACACAAAAGAGAGCATTCATCTCGTTTTTATGGAAAAGATGTAACTTGATTGTAGTATTTTCTCTTAATCCGCTACTTTATATTCATGGCCATTAAAAATAGGATGAGAAAATTTAATCGTATTCGATTTATTGAAGAAATTTACCCTGCTTTCACACAAAACTTGTAAAAATGTGATAGTTTACATGTAAAGGGGATAGTGGGTAATTTTATTTCTGAGAATAACGTATACCGACAACTGTCCGTTCTAGTGTTCATGTACTGTAAACGTCTTTAAAATAAAGCCAAAATTAAATATTCAATTTAAAAGCTAAACTTTAAAGTTATTTTTTTTATTTCTCCTCAACGTCAAATGCGTAAGATAAGTTTCAATTTTGATTCATTTTTCACATCCTCATGTTACATTGAACTCGATATCACTTTTGAAAATGAACTTCTGATTTACTGAACTTCATTTACTACGATCTTATATTTCATAAAATTTATATTTTAATCTTGCAGTTAGTCTTATTACTACTTTAATCAAAATTTTTATATTAAGTGTACGTGTAGACGCAAATTCTATTAGCAAATTAGCAATCTCCTGGTTTGCGACATGTAGTGTTTTTTGTTTTTTCTATGAGGTTTTTTTAGTTGTATTGTAATATTATCGTTTCATCGTGGGTTTAAATCAAATTTTAGTTGAAATACTTCCCAGTCGTTATTCCATTTGTGCTACAAAACTCCCGAAAGAGGATAGGTTGGAGGGTTAGTTTTCTTTTCGGATAGTCGGAACTCAGAGACAATTGTGTTTAAAAATTAAAAACTAATTATTTTTATATATGTGTTATTTGTGCTGATGCATTTAAATGTTTAGAGATAGGTTTTAAAAATATAGAGATTTATTTGAAGGAAAATTAAATAAAAATTAGCTATAGATCGTATGAAACACGATAAAACCTGCAAAATCAACATCAAAAAGAAAGGTAATCACCAGTGCCGAATTTTGTTTGCGTGTCATCTTTTTGATAGTACTTCGTAGACAATGCCATATAAACAGAAATTCCGTTTCCAAAAATATAGTTTCGGGGGGATAAATTTTTATTTCACATTGTCAATTTTAAAATTTTAACAAAATTGTTTGGCCATTTTCCATTTAGTTTCGTTTTAATCAAAGTTTTATAGAAATATTCCAATTTTTTATACGCAGTTTTGCTTTTACTTACGCTTGAACACATAACGCATTACAAATGTCTCATCTGCTAGCTTCTTGATCCCAACAAATCCGTGATCACACCACAAAACAAATCCTTCTTACTATTTTTTATTGGTGGGGAATCATCGACACTGGAGAGTGAAGGTTATAGGATTTATTTTACTCTAGTCTTGACAGTAAAAAACGAATACATTAGGACTTTAGAGTTAATGAAAATGTTTAATAATACCACAAATTGAACTACATAAAGCATTGTTTCTCTGTGATCCGCTGGCTCTTACCGGTTCCAAGGTCGAAAATATCCCGTCATTCGAAAAATTTTGAAAAACGTACGAAAAGCTAACGTTCAAAAATTTAAAATCGAGGTTCATGGCATTGGTATTGCACTGGAACTCATCGTATACTATACGTTACGAAAGATTTACCTGTTTAGGTTGTCACTTCTGGTCAGCAAGTCGATTATATTGCATTTATTTACACTGCTGGCCACCGTAAATGCAACACCCTGAAGGAAGCATGCAAATAATATGAAATTTACAACATGCATTAGCGGTGGTGAGATATGCAAATGATTAGAATTTCAGCGCAGACGCACATCACGCGCGCCTGTGGCACCACTTCAAAGCGCTATTTAAGGCTTGGAGATTTCGACGATTTCAAGTACGGTAATTGTGTTTTTCTTGTGGTTTTTTCAAAAAAACGATCAATTATGCCTCGTAGAAAACAGCGATCATCTTTTGATCAAGTATCCGAGTTCGACAGAGGAAGGATAATGGCCTACCGAGATTGTGGATTATCTTTCAGGGAAATCGGTAGTCGTGTTGGACGAAACCAAACAACTGTAATGCGGATATGTGATCGTTGGATGCAGGAGGGTACGACGGACCGACGTGTTCGATCGCATCCACCTCAGTGCACCACTTCACGTGATGACAGGCATATTGTGCGTATGGCAGTGACGGATCGCTCAGCCACATCACGCACAGCACATTCAGTCTGTACCGCATCATCCAGTGTCTGCACGTACCATTCGACGCCGTTTACAGCAGAGTGGTCTGTCCGCAAGACGTCCATTGCTTCGTCTACCCTTGACGCAGAACCACAGACGTTTCCGCCGCCAATGGTGCGATGAAAGAAGGATGTGGACGGCAGAATGGAATGAAATTGTCTTTACTGACGAGTCACGCTTCTGTCTGCAACACCACGATGGTCGGATTCGAGTCTGGAGACACCGTGGAGAGAGGATGCTGAACAGCTGCGTTATGCACCACCACACTGGTCCTGCACCGGGTATTATGGTATGGGGCGGTATTGGATATCACTCTCGCACTCCTCTAGTACGCATTGCCGGTACTTTAAACAGCCAGCGCTACATCTCCGAGGTGTTGGAGTCAGTTGTCCTTCCTTACCTTCAGGGCTTGCCCACAGCCATATTTCAACAGGATAATGCGCGACCACACGTGGCACGCATTGTCCAAGGGTTCTTCGTCAATCGCCAGATTGAATTGCTTCCCTGGCCAGCTCGCTCTCCGGATCTTTCGCCGATAGAAAACATGTGGTCCATGGTTGCTCAACGATTGACCCAGAATACATCCCCAGCTGCCACACCAGATCAACTTTGGCAACGTGTGGAAGCTGCTTGTTCTGCTGTACCCCACGAACACATCCAAAGTCTCTTTGAATCAATGCCGAGGCGTGTGGCAGCGGTGATCTCCAACAATGGCGGCTACTCTGGCTACTGATTTTGGCAGGAACCACACTTCACAGAAGTCTATAAATTTAATCATTTGATACTTGGTCAACATGTTATCTACAAAATAAATTTTGTTGTGATATCTCTTGTCTTTCTTGGTGTTGCAATTTGGGTGGCCAGCAGTGTATGTTTAAAGATTGAAGTTCAAAAACACTATTCACAAGCAATTAGGGAACGGATGTTTTACAAATCGAAATATCAAATTTTTACGTCATTTTAAATATTTTTAGATTATTTTATGCATTTTATTGGTCATTTTATACATTTCTAAGTTAACAAAATCCCGGCTCTGGTGAACGCAGGGAAATCAATTTTATGTTGGGAAAGAAAGACTAATCCTATTTTCAATGGCTGTAAAATTAAAACAGTTGATAAGGGGCAATAAAATATCTTATTCATTCCCCTTAAAAACCATACAATTCTTCCGCTTACTCTTAGTATAAAAGGAATATCTGCAAAATTAGTTGCGATAATAGAGAAAAAATTATATTTTCAAAGAAAATCATGTTTTTGGTATCGATCTGTCGTAAAATTTTACCCTGATTTGAAATCCGTTGAAATTTTGACTCTATCCTTAACCATTCTAAAGATAGAAACTTGGTTTAGAGGAATAAAAACACAATTTAAAGCATAACGGAAACTGACCTTGTAAAACGCCCAAGAGGTGTTAACATGATAACGCTCGAATATTCCTATCAAACGCACGTTTTAAAAATACATGTAAACGGGGCCTTGTGGTGTATGTATGTAGATTTGTTCACATAGACGTTATCAGCATATTTTGTTCATCTCACAAGCACTAAAGTCAGCAAAAGTAAAAATATGACTCAAAGACACTGCAAAATCGTAACTGTAGAAAAACTGTTTAGAAAACAAACAGAAAAATTTTGCATAGTTCCGAATCAAGCATATGGATACTCTGGTCACATAAGATAAATATCGCACCATCCATTCATTTCTATTTATATAAACAAATAGTGGAAATGTCTGCTTACGCAGTGTTCCATATTGCAACTTCTAGACTATCTACATACTTTTCGCACTCAAATCCGAACACCGACACTTTGCATGACTCAGCTAACACCTGGTGGTCTTTCCTCTCTCTTATAAAGCGCCATCTGCTGTCAAACATTAAAGAAATTGATGTTCAAGAAAGGAAATCGTAAATTTCTGAACTCATTTCCAAGCACCGAACGGTATAGCGCAGCTTTCACGGGTTAAATAGTTATATTAAATGTAATGGGTGTTTATCCCCAAAAAAATTATCAAGAAAATAGCCATGATTATTTGAGCGATCCATTACATAAAGGGAAAATTCAAATGAAAGTTTTCACTCTTTTTCGAACAGAATTGCAATTTTGAGTTTGAAAAGTAGTGTTTAGAAAATCTAATGCCTTTAGTACCGGAGTTCCTTGTAATTTCCCGTTCCAAACGTTATCCAACACTGTAACTTCCATTTTTTTATCCTTAAATACTGTAAGCTCCTCAAAATTTAAACTGCCAGAGAAACCAGAGAAATATTACCCTAAGCAATTTTAGAAATTTCTTACATAATGCTGGCAATTTCGTTCCCAAACATGCCACGTAAATCAACTGTTTCTGAAAATTTTCCATTTTTGTTCATGGAAAACGTAAGAACACGCGTGATCTCTAAGTCATTAATCTTTATAAGATATGATCTTGAGCTTATTCTTAGGAAATGAGCCTAGAGTTACACCTTCTGCACATTTCTCTTTTCATTTATCTAAATACTGAATACATATTAATTAATTTTGGAAGTAAAAGGCGGGGTTTTCAAACCATCCCGTACTTATTTCTTTATATAATGAAACATTGCTCAAATTACAAACCCTGGAGAAGTATATGAAATAACATAATTAAATTTAAAAAATACAGCTAGATAAAAAATTGCCAACGTAACAGACATACATTTCTAAATCCATCCCAGATGTAAGAAGGGAATTTGAAATACCATAGGAATCTATATACAGCTACGGATGTCAATGATAACATTTTGAATTAGATAGTTGATCTAATCTAAAGTAAAAAAAGTCTAAAGTAAAAAAGGTTATTAAGAATGCTGTCAATCAATTAGAAAAATATAGTGCTGAATTAAATTGCCAAAACATCAATCCAATAATCCATACAGTTATAAGCACAATAGTATTTGGGAAAACCCTAGAAAAATGACCATGAATTTTAATATTTCTGAAATGTAGTTAACCCTCTGATTAATGGTTAATATCAAGAAATTTTAGAGCTTGCTTATTCTCCACCACACTCATATTGCCTAAATAACTACATATATTGGTTGAAAGAATCCTAGGAAAAATATATTGGTCGATAAGGTCAAAGTCAAAACTGAATAGAAGTCATGCAGAGAAGATTCGTCACAAACAGATATATGCGTGTAAACTTCTCAGAGAGTTGTGAAACACTTTTTTCCAATATATTAGCAATGTTCGCTTTCTGTTGCAACCTGTGTAGGGACTCTTTTTACTTGACAGATATTTACAGACAAAAATTACGATTACTTTATTTCCATATTACTGTAAAAATTCCATGACTTACTATATCAGTCTAACAGTTATTTATATTTTAGTACACACTTCATCTTGTGTTGAGTATTTTCCTACAAAATGGCGCACGGACAACCCGACCACTCGGGGGTGTCACCGCGCCTTCAAAGGGGCTGCTTAGCCACCCCCTGTTTTCTTGTTTATCTGTCACTTGCGAGGGGACTGCCTGCCGAGAACCAACGTCTCAGCTTCGCTCTACGTTGTTACTTGTTAATAAATCTGTTATTTGTTAATCCTGAATTCTATTCTGTTAACTCACAAAGCACAGAACGAGATCGAGTGACGTGTCTAAACATTTGGTCCGTCGATTCGCCGCAGAAAGGTATTTTACTAAGTAAAAGTTCTTCGCTACTGAAGCTTGGCTACTTTCAACCGAGTTCCAGTTGGTTCATCGTGATGTCTCTTCTCAAGGTACATTTGCGTAAAAAGACTATTGAACGTTCAAATTTTCTCTTGTTGAAAACTAATATTGAACAAGAAATTTCGAACTGTGACATTTTCCGGGTCCAATTCTTCAAAGATGAGCTTGTAGTTGTGCGTAAGAGACTTACTGAGAACTTTATGATTCCATCTTTGAACTGATTAAAGAGACTGAATTAGATGCAATAGTCAAGGAGTTTCAAGAACTGAAACAAAACTTGAATACTTTGGCGGTTACTTTATTGCGTACGGAAAGAAAACTGAGTGAAAATACTCCCGAAATTAGTGCTCGTGAGTCTCGTCAGGTTTTGAATCCATACCATGAAGTTCGATTACCAACGTTAGAACTCCCAGTTTTCAGTGGTTCTATCGAACAGTGGATATCTTTTCGTGATTTGTTTAGAGCATCCGTTCGTTTCAACATACAACTTTCTGATGCGCAAAAGTCGAACGGGGCCACGAAGTCCTGAATGTCGACAAACATTGCTCGCTACCGCAGTCGTTAAGATTCGCGACTCAAGCGGGTTCTTTCAAAATTGCAGAGCTCTGATTGATCCGGGTTCTCAAGCAAATTTCATCACAGATTCTTGTGTTCAAAGACTTGGAATTTCACGTTCTCGAGCGAATGTTGATATTTCCTGTTTAGGAAAAACATCTTTGGGAAAATCGGAAGGGGAAGTGAATTTAGTGTTTACCCCTCATTTCAAACAGACTCCTATATGTATAGAAAAGGCATATGTTTTACGCAAAATCACTGGCTGCTTGCCCAATTATCAGTGTACCAAAGATTTTGCTCATATCAAAAACATATTGTTAGCAGATCCTAATTTTAACAATCCTGGTTCAGTAGAACTTCAAGTAGAAATTCTACTGAACCAGGATTGTTAAAATTGTAATTGTATTAAAAAATTAAAATTGTCACTCCAAGTAGGACAGCTGCTTTACCACTGTTTACTGGACAAACAAGACTCAGCGGTGACAAAATGCTGTTTGTTGTAAACTCTGAACTTGATTGGCTAATAGGTGGATCAATTACAGCTCATCCAAATCTTCGGAATGAAAGAGTTGCAGTGAATTTTGTGAAAACAAACGTTGATGTGTCGAAAAAATTCTGGGAATTAGAGACTGTCCCACTGCTAGCTTGCTCTCCAAAGAAGAAAAGCGTTTGAAGAGCATTTCGTTAATACTCATGTTAGAGACGAAACGGGTCGTTTCGTTGTGCGATTGCCATTCAAATCTTCCCCTTGTCAACTTGGCGACACCAGGGAAATGGCTATTAGGCGTTTCCAGAACATGGAACGCAGATTGTTCCACCATCCTTCCTATGAGCAGTACAAGGCTTTCATGACAGAATACCTTTGAAACAATCACATGGAAATTGCTCCTGAATCAGAGGTGTTAAAATCACCCTCCTCTTGTTTTTACATGCCACACCATGCAGTTTTCAAGGAATCAAGCACTAATACAAGGTTAAGAGTGGTGTTTGATGCTTCAGCATTCAGCGAAATCATCATACAACGCATGCCTGAATAACATTATAATGGTGGGTTCCAGATGCCAGCAAGACCTAGTGCCCATTTTGCTGAGATTTCGTATGCATCAGATTGCGGTAACTGCTGATGTAGCCAAAATGTTCCGACAAATCAGAGTTCATCCAGAAGATGCAGATTTTCAGCGTATTGTGTGGAGAAATGATTCCAGCGAAACAATTCGTGATTTCCGACTGACAACTGTCACCTACGGAACTGCTTCTGCCCCATATCTTGCAACAAGAGCCATTCGGCAGCTGGCTATTGAAGAAAGGGACAATTATCCCTTAGAATCTAAGAGAGCAGCTCAGGATTTTTATGATGATCTTCTGTCCGGTACAGATACTCTGGAAGAGGCTTGTGAACTGTCCTCTCAACTTTTAGCGATGATGAAAAACGGAGGTTTTGAGCTTCGCAAATGTGATTCAAACGTTCCTGAAATTTTGAAATCCATTCCATCAGAGTTGAAAGAAAGTCATCTTCCCATGGAGATAGAGATTGATCAGTCAATCAAAGTGCTTGGTGTCAACTGGCAGCCATCTAGTGATACGTTTTCAGTCAATGTTAGAAATTCTTCTGAAACAGTTGCTACAAAAAGAGCCATTCTGTCTGAAGTAGCTAGGATTTTCGATCCCTTGGGATGGCTTTCCCCCATTGTTATCCTGGCGAAGATGTTCCTTCTAGGATTGTGGAAGACAAATGTGTCTTGGGATGATCCTGGTGATGTAAAGATTCAGCAAAGGTGGTCCAAATTCCGGCCAGAGCTTTAGCTTCATGAATTAAAGCTCATCCATATTCCTCGATGTGTTGTGCTATCTAATGCATTGCAAAAGCAATTGCATCTCTTTTGTGATGCATCTGAGAAAGGCTATTGTGCCGTGGTTTATTTACGAAGTGTTTCAGCTAATTCCGTAATGAAAGTGAGCCCTCTAACAGCCAAGACTAGAGTCGCACCACTGAAAACCATTTCCCTTCCTAGACTTGAACTTTGTGCTGCATTATTGCTAGCACAAACAGTTCAAGAGTCCTTAGCGGGAAAATTTTGTGAAATTTATGCGTGGACCGATTCAACTGTTTTGTCATGGCTTGCTTCTGAACCTCGACGTTGGCAAACGTTCGTTGCTAACCGGTTGTCTGAAATTCAAGATATTTTGCCCAATCAACATTGGTACCATGTGCAAGGAAAAGAAAACTCTGCAGATTGTGCGTCACGTGGATTTTATCCCTTTGATCTTCCTTCTTCTAACCTTTGGTGGTTTGGGCCCCATTGGTTAAGTGATTCATCGTTTGAAATGCCAATGCGTACTGACATAAACACAGTAACTGAAAATGTGCTTTGCGAAGAGAGGAAGCAAATTGATTCCGCTGTTGCACGTTTGCAGGAAGAACCCCCTCTCATTCGAAAATTATCTTCTCTCATGAAATTGTATCGTACCTTTGCATGGTGTTTACGTTTCATACATAATTGTCGTGTTTGTGTTGAACATAGAGAGCTCGATCTTTTGACAACTGAAGAACTTCAAAAATCTGAGACTTTTATTGTTAATATTTTCGGGCTGCTGCGTTTCAAGAAGACATACATTGTTTGTCGGAGAACAAGCCTCTGCCTAGTAAAAGTAAACTGTTGTTTCTAAACCCATTTCTTGATTCGAATGGTGTTATTCGAGTTGGTGGATGATTGAACAAATCTAATTTTTCTGAGAGTCGAATACATCCAATCATTTTACCTAAAAAACATCATCTCACTGATTTAATTGTGAAATGTTATCATATTTTACATCGTCATGCTAGACCTCAACTTCTGCTATCTACTATACGCCAAAGGTTTTGGATTTCGAGTGGCAGAGATGTTGTTAGGAGAATTGTTCGATAATGCATTATTTGTTTTAGATTATGTGCCAAATCAGCTTCTAAAATGATGTCTGACCTACCAGTTTAAAGAGTGACTCCTTCCCGAGCATTTTCAAAGGTAGGCATTGATTATGCTGTTCCTTTTCAAGTGAAATGCAATAAGGGACGTGGACAAAAATCACTAAAATGTTATACAGTATTGGTGGTCTGTTTTTCCACGCGTGCTATCCATTTAAAGTTAGTAAGTGACCTTTCTACAAAAACTTTCCTTGCGACTTGTTGGTCGTCGTGGATAACCAGCTGAATTATTCATCGATTGTGCTACGAACTTTGTTGGTGCTAACAAAGAACTTAAAGAAATGTTGAGGTTTGTAGCTTCTTGCAAAACTGATACAGAATTCAATAGTTTTGTTTTAAGTGAAGGACTGAAGTGGAAATTTAACCCTCCTGCTTCTCCCCATTTTGGTGGACTGTGGGAAGTAGGGATTAAAAGTGTGAAATTTCATTTGAAACGGGTTATTGGAGGTTCGTTAATAATATATGAAGAATTTTTGACTTTATTGATACAAATCGAGGCTTGTCTCAACTCCCGCCCATTGTGCCCTCTTTCAGAGGATCTAAGTGATCTTACTGCTCTAACTTCTGGGCATTTCCTCATTGGTTCTTCTCTTACAGCAATACCAGAGCCTAGCCTCACAGAAATTAAGCTCAATCACCTCGATAGATGGCAGTTACTGCAAAGATTGATCCAGCATTTTTGGAAAAGGTGGAGCAATGAATATCTAGCAAGATTGCAACAACGACCAAAATGGGCTCGTCCGAAGGCCAATCTGAAGATAGGAGATTTGGTGCAGATTAAAAACGAACTCTTTTCTCCCCTCCGATGGTATTTAGGGAGAATTAGTGCTACATTTCCTGGCTCTGATGGCAAGGTTCGTGTAGTGAATGTGACCACCTCGAGTGGAGAACTTAAGCGTTCCATTACAAAACTGTGTCCTTTACCATTAGACTCTGATTGAATTTTAATTATTTCTATGCATGTTTAATTTGTCATTTCAAACGTGTGTTCATGTGTACTATTTCTAAGTAGTTTCATTGCAATTCGTATTTGGTGTTTTTTATTTATTTAATTTGACTTTTTTATGTACCTGTTGAAACCATGTGGGCTTCAAAGCCGGAAGAATGTTGAGTATTTTCCTACGAGATGTCGCACGGACAACCCGACCACTAGGGGATGTCACCGTGCCTCCAAAGGGGCTGCTTAGCCACCCCCCTGTTTTCTTGTTTATCTGTCACTTGCGAAGGGACTGCCTGCCGAGAACCAGCCTCGCAGCTTCGCTCTCCGTTGTTACTTGTTAATAAATCTGTTATTTGTTAATCCTGAGTTCTATTCTGTGAACTCATAAAGCACAGAACGGGATCGATTGACGTGTCCAAACCATCTTGCATTTTATTTATCCCTTACGTAATCTACTTGGGGTAAACTTGTAAGGTGATTAATTTTCACCAGGATTAACGAAACGCAAATTTTTCTGCCTAACCCATAATCCATCCTAGTGTCCCAACAAAACCTTAACTCCTGGTTAATCCCCCGAAATCCAGCCTCGATTGAGAAACAAATTACGAAGTATGAAATGCATATTTAAAGCCATCAGATCATTTCTCTCTAGGAAAGAGTAATAATATGCACCAATGACCTCATTAACTTCATGATGTTGAATTACATGACGTTGCTGCCCTTTATCAAATACAAAAGCTTTCTCATTAGGCAGGAGAAACGATGCGCTCCAAGCTTTAATTCTGATGGAACTTTTCATCAGCATAATCAACGGCTTTGTTGAATATTTATTTCGTCCTTTTTTGTCTTCTGCTGTTTAATGTGTGGGAGCTTCAATTATGTCTGCGCGTTTTTATTCTTGCTGTTGCGAGATTTCTTTAATCAAAGGTACATTAGTCAAATGTATGCTGCATGGAGTAGGAGGGGGAAATTATGCACAATGAAACTTCGACTTTAAAAAAAAATCTTTTGTTTTTTTTAGTTTTGATTCACTTTCCGAACTTTTTTCGATTGTATTGTTGCAAACTTCGAAAGGGGATTTGTCATAATTTTATGTGCTAATTATGTCGTTAGAAAATTGAATTTTTTGTGAATAAAAGGGGTGGGGTAAATGGTTTCGTTCGGCAAAACAATGAAGTTAATGCTGAATGAAACGCACAAAAATTATGAAAACATTTACATTCCTGTATTATCACAGTACAGATGTGATTGTTAATCTGCCCATGGTCAGACTCACATTGAGTAATCCAACATTAAAAATATAATTTTCGGAAAAAAATAAACAGACACGTTTCCTACCGAATGTAGCGTTTTGAGTATACACAGTTAAACTCATTTTCAGGTTGGGTGATTTATGAATAGTACGGAGTGTAGCGTTTTCAGTACATTGCAACTCATTTTTAGGTTTAGGATATATGACTAGTACCGAGTGTTGAGTTTTCAGAACACACATTGCAACTCATTTTCAGGCTGAGTGATGTATGAATTTATATAAGTTCAATATGAAACAAATCCATTTTCGATTTCATCACTTGAATATTTACTAAACTGGTAAATGAGTTTCCAGTTCATAAAAGCGATAAAGTAGATAGTTTTTATAGATTTATACAATTCTATATCGTGTACCATTTTCAATATATATGTCATGAAAACGATACTTATTCAAAAACGGCTTAGCAGGAAACATGTTAGTGAACATACACGAAATTGTTAAATTATTTTTTATTATCACAATACAGTCATGATTTTTTATTAGCGACTGACCATGCTAACAATACTTTTGTTGGTTTTTTTTTTCGAAATAAAAGGCAAGACGAGTATTTTGTAATAAGCACACCGTTTTAGGAATAAAGTGAAAGAAAAATGAAGTTTTGCGAATGAGAAATTATAAAGTGAGTGCTTCATTTAATACTTTTTGAGATATTTAAATATTTAATGCCCCATTATCACGCGGTGCACCTATTATTGCTTATGCGCGAATCAATCAATGACAATTATTAAAGTGACTTCTAGCTATGAGGCTTTTTCTGTAAATCTAAACATATATGGCACTAGATTTTTAGTGTTAAAACATGATTGCTGTATGTGTTAGGTATTGGGTAACAGGAAATAAAATTATCGTCTTCCAGTTTTTTTGCTTCTACTGAAAATCTCTCCTAAGTATTCTTAACGAAAGTAAGTTAACATATGAGCATGATTTTGAGAGGATGATTTTTGAGACTGATGAGAGGTGATTCTTTATTATTCCCATATTTTGGCCTGTAAAATATTCTTATCCTATCGTTTGAATCTGTGCTTTTAAAAATATTTACTCCCTTTAAAAAATTAGATATTTGTTTTACTAACTTGACTTATTTTCCACGGAACTACAAAATGCATCAAAATTCCTTTTCAAACGTATATGTAAATGCATTTCTAATGCTATAAATTTGACATTCAAACCATTTCCAAAGTCGTTAAAATATTTCATTTGCTCACTACATCTTGCATTATTGATGTCTCGGAGTCGAAAAATGTCTCTTGCTTGGAACGATAGCTTTCATATTATATCACAGGAATAATATATCGATAGGAATGTAGTAGTACATCTTCAAGGTTTTGTGAGTCTGCGCATTCAATAGGCATAAAAATACATTTCCTCCCTCTTACATTATTAGCTATTTTTACTCCCTCAATACAATGAAATAAATATTTTTACTTAAAAGTCATCCCATATAAAAATGTCTAAAAATAATATGAAAGTGTGACATAACTTGTGCACGGATTTAGTTCAGCTTTTTTGTTCATTGATAAGAATACGATTTACTTTAATTCTAAAATGTATGAACATTTTTATGTTTACGTAATTAAAATTTAATTTACTTGTTAGTTTTCTTAACTTTCAACGCATTCGTGCTACACTAATATTTATGAGAATGTTACCGTTATTAATATACAAATAAACTAATAATTCACGCAATAAAATTGGCTACATTACAACTATGATGGAATGTGACAAATGTTCCCACTCATAGTTCATTTCTCTACTCTCAACATTAACGATTTCAAATAAATTATTAATTACGTATTACACCATATTTCCACGTTGAGACAGGCTCCAGAACATATGAAATGCAGCGCATTCAACCAGACACATTTTTAATTTAGTATTAAAAGTTATTGAAATATGTACCACGGCGTGTTTCGATAGTATGTTCCTGGAAACTGAAGATTCTTTTTAAGATGTCGAGGAATTACAGTCTCTCTTGGGAATAAATAATGGAATTCGCTGTTATGATTTGCGATAATAACCCTAGAGTACCATATATTATAAGGTGAATGCATGTAACAACTCGCTGTTACGAGGATTAGGGAATTTAATTATTACAATATTTATTTAAATATTTTAAAGTAATGCATGGCTGTATGAAGCTGTAAGGATACTATACTAAGAAAATTATTAATTCACGCAATAAGACTGGCTACATTACAAATATACTTGAATGCTAAAATTACTAAGTATTCAAACGTATACTATGTAATAAGTAACCGCATACTATCGATAAATTTAAACTACGTATTCAAACACACGTAGTATATAATGTCGAGAAATAGCTTCCCTTCAATTCGAAATCTGTTTACCATCATGGATCTAGGTATTAAACAATAAAAGTAATTATAAGGCTTTATTAATTCATTGAATTTTTATAATTGAGTATCCAAATTCCTTTGTCTAAATTCCTTTTTCAAGAGTGTTTCATCCACCCACTGAGAATCTCGAGATTTCAGCACTGTAGCACTTCCTTTTTATGCACAACACACATAATAATTATATAACATCTATTGGTTGAAAGAATTCTACGAAAGATTGTATTGGTCAGGAAAGACAAGACTATTTTGAAGTCATGCCAGTGTCAAAAGACTGCAGGTGTCAAAACGGATATATGCGTGCGAACCACTCGATGGAAACACCCTGCAGACGATGAATGTTCGTTTGCCCCTTGTAGACGAAAGTATCTAAGGGTCACGTTAGTACTAGGTAACATGATCCTAGGCACATAAAAAGGTTGTCATTACTCACTCTGCTTTTATATCTCTTCTATGCTCAGACCGGTAGCCCGGTTGGAAGAGTAACGGACTAGCAGCCGGAGGGTTGAGTTCTTATCCAACCAAAAGACCGTTGTGTACAAAGGGGACTGGTGCATGTTAACTCAGGCGTCGCCTCAAAATGGAGCCATCAGTTTATATAATAACCTAGGCATGGTGTGGAAGTTTCGAGAGTGGGGTGCCAGCTCAGGTGTGATCTCGACATCTGACCGTGGTTCAAAATTACGTGGTGTTGTCTTCGGATCTTTCCCTTCGGGGGTTGATCACAGAGCGTCGCCAATAGCCCGTTGTGTTGCTCCATTGCGACGTTAATTAAGATACCTATGTTCAGGCCTCTATTAAACAGGCTGTGGTTTCGAATACCGATCAATACACGCATATCCACAGAGGTTCTAAAGCCAGTTTAAGGCATGGGTAAATAACCATGGCATACTAGATAATTAAGAGTCGAACCAAAATCACACATCAGTTATAATCTATGTATTTCGATTAGATGGATATTTCATTTAAACGTATATTTTTGTATCAAATTAATATTTTTAAGCCTAACAAACGTTCAGAACTTTCCCATTTCAATGGGAAAATTAAATGTTTATATAAAATAAATTTATAATAATAGTGATATTTTAAATGTATCAAATATAGATATTTAATTTAAGCATCACAGGGGATATGGGTATTGCAAATATTAGTTACACTAAGCAAGTTAATAAAATTTAGATACTGTTACAGAAATGAATTAAATTTTTGGTCCTTATCAATCAATTCAAAAATTATATTAAAGATATAGAATTTACAAGAGTTTCACGATACGTATCAAAAGCAATAGATAAAATAATTTCAATTTCTGATACTAAATAATTCGTTGAGTCTAGGATACGTAAAATACTTCAAATGTTGCAACACATGGAGCCATCAGTTTATATAATAAGTATAGATATATTGTATGCAAAAATTATATGCAGACTTTATTTACAGTTTTTGTTTACAAAAATCCATTTAAAAGTCAATTCTCATTTTATGTGGAACTTCAAAGGCACGTCATAACAGTTAGATATCATTGTTTTAACATAACAAATTGGTAAAAGTGTTGTTAATTGTAGATCAAGTGCGTCTATAGGTAAAGAAGATCCTTATATAGACATAATTACTTTTATAGTAAGAGTCGATAAATTCAATTGCTGTAATTGCTCCATATCCTAAATTGCGATAGCGGTTGAGAATACCTAGTCATATTGGGCAATAATCGAATATTTAGATTGTCAAGTGATTCTTGAGTACATGAGACTTAGATCATATATCGTTAAATAGTAGAAACATAAAAAACTCCATCACACCAAATTCAATAAATGCTGCTTTCAACAGGTGTCCAAGTAAATCGAGGTTGCTAGACAAATGCACTTAAAAACAATACAAATCTATTGGGATTGAAAAGTAAGCACTAAATCACCCAACTATCTTGCCAACTTTTCCTAAATTTGATGCATACTGTCGAAAAATTGGTAGAAATATGCACTGCGAATTATTCGGTAATGCAATAGATTTGTAACTTTTAGGCGAGGAAGTTTATTCGCTTCGTCATAATTTCATTCTAAAACAGTCTAAGAAACAAATAATATATCCAGTGTGAATCATTTCTATCTTGAATATACGGCCCATCATCTTGCATTTGTTGAGTTAAACAAATTTTCTTCAATGGTTATCATGGAGTTATCCATTTATTAAATTGATTTCCAAAAATCGACACTGAGATGTGACTTCATGAAATAAAAAAAGTATGTGTGGAGCATGCGTAATTTTTTTTAAATATAAGGAGTTGGTACCATTAAATCTTGTTTCACTATAAATTTCCAACAATTTCAAGAAAACTTTTAAGAATCGAATACTAATAATCGATAAGATTTAATTTAAGGTAATTAAATTAGGTCAAGTCTACCAGTAATTTTGTATGAAAAGTATGGATGTGTGGTCTATAGATTGTCCTATTCAATCTGTAGCATTTAACTAATAACGGGGAGTGGATCTAATGAACTCTATTTTCCCAAGAGGGAACTTCAATAAATGCTCTTTCATGTAATAGTTTTATAATTCTCTGGTAGATGGCGCCACAGAATATATACAGAGGTTGAAAGCAAGATCGAAAAATGAAGACACTGACGTATGATTAGAAATATGTCCACCGTATCACCATAATATTTTCGTTGAAAGTGACAGAAGCCACAATAGGATTAAATATAAAGTATGAAATATTTCTGACATTAAACTCACCTTTCGAAATGAAATGTAATTTAAATTTACAACACATTTTATATTAAAGTAATGAGATATTACACATCAGTGACTTTACTTTTCATATCAATGTTGTGTAATTATATTCTACGTTGAACTTTTCTATAGCACAGTTCCAAATGTTTAATGAATAGAAATATTCTTTAAGCGTATTTATTTAGAAACTTGTAATATATTTTTGAGTTTTGTGTAAAGAATGTAGTTAATGAAGGAAAAAGTGAGAAATTATATCATTTATTTTTATTTGGTTACTTACTTATTTTTAACTTATTTTATAAATTATGAATTGCAAATTTCATTTTAATTTTAAATCAAAATAAATTAGCTTGAACATTTAATTAAATAACAATTCGTTTTTTATATGGTAAACATCTCTCGCTGTAAATCAGCAAAGATCTTACATTTTTATTTAAAAGACACATTCGGTCATAGCCGAAATTGTAAAAATACGCGTTTACTCTACAACAGAATTTGTTAGAATTATTCAATTAATTTTATGCACCTTCAAGTAACTCAATTTAAAAATAAAATTTGTAAGCACTAAAAGGAAGTGCATACCGATTTTGATAATAGTATAACTCACATAATAATAAACGAAGTACAAGCAATTTTACAAGAAGTACAAGTTTTGGTAATCGTAAAAATCCATTTTTTTAACATCTGGCCCTCCCACACTCCGTTAGATGATGGGCCTCTCATGTTATGGTACCCCAAGAGCTAAATATCTAATTTGCTCAAATGTTTAAGAGATATTTTTAATTTCTACTGTACAATTTTTTTAACATATTTTTAGTTACAAACACATTGAGGAGATTTATTGTCCTTTCAACTTGGAAAACCATTACAGTACAATAAACATTAACTTGGAGCCTCCCCTTAGATCTCATGGCCCCTGTACTAGGGTACTGATGAGTCCTCCTTTGGGGTTAACCCTGACTGACATTTAGTCAGAATCTGGCACTCCAATCAAGTGGCTCTATATGTATGGCACGTGCTTTAACTTTGATACACCACTAGCCTCAAACCACCTAGTCACTTAGTGGTTTTCCAACTACGCTAGCAGTCTGCGCTGTTGGCGAAGCAGGTTCGTTTCCTGTAGATACCTGGGTGTATGTTTTCTGTTCTGTGTCAGTAGAGTACGTAGGTATAGAATTAACATCACACTGGAGTAACAAAACGGGTTATTGGTGACTGTACGGAATCAATTCCGAAGTGAAAGATCAGAGGGCAACACCTCGTAATTTTGAATCCGGTCAGATGATGAGGTCAACGCCTGTTGTGTCAATAAGGATATTCATTGTGTGCGTGTGTGTATGTCCATTTACGGAAAAAATATTGTCTGGCGCACTTTGGACAGATCTGGACCTTGTGCCAAAAGAAAAGAAAACCTCAACCCAAACCACAAATTTTCCAATCGCTAGGGGTCATCTAGATGCTTCCATTTTTCGATAGTTTAATATTTTTGTTAAAGGACGTGAACCAATATTTGTGATAAAAATAAGTGACGTTCCGATCGGCGCTTTCCTCAGAAAAACTAAATTATCGTTCACATCACATTCGAGATCAAGTTTATTTTAAAGTATAGTTGCTGTAGTAAAGGGCACAGATTTTAAGTGTAATCGAAACTATATTGAGATCGGTTTTCGGCAGAGTATGTCTGACAATTGTGTTTTGTCAAATACATGTTGAAGTATACATTCCATATTTTATGTTCTTTCGTGTCGCCATCTATGTACTGTTTTGAAAACTGACAGTTCAATACTATCTCAAATAAGTACATATTTTAAATATGGATGGTAAAAAGAAGCGCCACATGCACTGCAAAAAATATGACAATTTTCATTGTCTCGATTTACACATCTTCTGAAGTGTGCAGCTCAGGCATGACCTCATCATCTGACCGTGGTTCAAAATTACGAGGTGTTGTCCTCGATTATTTCCCTTCGGGATTGATCCCACACTGTCGTCAATAGCCCTTTGTGTTACTCCAGTGTGACGTTAAGTAGCTACCTACCTCAAATGTTCATTGACCAGTCTATAGATGGCAGTCTGCTGACTTCTATCATCGACGAATTTGAAGGCATCTCCTGGATATTCTGATACACCTAAAGGAACTTTCCAAGAGAATGGTTAATAGGTTCATAGTTAACAGCTGATTTGATTTATCGTCGTTTTCATGACGTTTTCGTTAATTTTTATTATGGGTGACGTGTTGAATTTGCGTTCGAGTAACATGCCAATTTACGCATAAATATACTAATTTGGAGAGGTTACCCAAACAGTATCGCCTTCTGCATTTAGCTTATCGCTCCTGGTGGCTGTCTCGACAAAGTATTTCGTTATTAACACTGCCCAGATCTTGATCTCGTCATAAAATATCGGCAATATCTTGATGACGAGATATCTCGTCGAAACCACTTGGAGGATTAACAGTAAAACCCTAGCTACCCATTTGATTAACTACTGAAACGTTGGAAATTGTTATGTACTTTATTATGGATCATTTTGATAATTATTTTTCATTATACTAAAAATGAATTTATGTATCGTTCCAGTAGTAACATTCTATTTACAGGTGTTGAAAGTGTTAAGTTGGATATAACGACGTCGTAATCATTTAAAGGATGATATTATGCGAAGGATGTATGCAATTACTGTCATCTTTCCTGATTGCAAGTCCTAGAATTGGATGCTATCAAGACAGGAAAGAAGATTGCCTGGAGAGTCGAAACTGCCCCATTGTTCAGGTATCAAGAGTTCGTGTGTGCATACAGATCTGAAAGGCTCGCTGTGTAATTTAACGCCGAAGAATCATTTTATGCAGTTCTTGAAAGGAATAATGTAATTTAGAAGTTAGTGTTCTTTAATGAATGTAAAATTAAATGTAATCTACTTAATCAAAATAAAGTATGGAAATTAACATAGTTTGATATTAGTTTATACAAATCATCTTTCAGCAAATATCAGCAAATACATATTATACGATCCCACAGTGCCCTCTGTAAATTTCAAATGCACTGGAAGGAAAAGCGACTTTAAATATATATACTAAGTCCACGTGCATGTAATGTATTGATATGCGCGCGGAATTAGTTTTTTATATGTGGTGCCCAGCCTGCCACTAGAGGGCACCCCCGCGCTGATTTCATCTCCGACCACTGCGCAGCGATACTGCGCATTGGAGAAACGCAGAACCAAAAGCGACGCAGAAGGAATACGACGAAGCTACGAGTAGGACGTAGCCTTGGACGGTGCGACGTTGACGGGCAGTGAGCGCCGATAGAGTTTGTGATGATGATGTCTGTGCATGATCACTTACCAAAGCATCGTTTAATTTTAATTCTCTTGGCCAAATTCATTGTAAATATTCATCAATCTCATCATTAAACTTAATTATTCTTTAAAACGTTTCATATTACCTATTGCCCACAAACCAGCCCCACACATCTCAGAAACGGGATGGACGACTAGTAAGATTCCAGCCAGTATTTTCGAAAGGACATTTACAGAAAACGAACCATGTTCTCCAGTCTCCAAGTTGCTCCTTGCTGCCAAGCATCTTAAAGGTACGTGAACATTCCATAATACAAAATGATATTGAATGATATTTAAGAAGTCAGCGTTGCATTGAAAAATTGCAAGACAGACAAAATAAAAATTTTGCATAGATTCATTTTCGAAAATGACGGCAATCGATCGAATAGAACACACGTTCGAAATTTTTCTGGCTTTAATTTCGGAACGGATAGTGAAGAATTTAACGAGAAATTGAAAAATAAAGAAGATAGCTTTTCTCTAAACGAATTGGTTACAATACACCTATACCTCGCTATACGGCCGCTCTTTATACGGCATTTCGCTATAACAGCCTTTTTTAATTATGGCACTTTTTCGATTTACGGCCCACAGTGTTTCGTTATACGGCCAAAAAAATGCTGTACTGTCAGCTTCTCCCTTTAGGCGGCACTGCTACTTGTTGCCTCACGAAAATATGAGGAACCTTTGGCACAACATTGTCATCATTTTACTGCGTTGTCACTTTAGTGTAGTTAGACGTATTTATTCTTGTTTGTTTTCTGGTTGGGTTTTGTTTCTGTTTGTATTAATTGGTAAATTGTAAGCATATTTGGTATGTATGTATTAGAAAGACTGTATTTTCGTTACATATTTAATTAATTCTTTTAAATATAATCGTCCCTTTTTAAGAAAAAATGCCACCGAAACGTTTATTGAATTTGGATATTGATACTGATGAAAATAAAAAGAGAAGCCGAAAATCTGTCAGGCGTCAGATTAAAACAGTTTTTAAACATTTTATTTTATGTTTATTATTATACGTATACATATGTGCATATGATTTCTTTTTTATAATTTATATGTTTATTTTTGAATTTCTGTTTATTATTACATTGTTTTGTACTTTTATTTTTATGTAAGCATTTTTATAGGAAATAAAAAGAATAAAATGCTTTATGAAGTAAAAACTGTTATTTTATGAAAAATTGGAACAGATCCAATTGAATTTGTATGGGTTTGCATCAAAATAATTTATTCGTTATACGGCTTTTCGCTTTACGGCCAACTTTTCCGGAACGTATCTAGGCCGTAAAGCGAGGTATGGGTGTATCTTATTTGCTAAGCATTTCTTTCGAAGGCACGAAAACGGAACTAGCAAAAAAATTCTATCTATGTTATGTAACCTTGAAAGCTTCGTCGAGAACGAACGCGCCGATCTGTCTGAATCAGAAGACAAACAAAACAAACGATTTTTCAATGCAGTGCAATGAATATGATTTAAAAGTAATGCCCATGTTTCTCAGTGAGATGATGGATATACAAGTAGAAATAAGATTAATAGTAATTATGCTATTCAAAATGTCAGTATAAATTACTCTGATATCGAAAGAACACTTACAAGTTCAATGCAGAACCGCACGAAAATGTTTTTCATTGGATCGAGCATTTCGAGAATATTTCTCAGTTGTTTTGTTTGTCAGATTTACAAGAATTTATTTTTGGCAAGAGATCGCTTTGTGGTAAAGCTGCTTTGTTTGTTAGAACAAAACCAGAAATAAATTCATGGTCAAAATTGAAACAGGTCTTGATCGACGAATTCTCTTTTGAGATAAACTCTGCTAATTTACATGAACTTTTGAGTAAAAGGAAAATGCGGGATTCTGAATCCACTCAGGAATATTTTTTAAAGATTAAAGAATTGTGCAGTTGCGGAAAAATCGATGACGCTGCATTGATGCACTATGTGATTAAAGGAATAAATGACAAACAGGAAAACAAAACTATTCTGTACGGTTGTAAAAATGTGTTTGTGTTTAAGGAAAAACTGAAAGTGTATGAAATAATGAAAGCTGATTATGCATCTGGTAAAGATGCTTTCGACAGAAAAAATTTCGATAGAAAGAAGTTTGAAAACGACGAAAGAAGTTAAAGCCGAAAGAAGCTGAAGATGGAGGAAGTTTAAAGAAAGACGAGAAACGACGTTTAAAGACGACAAATGAAACTAGAAGACGATTTGGCTCATTTAATCATTTTCAGAGCTGAAGGACGATTCAAAGCTCTATAACCAAGATATATTTGCTTTACAGAGACTGACAGATTTTTGAACTTTGCTTCTGCTTTTGCCTTTTTTGTATATTTTCAGAAACGCCTGGTGGATCAGTCGAACCCAGGATGGCCGATCTGTGGTGCCCAGCCTGTCACTAGAGGGCACCTCCGCGCTGATTTCATCTCCGACCACTGCGCAGCCATACCGCGCATTGGAGGAACGCAGACCCAAAAGCGACGCAGAAGGAATACGATGAAGCTACGCGTAGGACGTAGCCTTGGACGGTGCGACGTTGACGGGCAGTGACGCCGATAGAGTTTGTGATGATGATGATGTCTGTGCTGTGCACTTACCAAAGCACTGTTTAACTTTAATTCTCGGCCAAATTCATTTGAAATATTCATCATTAAACTTAATTATTCTTTAAAACGTTTCATATTACCTATTGCCCACAAACCAGCCCCCCACATATATTTAGCGTCGCTCTGAGCTTTACAATTACTGCCTAAAATTTTTAAGATTACAATTGAATTTACTGATGAGAACTAGATATAACAGTGTTATTGACATAACACCGCAATAGACAAAATGGCTTTCATATTTTGGTGACCAAAGTTTAAAAAAAATGAGTCCCAGTATTTTTTGGACACTAAAACCATACTTACTTTCTGAATTATAGCTTGGAAAGTTGCAATAATATTTACTTGAATCACATCGAATTTTCAGGAATTTCTATTAGCGAAATAACGTATACAACATGAATTCCAGTACGAAAGCAATTTGTAAAAGAAATTTTATTCTCATTACCAGTACATTGTGTTAACTTTTACACTATCGAATTCTGTAGTAAATGCATATTCCAGTGAGGGAACTGGAATCGTAATAAGAGTCCGAATAATAGCGTAGTTGCTTGGTTGCGACTTATGTTTCGGGCTTGTACCAGAAATACCTCCTCTGGAAAAGTCTACATCTTTTCCATCCGTCTAGACGAAATTCGATCATCTAGCTCCTCTGGGTTCCCTTGCACCGTCAGAAAGACAAAAATATAAGGATATTTATGCGTCCGACTAGTCAAATCCTAGACTCCTTACAGCCATCCTACTTCTTGGAAGACCTCAGGAAACAGATTATTCCAGGATCGGCATGTTTTCGTCATCTGTAATAGAAATATAAAGAAATTAAAAACAATTTAGCATATATAGAGTCCATGGAATTAGAATGTGCAATTTACTTTTTAAAGAGAGCATATTAATTTAAAATCAGTTTTCATGAAGGAATGTACTGTAAGTTTAAGGATTCGTGCACCTGATAATACTGAAAAACAATGTTTTTCTAAAATATACAAAAACTAATCCTAAAAGTTCTATGGAATGCATTTTAACTATACACGAAAAATTTACATCGAAATAAAGAAATTTTTTATACAGATATTGTGGTATTTCATATTGCGTGCACATACCTTACGCGTACCATTTTCTGGTGGTTTAAAAAGTATTTCTACACCTTACCTACTTCAAATATTTTACACGAGTATTTCATAACATCTTTGCTAGATACACTTTTGCTTGTGAATAACCTCCTGTATACTTCGTTGCAAGAATTAGATCAAAGTTGATTTAGTTTCATTCTTATAAGAGCCCTTTTAAAATATTTTTTGTTGGTAACTGTCCTGTACCCAAGTTTTCATCCACAATAACCAGAGTATGATTATGCATCATTTGAGAATCCTTAAACCGCACAATAAACAAGACGGTAAAATGGTCTCCTGACTAAGCAAATTTAGATTTAATGTTTCACTTCATTCTGAAGCTTTAAAATTCGCTCCCTTTCATGAAATGGTCTTTTGCTTTGTAACCACTTTCTTCAAAACCTTTATATCATTTATGGTACTCTAATTCTTTCTTGGGTAAATACGGCGAAGGTAGACATTTAAATTCTCCAAACTGAAATGGATTGATATTTTTCATCTTAAAAAGAACTCCAATAATTATATACGATTTCGTGTCTTGTTTAAAAAGATTCAGCATGTAGCAGCTTTCAATTTTATTTTAAGTTGCAACTTTCACCTATTTATCAAAAATAACATTTAATATCGTCATATAAAATCACGTTTATTTAGTAGCAATTCTAACTTACTAGAACATGAAAATTATTCGCAATTCTCGTACAAGTATTTTTTTAAACATTAAATATGGAGTTTCTAAGTTCTTTCAAAATTAAAAGTATCAAGGTCACAGAACTAAGATTAATCATGTATCCATTTTATTTAAATCGAATTAGACATGCTATCCTAACATCCTCATGGAATATTTTGACACAACGATCTGGATTCTGGATCAAGAAATTTCATTCAAATTTCAATTTAGACTGCTGGTTAATCAATGAGTTTCATAAAACCCTATTATTAATCGATGGATCGCTTAATATGTTGTTTGTGATCACGTGGGACTGCGGTAGCCCGGTTGGAAGTGTAACGGATTAACAACCGGAGGGTTGCGAGTTCAAATCTAACCAAAAGACCGTGTTTGGATAGGTTTACGTTAAATTTAATTGGAAATATTTTGCATTTTATTTTGCACTGCAAAACTATTGTTCCGCTTAACATTTTCTCCTCGGATGTAAGGTCAATGAAAAAAACTATTTGGAACTGCTATGGTTTGCTTTGTCGCTCTACGGTAAATTTTTGCTACCAAAGTTGCTCAGTACATAGAAACATATCTGGTTCAGCACTTCCACGAACAGATACTTACAATTAATTTTTTTCATTCACATGTCAAATTAATGATAAAAATCTTATCTCCCTGAAGATTTTTAAATGTGTTGTGAGAACTCGATTGTAAGGGTTTCGAGCTATGCTTGAACTGGGTATCTGTGGAACGCAGTGCTAAGACTGTTAGTCTCCACTGAGCCTTATTGAACACTTACATAATTATTACAATTTTGTAAGAAGTTAAGAAAAGGGTGATTACACGTAAAAATAAAAATTTCATATTTTTAGAAAACTTCCGCGTTACAGTAAATAAAATATTATTTTGGTATTTTATAAAAATGAGCTTAAACAGTTATTCGATAAAAAAATGCCAAATATTTTTTCATGCAGCAACGAAAATAATTCAGAATAGTTATAATTGCATGAAAGAAATAATTGTGAATTATAAGTAGTTAATTCACTACTTATATGGCATTTCGTCTAGATTTTGCTTTATTTAAATTTTTAAGCAAATTCAGGGTATTAAGTATTTAACTATTCAAAGGACATATAGATGGCGACCCTAGAAATAATTCTTGTTACTCTCTTGGGAATTCTTGTTACTCTTTTTTTGTCCAGTTATATTATTCCAAAGTTGAGAAAGTATTGTTATTATCCCAAGTTGAATAGTTACAATTAAATTAAACTCACAAGAATAAATTCAAATATTACAGGCTTTAGAAGTTAGTTTATTTATTATTTCTGAGTTTCACTTCTAGTTATTTAAGGGTTTTATAATTAAAAAAATATATATAGCAATCAACATTAATACTCTAATAATTTATTGGCTGAAACCTTTAATCATGCTGCAGTGCCAGCTTTATGACAATGGTTCTAAATCAGAAAATGTAAAAATTTATGAATTTCGCTCTTGCACATTTAAAGTTTTTGATTAATCCTAATCCATTATATACAATAAAATCGACACTAATACTTATTTAAATTAATGGTCTCCACATGTGTGATACAGCTTACTTAACTTCGTATTACTAGAGTTATTCATTTTTAACACTCTCATGGGCGTTGGGACAAAGAAGAACTTCAAATATGTATTGTATGATTGTTTTTAGCACTTTAAATATCTTTTTGAAGTAAAATTTTCTCTTAACAATCAAATTTATACTTACGAGAGCAAAAAAAAATGCCTGGCAAATATAACAAACCGAACATAGAGCAATAGACAACAGCAAAGTATTTCTGACATGCTCAGCTCGTAATGTGATTCAACTATCATGATTATATATTCATTGAATTTAGAGTTATATTACTTCTATATGATTGGGTCCATATCAATTATGAGTTGGTTTTTATAATGAATCCCCGAACTTTTAATATTTCGTATAGATAAAAATGAACAATTAAAATATTTTCTTTTAATTTTAACAATTGAAATTTGAATTTACTGCTTCATGATTTACTTATTTTATAAATTAGGTTTTTGATTTGGAGAAAATATAAATATTAAACTATAATTTTTATTCCTAGTAAAGTAAAATTTTTACTGAATAATATTAATAAATAAAAATGTATTGTTCTTACTGCAGATCAGTACCAAATAATTCCTCATCTGAGGTTCTCATTTCTTTTCTAGTGATTTTCGTGGAAAACTACATTTTTGTTATGCAATAATTCTTTCATATTAAGTAATATCTTAGTCCATAAAATTTTCCACCAAAAAGATTCTTTAGCATAGTGCAAGGAAATACTCAGATGTGCTGCCATCTACATGTAATATGTTGAAGTTTTAATGCCCATTTATATTCGTTATTTGATACTTTGAAGAAAATTAGCTACTCTATTTGTAATTTCTTAGATTTTCGAATGTTTTTCTCCCAAAAACAAAATGCTGTGGTTTTCTTCTGTATAGAATATACTTGTCGTGATTTGAATATATCAACAGAATATGAATACCTTTTATGTTATTCATTGGTACTGAGGTGCTGCCATCTACACCTGATATATTGCACTTAACTCACAGTCGGATACTTTCTGCCATATTCTAGGAGAAATGAATAATTATGTTACTAAGATTAATATATTTTTTAGAGGTATACGTAAAAGTTCCTTAATTATGATAACAAAAGCTTTTAATTTAAAAAACATTAATTGAAAAGTACAGTTTGAAACAATCCTGTACTATTAATTGTAAATTTTTTCAGGATGAACAGATCCTTTTCTAGTCGTAGGCTCAAACCTCCGCTTCTTCCTCGGTACATTTCGACCTATCTCTACAATGGTAGTACTATTTAACTGCTAAAAAATTAATTGTATTTTGCCTGCAGTTTTTAATAAACATGGATTTGTAGTTTTCAAACATCATTTAAATTAATATAGAAAAGTATATTTTCCATTAAAAGAACTTCTAAATAGACACTCTTAAATTTACGTTCTAATCCAGCTTCTCACCTATTCATAGAATATGACGTTGAAAGTATTTTATACACGAAACATGTAACCATTATCAGGCAGAAAGCAATTTTGATGCTTATTCTTAGAAGAATAACTACATTCGTTCAATTAGAAATCGTGTTTTCTCATCTAAGTATGATAATTAAGTTATAAAAATGTAGTAAATTTAAAAATAGTAGTGTCCAACATGATACAAGAAAAGAGTGACATTAATTAGTATTTGAAAAAGAAATTTCTATATTTTGAAATGGTTTTCTTTTTGAGAGCATTTCAAAAAATTTTGAGATATTTTATTGCTTTTGGACCGTTTTATACTGACTATTGTTTTGCATGTTCTGTTCTTTTAGAAAGAAAATTTAAATTTCTATTCGAGTACACACGTTATCAAATTTCAATACTGTTTACCATTGAATGACATGACCCAAATAGGAAGTGTTTGAAAGTAGTTCATAACGACAACTCAAGACACTCAAGTGTCATCTGACCGTAGTTCTAAATTGCGAGGTGGGGTCCTTGAATCCATCCCTTGGTGATAGATCTCAGACCATCGCCAATAGCCAACTGTGTTACTCCAGTGGGACGTTAATTCAACTACTTACCTACCAAGACACTTAAATGTAATCCAAATAGGGAGAAAGTTTCGAAAGTGAATTGGAACAGTGAACTGATTTATACCTTCTGGGATTTTGCAACCCATCCTATAAATAAATTATAGTTCATGAATTTCCAGTATTACTTTGTTCGATTTATAAATTTAAAAATGTTTTCTTATTGATAATTTTTATAAACATTTGCATTACAATTGATAAAACATATTAACATTTTATTGATTTGATTTAAAAAAAATTAACATCAAATATTGACAAATCTTCAATAAATTAGTCGAAATAAATTCAATTATATTAGTACTTATTCGCAAGTATTTGTCATCTCTAAAACAAGTTAAATTATTTAAAACTATTTAATAGGATAAAATTCCTTCAAATGAAAAGACAGTTTAGAAGAGAAATTTTATCATTCTAATGGCAATTTTCCTTTTTAAGGAATATTTTTTATCAACATCCTGGTCCTAGTTGGTTGGAACTGAAAATTTTAACTATCCTAAAATTCACCCTGAGAAGTAAAGCTTTGTAACCTTATCCTTGTATTAAATTATTTTACGCTTTCAATTCTTACATGCATAATAAATGAGCAAATAGTCCCCACTCTCTCTATAAATATTATGAAAATCTTAGTTTCTGTAAGAAATACTCGTTGGAAAGACGTTGGAAAGTGAATAATGATACATTAAGAACCTTAAAAAGTCTAATGTCTTTTAAAACGAAGAGGCTTTATAAAAAGAATGAGTTAGAAAATAGGAAAATGGTGAAGTGCTCTTATAATTAAAAATAAATGTTTTTGAAAATGTTATCGAGATTTTTATATGAAAGATTCTAGCTGCACTAAATCCAGCTCTCTATACATAATGTTCACTAAGTTTAAAGTAAATATCAATATTCATGGAAATTCCCTGGAATTGATGTAAAAGTTGATATCAAATACCTGCAAATCAACTTTTACATAAATTTTAGTTTTGTATATAAGTTAGCTGGTTGAAGTTGTTACCCAAAAGTTGCTAAATTACTTTCCTTTATACTTTTTACAAAATTTATGATATAATTTGTATTATCGCTTCTTTTAAGGATGTTAGTTCTAAAAATAAATGTCTGATAAAAGGGTTTTTAAAATTTTGGGAACCTAAAGATGTTCTGTTTTGAAACGATTTTCAAAAATTGAATCTAAAAAATATTCATCGACTTTAAAATACGAGATATTAATGGAAGACGTTAATAATATAAAAATGGGGATTGTATTCACTATATTCAAATTTTGATTTTGAATAGCTGTTAAATTTTATGTTCCATGCCTTTTTATCTAACATGAATTAATACGTTAAGGTGCATATTTAAGAGAAAATGTGTATATAACACCAGTTGTAGTGCTACAGTGCGACGTTAATTCAATTACATACTATCTAGCTTCTTCAACACTGACAAATTAAAGTTGATTTAAGTATGGGTATTCAGCTGTTGTCAACTTGAAAATTGCATAAAAATGAAGCAAAGGAAAATAAAATAAAGTATTCACTAGGTTAAAATATGTTTTGTAAAATTTTATGGGGGCGGGAATTTTTTAAACATTTCACGAAAATATTTTAAACAAATGTAAGGTGATATTTGCACACAATTATAAATACATAGGCATAAAACGAGAAGAAAGACTGGCACTGTTAATTCAGTCACTAAGTTACTATAAGTACTCAAAATACACAAAATTCTTGAAAATGTATCCAGCCGTTTGGGCACACACAAGCAGACAAACAGACATACACAAAACGCGGACACCAATGGTTTCGCATTAAAATGACCCAAAACGGATAAATAGCTTTAAATGAAACGAAAATATGCCGCGTTAAAATAAACACTCAATTTTTATTTATATAGAAGTAATCCATTTTCATATTTATTTAAACGTTTCGTGTTCCAACTACAATGTTGTCTGTATGTTAATTTGCTGTAATTTTTGTATTCTAATTCAGTTCCCATTTTTCGAAAGGATTTCTGTTTTTATTTTACAAGTCCTTGAAGTGCTCTCTAGTTTAAATTTATTTCTTACTTTAATGTTTTCCTTTTAATTTTGACCTTCCACGTTGAGAATGTTAAGAAAGACAAGGGCAAATATCGATTGAATAAAAAAAGTAATGCTAACAAGCAATTCAGGTGGTTCAATCCATCTTTTGCATAATGCAAAAGGCAATTAGGTTAGACACATAAGATTTTTTTTCAGCGGGACATCTAGGGACTGAATCTTTATCATATCCCATTTCCTTACGCGAACTTCCCTTACTTATCACCGAAATATCTGTGATTGTATATTACTTTAGTAAGGGATCGTGCCTTTCGTATATAATCATGCTTTACAGATCAGACAACTAATCTACATAAAATATACAACACTTGTAAAATCTTAGAATACAGAAAAAGTGCGTGTAGTGCGACATTAAGCTACACGACAAAAAGGTTGTAGGAAAAACATTTTGAGCACAAATCAAGAGAGTAATACTTAAATAAAACCATTTAATAAATCAAAAGCATAAAACTGACAAATAAAGACTAAACAGAAAACTCAGATTTATGTGCATATGATTCTTAAATTAATAAGCAAAATTATATTCGAACTAGCTTATGAGTAAATTTACGATACATCTCGTTTATCAAAATCTGAAAAAATTTTCTAATGACAAGATTTATAATCATCAAGATTGCCGAATGATAAAGACTGCAGTTTTTTTATGATAACGAGATCAAGGTCAGGTTAGTTTTCTGATGTGATATCTTGTCCACCAAGATCTAATCGTTTTTGCTAATGTCGAGATACCTATCAGGTTAATATATACGGAATAGAGAGAAATTCAATGCATGTATAATTTTCTTATACCTTTTCTCTTATCACATTCCACTGCTGGACCACGGTAGCCCAATTGGTAAAGTCTCGGACTCGCAATCAAAGGGTTACGAGGTCTAAACTCGATCCAACCAAAGACAGTCGTGTGCGTGGAGGCAGGCGCCCATAGAATCGGACGTGGCATCAAATGTCCTCACGTTGGGAGTGTGTGAAAGTTTTAAGAGTAGGGTGCTAGCTCAAGTGTTGATCTCGTCATCTGACCGTGGTTCAAAATTAAGAAGTTTTGTTATCGAATCTTATCCTTGAGGGTTGATTCAGGAACGTCACCTTAGACCACCTTCCTTCAGGGTGACGTAAATTCTACTACCTACCAACCTATTCATTTACCGGCAAGTTGAAAGTGGCGCATGTTTGATTAATCCCTGGTTGTATTTCTCTATTATGCGTCAGAACTTTCCTTCTGTGTGTATGTTTATTTACTTGACGTTATTTGGGACAGCTTGGAAAAATAGGGTCCTTGCAGCATAAACAATTACTAACCCAAGCAGCTAGTCCTTATCCCATTTAGTAGAGTTTAAGTACTGAAAATTAAATACGAAGTAAGCCTTCAGCTATAGGTGATCATAGTGTCACCAAAAGGATAGTTTAGTTCTTTTAGCAGTAACCCTCGTGGTAGTTGTCTCGATGAGATATCTCGTCATTAGCAAAACTGGCCAGATCTTGATGTACGAGATATCTCGTTATTAGAAAAAACTGATCATTGCTATCGTTAGCATCACAAACTGAAACGATCTCATCATGATCACGATGATCAAAGATGACAAAAAAAATCTCGTCAATAGAAAAATTGGGCAGATCTTGATGGACGAACGAGATATCTCGTCGAAACTATTTCGAGGGTTGACAATACTGAATGACTGGAAGTGACGGTATTAAACTTTCGTCGCAAATTTCTCCGAAATGCTACGTCCAATCTAAAAATGCACTGCACTTTTTGGTTTGATTTTCCACAAGGAATCAAGTGGTATGATTACTATACAATTGATTCTGATTATTCTGTATATTTAGTTCAATTGTAGTTGCCTTCAAAATAGACTTGTTCCGAGTCGAAACTTCTGTACCAGTGGTCCTACCGCCTGAAAGTATTTTTCGACGTTACTTTTTAGAAGCGCTATTAGGTGTTTCATCTCATGGTACTGGACTACTCCCATTTCTACAGGTTGTTTGTTCGGCAGTTTTATGGCACAAGGGCCATATTTGTACAAGCTGCGCCAAATACAAACCATTTCTTCATGAGAGCAAGGACAGATTTTTTATGTACAAAATAATGAAACATGAAACTTTCTCTGTTGCAAAGCATTAGAGATGGGCTGTTATTCCGAAAACAGTTAAATTAATAGTGTTATAACAAATTAATATCTATCAACTGTTAATATATTAGGTTAGAATTATGAGAAAATTATCAAATGAAATTATTAATATTAGACCTTATTAAAATATTGGTAAGAATAGAAACTGAAATTACTTGTAATTTATGTAATTACTATTTAAATTAACCGTTGAAGCCAATTTCTAGCTTTTAATAATAACTACTATTTATTATTAATATTATTTTTTATTGTTAGATAATAATAGGAGATAGTTTCGTTTTTCTCCCACTGTACAGTAGGATCCGACTGTATATGTTTGTGTGTATGTCCCTTACTTGACGTCGTTTGGCGCAGCTTGGCCGAACATGGCCCTCATGCCACAAAAACCAACCCATCCAAACAACCTACTGCATCTACTTGAGTCCTGTTTCCATTCTGCAGTTAATTAACGCAATAAAAAATAAGGTCGGATACTTTTTGATCTGATATCGTATTCAAAATAATAGTTTTCAAGCATAAAACTCTGAATTTATATTTTATTCTTTCTAGTCATCTTATTTGCAACCATTCTGTTTCAGTCTCCTCAAATCCAATATGTGGACAACCTATTTTAGATGCCACTTTGCATGTGATTTAATACAATCGCTTTTACTTGATCTTTAAGAAAAAATGCGGGTACAGCATCTTTGTTACAAAGACGAATGGAAAGCTGCAAAGACTGGTATTTTATGGCCTGCATATTCCACAGAATAATCCTGAAAAAATAAAGTAAGAACATTGAATTTATCAGAATCCCCTTGTTCAAATATCCGAATACTAAATGAAATGATATCGACATAAAATATAAGTACATTTCAGTATCAGTCTCGTTAGAAAATTCTTATCAGACATGCAATGCTCTTGTCAACAGAGCAATGGCAGAAAACAATGGAAACTACGCAGTGCCTTGTTCAACATAACCGTATGAATTTATTAAAATGCGTCTAGACGGAGACTTGCAAAGAGGATTAGTTTTCTCCGAGGCCGACCATGACACACGCAAGAAAGTTATCAGATACGAGTTTTGAAATACAGTACCGATGTTTCGTAATTGGGAGGTTTTTGTCATGCAATCCTATTCTTGTCTCGAAGAAATTGTTACACTGTGTTAATATCCGAACTGAATCAAGTAGGTAACATGTTCGCTTAAGTTTTCGGCGGTTTTAAATGAATCTGCATACAATTTCATTTTGAGGCATGATGTATTAGGGTGTTTCGGAGCTTCATGTCCAAACGCAGAGGGGAGGTTAGGAAGAAAAAATTAAATCGTAGTACCTACCACACACTGGAGCGACAAAACAAACGACACGCGCATGCGTACTCCGTTTCTGTACAGAAAACATGTGATAAGCATGAGCATTTCAGTCTATTAGTGTAATTCATGCCTACCTATAACGTAGGACTGATGTTGGATCTATGTGATTTGCCTTAACCCTTCTAGTGGTTTTCTCGATGAGGTAGGTAAGTAGGTATTTCACTTAACGTCACACTGGAGCAACAAAGCAGGCTATTGGTGACCGAGGAAAACACCACGTAATTTTCAACCACGGTCAGATGACGAGATCACACCTGAGCTGGCATCGCACTCTCCAAACCTCCACAACACGCCAACGTGAGCACATTTGAGGCCACGACAGATTTAACGCACACCAGCGCCCATTGTACACGATGGTCCTTGGTTGGATTCGAACTAGCAACCCTCTGGTTGCTCTTCGAACGGAGTTACCTTGACCCGTCTCGAAGAGGTAGTTCGTCATTTGAAAAAAAAACTGACTAGATCTTGATGGACGAAATCGTTATTAGAAAAAGAACTGACTAGATCTTGATGGACGAAATCGTTATTAGAAAAAGAACTGACTAGATCTTGATGGACGAAATCGTTATTAGAAAAACTGACTAGATCTGGATGGACGAAATCGTTATTAGAAAAACTGACTAGATCTTGATGGACGAAATATCTCGTCATTAGAAAAAACCCGACCAGATCTTGATCTCGTCATCATCAAAAAATCTACACTATCTTGATGAAGAGATGGCATTAACCAAATTGGACAGACTTGATGGAGTAGATATTTTGTCGAGGGTTAAGAATGTATGGTTCGCACCGGGATGCGTTAGATGGTACACTGAAGTGAGGAAATCAGACAGCTATAATATGAACTAAATTATTTCCAGCCTGATTTCAGTTTCACAGTAGGTGCTCAAAGTTGAGACTATCAACAGCAATTCACGCCTGACAGCGTCGATAAATTGTCGTACACGTTCAAAAATTCATGGTTTTTCGCAGACATTTGCAGCCGAGACAGCTGTTTTTGAGTTGAGGTCGGCTTCGGCATCTTAGATATTTCGAACATAATGTATTTGAGGTATCTCCATAGACTTCATTGTAGAATTCGGGTATTCGTGGTGGCCAAGAGACAACTAATCCATCGAACCAATATTTTCCATTGTTAATCCCTTGCTGATATACATACCTATATGAATGCTGTTTAAATTTGTGTTTCTTATCTCTCCAGAAAGTTTGTATTCGCAAGGTTTAAAGCATCCAGTATAAATAGAACTTTGAATAAACTAACACGTTATTTGAACAATTTTGGTAAAAGTAGTAGTCTATATATGCTTTGTATTCCTTTCAGATTACTCCTGAAAGACAACCTGTAAAATTTGCTACGAAATTCGACATTTTGTGGGATCTAGCCTCTTCTATTTCTTTGGTTAGTGCCAGATAGAATTTAATTCAAATCCTTTCAATCCCTTTTCCTCGTGTATTTTTTATCATTCTACAGTGTATTTATATTCTGTTAAACATTGGAGGATATTTGTGTGAATAGACTAGCACCTTGAATTGTTTTTCGAGAGTTCTTTTAACAAAAACGAGTACCTTAAATAATATATTTTTATTCATTGAATATGTTATTTATAAATGGACAACTGTTTGGAAAAGTATTTTCAAATTACTTTTACTCATTTTAAGTCAATGCGTGATTCAAAATTTGAATAAGTGAATGAAATTAGAGTATTCGATTTATAAATAATGATTCATTTAAATTATTTCTAACGAATGTGGAATTATTGTAAAACTGTTCTCTGATGGATAAAAATGTCCTTTGCTAATTACTTTCATATGAAGTGTTAGGTAATTTTAAAATACGACTTTTGATCATAACACAAATATTGTTTTAGTATAAATATAAAACGATTCTTATAAGCAACATTTTAAAAACATCTATCTGAACGTATTGCTTTTTTAAAAATATCAAATTTCTTTAATACAAAACTCTTCAATCCATAAACAAAATATTGATGGTAATTTGTCATAAAATAAAACCAGCTTATGATAAATGATGCACAATTGCGGAATAGTCGACAAAGGTAGGTAGGTAATTGATTTAACGTTGCACTGGAGCAACAGAGCAACACAGTGGGCTATTGGCCTCGGTCCAGGATCAATCACGAAGGGTTGATTGTTTGGATTTTCTGGCTCAAGATCCAAGATTTGGACAATCTGGGCCAGACACAAGACTTGAATCCCGAAGGGAAAGATCCGAAGTCGGTAAAGGAGAATTGCGAAAATTCTATGTACAGTAATACTTTCAAGTTTTAAGGTAGGTAGATAGTTAAATAACGTCACACTGGAGTAACACAACTGGATGCCCTAAAGTTTTAAAAATACTCCATCTCTGACCTTTTAGGCTTTTGACACTACAAGAGGCAAACTGCACCACACAGTTGGCAGTCGCCACTTTTCCTAACAGCGGCAATCACCATCCTCTAGGAGCTTACTAAACAAGATTTAAAATTGAGTGAGAGTCGAAATCCTCTAAAGTTCATTAACAAAAACGAATCCGTTTATCGCAATAAAAAACTAGTTATTTACAATATTTTTATATCAAAACAACACCATAGGTCGGAACTAAAAGTCATAACATCGCAATTTCTCTTCAGTATAAAATATGTTTATTTTCGATTCAGAATTTCTATGTACTCTGAAATATGCGCTGATAATATGATGTTTGTATAACATAGGGAGCAATAATGTCATCTATAATTCGTCCAGAATCTTGCTTCCAAAATATCGCATATTTCCATCGTGGGTTAGGTAAGTTGGAAACTTCTCTTACAAGTATATAATACATCCTTCTTTCAAAACATCAAATAAAGTATCGAGATCTAAGTCTACGTAGGAAAAATCTTTTTTATTCTTGTCAAACTCTTCCCACAAAGGTTTTAAGGGATAACAGTCTGCACTTTTTGACTTAAACATTGTAAAACTGACTTTACGGGAGACTTCAAACTTTGAACGAAGTTTCATGTTGCTGAAAAATCCGATTTCTACATAGCCTGCGTTCTTTGAATTTCTATATTCGGGATTCGATCTACTTGAAGTTTCTTTTCAGATCAGTCGCACCGTCCGTTATTTTATAAATGCATGTCCTTATTCCTTCATCTTGCAGTTTAAAACTCTTACAATTTCACGTGACAACCAGTAATCATGGAGAAAATTGACTTTGGATACGCCCATTCTTGTAACCACTTAGAACAAAACGTCGAAGGTCAAGAGAATATTTTTTTAGTAACCTTATTTTAACTTTTATTGTTCAATCAAGTACAAAAAGTGGAAAAAAAGCTTTTATGTGTTTGACAGAATAATTATTCTTGTCCTATTTGTGAACAATAGAGCGCCAATTCAATTGTATTCACTAAACGCTTCTAAAATTTAATAACTCTCTTAGAAAGAGTATATAAATCGACTTCATATCATCAACCTTCTTATGAAACAGACTGAGAATGTGCGTTCAACTTTATGCTACTTCTGGTCACTCGATATTATGATCTGTCAAGTAGTGGCAAAAAGCATGAATCCTAATGTGGGAAAAATTATTGAGTGATTAATATGATTATCCAGCGTGATTAGAAACACTAGCCAATAGATACCATCTTTGAACAAACACAATTTGGGGATAGGGCCAATTTTGAAAATAATTTCGAAGCTCATACCCATGCCCTACTAATAACCATTCTAAGTGCCTAAACGTAATACCAATTATAATTCATGCACAATCCAGACAAATTATCCAGCTGTTGACCTCGGCATCTGACCGGGGTTCAAAATTACGATATGTTGTCGTCGGATCTTTCCCGTCGGGTTGGATCCCGGACCGTCACCGATATCCCGTTGTGTTGCTCCAGTTCGACGTTGTTTCAACTACCTACCTAGCAGAAAAATTACCGCCTTTCAGTATCAATTTTAAATACTATTAGTGGAAATATTTCGCTTGTGCACTGGCGTATCTCTACTTACGAGTGAATTGAGTAAGTCCAGCACTTTTTAAGTGTCAACACGAAATCTATTTTTTCTAAAATTTTATCTCTATTATCTTCAATATCTACCAGAGAAAACTACTCACAACGATATAAAAAACATTATAATGTCATAACCATAGGAACCTTGCTTATAGTGTCATGATGGTAGGAATCCTACAATGTCATGACCATAATTGCTGGTAAAGCAACACCGTATTTGTCAATTTATCTAGCTTCACGTAGTTAATTTATTTAGCCACTGTCCCCCTACTCGGTCACATGTGATTATGTACAGATAATTTACATGGCGGTAGCGCTGCGATTTCCACCCTGTAAATACTATGTACATCATCATTCATATCAATAATATTGTGCTCCGTATATTGTCCTAAAATAAATATGGTTACTCCATGAGAGCAGTTATTCTCTTAATGGTTTAAGTTAACTCATTTAATTAATCAGAGTGGCTTCGACGAGATATTTCGTCTTTGTGGTCGATTCTAATGACGAAATACCTCCCCCATCTAAATCTGGTAAGTTTTGCCAGTGACGAGATACCACGTCGAGACAAAATTATCCTATTACTCCTAGGAGAATAGAGATCAAAGTAGAAAAAACAAATTGTTCCTTGCCCAAAACGGGTGACAGTCTGTAACAGGCATTTCCATCACAGACTGGCTACTACAGGTCAGTTTTCGACGAGATGATAGACCACCAAGAGGGTTTATCTTCTCGTCATAGGCCCTATAACTTTTCATTCAAAATTAAATTTTGAAAGCAGTTTTAATGCTATAATTTGATTATTAATAATGAATATAAAGTTTTAAGCGAGACTGTACTACACGCAGGTTTGTTTATTTCAAATATGCATGAAAAATCAATGGCAGCCTATGACACCCTTTAACATATCGTCTTGAAGATGCAAGGAAACTTCAAGCAGCCAATCCAACTTCGACACATACGAGAATAGAACTCTTAACCAGTTGCTTCAGTATGAAATTCTACGAATATTTATTGAAGTATAGGATGATCTCATTCGTAGCTGTCTTTTGTGAGCTTCTCCATCTTAACCCTCCAAGGGTTTGAGGATAATATCTCGTCCTGATTGATTTTGCTAATGACGAAATATCTCGTCGAGACAAAACTGCCCTATTACTACAAGGGGAATAAAGATCGAAGTAGGAAAAACAAATTGTTCCTTGTTTGGAACTGGTAAAAGTTGGAAACAGGTTTTTGCATCAGAGTCTAGCCACTACAGGATGGTTTTCGTCAGGAGGTTTAAAAAATAATTTTAATCCCCTGGTCGTTTAGAATGGGAATTCACGGATTTCTAACAAAGGGGAAACGGTGTTACACCGCGTGTCTTTCTGCGTCATCGCATACTTGTGAATGCAAATAACGAAATTCTACGAATCTTTACCACAGGTGTGCCCCGATATCACACGAAAGCTGACATCTGTCAACCTTTTAACCTCAAAAACCATTTAGAGGCCTTCCATACTGATACATTAATAGATGATGACTAAATAGTGCAGTCTTTGAATTCACAAGAGGAATTTTTTGTTGGATAGAAAAATTTATTGACCAAGAAAAAAATAATTAGAATATAATGCTCACTCCAAGTGTTTCGATGAGATATCTCGTCCAGGATCTGGTTAATTTTTCTGACGAGATATCTCTGCTGCCCTATTACTCCAAGAGATAATGAGGATCCAAGAAGGAAAAACAAATTCTCCCTTGTCCAGAATTTTGCATCATACGCTGGCCAGTACGGGGCAGTTTTCGATGCAAAGATAAACCATCAGAAGGGTTATATGGGATAAATTTGTCAAATTTCGATACTGTATTATGTTTTGTCAGAAGAGACCTCGTGCTCTTCTGCATCAACAGTTAGATAATGCAGTCTTTGGATTCAGAAGATGAATTTTTCGTTGGAATCGACCAAAAGGTCATTGTAGTGTTTCGCTTGGAACCTGAAGTTTGACTTCAATTCCTTAAATTTTCCCCTTAAATAACTTCCATCTCTGATCACCAATAACTGGGGTAAAGATACGATGGGACATTTAATTGTATCTCTACTTTTAAAGCAACTTCAGAAGATATCGTCCTCGACCCTAAATCGATAACCTAAACGATGGACAAGATATCTCGCCATCAAGATCTCATCGTCTTTCATAATTAGAAAAACTGACCAGATCTTGATCGCATTATCATAAAAAAGAATAGGCAATATCTTGATGAAAGAGATATCTCGTCGAAAGCACTTGGAGAGTTAACTGGCCATCCCTACGATAGGAGATATCCCGCGCGACCTTTTATATTCCGATCTGAGGTTTAACTTCCGCAGGGTTTAATAAATTGTGTTTTCCGAGACACCCTTTTGCTTATACATCATCACGTATTGCATCCCCCAAACGATTATTTTCCTATTTTATCTAATTTCACAAACGGTTTCCAACTGCGCAGATTTATAAATTTCTTCTCCATTTAATCAACTTCCGACATCGACAACCCGACGAAGGCCGAGCGCAACAGATTCGACTAAATCGCAACACGCGAACGACTCAATTTGCTTTTAATCAATACTCCATAACGCCGACAGTTCCGGTTCCTGTAAGGTCCTATTAGCCGCTTCAATTCTGTAGAAATTAAATTGGGTCCCTTCCAACGGAAAGAAATCTATTCTTCCGACTGCAGGATCCGGCACGTGGCAAAGTGACGCAAACTCATTCCACCCAACCGAATACCACATCAGTGATTTCGCGAAGGCCAAGAAACATATTTGATGTCACCCGGTACACGCCGTAAGCATTTCATTACGACGTTACACCCCCCAAAACGGCATTACGCCCAAAAACCTACATTCATAAGCCATCGCGTCAGCGCAATTGCATGCAGCAACATGCCCAAGGCTGGGCCTCCTGTCGCTTTCAAACTGAAATAAAAACCGGCGAGTAGAGGGTAAGAACCCCAAACTTAATCACAGAAATGTCTTTTCCTGGATCTCAATGTCCTGCGCGTGTTAAATCGCGGGTTCTGTTTGCGTAGGGGAGAAAAAGACGAGTTTTTTTTTCTCTGGGGCAGGAAAATTGGACGTCTGCTGTTACTGCCGCCATGACTGCCATCCAATGACCATTGCCGGGAATTCAGTGGAACAAATACTATTGGGATATCCTTACGCGGGGCCGTTCCATTTTGGCTTCGGTATTTTTTTGTCATCCCTCCAGGAAGACTTTCCTCCTTTTGTTTCGTTCCATCCTTGTTTCTTACGTATTTATTTTCGTGGTTTCCTATCAAAAGGAAAGGCGGAGGCACAGTGGCATTGTGACTTTGCCTCATCGATAGAATTGCACTGCATCGGTGCACATTGTTATGCATAAATAATATTTTAGACATTAACCCTCCAAATAATTTCTTCAAGTAAGTTCTCCATTTATACACTTGTAGTATGTGTTCAAATATGTTATATTGTTTACGATAGTTTACCTCGGGTTCCCTCAATTTCTGTGTCTCTCCTCTACAATGATAAATCTAAACCTCTGATGAGTCGGAGGGACGAAGGTACTGTAAGTAAGTGATTTCGATGAGATATCTCGTTAATCAAGAACTGTCAAATTTTGTCAATGACGCGATATATCGTCATCAAGATGTAGCCAATTTTTTACGATGACAAAATAAAGACCTGGTCAGTTTTCTTATAATGCCAAGACGTTTCGTCCATAAAGATCTGGCTGGTTTTGCTAATGACCATATACTTCATCAAAACAACCAAACACTAGGAGGGTTAATTTATCCTCATGCTAGTGGGGGTCGTCGTGGCTCAGAGGGTTAAACCACTGGGCTAGCAACCTGCAAGTTGCAGATGGTGCAGGTACGATTCTTCACTAGGTGTATTTCTTTCTTCTGTGTCAGTAAGTTTTTTGCTTGAGTAGGCTCATTTACTTGACGTTTTTGGCCAAATAAGGCTCTTACACCATAAAACTTAACCCAACCAACCGTATGTCAATGTTTTCCATAATATGGTACTGAGCATGCATAAAAAATTCATACATAATGTGTAATTCATAAGTTCAATAATATAACTTCTGCAAATCAATAAGTTCCGTCGGCTGGGTTTTACGGCCCAATGGCCATATTAAGCCAATTTGCCCAAACACAAGACAACAATGTCAAGTGATGAACATACACACGCAAGAGACGCTTTACGGACACAGAAGAGAGAAATACAAGGGCAAGTTACATTAATCGAAACTGCTCCGCAGGTAGCATTACCACTCGCAGGTAGCATTACCACTCATAGGTAGCTATAGGAGTGAGCAAACCCACTAGTCAACCAATCATTAAAGTGATCCTTGAAATAGGTAATTCAGCTTTTCTAGAAACTCGATGAACCTCTTATGTCTACGTGTTTCTCCCTCCATTTCTTCTTAACTTATATCATTCATATAAAGTGGATCTTATACTTATGGTTTCCATTATTTAATTCTATATCGTACTTCACAAACAATTTGAATTTTTTCCCCAAGTGGTGCTTTTGAACTGTCTTTTAGAAACAACTTTTTCTGTGTAACATCACCAGAATTGTCTGCATTGTGCTGGAATTCCGAGTCACTTTAGAAATTTCTCTTCGTTAAAATTACACAAAAGCACTTGATCAGTACCAACGGTTTAATACAATTTATATCTATATAGAATAGACTTATATAAATAGACATTTTAGATCGAAAGAAATAGATGGCAAGTAAAATATAGACTGACTGAAAATTTCAATTCAAAATTGTTCACAAATATGAATTTTATAAGTTTAAAAAATATACAGCAAAATCACTTGAGACAAATGTGTTGAATTTCTAGAAAAATTGAATGATTAATTTTTGCACGAACTAATGATTTGAAGAAACGTTTTATTTCAAACTTTCAAAACCAATTTACATCATCTTAATTTGAAAAATGAGACGAATTCTAACCTTATTATTTAGTACTGAAGGGCAAATATATTGATTTAAGAAAGTATAATGAATATGCTGTTGATTTGTGAACTGCATTCTTTATTATCTGAAATATTCATAATGTTACAGATATCCTATAAATATTACAAAATTGCGAGGGAACGCTTCCCAAGCATTGTTGATTACTTAGCACAGAAGATGATTCTGAATTGGGAATTCATTCGGTAATTCCTTGTACGCATTTCACCCTTTCTTTGTCAGTAAAGTTTTCTTTGTGTGTACATCCATTTACTTGAGGTTATTTGACGCAGCTTGGAAAAATATGGCCTTTGCGACATAAAACCCAACCTACGATCCTGAGTTATTTTTTCCATTATTGAGCGTATGAGTGAGGGTATGAAACAACTAATAGGACACGAATCAGGAGACCAAAACTCACGAATTAGAGGCCCACACTAAAAGATAGGGGGAATTCCTACTATGATTGTTTTTCAATCACAACAGAATCTTCAGTGGACCCACTACACTAGCAACCTGCTAGTTGAAAGCGGTGCAGATTCGATTCCTCCTTGATTGTATTTTTCTGTTCTGTGTCAGAGTCACGGTAGCCCAGTTGGATGAATAGCGGGTTAGAAACCGGAAGGTCGCGAGATCCAAACTCGATCGAATCGAAGACCATCGTGTACATGGAGGCCCGTTAAATCTTCCGTGGCTCTTCACGCTGACTCTGTGCGGAAGTTTGGAGAGTGGGGTGTCAGCTCAAGTGTTGTCAAGTGTGTCAAGAGAGTGGGGTGTCATGTGACTGGTGGTTCAAAATTAAGAGGTGTTGTCATCGGTCTTTCCCTTCGGGATTGGTACCGGACTGTCGCCAATAACTCGTTGTGTCGCTCCAGTGCGTTATTACTATAACTACCTACCATTTATTTAACGTTATTTGGCTGAGCTTGGCCAATTATGGCCTTTGAGCCATAAAACTAAACCCTAAAAGTAATGTACAATCTTATGAACGGCCAATTAAATACCCTCAATACATATTTATTCGGATAACCAGATCTAATGATGTCTACCAAATTTAAAATGTATCGCAAGTACATTATAGGCACATAGCGCGAAAAAGAAGTTAACGCTTTAAGAGACGAGAAATATTCCAACCTCATCTCAAAAGCAAAATGTAAAGACCTCGAAAACGACCCTTGTTCACTCTCAACTCCCAACAATTGCATTTTGGAATAATAAGATTTAAACAGCAAGGCACTTGTTTCAACTTCGCTGGGATTTTGATCTCCCAAGCAAGGTATTTGTCAATGAGTATTAAACACCCTAGTGAATACTCCGTCAGGTAATGCGATTGGTAATCTCTTTAGAATTTCCCGATGATTTAAGTCACGCATGATTCTCGGTGAGGTAGGCTGACTAAAGAGATTTCATGAAACGCAATTACATTGCTTTCCAAGTGCACTTTAAAGCCTTTGCCGTCCTAAATTGAATGAAGCGAATTCATTTATTCCACGAATCCCGCAGCGCTTACACTTGCTTCATTCAATTTTAACAGTTGCTCTGATTAAAGTTTGAGAAGCCCTCTGATGTTTTCAATTGACTTGTGAATTGCCATCAGATTCCGAAAGCGATGTGACACGTTTTGCGTCTTTTTTAAATCACCTGTCTACGCATAGTGGATGTTAAATTGCGAAATTGTAGATCACTTTGTAACCGTGTCGTTAGGAATATTTCGTTAAGTTTATTAATTAACATAATTGACTAAATTAGGTTCCCCTTTAAATTGTAGAGTCCTGAACTAAATTTAGTTTTAAACAGAATATAAATAACCTTCCACATGTTAACAGTTTCATGCATATTTAATGGTTCTCTTTCATCGTCCATATGGCTGTCAACGCGGCTCAGTGGATTTGCCCTTTGCGCTAGTTGCTAACATGTGAGTTGTCAGCGGTGCAGGTTCAATTTCTAACGGGTTCTATTCCTCCCTACGTGTATTTCTCTCTTCTGTATCAGTAAGCTTTGTGTAACTGTTAATTTAATGTTGTTTGTTGCACCTTGATCAAATATGGCCCCTGTACCATAAGAGTCCACCAGCCATCATTGTTTATATGTTTGTATTTTAATTTTAAAAATAGCGTATTAATTATGCATGTTAACAATAACTACATTGGTGTGATTCTTAACCAGTTTAGTTTTCTTTAATTGAAAATCTGCATAATTTACATAAAATAAGTTTCCAGTGGATGCGAAGCATAATCACTTATATGGTTTGTTGATTGGGGTTTTATGGCGCAATGGCCATATTTGGCCATATATTTCACCATATTTGGCCAAACTTTACCGGGGGATTGGGACCGTCTCCCATAGCCCTTTGTGTTTCTCCAGTGAGACGCAAATTCAACTATCTAACTACTTGATTTCATCCTTAAATGAAGCCTTTTCCCCAACTTCAAACAAACACTATCCTAAAACATTGAATTTCATGAAGACAAACACCCCCATCAACTTATATTTTTATGATTAACTTAGGTTTTATCCTTATAAATCAGGCTTGATGGAAAATACTAGAGAACTCAATATCCCGATACATCGAATTCCAAGGAAATAAACACCACTTATTTTATGATTACTTTTGATTCCATCCTTGAATCTCGACTGGTTACATGACCAATCTTGTGCGATCCCAAACACTATCCTAATTAATTGAAAGTCCGTGGTAGCCCGGTTAGAAAAGTAGAGGATTAGCAACTGGTTGCGAGTTCGAAATTCGATCCAACCAAAGACCGTCGTGTACTTGGGGGCTGGTGCACGTTTATTTTGTGATGTCTTCAAATGTCCTCACGTTAGTGAGTTGTGGAAGTTTTGGAGAGTGGGATGCCAGCTCGGGTGTTGACCCCTTCATCTGACCGTGATTCAAAATTACTAGGTGTTGTACTCCGATTTTTGCCTTCGGGATTGATCCCGGACCGTCGCCAAATTCTCGTTCTGTTCCTCAGTGTGACGTAAATTCAATTACTTACCTATTTGATTTCACTCTTAAAGCAAACACTATGCCATTGTATTGAATTTCAGGAAAACGAACACCAGCAGCAGCATAGATTTTAACGATTAAGTTCCATTCGGAAATCAAGGCTTGATCAAAATTCAGTTCTAAAGCAATCAGTACCCCGATGCATCAAACTTCAAGAAAATAAACTCCACTCATTTTATGATTACCCTTGATTCCATCCTAGAATCAAGACTAGTTCCATAACCAATCTTATACGATCTCAAACGCTCACCCAATGCATCGAATTTCAGAAAAAAAATCACCGCCGAACTCCCAATCCCATCTCTCTCACAATATCCGTTGTCTAGAATCCAGACAAGCACTTAAAAAACCCAATGCCACAACAGAGACCCCGCGCAGGCAAGACCCAGATTTCCCCCGTAAAACTTTAATAGTTGTTAACATCCCAGAGCCCCAAACAAGGCGAGAGAGCCCGCGAGTTTTACAACACCGCAACGTGTCGCAGCGGTAATAAAACGAGCGTTTCGGAAGCATAATTCATATTTAAATTTGCCCCTCCCCGCCCCGACCAGAGCCGGGGGTAAATAAGTCGCATTCGGGCTGTTTATGGGGATGCCTTTTGTGCCTTTTATTAGAGGCGGGGCGAGAAAATGCACCGTATCGCAGCGATTTGGGAATAACAGCAAGGGATGGAGGTTCTTAAGCAACTGATGGTTGAGATGGGACTCCTTTTGGGAGGAGGGGACACTAATCAGCCACGTATGCTTCTCAAGAACTGAGCGGAAATATGACTTCTTTGGTAGTAAAAGGCCTGTAAGGAACCTTCTTTGCAGAGGGGGTCTGGAGCTTGTGTGGGATGCATATTTTTCTATGGACTTGTGGAACAGATCTGCTAATTTTATTTTAGAGTCAGGTTAGACACAGCACAATCTTCCTATCTGGATTCATATTAGACACACACAATTGTTTTATCTGGAATCATACACAAAACTATCTTTCTATCTGGAATCATATTAGACACACACAATTGTTTTATCTGGAATCATACACAAAACTATCTTTCTATCTGGAATCATATTAGACACACACAATTGTTTTATCTGGAATCATACACAAAACTATCTTTCTATCTGGAATCATATTAATCACAACAAAATATTTTTCTCTCTGTTTGGAATATTAGATACAATTTATATTTCTGTCTGGAATTGTATCAAGCAAGACATAATCTTTCTATTTTGAATCATATTACGCTCAGTATAATCTTTCTATCTGGAATCTTTATACACAGCACAATATTCTACTTGTAATCTATAGAGAATCATTAGATATAACACAACCTTTCTATCTGGAATCGTATTAGACATGGCACTATCTATCTGTAATCATATTAGACATAGCACTATCTTTATTTGGAATTATATCAAGCACAATATAATCTTTCCTCTTTCCTTTCTGGTGTGGATTTTTCCATCTGAGATTATATTAGATACAAAAACAATCAATATTTTGAATCATTACGCGCAACACAATCTTTCTATCTGAAATTATAAGACACTGCACAATCTTTCTATTTGGAATTATAAGACACAACACAATCTCTATATCTGGAATCATATTAGACACTACAATCTTGATATCTGAAATTATATCAGGCATAATACAATCGTTTTAGCCGGAATCATTAGACACAACATAATCTTTATATATGGAATCGTATTAGATATATTCTATCTGAAATTATATTAGGCACATTTAATCTGGAATCGTATTATTCCATCTGGAATTATACTAGGGACATTCTGTCTAGAATCATAATATTAGACACAGCACAATCTTTCTACCTGGAATCTTATTAGACAGCACAATCTTTTGGAATTGAAGGGTTATGATCCATTAAAACTACCGAATTGAAAACTTTATTACAAATATATTTTTAACCTTTTTATAAGCTGACATATGACCCTTTTCTTTTTTACCTCTACTGATTCAAAATTAAAAGTACTCATCTCTGTCCTTGTGGTGATAGGACGATGGCAACCACTATGTGTATGAATAACAAAATTTCACTACATCGAATCCATGAATGTGTCCTGATAGTCTACTCCAAATCGAATGATGAACAATTAAGTTTCATTTGGACTGAATCTCCCTTCTCATACCCATTTGGGTATATACATGTGTTTTATATTGTGTTTATACGTTTAATAACTTTCATGTGAAAATATTTCTTTTCGTAAAAACTATTACAAACTTTCACCTTTCTTGTATTTTCCAAAATGCTTTATCTCTAGTAAAATATGTCATGTGTGTGTATCATATATTGTTTTATTGATTAATATCAACCCCTCTCCAGATCATCCTTTGCCTTATATATTTTGTTGAAAGGCTGGGTGACTTGGGGGGTCACAAAAAAGTCCCAAAATATATCTGTTCATGCGTCTATGCGTAAGTTTTCTTATTTAATGTATTGAAATGGACACTTATGCATCATCTCGTTTATTGTATATGTTTTACAGACGCATTTGGAACAAAAACTGAGAAGTATTTGAACTTATGTGAAGGAACTAAATTATAATTGTGTTGGAATTCTCCTGCATCCGATCGCCTGTTCGATCAGACCACAAAGTAATAGGCAATGCCATATGCATGGGGGGGGGGGGCGTAGGCGGGTATGCCCACTGCGCTAGCAACCTTCGAGTTATAGGCGGCGCAGGTCAATTCCTGTCAGGTGCATTCTTCTCTGGGTGCATTTCTATCTCTTCTGTGTCAGTAAAACTTTCATTGTGTGTGTCTATTGCTTGATATTGCATGGCGTAGCTTGACCCTTGGGCCTTAAAACCCTAAAACCAACCAACCACATGCATATGGACATTGAATGAGCTATTGGACTTTACCTAGACCTTTGATCCTTAACCCTCCTGGTGGTTGTTTCAACGAGGTATCTCATTAGCAAAATCGATCAGATAATCAGATATTGCTGCACGAGAAATCTCGTCATTAGAAGAAAACTGATCTTGTCTTGATCTCGTCATCGCAAAAATTGGCAATATCCTGATGACGAGATATCTCGTCATTAGCAAAAATGGTCAGGTCGCGATGGACGAGATATCTCGCCAAAACTACTTGGAGCGTTAAATGGACCTTTGATAGGCCTTACATGGATACAATACAAACTCCCCGCCTCCTCTCTTAAAGGTGTTAAGCATTATAACAGTCCGGAAGCAAAACTATGTAAGTCTAGTGATCTATATTTGAAGATCTGAAGGGGTTTGGAAGTAAAATGTTTGAGAGCTGCTTCTGCAAAACGTTGAGATTTCTCTTTTTGTGGTGTAATGTGTCTTCAGTGATCTGAGTATGATCCATGAAGAATATGGAACATACTATTTCAGATACTCCGTTCGGGATCACAAGAGCGCCGCTAAATCAGATACATGAACATCATTTCAATCAAAGGCAAGCTAACTAAGATAGTATGTTTATTTTTGGACTTTTTTCTCTATGTACAGCAACGAAAATTATTCTGAACCTCCAATTTATTCCAGTCTTTAATCTCGTACATAATGGATCATCTTCAAAACAAATTGTGCTTTAATCTAAAATTTTCAATGGTAGTCCTCAACTTCGAAATCAAATCTACATCAAACTTTAATGTCGAGTATCAAGGTTATAGTCATTTAGTTCAGCCGTTTCTAGATTTCGAGAACGAAAATTTGTACCATCGTTCAACGACAACCTTCATATATTTTGATTGAAATCGACCCAAGACTTCATTTCACTATGCAAAGTTCAGCTTCACCCTCAACGTAGAAGATAATGTAGTAGAATGGCTTAACCCTTCAAGTGGTTTTGACGAGATATATCGTCCATCAAGATTTGACCAATTTTGCTAATCAGCAAAAATTCGGCAATATCTTGATGAGACATTTCGTTTACAAGATATTTCCAATTTTTTTATGATTACAAAATCAAGATCTAGTCAGTTTTTTCTAATGACAAGATATCTCGTTCATAAAGATCTGGTCAATTTTGCTCATGACGAGATACGTCATCGAGACAGCCACCAGTAAGGTTAAAATAGCGGATATTAAATTTAATATAGTGCCGCCTAACTAGTTTAGTGGTTATAATGTTTGTCTGTTACCCAGTAAGTCCAATTTAATTTAAATATCATCTCAAACTACTTAATCTTTAAATTAAGTAGTTTAAATCTCGGTTTGTAAACGCACAGATGGATTGTACCCGTTAGGAGTAATGGTGACTAACTCACTGGGTGTTCCTTCAGAAGTAGCCGTCAGTTCACATCTTGAATTGCCGAAGAGGTCAGTGTTAGAGCATTATGAATAAAAACAAATTATAATTTAAAAAAAACTGAAAGAAGAAAAAAATTAAAAAAAAAACTGAAAGAAGAAAAAAATTTAAAATTTTGCTTTGTCACTTAACCTGAGTGTTTTATTACCCCTCCTGATGGTTGTTTCGACCAAGTATCTCATCTCTAGCAAAACTGACCAGCTCTTAATGGACGAGATATCTCGTCATTAGAAGAAAAAAAATAAAGAAATTGGCAATATATTGATGACGAGTTATCTCGTCATTTGCAAAATTAGTCTGTCTCGTTGGACGAGACATCTCGTAGAACCAACTTAGAGAGTTAAAAAGGCCATCCGAATTTAATCCCATATGAATATATAAAGGTTGCTCTTCATACTTTTTGGAACATTAATTTCATAATTAATCTTGCTTACTAAATATTAGCATAAAACATTGCTTTTAATTTGTTAGAGTTTTGTAAAGTTAACGTAATTAAAAATTTCAGCGTGACAGGAAGATTACAATTGTAGATGAAGAAAAGTTTGGGGAATTAATTTAACATCAAGCATTTATAATAGTTTATTTCACAAGTACATAATTAATTTTATGTGAAGTATGTTAGACGAATCAGCAAGGCACAGTTGAGTTAATCAAAAAAGTTCCACTTCTGTATTTGAAAAGAATTTGAAGATGGTCTGTAAAAGTAAAGATATTCTAATTCCACATTATAGTTATAGTTACGGAATAATTTAAAATACACTTCAATATGGGGTAGTTACCTTGTACAAGAAAAGGAAACACCTAATACCGGTGCTAAAAACTAACATTGAAAAATGCCTTCAGAGTAGAACTATTGGTAGAGGCGTGTCGACTGAGAATGGGTTTGTTTTGAAATGGAACAAGGTTAACTAAATATACAGGATGGTCAGAATTGATTGTATAGTAATCGCATAATAGAGAAATACACACAGGGACGAATCGAAGTTGAGTCACCTTCTCGCAGATATTAGCATGGTGTTGAAGATTGGAGAGTGGGGTGCCAGCTCAGGTGTTGACCTCGTCATCTGACCATGGTTCAAAATTACGTGGTGTTGTCCAAGATCTTTCCCTTTGGGATTGATCCCGGACGGTCGCCAATAGTCCATTGTGTTGCTGCAGTGCGACTTTAACCAAAACACCTACCTCCTCGCAGGTAAATGGATAGATAGGTAGTTGAATTTACATCGCACTGGAGAAACACAACGGCTATTGACGACGATATGGGATCAATCCCTAAGGGTAAGATCCGAGTATAACACCACGTAGTTTTGAACCACGGTCATATGACGAGGTCAATACCTGAGCTAGTACCCCACTCTCCAAACTTCTACACCAAGCCAACTTGAACACTCAATAGGATAGTTTGTTAGTATACTAGTATACTGTTTGTTAGTATACTAGTACCAGTTTTCACGCGCAAATTGAGTATTGTATCATAACACCTTCCAAATTTCCCATATTGATAATCCAAAAACAGCTGAGCCAAACGATTTGATACTTGGTATTCAAGGTTAAATTTCGATTTCAATTCGAAATATGGTGTATAAATTAGATTGATTGGAGATTTTGATGGATGGACCATATTTGGCCAGCTGTGCTAATTACAAAAATGACTGTGTCAGTATACAAATGTCAAGTAATGGACATATGTATACTGACACAGAAGAGAAAAATACACCCAATGTAATTTACTGGAATAGAACCAAGCGCTACCTACAACTCGTAGCATCTAAATCGGAATTGGCATTGTAAATTATGTGTACGCTTAATTTGGTATGAAGATGATCCTTTAAGCAAATTTTGTGTCTATAAATTTATACCCCTATTGAATTGTACCGTTGAATTTGTTCTACTATGAAAGACGCTTGAATAAAGGGGTATAATTCAATTCCCTTCCCCACTGTTGTACATTTTCTTCCCACAAGAACAAATTCGCTGTGTGAAGCTTATAGCGCAGTTTAGTATTTTAGTGTCTCGGAAATATACTTGAACATTACAGGAAAGCAACTAATTAGGCCTGTAGAAATTGTGATGTTATGTATGTAATGAAAAATGGCTTTTATAAATGGTTTTATTTATGAACTTAAATCATTCCAAACATTTCAGTTTGTTTCAATCTTTGCAAAAAAAATTCGAATTTTAACTATCAAATAATTTGGCGCAGATCGGAGTTTAATTTAATTTGTCGTTTTATAACTGGTTTTATTTATTTAAATTTTTCAACTATTTATTTTTCAGTTCGTGTAAATATTTTTGGAAGTTTAATTATCAAATAATTTGTGATAGATCTTAGGTTAATTTATTTTTTATCACCCCCTATACGTTGATAAACCTGTTGCATACATATACTACTTTAAATTTAATAATACAAAACTGAAAGCGCAATAAAAGTCGTTCGGTTCACTGCCGTCTTGAGAGAACAACATATTATTTTCTTATCGCGAGGTAGGTGAAGAAACAAACGTCAAGAAAAAGGCGTCAAAAACAGAGATGAGAAAAACAAGAGGGACGGAAAAAAAGAGCGAAATACTTAATCCGCTTGGCCGGCGATGACCAGAAAGTAGCCATCGACAACCGCAAACCGATGAAAGCGCCAATCCCAATTCCTCTCGTTGTCATGGAAACGCGAGGATTTTTGTCACGTGGCTCATCTCACTTCGAATAACGTTGAGAATCAGAGCCATCTAGGAGATTTTCTAACTTCTTTTGCCATATTTTTTTCTTTATCGCTATTTTTGGTGAATGCATGTTTTTTCCTTTACTTTTCTGTGTTCTTTCGTAAAGCGCACAATTTAGATTTGGCTGTACAAAACCAAAACTTGTAAGAAACAATCGCTTTTTTGCCACTGTATTGCAAATCCGTATGAGACTTACAATCAAACAACCAAAAACATTTGAAATTATTTATCAACAAAAATATAGTTTGTTTAAAAAAATAAACGCGAATGAAATTATATATTAATAAGTTTCATTTATTCAATGATTTCTGTTTTAACAAGAAAAATTAGTTTCATTAACTTTTGTTGAATTAAAGAGTAAAAACACCAATTTAATTATATTCAGACATGGAAACGTTATTTAATAAAGTATACTTTTTCAAGGTGTAAATATTTTCTTAATAGTAAAAATAATAATATAAGAATATAGTATACATATCTAACAAATATATTTAATATATTTATATATGTATTTTGTCTTAACGAAATTAATGTAATTTATACATTCCGTCCATAATACTTCAGTATTGTTTTAAAATAAATTTGTTCATACGCAGTTCTGTCAGTTACGCTGAATGTATGGTTTTAGTGATAATATTTCAAAGATAGGATTGGGTGTAGATTATAAATAACATGCATTAAGTTGTTTATAATTCAATCCAACATGACGACTACGAAAACGTTCAAGGATATTTCTATTCGTTCATATTAGAGAAATTTAAATAAATGTGTAATTTTAATAAATGTGTAATATATATATATATATATATATATATATAAACATAGGAAAAGGGGAAATAGGGGATTCCTCGTTAGTAGTCGTGACTATGAACTACCAAGTGATACAACTGAAGATAATTTATTAATAGGATAACAGGATGGTGTACGCATACATGGGCAGATGGAATGTACGGAGCTTGGACACACGCCGCGTCCACCTAGCTAGTTTCTCTCCGAGTGACCGGGGAACCAGCATGGGTGATGGAGAGACTAGGGGTCACAAAAGTAACGTCACGGGCGCATCTTACGACCTTGTCCTTGGGGTGATTTAAGATATGGGGTTTCAGTTAGGGGTGGTTAATTCGAGGATTATGCAAATATACTATCAAGTCTCTCCATCACTTCCATTGACGCATATTCAAAACATAATGGTGTGATGAACACTAATAACACAATACTAGAATACATGAAAAAATATACCAACATTTTAGAATGCATATGCCTTAGAAAGCAGATCTAGGTTAATTTACATTTCGACAGGCCAAAATCGTGCACATTATGTAACCATACGATTTAAAGGTAGCTAAATATTCTCACACATTTATAACTATAAGAATGCTCACAATAATAACTTTTCTGACAATTTAGCATGGAAACATCCACTTATATGAATAAAGTATAATCTACACACAAAAGCACACAATCTGGAGTCACTTCAGTCTATTAACTGTCCATTCCTTATTATAGTCCATGCCTTTGTATTTCACTTATTTATCTTCTTAGGTTAACTAACATTTATAATGATGAAAAATCATCTCAGTTCTTTCACAATGTTATTTTTAGTTGGACTTGATGCTTACTCCATCAAGCAGATACTTTTATGAGAATTAAATTATTTTTTCTCAGAGTATTGATAAAAATATTGTTTTTTATAAAACTTGACACAAACTGGAGAAATAGGTATAAATATGTTTTGAATATCTTTTGTAAGAGTCTTCGGAAACAATCTTTGAAAGCGAGTTAAAAATAAACACCAATTATTGTCTACAAAGGAAATGATAACAAGGAGCTAGGGAAGAGACAACTTAAACCCGAGTTACAGACAAGTTTGGATTAAAAACCTTTCCCTTTGCTAAGGTTAACTATTTCTTCGACCTATCATTGTATGCTTAATATTCATGAAATAGTTTGAGATTCTCAGGAGGGAAAAGTACCTTAATTTACTAACATGCACAATTTCAGATGAATTTTTTTGTTTCAGGATTGGCTCTATTAATTTCAAAATTCACACTAGAAGTTTTTGTAAGAATGGTGTAAGGCCCAGAATATGGTGGAGATTTACGTGTATTGGGGTAATGAAACTCTTCATATTTAACAACATCACCTGGGATAAAAGGAGTCGCGAGAAATCGTGCGTCATAATGGATTTTATTTTTCTTGTGAAAATCTATAGTTCTTGTCAATGCCAATTTCCTAGCCTCTGCAAGAGCTGTGTAAAATTTCTCACCTCCCAAAGGCGGATTGTAAGGTAATATTCTGTATATCAGTTAAGCAGGAGGGAATTGGGCGACTGATTGAGGGGTATTGTTATATTCCAGTGTTATTTGTTCTAGTAATTTAGTCCAAGGAGTTTTGGTTGATGTAGTATTAACTTTACATTTAAGTTTCGTGACAATAGACTGATTAACGCGTTTCGTTTTCCCATTGGTTTGAGGGTGATGAGAAGAAGTTAAAAGTTGTTTAATGTCACAATTTTTAAGAAATTTTCTGAATCTCGACGAAGTGGAGGCGCCATTTCTATCTTTGTGTAATTTCTTAAGTGTTTGAACTTGAAAGATTTGTTTTAAGCAGTTAGTGTAAGTTTCAGTATTTTCATTTTTAGACGCAAAAGTCCAAATGTAACGAGTGGCATGATCTATGACAATGTGTAGATATTTTTTTTGTTGAATTATAATAGTTAAACCCACCAACAGTATCTATTGAAATTATGTCAAAAGGATTCTCAACGGGAGGTAATGAAGATAATAATTCATATCTTTTTGATGACTTTTCTTATTAAGCTGACATGTTTCACAATGTTTAACAAAATTGTTAATATCCAACGTAATATGCGGCCAATAACATTGTGGAGTGTTTAAATTTAGCATTTTTTGTACACCTGGATGACCAAACTGGTTATGTGTATCTTCCAATATTTTCCTTCTTAAGTTTGTTGGTACAGCGATTTTCTTAAAACCCTTTTTGTATTATATAATAACATTATTTTCTTCTTTATATCTTTTATCATTATACACCTCAGCTTGCTGATGCTCTTTTATGATCCTTATGTCTAATAAATGAGAGGTCTGAACTTTATGATGAAGGAAATGTGAAATGGGGTTTCTGGATAGCATGTCAGCTTCTAAGTTGGTGGAGCCTTTCAGATATTTTACTTCGCAATCACACATGTTAAGTTTAAGAGACCATCTGAATAGTCCTCCTGTAAGATGTTTCACATTTTTAAGCCATACTGAAGTGGCGTGATCAATATGAATTGTAAATTTCGAACCATGGATATAATGATGAAATTTATCAAGAGAATCAATAATTGCTAAGCATTCAAACTCTGTGAAAGCATAATTCTTTTCTTAATCTCTTAATTGTGAGAATGAAAGTATATTGGGTGAAACACACCATCCGGTCCTTCTTGCTTAAGAATGGCACCAATTGCTTCGGTCGGGTCATCGACAAACATATGACATGGGTAATTAGGATTAAATAATTTTAAAACAGGTTTGGACATTAAGACATCCTTTAACATTTGGAACGCTTCCTGACAGTCCTCAGTCCAATTCCACACTGTATCTTTTTTCAATAATTTGTTTAGAGGAACTCTGATTTTAGCATAATTTTCTATGAATTTATTATATACATTTATGCTACCCAAAAATCTCTGCAATTCCTTTACATTCCTAAGAAATTGCAGGTTTGTAATGACTTCTATATTTCTGTTACCTGGTCCAATTTGACCAGCTTTAATTCCATAGCCTAGAAAATTTATTTTGCTTTGCACAAAAGTACATTTTACAAATTTCAATTTTAATCTTTCCTGTTCACATATTTGAAAGAGTGTCCTGAGGTGGACCAAGTGTTCTCCTTCAGAAGAAGAGAAAATAATAACATCATCGAAATAATTTAAGACAAAGTCAACTTTATGTTTTGCCAAAATCCTACGAATGGTTCTTTGGAACACACTTGGTGCATTTTTCCATCCAAAAGGTAGGCGGCACCATTCATAAAGTCCAAAGTTAGTGGCGAAAGCTAATTTTTCAGTATCGTTAGGATGTATGGGCACATGCCTGAAGCAAGGTCTTTTCTAAAGTATCCCCAGTCTGTGTCGGTTGAGTCCCACGATTTCCAAGAGGATCTGTAGAGTTCAATGAACTTGGAGGACTTGTAGTTTGACTATATAGAGGAGATGCTGATGAATGTGCCATAGGAGCTCTATGGCTGGACGGGTCCCTGAAACTAGACATGGGTGGAAGACTATTGGCCATCAGAGATGGATCATGATCAGTTGGTACTGCGTTATAGCCCATAGGCTTCGGAGAAAGGTGCATCGTTGAAAAGACAGAAGATGTGGGAGGAGGATGAGAAGTTGGTATACCAATCACAGAGTTTGCATATGAATATGAAGAGGACTGTAAACTTGAACTAGTTGACCATGGATCTGTAGCTGCATGTGGACTATCAATAAAAAATGCATCTGAATAAGAACCAGGTTTTGTAGAATTAAACCTTGCAGAGTCTTGATCAAAGCCGTTCGAACCAAATGGTGGAATCCAATGCCCATCTAGTTCATTAGCTTCAGAACCATCTCTTTTCCGCTTTGTAGGTGGACCTCGCACAAGATCACTAGGAAGGGGTCGCTGCTGAACTGTGTTAGAATACTGAAAATATGCGTGTCCGACGGGAGGAAGAAGTTCTGCGCCAAGAAATGTTTTCAGGCATTCCTGTGTTATTCCATCGGCACCTGGATTTGGATATGCTATTGGATATGTCATATCCCGTGATTTATCAGTCATATGAGCTTTAACAGCATTTTCCCCCATTCTTCCAATATCAAATTATTTTAGGAAAACAAGGCATTTTGCTTTATGGCGATCAGTTGAAGCGGCAATCCATTCTCGATACTTTTCATTTGCAGTACATAAGCTGTTAAAAACGCATTTCCCAGGCATACCTTTTTTTAACCCTCCAAAAGCTTCGTCTCCGCATCGAAGTCTGTACCCAATGAAATGCATTTAATATTCCTGTACTCTCACAAAGTTTACAAGATGAGGGTAGCTGAAAATGTACGGGTCTCTGAAATCTGATCGGACGATTAAATCTAAAATTGTATGATACATAATTAAGTTCTTGGTTTGGTCTATAATAACTAGGTTGATTTGGTCTATAACTAGATTGACCTGACATAATAATTAGGTTGTCTTTGTGTTGGGTCATCTGGAGTGGTTTTACGAATTGTTTTTTCACAGGCTTTACATAATTTTACAGCTAATTTAAGCCATTCCGTGGGAGTTGTCGGGGCTTAATTATCATCAATTGTATCATATCGGACAGGAGACCATCCCTCAATCTTTCCAACAACAATTGACTCGATAAACCTATACTCCTCCCACATTTAAGCTTTTTATGAAAGTACTTAGTTATGATTTCTTTTTGGTCGTCTGTAAGGCTCGTAAAGCCTCCTAGTGATGAATAGATCGGATCTAAACATTTTTCTTCCAATATGGAACACAATTCCTTCCAATTCCTAACGCTCAAGTAGGAGTTAATATATTCGGTTATTGCTTTAAAAATTTATTTATATTATTGATCATCCAGAGGTCTTCCTTATTGTTTTCTTCACATTTTTGATTGAAATGTATTAGCCAGGAATTGAATCTCATGCCTCCTAAGGGTCAAATTTAATTATGAAGGTTTCTGTTGGGGCAGGCTCCTTTGGCTCTACCATCTCCAATCTGTTATCTACAATTTCCGTGCTACGCTGCTGCACGTTGATCCCCCAACACTATTTCCCTCATTTGAGTCTGGCAATTTTTTTACCTTAATATCATGGAAACTTATAAATCAAGGTACGCATAACTGTACTCAATTAAATACAAATTTGTACAAAACAATTATCTTAATTAATACTGATTGACTATGGCAACAATCTTCCACAAAATATAGCAAGTTATCCAGCACATTAAGACAATAATAGTCAATAGTGAAAATATTATAATAAATGAAAAAAATGTATAAAAAATATAACTCCATTTAAAATTCAATATACATTCGAACTAATTAGGCAATATTAACATCAGATCTCTGACAGATATACGCACGCACACACATATATATATTTATTTATTTATTTGTGAGGAAACAATTAATATACAAAGAGAAAAATGTAAACACATGTACTATACAAGAATGTTTCGGAACTGTCTACAAAATTAAGGGGTAGTAGGAACCAAAATTTGGGACCAGTACTTAGATAGACCAAGATTACTTAGGAATGTGTCTCGAAGGGGCCACATGAATTTTATAGATGGTTCTGTCAGCAGTTTGAACCATCGTCATTTTAGACCCTGGCTTCGTATAAGTAACATGTATTATTCCACGAATGCTGAGATGACTGACTTGCATCTAGCGTATGGGGAGTTCAACGAAAATAACTACAAGATTGGTTTATAACGGACGAGACAGTGTGAAATGGTAAGCGGTACTCCGAAAAACGTGTGAGTTCAGGTGTAGCCTCGTCATTTGACCGCGGTTCAAAATTACGTGGTGTTGTCCTCGGATCTTTTCTTTCGGATTTGAGTTTTGGAAAGTGGGGTGTCAGCTCAGGTGTGACCTCGTCATCTGACCGTGATTCAAAATTAAGTGGTATTGTCCTCGGATCTTGCACTTCGAGTTTGATCCCGGACCATCGCCAATAGCTTGTTGTGTTGCTCCAGTGCGACGTTAATTAAAATATTTACCTATCGAAAAATATGCGACGTGTCACCAAATGTTTACGCTTTTGCACCAGACTTTGTTACAAACAGGTGTGATATTCTACGAAAATTGGTATAATGTAGATGGTTGAGGATCGATGTGCTCTAATCATTGATGGAACTCCTTCTCACTCCACCTATGTGAATCCATCTGTCAGGCATGCATTACTGTTGGTGATCGCAGCTTTGAGAAACTACTGTAAAATTCTGTGTGTTCCTATTTTCCAACTGTGTGTTCAACAATTTTCAAACTGTAAGTGTGCTGCAGCTCTCTCTCTCTTTGCCAAACTGTAAATGTGCAGCAGCTGTCAAACTGCTTACTGTGGAACTACTGACAAACTGTAAGTGTACAGTTACTTGCAAATTGTAAGCGTGCAACTACCGTTAAACTATCAGTACTGTCAAGCTGTAAGTGTGAAACTACTGTTAAAGTGCTAGTACAGTCAATATGTATGTATCCAAATGCTGTCAAACTAAGAGTGCAACTACCGTTTGTACTGTCAGTACTGTCAAACTGTAAGAGTGCAACTACAGTTTGTGCTGTCAGTACTGTCAAACTGTAAGTGCCTACTGCTGTTAAACTGTCAGTTCTAACAAAGTGTAAGTGTGCAACTATTGTTAAATTGTTGAACTGTAAGTGTGCAACTATTGTTAAATTGTCAAACTGTAAGTGTGTAACTATTGTTAAATTGTTAAACTGTAAGTGTGCAACTATTGTTAAATTGTTAAACTGTAAGTGTGCAACTACTCTTAAACTGCCAGTACAGTCAAAAGATAAGTGTGCAACTACTCTTAAACTGCCAGTACAGTCAAAAGGTAAGTGTGAAACTACTGTAAAATCGGGGCTAGTAAAAGTTATCTCACTTGCTGTTTTTCATTTCTACACCTTAGTGTATCCTCTATCATATCCGGGCAGCGCTTATTGACATACATATCGATTTAAATTTGTCTTAATTGTGTGTTCCACACAGGCGCCGTAAGTGTTGAAACAGCCAGTACACTGTCCTCAATTCTTCGATTAATAACAATAAACTACAAATGTCAAAGAAAGTTACATGCTTGCAACACATCTTAAAGCTATCATCCGCGTCCTAAAATATGCAATTCAAAGTTTACGTTTGCACAGTAATCCACTATAAACTACTTCATTGTATCCATTAAATAGTTTAATCGCCATCAGCCTACCGATGGCCTAATTTATACCTCCCCAAGCATTGGTCAACTGGTGCGCTATTACTGTCAAGACAGAGCTTCGCGGTCCGCATTTCACTATCGTCGCATTTCAGAATTGTATTAATGACTGCAACTCGGGAAATATTCATTGCAGAGGACTAATATTCGGTTCTACTTAATTGTATGTAAATTATGGCGTCTGAAACGAATGTGATTATTGGGCCGATGCTCTTTGGGTCAGAAAGCCTATCTCAATAGCATGTTAATACTCTACTCTAGATAGCTGTATCCAATATCGTCACTTTAGCACAATTATAAATTTCGGTGTATATAAATTATAAATTTTAGGCATAAAATGTGAAACATCCGCTGGTTGGATTTCGATTAAAGTTTAGGGGATGAATCTCTATGTTGTCTACATAGTACGCGAGTGGTAAACACTCTGGTACTTGGTTCAAAAGACTCCGGGATCGAATCCCTGTATCGTCAAGGACAGTCGTAGAAGTTCGGATTATAGTTTAAGCTGTAAGAGTTTGATTACTCCTCGTGCAACAAAAAATGACAAACCGAACGAATCCATATATTATATGGTGAATTAAGAATGCATATTTATCAAATTATATTCCTTGAAAAAGAGTTTCGATTCCTCCCTGGATGTATTTCTCTCTTCTGTGTCAGTAAAATTTTCCTTGTGTACGTGTATGTCGATTAATTGATGTCGTGTCTTGTGTTTGGCGTAGCTTGACACTAAATGGAACTCAACCCACCATCTCTGGGAAAGATGCGCATTGAAAAGGAAATGAAGGGTTTAAGGGGAAAATAAACAGATTCCAATAATACGAAATATGAGACAGTTGAATCACCATCTAGAACTCATGATGCAGTTTCACAATATCAAATTGCTATAGGGGTTAAATCAATATTGTCACAGTTTCAACACTAGAACGACCGACTGTCACTCCCGTTATCCTAAAATGTCCCGCCGGTGTCGTTTAAACACCAGTAAATAAATTTCCTAAAATAGTTATAATATCTAAATGACATCGCTACTATCTTTAATTTGAGTTAACTCTATGCTCATTTTACAATAATTGCATGAGCTTGGTACTGTTTATGCCACGAAAAGGTATAGTAAATCGCTGTTTCAATGCGACGTCAATTCAACTTCCTACATACCATCTTGCTGTTTATATTTTTCATTTCGGAATACCACACATTTTTCGATGTTCAAAAATTAATTTTTCATCATTATACTTTATATTTTTTGCATAATTTTATTGTTCAATATTGTGAGTTAAATTAACCCTCCAAGTAGAAATTAACCCTCCGTTCATTAAGATCAGACGAATTTTGCTAATGACGAGATATCTCGTCATCAAGATATGTCGATTTTTTGATGACTAGATTAAGATCTGACTAGTTTTCTTCTATGACTGGAGACGACGAGATCTCGATGGACGAGATACCTCGTTTCTAACCAGAAAGGTTAAATGTTATTTTTATTAGATTCAAAACATCAAATTATTTTATTATATAAAAATATAGCCAATACGAAAAAGACAACAGGATCTATTCAATAAGTCAATAATTGAGTAATATTGGATTCTTTTAATTTAGTATGGACGTGACAATCATCGACAATCAAAATGTACACAGAAAAGCTATTTTATTAATCTGATTTGTTACATTTTCTCTAAATGTATATTATTTTTAGTTACATAATCACCCTATTTAAAATAATAATAAACCTTTTTAAATGATTTTAAACGGTGCCTAAAATTAGGTATTTTGATAACGAAACGAACGGTAAATGAAATGCTTCAAGACTAAGTAGTGAATAAGTTTCAGTGATTATATATTAGAGGCACCTGTATCATTTTTTCAAGTGACTTAACTGATATTTAAGATTTCGATTAGTATAATTTAAGCTTTTAATTACATAAAAGGTTGTATTATGATATTTGTTTAATGTTATATTTAAAAAATAGTTATCAATGTTTCATGTAAAATTAATTTCTTAAATGTAAGAATATTTTCGTAAAACATAAATAGTAAGTCGTTATAAGTTGTAAGTTAATATAAGTTGTATTAAATTTGAATTTCACGTTATATATTTGAATCAAAAACTACTAATATGGCAATTATTAATAAAATTTTTTATTATAAAGTAATTTCATATTAATTTCATTTGATTACTCAAAATAAAGTAATATATTGAAATATTTTTTTAAAGAAGGAATTCAATGTATTAAAATGTTTGGATGATTTTAACGTAACGGAAATTTTTGATTGCTTACTTTATTTCCAAAGACATTTTTCTTTGTTTCCTGTATTACAACAATTTAAAAATTCATTTCCAGCGAAGCTACTTTGATATTTATCAATATTGTTTTGCATGTTAGCTTTACCTAAACGATAAAGGAATTTACTTTAAAGTAAGAAATTAAAAATTTTGTTAAACTGAGAACAAAGTTATATATGTTCATACAGATTTCCATTATTTCACACAGGGAAAATTTTAAATAACAATTTTAAGGCTTGATTAATTTAACATTTTAATAATTCATAATTTTAAAATGTTTAATTTTATTTCAGACCATAAATATTTTTAATACCATTAAATCTCAATACGAAAAAATAATATCATTTTTTAAGTATATGTTCACATATTTTCGGATAAGAGTCAAATTTCGTAACTTGAAAATTAAGTGATATTGTGAAACTATAAATTATATTTTAAAAAAGGATGGTTATTTCACTACTTGCAAAATAATTCTTTAACTAATTTAAGTTTTTTATTTAATACGATTCAAAATTTTGGATCATGCGAAAAAATATTTTGATGTTTAAATTTGGATTTTCGTGAAATGCAATTAATTGTAAAGCCTTTCACTTTCAATGTAATACGTTCTTTAACTGCCTCGTACCCCAGCGTTGACATTTAAATTTGAATTTTACGTACCATCCTGATTTTAACGATATAAGATAACATCATCACTTTCTCTGCTACTTTCCTTAGGACCATTGTGGATCAATGGATATGCGCACTGCATTAGACGTCTGCGAGTTGTAGAGCAGATTCGATTCCTGTCAAGTTCGATTGCCCCCTGGATGTATTTCGCTCTTCTGTGTTTGCAAAACTTCCCTCATGTAGTCCATTACGATGTTGTCTAAGCAGGCATATTGAATGCTCAATTAAAAGAATAAATTAAAAAATAAGGTATCTTTACTAAAGGATGTGATGAAAGGTAAACTGTTAAAAGTCAAAAAGTCAACGTTTTCAAAAAATTATAATTGCTCCTTTTGAACTGATAATTTATTGTTCCTAAACGACAACACTTTTAACACACGTTTTAAAGACGCTAACGAGACTGAAAGAATAAAATTGTCGATAAATATGTTTACCCACAGTATTTTTCAAAACGTGCATTATGAGACGTTTGTATACATATTTTGCGATGAACATCCGGGAACAATTGCGGAAATGCGGAAATTTGACCTCAGAAATAATCTTAAGTGATTGAAATTGAAATATATCGTTATTTTATACTTAGAATCTTGCAAATATCAAAAACATCCTCATATTCATAAAATGCGACAATTTCTATATGAACAAATGTATTTGAACCGAATTTTTTTACCTAACGAAACATGATGCAAAGGCTGAGAGGAAATATTTAGTTTTTGGATGATTTAATGTATAGTAGCATTGTTAGTGTTGTAAGAAAATGATGCTCTTAAATTCTCATTTTATACATTATTAAGTATTTTCAAGATTTAGCAAAAGAAAAAAAAGTCCGAACCTAAACAAGTCCAAGTTCGTCCATGAACCCAAAAATAGCTACAAACTTACTTTCGGAAAGTCTTTCTCTCAATCCATATTTCCCCGGGTTGATGGCGATTTAATTGCCTTGGCGGTCCCTTGGCGCGTATTTCCAAACTCTTCCACTTTCTAGCAACCCTGAACTCCTAAGCATCAAGAGCCGCGGGAAACGAATAAATGTTAGGGTAGCGACAGGAGCGGATAGAGATGTTTTCCGTACTTCAGTACCGCCGAGTTCTAGTTCCCTACGGCCGACGTACATGAGTACTGGAGTATACAACTCGTGCTTATTTGACACTGAGTGCAAAAACCGTAAACAAAACTTCCTTTCAACTGAAGAAAACTTGTTAAATATATCCCTCTCGCTGAAAAGGAAAAACTCCGAAGTTTTGACTCGTATTCTCTAGATGGGACATTTCAGAGATTGGAGGTGTTTTAATTTTTATTGCGTGCCGCAATAAAACCGAACTGGGGAATTTTCTGTAGGAGGCTTGTTTACTCCATTTCGTTGCCTGACTTCCATTAAAATAACTGACAAACACGTTCATCCTTATGTGGGCCAGTTCAAAACTAGCATCTGTTTGGTTGCTCCATGGATATCTCAGCGTTGTGGTCTACCAATTGTCATCCTCAAAAGGTATTTCTCCTTCTCATTTTGTGTAACTGTAAATATAAAAAATAACGACATACCTACCATTTGCTCTATTTCTTTCGGAATTTTGTAACTTTACTTACGAAGAAAGTATAAGAACTATGATAGAATCCCTTTAAAAGACGATGGTTGTTTATTTGGTTAACACTTTCGTGACTTAGTTTTATTTGTTGTAAAACCAAATAATCTTGAATGAGACTATCCTTTACGCAATAATGTTATAAATCAGTAAGGTAATTTGATTCACGTTTTCGTGACACTATCGATTCATTATAAAGATATTAAACCAGTTAAGCTATTCTCTGTAAAAGAAGCTTTATCAGTTAAGAATTACTCATCACTTAGTAACTTAATTTTATTTTTGAATATCTTAAGAGGAATCTTTTTAATTCTTTTATTAAGAACGCTGTAAAGATATAATGTTTTGTGATCGTGGTCTACCAAATGCCATTTTCAAAACTATCTATTCTTACTTTTGGTAGAGGTAAAAAGTGTAGATAATGACAAATCTACATTCTACTCTATTTGTTTTGCGCGTTTCTAACATTACTTACAAATATAGTGTAATAATTATGATAGAATCCTTTTAAAAGAAATGATTTTTTATTGGTTTTGCCCTTCGTGACTTTATTTGTTTTAAAGCTGGTACAATAAAAATAATCTTGGTTAAGACTATCTGCTATGCACTAATGCTGCAAATAAGTAAGGCTAATTTGGTTCACTTTTTCAAGACTACCGATTTATTATAAAGATGTTGAAAGAGTTAAGCTATCCTATGTAAAAGACATATACAGATTATTCTAGTCCGGAAATACTTACTTAACTTTGTGATTCAATTTTATTTAAATATCATAAAAGTAATCTTATTCTTTTGTCAAAAAACGTTGCAAAGATATATTACTTTTTGTGATCCTGGTATTCCGAATGCCATCTTCAAAAGTATTTATCTCTATTTTTGGTCCTAGTAAAAAGTATAAATAATGACAGATCTTCATTCTACGCTATTTTTGTCCAGCTTTTGAAATTTTACTTATAAAAATAGCGTAAGACCTATGATCGTATTCCTTCTTTAAAAGACAGTGACTGTTTTGGGGTTGGCCCTTTCTCGACTAATTTCATCATTGTAAAGATGATATACAATAATAAAAGAAGTTTGGCTTAGACTATCCTCCATGCAATAATGTTGTAATTGCTTCATCAGTAAGGTGAGTGTGATTCACGTTTTCGTGGCTTGTTTCGATTCATTAAAAATACTATAACAGAGTTATAAGCTATCCTCTTCAAAAGACAATAATGTTGTAAAGCTATTCCACTTCAGTTACTTCTAACTTTGGCTTATTAATTTCTCCTTGTTTTTTCAGAGTATAAAAATTGTAAAAAATAATGATAGACCTACCTTTCACGTTATTTGTTTTTCACTTTTACAACTTTGTTTCTAAGGACAGTATACGAATTATCAACGCATCTCTTTTTAAAAAAACTGTTTATTAAATTCACCCTTTCGTGATTTAATTTCTATTGTTGTGAAGATGGTATAGTAAAAGTTTGGATTAGACTATCCTCTATTCAATAAAGTAGTAAGTGAGTAAGTCAGATTTGACTTTGATTTATTATAGGAAAAGAAAGAAAAAGTTATCGTCAACTAGCCTCTTTAAAAGAAAATAACGTAAGATTATCCCAGATCGTAGTTTTATAACTTAATTTTATTTATGAGATGTTAAGAGTAATAGGCTATTACTTAATTAAAGATGTATAGATATAATGCAAATCAATAGTTACGTATAATAATTTTGGTATTACGAATTCAGAGTATTCTGGAATAAAAAAACTATTTCCTATGTAACTTTAGGTATGTCTTACAATTTTATAGTAATTAATTTTAAAAAAAATTACTCGTTTCACATTTTAATCTACTAAGAGTTTTGTTTGAAAGTTACATCAGGCATTTGTTTCAAAAACTTTTTATTTGAATGCACATAACACTACATAAAAACAGTTTACACGCTAATATCATTTATAACGAGTAATTATTTCATAAAAGATGCTTAAGGATTTAAAAATATACTGAATATAGACAATATTTTACTCGCTTTCATAGAAATAAAAATTTCGATTTCATGCCAACATTCAATAATTCAAATTAATAAAAATTTATTTATTTCCCTGTATTTTATTGGTTGTAGTTGATACAAAGTCTGTTCTAACTATTTCAAGCACATATTAGATTTTGCATACGCATTTTAGGTTTAGGTTTATCAAGAGTTAAATCCAATTAATTACATTCATTAAGTTACATCCGGCGAACGAGTATCGACGCATTTTATTTACCATAAAACTAATTATTTCTGAAATTTATGTAGAATGAGAATAATTTAATTTTGGTCGTGACTCATTTATAAGTGAAAGAGTTTCCAAAACTTTTGATTAACTTTAAACTTCGATATTTTTTGTATTTCTAAAATTTCTACCACATACAGACCATATTTAATTAAAGGTAAGATTATTGGTTTGTTGTTTCAGGCAGTTTATTAAAATAATTAATTGAACTATTTTCTATCTTCATTAAAAGTATCTTCACTTCTATGGAAGGATAACTATGTTAAGAATGAAACACTCTTACTTTTCGTGATAATTTTCTCGACACTAATTATAACTTTACATATTCTTCAACAAAAAAAACTAATATTTTTTTCATTGACGGCTTTGAACGCATCAAAATTATTTTAGATATAAATTATCTCTTTAATTTAATTTTGTTGGCATTCTTAGTACTAGAACCATTTTTAAAGACCTTAGAAGTTCCCTCTCTTTCTTAATATTGGATGCGCATTGCATCTTTAACACTTTGAGGGGCTAAGACGCATATGTCCGTTCTGCAATTTGCAGTCTTCCCAGCATGACTTCTAACCAGTTTTGACCTTCTTGACCAGTAGAACCTTTCCTAGAAATCTTTCCACTAATATTTGTGATTATTTAATCATTATGTGTTTTGAGGGAAAAACCACATCAGGTTACTCGGAAATCTCGTGATGCTCCGATGGTTAATTTGTTATTGTTAATAATTAATGTATTTACTAAGCAAACATTCATCAGCAGATACACACATCAGTTCACAATGCTTAGTCGAAACTATAGAAAGGTACTTACAAAATACTTTTCTACACGAAAAGATGATACACAAATACAAATGAGTATGTATTATGTATTGTTTAAATATTTTGTATACAAAATGCATGGAATACAATAAAGAGCAATGTTACATTTTCATGTCTCAAAATATCGATTATCAACGAAGAATACAGGACAATTTTTATACTTTGTTACACTATCGAAATTGTATTACATTATATGCAAATGAAAAATAACACAAAGAACATACATAAACTTAAATTTTTTTTGTGTTTAACATAATTATAAACCTATGTAAAAGTTAATCCTCTATTTTTATAATCTTAAATACTAGTCTTTATTAATCCACCTTTGATTACATAATTTATTTTATTTGAGGTGTAAACAATTATAAAGTAAACCCATAGTTGAATAGAATGGATTTTTGATTTGAGCTTAAGGTGTCCCTCAAAATATTCATTCTTTAAAATGTGTATGAAAGTTTATGTTCATATTAAAACAAAAACATACTTTTATTTTAATATAGGTTTTAGTAAAGGTAATTTATAGATATACGTAAAGGATATACTTTATGCTCTTAATTAAATACATTTTAACACACAGAAGTAACGTTTCTTATAAAATTCCTAAAATAATTAAGCATTCTAAGACTACCTACGGGATTAAAATGCAAAAAGTGCATGTTTCCGCATGAAAACATTATTTGAAAATTCCGACCCATAAATCATAAAATTGCCTGAGTAAGTCAACGATTACATAAAAGAGATATTACAAAACCATAACCGTAAATTGTACTTTTATAGGGTGATAAAGGATTTAATCATTTTGTTTTCAAAAGCAATAAACATTTTGAAGCCATTTCGATATCCTGTTTATTTTATGTCTTCAAATATAACCTAAAAAGTATAATTTGATAATTTTAAAATAAACCATTGTTTTAATTTTTCTATGCACTAGTGTTTTCATGTTTTAATTTCTTAAATTAGATGTTTAAGAAACTAAATTAACACTGATGCATATAATAAAATATACTGAAAAAAGTTTATAAATTTGGTAATTTTCTAAAGCCGGAATATAGAGCTTCCTAAGAGAATATAAATATAGATCCTTTCACTTAGTATTGACTTGTTAGAAGCACAATGAAATCTTAAAGCAATTTTGTTAGTTTTTCTTTTGTCTGGAATATTATTTAACTTTAATTAGCATCAGAATAAAGGAACATATTCTTTGCGTGGGATCTAACACAATTATAGTATCATCAACAACCCACGATATTAACCTCGAAATAGCTGTAACTAAAAATATTTTTCTGAGATATGTCAATCATAGACAGTTTCCTTTTCACAAGACTTGAATTTTTATATAGTTAAAATTAGTTTATAACAAAATAAAAATTTCAACTTCATTCAAAGCATCAAAATTAGTTTGAACAGCGCTGTGATAGAAGTAAGTCATTTTTAGCATCAGTTTTGCCCCTGTTAAATGTTAATAATTATTGTATTTCATCAACCATCGTATCAAATTGTTAAGCAAAAATATCTAAACAAGAATTCAAATAATTCTCCATTTACTGCTCCTGAAATTTCATTAGTGATTTTGTTTTGCTCAATATTTTGGCTTGCGCAGAATGACTGATAACAACATATTCCTTCAATCTAAGAATATTAAGTTTTTGAATTTAATGCTGTTGAATTAATCAAAACTTTCGTAGATTAAATTCATTTTATTAAACGAAAGCATTTGTGTACATCATTATTTTCAATATAAATGATAACCTTTTTTAACTTTGAAAAATGAATTCCTGCTTTTTAGAAAACCCATGCCTCTCCTTTAGTTTAAATTTGTTCTATGAACTTTTTCCTCTGATTAATACTCATTGTGTTAGAAAATATATATTTCAAAATCACCAAAATCCATCGAAAATTCAATATTTTAATTTTAATCTTAAAATAATATAATTTAATTTTTTTGAAACTTTGCAACGTTTTTGTATATATATCTTTAAGTACAAATGATAAATGTATCATGTTTACTAATTTTGAAATATTGGTTTAAAATGTTCGAGTTTCAAGCAATCCTTTAAGCTTTACCATCGAATGATATACTTGCAAGATGAATTAATATAATTTATACGTATGCAAACTGTTATTTAAATTAAAATAATGACAATGCATGGAACTTAATTACGCATGGGACCTATCAATTTTGCAATTTATCAAAACTTTTGATCATGTATTATATATAGACGTTCGCACAACGTACTATTGGACCATACGTCATATATAAACATTATAGTCGAAATCAAACAGTACGCAAATTTTATAACAAACGGATAATAACTTCAAAAGTTTCTATTTAAACTCCGCAGTTTAATAGGTCACTATTCATGTTTTTTAATTTCAAAGCAAATATCGTTGATTTAGAACAAAATCTCATTAACTGACACTTTTTGGAGACACTACATACTTATTTTCATGATGAAAAAAATTATAGTCACACATCTTGTAAAAACGATATATAACACTATCAAAACGGTCATAATTTTTATTTTTTGTTAAAAATTAATATTCTTTAAATGGTAAAAATGATACAAATTAGTTTCGTGAGATGATGAATTTCTGCTCTAAGCCGAAGTCGCATAAAAGGGATTGATCTCAGAATATCTTCAAACTCCAAGAGTTTTAACAAGATATCTCGACAGATCTAGTCATTTTTGACGAGATATTTCGTCGTTACAAGACTTCCCTATTACTCCAAGGATGAATGGAAATTCAAGTAGGAAAACCAAATTGTCCCTTGCCCAGAACTGTTGACAGTTTGGAATATATTTTTGCACCAGAGGCTGGACACTACAGGGTAGTTTTCGACGTGAAGATAAACCACCAAGAGGGTTAAAACATGATGTACGTCATCGGATCTTTCTAACCATCAATAATGTGGACAACCAGTTAATAACAGTATCAAAACACCACTTATTTTGGTAAAATCTAGTTAGGCGTAGTTGCGCATGCATTTTCCTAGCTCACTTAGCCTCGCAACATATTATTCCCAGCGAATCGGCACTTATCTCCATCTAAATAAGGTGTAACAAATTTATTGCTTTGAATATCATTCATTTAACGAGGGGCATTACATTCTAAATAGGTTTTCGCATCCTGTTTCTTAATGACCACTTCAGGGCAACACACGCCACTTTTGCCCATTCTCCGATGGGCATTATACTGCACATTACATGCGGATGCAAATGATGCAAATGAGCTCGTAATCAGGAACAGAAGCATTATTCACACCTATCAGTGGTTTGCGGGGAGAAGATGAGCCGTTCGAATATTCACTTCGTGGAATATTATCTCACTTCGGTGTTCCATAGAAGTGATGGCGCATTTTGATAGCTGCCGACTACAATACCTTTTGCAATGCAAAACTTCTGGTTATTGAAATAAGTTCACTATTCATGTAGTTTATAGCTAAAGATGAATTTTTTATCTGCTGAAATTATGTGTGTCCCTTAACCCTCCTAATGGTTTCGACAAGATATCTCGTCCATCAAGATTTGATCAATTTTACTGAAGACGAGGTCTCTCGTTTTCAAGATAGTGCCGATATTTTTATGATGTTCAAATATCAAGATTTGGCCAGTTTTCTTATAATGTCGGGAGACGGCGAGAGCTCGATGAACGAGATGTCTAATCAATCAACATTTGTCAGTTTTGCTAATGATGAGATACTTGGTCGAGTCAACCACAAGGAGGGTTACCCCTCTGGGAGTAATGAGATTTCTGAGTATAGTAGTGTTGATTTTACCCTGTATCACATTTAATGACTATTGGTCAAGAAGCTCGAAACTGGTTAAAGTCATGCAGGTAGTATGACGGATATATGTGCGTGAATCCCTCGTATGGTTGAGGTTAGAACATGAAACAGCTGTAACTAGAATGTGTAACTAGAAGGGAGATTGAAATAGTTGAAATTGGGTACTTTCCCCAATTTCCCATTTCTCTTAAAAGGCTGGATGAATAATCCAAAGGTTGATTTAAAGGCATCGAATACAAACACTGAAAGGATTTAATATTTATTGAGATACATTTGGGGTAACGTAACTCACGAGATTATCAATCAACTTAAGGTCCGTAAGTGGGAAAAAGTTGAGAATTTAGGTGGAGGAACAAAACGCCGCCTGTTACGAATTGAGATACGACTTCTCTTCGTATTGTTTCAGCAAGCAGTACCATATAGTGTTACTCTTCCACAAAACACCCCTAAAGATAATTCGGAGAGGAAAAGTGTCATCGTTATTTTCTGCTTGTTTTTGTTCTTATAGGACGATTGTTCGCAATTATTTCCCCTTTGTCTCTCACTAAAGAGGCCGCGGTAGCTCATTTGGTAGAGTAACTGATTAGCAGGCAGAGGTTTGGGAGTTCGAAACTCCAACTAAATACCGTCCTGTATGTGGGGTGGTGGTGCACGTTAAATTTGTCGGGGCCTCAATTATCATCCCGTTGACCTGGTGTGAAAGTTCGGAGAGTGGGATGCCAGCTCAGGTGTTGACCTCGTTATCTGACCAAGGTTCCAAATGACGATGTGTTTTCCTCGAATCTTTCTCATTGGGACTGATCCCGGACTGTCACCAGTAATTGTGTCATTCCAATTCGAATTAAAGACAAATACCCACCTCCCTACCATTTTTCAATAATTAGACAAATTATATTTTCGTCTCGATAATTTTAAATTACGGACGAAAATAACGATTTAAAATTCCAAGCATTCTGGCATTATTCTTCTGGTCTCTTAACAGTAAGGGTCCCAGAATTAACAACGCATCGTTGAAAACATTGTGGTGTGCCATTTTCATAACTTCTAGTAAAAGAATAATAAAAATTATATAATTATACTGTAACGTTAGATTTGAGCGCAAAATTCCCCCTAACTTTGACGTCCGGTTCAATGGCTATGCTCGATCGTGCCTTAATCGACCCTTTTTCCAATGGCTCTGAGTATTACGTTTAGAATTTTTAAGAGTATTGTGCGAGTTCACATTTTAATATTAAAAGGTTAGTTTAAGTTATAACGTTGGAGAGAATCAGCCAGTCCGATGCAAAAGAGGTGTACACGTAAATTATCGTGATTAGTCTGAAGGGAGATCGAGATGGGTACATTAAAAATAAGAGTAATATCTTCGAATGCCCCTAAAAGCTTGTACAAAAGAAATGAATTTAAAACATTGGCAGAATTATTTCCATGAAACCATCGATGCAGATTGATTGGAAATCTCAACATCTCTCATTATTAAAGTTTTAATTAGGAGCACAGTCAAAATATCTGAGACTATTTACCTCTGAGCGTTACGAGGTATTCAAGAAAAATAATTTTTATTTTACTTTGAAACACTTTAAATGATTAAATAGTCACATCTAGTGTTTGAACAGATTATTCAAAATCTTCAGTAGGTCGTCAAGACTAAATCTGGTGAGAAACCTTGCAGAGAAATCTGCAGTTTGTATAAATTAATATAAGCTAACCCATAGAGGAGAATATAGTCGAAACATTATTTAATAGATCTGAATTGTTGCACTAGAAACCAGCCAGCTGTAAGCAGAGCAGGGTCGATTCATGTCAGATTCGATTCCTCATGGAATGTATTTCTATCCCTTCTTTGTCAGTAAAAATTTCCTTGAGTGTGTTTGTCCATTTACGTGCTGTTGTTTGGCACAGCTTGGCAAAATATGTTCCTTGCGTCCTAAAACCCTACAAATCAAAATGTTAGTCAATAGTGTAAAAGGTACGAAGAATAAAGAAGATAAAGTTGTATTGTGACCTACTCCTTAACCTTTCTGGTGGTTGTCTCGACGAGGTCTCGTCAAACCGACAAAACAGACCAGATCTTGATGGACGAGATATCTCATCATTAGAAAAAACTTACCAGGTCTTGATCTCATTATCATCGAACAATCAGATTTTGATGGACGAAATATCTCGTCGAAACCACTTGGAGGGTTAAGGACTATCTTAACAGCTAGACCAAGTCCATGAGTCCGGACACACTCAAAAATTTCAACACTAGATTAGGATTTCTATAGAGATAATATCTGTATAAATTAGAGGGGAATGGCTTCTGGAATATTTAAAGCATTGGTCAAATAGGAAGTGCAAGGCGAAAAGCGACACGCATAGATCTGATTGGTCTGTGCGTGTCACTTTGCGCTTGCTATTTGACCACGGCTTAAGTCGTGGAGCGCCTGAAGGTACAAGTCCCACTTTGCCCCTTTACCTGTTAGCTTTAGCTGGGCATAGTGGAAATACCTTCATGGCTTGGGTGACCCTACCAGGAGAATAACATTCAGCCGTACGTCTCCTATTCTGATCATTGACATCCTCCCACCAAGTTGGTTTTGTTAGGGGCAGGATACAAATTGTATGACGCTATTCCTTCTCTGTATTTACACGTGTCTTGGAAAGCGATAATTAAGAAAACGAGTGGCAAAAACACAACTCTTAAGATATATATTTAAACTCTAGTTTTTGCATTTGTTTATTTAAAGCATGATGGTGTGATGGACGTTTCGTTCCACCAGAATAGACATTGCCAGCTTTATAACCTTGTTATCTTTATTAGTCATTTTGAGGCTTTTACGCTATTGAATAATTCTCAGGGGTTAATTCGCAAGTGGCCCAAGTCTTGTGATTCATGAATTTTCGTTGATTCATGTCCTGTAATCAAACCTTAAAGGATATCATGGAAGCTAGGTATATTTATTAACCAAGCTCTTACTGGTCTACCAGTCCGTGGGTTTATAAAACGCGTGAACACTAACTATGCAATAACGCCTTTGATCATATTGCAATTTGATAAACTAGTATGGGGTTTTCATTATAAAAAACGAACCACCGGAAGACAAAGATTTTACTTCCGATTATCCAATGCTCTTGCTGGGTAGATAAATGAGTTACTTTAACCCTCCAAGTGATTTCGACGATCTAAGTCGTCCATCAAGATCTGGCCATTTTCTCTAATGACGAGATATCTCGTCCGTCATGATCTGTTCATAGTCACTAATGACGAGAAACCTCGTCAAGACAAAGCTGGGAGGATGAAAATCCAAATAGTAAAAACAAACTGTTTCTTACCAAGGACTGGTGACAATTTCAAACAGATTTTTGAATGAGAGACTGGCCAGTACAGGGCAGTTTTCAACAGAAAGATAAACCACCAGAAGGATAAAAATGTAGCCAAATTACATCACTTTCGGAATACGTACAGGAGACACGTTCTACCTTAAAACACTAGAGCCATCTATATTTAATTGTACATGGAAAGCCTCTCATAGGAACTTAATGTTAACCCGTTATTTAACGAATATGTCTTAATCACTCTTGAAAATATACAAAACGATTCTGGACTACATTCTTATAAATATAATAGCAATTCATTCAAATTGAAAGGATAGAAGATTTTTAAAAAGCATATGAAGTTTCAAGTAGTATTAGGCCGAGAAATTTTACACTTTAAAAGGAGTTAAAAGAGTGAAGAAAAGAAAAAAATAATCATGATTCATACGTTCGTGCGTTTGCATAAACATCCCAACATGCAAGTGACTTAAACAAATTTTTCGATTAATTTTATTTTATTCCAATCCTGTCACTCCACAAAGAAGGAAAAAAGATGTCTGCGATTTTTAAGAAAACCGAAATCTGATTTTTGAAATCTCTGAAGTAGAGTTTTAAGCATGACTCTCAATTTGTAAATTCTTTTTACACTAAAGATTAATTAAGCTTTTTGAACATTTTCTGCAGATACTTTTTTCTTCCACAAAAAACTTCTTTGCTCATTCGTGTTAAATCTTCGCACTGATAAGTTAATTAAAGTAATGGACGCATAATTATCAAACATGTTGTTAAGCCTCATCTTCCCTCTGGAACATGTGGAAAAAAGCAAAAAGATAAAAAAGTAGTCTTATAAAGAGCTTACGAAACACTTTTAGAGTGATTTTCTTATCGCACTTAAGAAGCACTTAGTTAAACCATTAAATTGATCTAAATCTCGTCGATAAAAATTGCATTAATACTATTTATTTTGAGCGTAGATCGATGATGTTTTCGTGGTGTCTTATAAATAAAGTAAAACATTTTCCCTGCTTTATTGATCAAAATTTAATCTCTTTGTTGAAAGTACGGAAATGGAAATATATTTGAAGTGAACGCTTTGCGATACTTTCAGCACTATGTGTTACACGCTTTAAGTGATTTTACTTGGTCCACATGTTCCTCTTTAAATGTGTCGGAAAAATTATGAATGTTTTATGAAAAATGATACTCTCTCTGTGTCTTTAAATAAGCATCACATTTAAAACTTCAATTTTTTTTCCGAAATACTCATACTCGTAAAAAGACGATTGAAAAGAGAAATATTTATTAAAATATTTATTTTTCTAACATGGTTAAATATTACATATTAAGCAGGTTTGACTTTTAATATAACTAAAGGATTACGATAATATTTCTTGGAAGGCGGATTTTCATGTCTTTTTTCTTAACGTATATAATTTAGAAGGAATTACTTCTAGATAACTTCATTACACTCTCCATACTTGATTGCAATGCTATGAAAATGTTTTCTAATTTGATTCTTGCTCAAGTTCCTTTTTCGATTTTTGCCAGTCTTCGCTTATGATAAAAAATACGATCAAATGATATTCTTAGCTTACCTTATACTGTTGACGAATACAATCCTTTCAAATGTTGGTAGAGTTCACTTTATATACCGCAAACAAATGTTTGGTGCAGTTTATTTTATGTAACGTTAACAAATATTAGTAGAGTTCACTTCATGCACCGTTAACAAATATTGGCAAAGTTCGCTTTATGTACTGTTAACAAATACTGGCAGAGTAGACTTTAAGTATCGTTAACAAGTTTTGGTAACGTTAACTTTGTGTAGCGTTAATAAATATTGGCAGAGTTCACTTTAAAATTGAGAAAAGGTATTATTCTATGTGAAAATGTGACACTTATTTTGGGAAAGCGAGTACATACGATTCTTTCTTGAAATATTCGCAATAATCATAACCAAACACAGAATCTGCGATTTAAAGATAATTTCCAAACTATATATTATATATGTAGTACTTAAAATATTTGAAATTGTGCTTTTAAGATTTCGTATCTGGGGAACTTACCTCATAGTAAACATAATTTGATATTTTATGATACATTCAAAATACACCTAGTTATTATTGTTTATTTTAGTTAATGATAAATCATTTCAAATATTGATGAATGTTTTATGGTGACACTGAAAAATACATATGTAATATGTATAACCTTTGTATACATAAAGTGAGAAAGGGAAATGTTAAAAACTTAGTTTTCACGGAAATACAAGGATTGGATATCGATGTATCATAATTTTACTGAAATGCATTTGCAAGTGTTTCTTATGGTAGACTAATTGTGTTCATTATTTTAAAATACATCTTATACATATGTAGTATAGAGTAGAACCTAGATTATCCGAGGTAGTGCAAACCGTAGTCACCTCAGGTAACCAAAATCTCAGATAATACGGACATAGACGCTAAATAGATATACGAAACAGAAAAAATACTGTATTACATGTTACTACTACAGCTACTGAGATCTAAAGAAACTCGATACCAAAATCGGCCAGGGTAACACAATCACTCGGTTAATTGCAACCCAGATAATCAAGGTTCTATTGTAATTCTTGTCTTTCTCATTGCTAGAGAAAACCTCTTCCTAATTCATGGACTTCTATAGCATTCACTACTTAGAGACCACGAAGTTGTTTACCATCTGTACCTATACTTGGTAAACGAACCAAAAATATACTCGCGACCTAAATTGCATGCTGTATCGCACAGTAACACTTGCAACGAATCGGTTGAATGAATATCACGCCCAAACGTCAGCTATTCCGATGGACAGCGTTTCTATACAATACTTATAGTATAATAGCTAATTTAATACGATTGCGCGCCGTTCATTATGTAAGGATAGTCCTTTCATATGAACAGCTCATAACGACTATGGATAGTGGTATTCATACTCAGTCGAATCCGGAATACCGCTCCAATTCACGATCTGCCACTCAATGAGTTCTGTATATTCACAAAGGGCTGTACATTGTATATCTGTAGGGAATTATGCCTAATGTATAATTTAGACTAATGATTGGATTGAAGAGAAAAGTTTTTAGAAACATCAATTTCGCTAATTTTATAAGATGTTTTTTAATTTGAATGATGAGCATAAATGTTGATATTTAGAGAAATCATACTTATGTAGAACTAGAATGGCAATATTTAGTGAGATGAAACTAAGAAAACTAGTCTCCTATACTTCCGTAAGAGAAATGGAAGTTTATCCATTTGCGATCATTATTCTAAATCAGTGATAAATTAACGCACCGCTTTAATTAATACATTTTTCTAAGCAAAATAAATCTTTCATGACTCAATTGACCGAACAAAATGTTTGATATCTTTCTTAATGGGTGCCCAACAAATTACTTCATGACACAGAACAGCAATAACTTCAAGAGAAATATTCAAGCTTTTTTATTGAATGACACTTCAAAATCTTCTTATGAGCGGGAAGTTTTTTGGTGTTATACTTACCCAGCGATCAATATTGTAAGTGGAGGGATGTGTGTGTCTCTTTCTTATTATTCCTTACTTATGAAACATATTTTAATTGGTCAAGTGGTTAAGAATAAGGAAATACATTCTATCGATTTGTACTAGTACCACATAGGAATGAAACTACAAATATGTTGTAGTATATAATTAATAAAGGAAAGGAATATGAGAATAGGGTATTTTAACCTGATTATGTTTTGTAAATACACTCAGTGAAGTAGTATAATTATTTGAACCAACTGTGTGTGTGTGAGTGTAGTAATTTACAATCCATACAAACTTGTCATACGTATTCATCAATATAGTTAGCATCATAGTAGGCTTCAAATTAAGTCAATATATACAGAGTTGCTACACTCGTCTAACAAACTTACTGAATGCAAGCATGTAGTTTTCACTAAGTCCTTGAAAATATAGTATATTTCTCTTTCGTCAGTGATTCTTTTCATGATTAACAAAAAAAAGTAAAATTGCTTAAATAAAAGAACCAGAACTGATGAAAAGTTGAAAAGGGGTTATTAATGGTCTAACAAGCAGATATTTAAATTTGAAACTTGTAAACTATTATAGTACATGTCCTTTCAATTTAATGAAATTTTTTTAATAAAATAGGGTTGGTGCAAAAAAGAGGAAGGTTACATTTAACTCTCCAAGTGGCGTAGACTAGGTATCTAGTGCAATTTTGAGCACCTATTGTGAAACTAAGCTTCTTCAGCGTCGTTCAGTACGTTAGACAGCCATCAAAATAACTACTGACAAACTAAAATTAGGGTCAGTAAAAGTATTGTTAACTGACTTGTTGTCTTTCATTTTCCTGCACCTTACTGATAGGAACATACAATTCAGTCCCCAAATACCTAAAATACTTTGTTTAAAACACAAAAATCTGATTAGTACTTTTTATAGACAAATGTATATTTAAGACACGTTTCACTCTTTTTCTCAATAGTCTACTCAGGAAAAAATGTATATCTGTGTAAAAATCGATATTGACTTTGATCTAATCTTCACAGAAAATTTCCCTATTTTGAAAAACATCTGCTTTGAAACTTATGAAATGAAGAATAAATCAACAAAAATATTCGCCCATGACTGCTTTCTATATGCATGCTTCAGACGTGTTTCCTTAGATAAAGAAAAATAATTGGGTATATAAATGTATAGGTATTTTTAGAGAGCCCTATTCTATTTCGTTATGTTTCAGTAAAATATTCCACATCTCTACAATAAATGCCTCTAGCCAAATACCTATGTACTGTTAAGATCGGATAGATTAATAAACTCAGATAAAAGTTCTTACATATATAATCTACTCCTTGTGAAGTACTGTATGCATCATGCTATTATGAGTAAAGATTTTATGAGTATGAAGTGTTTCACTGAGATTTAAACACACAGAATGTGTATATATTGGGCTAACCAAAAGGTTCGTCCCGTTTTTGAGTAGAAAAGTACCATTTTTCATATTCACATTACGTAATATTATCAGAAAAACTTTACTGAAAAACGCATCGACCATTTTGTCCACTGTTCTGTCATCTTTTGTGGAATGACATAATTCCCTCTTTTCTAATTTTTTTTTATCTTTCTGGGCTAAGAATTGTCCCAGGTGCGTTTCGCAGTCTTCTAAGGAATTGAAAGTTTTTCCATTGAGAGAATTTTGTGAGGATCGGTATGATTGAAAATCCCTAGATGTAATGTCGGGTGAATACGGTGGATGAATAAAAACTTCCCAGCCAAGGTGTTACCATTTTTCTGGTCATCAAAAAACATAGGTCTTGACTCATGGAAGATTACGTCTTTTCCGTCGGCTGATTCCCGACACTTTTTCATCAAGTGATCCTTTCAATTTGTCTAATTGGGAGCAGTACTTGTTGGAATGAATCATTTGGTTTTGCGGAAGGAGTTCTCAAGTACTCCCAACCAATCCCACCGTATACACAATATCACCTTTGGATGAAAACTGCCTTTGGGGTGATTAATGGTGGTTCATTTTTCTTGTCCCTCGATCTCTTTCGTTCCACATTATTGCTAAGTATCCAGTTTTCATCGCCCATCGCAATCTGTTGTAAAAACGGAGCATTTTTCGTTGCTCGTAAATAATGGAGCTATATTTTGGCCAACCCAATATTTCATGGAGAACTTTCAATTCTCCTAGCGGTTGCTTCGACGAGGTATCTCGCCATTAGCAAAACTGACCAGATCTTGATGGATGTGGTATCTCGTTTTTCGAAGATTACTAACCAGATCTTGATCTCGTCATCATCAATAAATTGGCAATATCTTGATGACGAAATATTCCGCCAATAGAAAAATTGGTCAGATCTTGCTGGACGAGATATCTCGTCAAAACTATTTGGAAGGATAAAGCAGATGACATCTCTATTTATTATATTTTCAGTAAAATGTTAAACATGTACTTCTCCATAGGTGTCGCCAGCAAATCATCTATGCATTTGAACTAGATTTAATATTCCCCATTAATAAAGATAGATATGAATAAATACATGTATACACTAAATTAGAGAAATAATATCAAAATATAACATGGTAGGTTATTCTTTATCTTATTTAGCCTAAGTACTCTAATCACTTATCCTGGCATGCGTTAGAGAACATAAAATGCCAGGAGGTTAATACCTATAATGCCTTGTGTACCTGGCATTTGAGTTAATTATAGTAAACGATGAAGATTTACTCGCTTACTTAGAAGATACCAAAAGACAAACATATATACAAAAATATATTCAGTTACAAATAGTCTCACCCCGATCATGTTTTAAAATTTACTACAAAATTAGCTCCAGTTATATAAATTTTCGTTACTTTTATTTAGAAAAATGCTGCTGTGTTCTACTTCTTTTCACGTTTATTCTCACTTCAAATTGAGCTTACTCCAACTCTATTTCAACTAATTCATAATCCTTCGCTTTTGTGCTTCCCACTCAAGAGATTCCGTCCCTACCTCCCATTACAAAGCTTCCACCCAGCAGAAACGCACAATTCATCCTCCAGTTCTTCCGACTCACTCGGCATCGAGACAATAGCATTCGTTATCGGAGGAACTGCTATTTCTGAATATTTCAAAACTGATTCTATTACCACTCGTTGCGAAGATTACAGCACTCGCAAGGGCCCTGCCATTTTAAGTCGCCTTAAGTCGCTTCCTCACTGGAATCAATAAACGAAAAATGTATACTGGAGATTAACAGCAGGACGTATAGTTCCTCGAAGACAGAAAATCTTACAAGCGGCTTAGCTCCAAACCGAAAATGGTACATTAACAACTCGTTCTTTTTGCTGTCTGTTTACTTCCTAAAGGAAACGTGGTTGCTTCCTGAGCCTTGATGCTTCCCCCTCTGGTGAGAATCCGACGCCTTTATTCCCTAACAAGATTCTAATTAATTATTTTAATGGTGAACCCTTGTTAATTGAATCTTAACAAAAGCCCGTTTTAATTCCTTCTGCGAGTGGGGGCTCTGGAAAATAGATTTTCTCGAGAACACGAGAGGAGATACGTCACGGCGTGAATGCATTTTCGGCACCCGTGACGCTTTTCATCATGTAATTCGTTTAAACGTGTTTTTAACGAAAATAATGCGTTGATTGCTTATTGGAGCCTACTGAGTCAAATTTAGCTCCGCCCGTGGTTTTATTAAATTAAGTTGAGGCAAGTAATTTGTGTTGGGAAATGTTCTCGTAAAAATACTGCTTCGGTCTCGTGGGATAAACTGATTCCCAGTTAAAATATTCCATGGGAAAGGGCTTATACTCGATATGAATCCCGCATTGCATAAAAGTCTTGTCCTGGGATATTTAGAAATTATGTTGTTGATTGTTGACAGTGAAATAGTCAAAAATCCCAAATACATCTCAAACGAAGCGTTTCTAATCTGATTTTTATGGTGAGAAAGCAAATTCAGAAAATGAGGAAAAGTTGAATCTGATGATACAATACTGGTAATAATCTACATGAGCTTATATATCGTCGTTTTTCTTATCAAAACCTCGTAAGTCCAATTTATTTGGTTTTGAGGTTTTAACATTATTAGGTTACTAGTATGCTTACTGAACTTGTTTCAAACGCTCTTCAGTCTAATCGGTTATCGACGACCACATCGGCGAATTTTTGGCGTGAATGTCTGTAAAATCGAGGCATTACAGGTTAACGTTGAGCGTTACAACTGTTTTGTCTTATGATTTCATAACTAGTAGAAGCATCCAGAAGATGCGTATAGGGTCATGTCGGGTACGAAGACAGAATGTTCGTACCTGACATGACCTTCGGACTCAGTGCGCAAGCGCAATGAACACGGGGGGGGGGTATCCACAATATGTGGAAATTCTACTGTACTAGACGATCCTTGGGCCAGTGTAATTTTGGATTGCGTGAAGCGAAAACCTCGTGTTATTCGAAAACTATGGAACTGTTATACAATCACAGGTATTTAATCAATAAAATTATACTTCATATTAACATCAAACTGCATTTAGTCTTTCAAACAGTAAATTAAATTTTGAATATTCACAGAATAAGGAAAAGTTCAAACTTCCTACGTCTGATTTATTCATTCCATAATCAAACATCAGGCCTGAGTATTCACGTCAAAACTACGGTTTATGTCCTCGGCACAATCTACCAATTTTTAATCCTCGTATCTCAAAGCTGCCTACAGTTTAGCATCTAGTTTTTCACTGCTCGTTGAAAAGCTTTGATTTCAAGACTTAGGATGGTTTCTAAGTAAAACGACGATATGCGATCTTTCATATCGTTTTTACAAACTTAAAAATACATTCTAGTTAGATAGTGGCTGAAGTACATTCTAGACTATTATTTAAAAATAGATTAAATACGCAATAAATATAACTTATGTCCAATACTACTTATTTATTCTACTCATTTAACTTCTATTCTTAAGTTATCTGAGATCTTCTAAAACATAATTCTACTTAAATATTAATTATTTGTAATTATATGACCCTAAACGTTTTAGTTTGAGGAACAAAAAATAAACTTCGGGAAATATTTTTTGTTCTAAACATACTATCCGATTCGTGCTGAATTTTAGGTTGGTATTGGTATTTTCAATTAACGTCACACTGGAGCAACACAACGGGCTATTGGCGACGGTCCGGGATCAATCCCAGAGGGAAAGTCCGAGGACAACACCACGTAATTTTGAACCACGGTCAGATGACGAGGCAACACCTGAGCTGGCACCCCACTCTCCAAACTTCCACACCACGCCAACGTGAGGACATTTGAGGCCACGACAGATTTAACGTGCACCAGTCCCCTTTGTACACGACGGTGTTTGGCTGGACTCGAACTCGCAACCCTTCGGTTGCAAGTCCGTTACTCTTCCAACCGTGCCACCGCGGCCCATGCTGAATTTTAGGATCTTATTGATGTTTAAGTCGTAATTTAATTTGTGGTAGGTAGGTATTTTAATTAATGTAGCACTGGAGCAACACATCGGGCTATTGGTGACGGTCCGGGATCAAACCACGTAATTTTGAACCAGTCAGATGACGAGGTCACACCTGAGCTGGCACCCCATTTGAAAAACTTCGACACCCCGCCAACGTGAGGACATTTGAGGCCACGGCATATTTAACGTGCACCAGCACCTTTGTACATGACGGTTGGATTCGATAATTTAATTTGTGAAAACCATTACTATCAGCTAGAAATGGTATTTGGTATTTTCAATTAACGTCACACTGGAGCAACACAACGGGCTATTGGTGACGGTCCGGGATCAATCCCAGAGGGAAAGATCCGAGGACAACACCACGTAATTTTGAACCACGGTCAGATGACGAGGCAACACCTGAGCTGGCACCCCACTCTCCAAACTTCCACACCACGCCAACGTGAGGACGTTTGGGGCCACGACAGATTTAACGTGCACCAGCCCCCTTTGTACACGACGGTGTTTTGGCTGGATTCGAACTCGCAACCCTTCGGTTGCTAGTCCGTTACTCTTCCAACCGGGCCACCGCGGCCCTCAGCTAGAAATGTCCATGATTCGAATATACAAGTCATTAAACTGAGTGGTAGGTACAAAATATTCTAAACATTTGGCACAAGTAAGTGTATTTAAAGATTATTTTAATATAATATTCATCAAATAAATATGCAAATTAAATCATTAAAATTATACATATTAAGTTGCCGTACATTAATTTGAAAAGTGTTAGGGGTGGGGGGGGTATTCCAATTAACGTCACACTGGAGCAACACAACGGGCTATTGGTGACGGTCCGGGATCAATCCCAAAGGGAAAGATCCGAGGACAACACCACGTAATTTTGAACCACGGTCAGATGACGAGGCAACACCTGAGCTGGCACCCCACTCTCCAAACTTCCACACCCCGCCAACGTGAGGACATTTGAGGCCACGACAGATTTAACGTGCACCAGCCCCCTTTGTACACGACGGTGTTTGGCTGGATTCGAGCTCGCAACCCTTCGGTTGCAAGTCCGTTACTCTTCCAACCGGCCACCGCGGCCCTGAAAAAGTGTTAGGAATTTGCAAAAGATGCAAAAAAAGTCCAGATTAAATTAATGCTCTGATTTTAATTTAGACTATTTCTATGTAATTTTATATGCTTAGCGAACTAACACGATTAATTTAAATTTATTTAAGAACCCGTTTTGTCGAAGATACAAATAATTTATATTGCAACTATTTAAGCAGTTTATGTATAGTACAAATAACTATTTCCCAAATAAAATTTCGTTATAAAGTGTTATATATAAGGTTTATTTTGAGAACCTCAGAGTAAAATCAGTTTTTAAATATGCATTCACGCAAATTTTAAAGGATGATTGGTTTGGAGAGTGGGGTACCAGCTTAGGTGTGACCTCGTCATATGACCGTGTTTCAAAATTACGTGGTGTTATCCTCGGATCATTCCCTTCGGGTTTGATCTCCTGCCGTCGCCAATAGCCCGTTCTGCTGTTTCAGTGCGACGTTAATTAAAATACCTGCCTACTATTTACTTAAACAACTACTATTACAACTTAAAGTTGACTGGTCATTTATTTTTAGAGGTAAGTCATACTATTTATTTCGGTGTTTTCTAATTTTTACTGTTTCTGAAGGTGCAAAATTGTGTTTAAATCTAAAAAAATGTGCTTCGTTTGACCATAGCGTTCAAGATTTTTGGAAGAACGTGAAACTTGAACAGTTATTTCTTTACATAATGTTCTATACTGTTCGTTTTTCAAATTGAAAACATCCCTCTATAAGGACATTAAAAACGAATTTATTTGAAATTTCTAAATTCAAATTGATTAAAAACTCTTGTAAAAACTTTATTTTGATTTCAAGTGATAAAAATGTGATATTTTTAGCTTGATATATGTACTTCTTTTGATTGTGTAACTGCTTTTGAACTCTGCATATAGGTTCACTTAAAAGCTTGGACGTTTGTCTTTCACAATTTTGATTATTTCTTCCAATAATATAATCTAGCTTATAACCATGTTCTATTTATTTGCCGTGTGTACACTATCAGCTGTTATAAGCCGATTCTTTGATTCTCCGACTGATTGTGATCAACATAGTCGCTAAATATTACATAAGTGTTCATATTAACAATCACAAAAGATTATATAAATATTCGTGTTAAGGATCACTAAATATATAATTGTTCGTATTAAGGATCACTAAATAGTATAAGTGTTCGTTTAAGGATCACTAAAGATTGTATAAATGTTCGTATTAAGATCACTGAAGATTTTATAAGAGTTTGCATTTTAGGGATTACTACTGGCTCAGTGAGTTTGCACATTGCGCTAGTTGTAGGCGGTGCAGGTTTGATTCTTCCCTGAATGTATTTCCCTCTTTCGTGTCAGTAAAACTTAATGTATATGTTTGTTCATTATTTGACCCTGTCTGTCACGTGTATGGTCCAGCTTGTTCAAATATGTATGGATCTAGCACCATAAAAACCCAATCCATAAATGGTTTACATAAGGTTATATCAATGTTTCTTGTCATTGAAGAAACACTCTAAAATTCCTATTTACAACCTAAGCCAAATGCAACTATTTCTTAAAATGTATTTTTACATATTTAGTATATAAGAATAATAAGACTTAAGTAGTTTAATGAGTAATGTCTATTCGAGTATATTCATGACTTAAACTTCCCATTAATTGATCGGGGCAGCAGTCAACGAATTGAAAGAGCAACGTGTTAGCAACCGGAGGGTAGCTATTTCGAAACTATGTCCAATTAAAGACCGTCATATACTCTGGGCTGAGACAAATTAAATCTGTCGTGGCCTCAAATATCCTAACTTTGGTGTGGGGCAGAAGTTTGGAGAGTGTTGACCTCGAAGTCGGACTATGATTCAAAATTGCTTGGTGTTGTCCTTGGATCTTTCCTACGGGATCGTTCCCAGACCGTCATCAATAGCCTGTTGTGTTGCTCCAGTATGAAGCTAATTAACTACCTACATATACATTAATTAATAACAATTCATTATTTTCTGACATTAAAGTGTACTAGTTACATATATCGAAACGATTTAAAGTTTGAAACTAATTAGAAACCAGTACAATTTTAATTAGACTGTATAAAAGATTAAACCAATCCCCAAATGCATTAAATTTACTAAATATAGAAGTCTATAACATACGTCACTCCAACTATTTTAACCCATGTATTTTTACATATATAGTTATAAATATAGTGTATAAGACTTAATTTCCTCTTAATTAGTTTTATGTAATAGTATTCGTAGCTTAAACACTTCGCATTCATTAGTCGTAGTTCACTAATTCTTTACATTAAAGAGTACTATGTACAGTTATACGGATCGCTGAGAACTCGCGCTTAAACTAATTAGAAACTAATATAATTTTAATAAGAGAGAGACTGTCTAAGATTCAAATAGTCCTCATATACATTAAATTTACTAAACATAGAAGTCTTCACTATAAGTCAAGCGAAACCAAATGTAAATCATTAAATTACCATCCCTCAGAACTATTCATGCATATTTTAAGTGATGTTAGAATAATTACCTATATGCTTATTATATATTATTAGCATAACATGCACAATAACTAGATAATCCTTGGTTAGAGATCTCGCTTAGCGACTGCAAGTTGCGGACTTAAACACATATTATAATTATCCGTAATATGCCCTTTGTTTTGTCCATAATAGGGAATTAAGTAGTTCAGTTACAAGAGCCTGGATTTCGTCACATGTGCTGCGTGTGATTTATAGAGAATTGATTTACATCAGCTGGGACTGATGACGCTCGGGTGACTGTGAATGAGATGACACTTCATGATGTGATTGATTCCTAAATAAATATTTCAAAAGGAGATGCTTATCGAAGAGCAGGAATATAAATCTCTTGGAGTCGGGAATTAATGGATGGTTCATGTTCCTTGCAGTTATACTTTGATTCTTTGAAGCATGTTCAATTTGTTACCAAACGGTTTAATTTGTCCTCGTATATCAGAAAATACTGAGAAGCTACGAAACAACCAATTTGATATCCCATTTTCTACATTAAAATCTTAATTAGAATAGCTTTTTTAATTAGAATCTTAATTAGAATCTTTTACGTTTCTAATTCAATGAATCTAAATATAAACTCTCCTCCAGTCTTATGAAGTGGTAAACATTCATTAGATGCATGTTTCTTTGACAGAATGTCTGAACAAACACTTCAAAGTAAAAATATAGTAATCTTGATGTTACACACGTCGTCTTTTTATATTTAGATTAAAATTTGAAGTGAGAAGTATTAGTTAAGAAATTAGTATTAAATACATCAGTACCCGAATTTTTCTTGTATTCTAAAACTTAATATGAAACTTATTAGGAAATCCAAGTGAGTGCCTACTGCGCTAGTAACCTTAGTTGTAGGTGGCACGTGTTCGATTCCTCCCTCGGTATATTTCTCTTTTGTGTCAATTGTTGGCCTCGTCGTCTGACCTTGGTTCAAAATTACGAAATGTTGTCCTCGGGTCTTTCCCTTTAGTTTTGATTCCGGACCTTTGCCAATATCCGTTGCGATTTTAATTCAACTTCCTTCTACCATCTTTTCTGTTTCAGTAAAAACAATTCATATTTCTATTTCCGTTTGGCGCAGTTTTACCAAATGTGACTCTTGTACCATAAAGTCCAACCAAATTTCTAGAATACAGCACAAATGAACATTAAACTGCAATTACGACTATTTCTTAATGGGAACTTATGCAAATTAATTTCTGTACAATAATATCGATAAAAATAGTCGATTAAAAGTTTATGAATACATTTAATGTACTAGTCGCTAAGTAGTTTATTAGTAAACACACATCATGATTTTTGGATTTCTGCTGTGTTGATACAAGTTACAGTTACAATACAATGCAATACAGTTGAAGTTAAAACAAGTTATGTTGTAATGAACGCAATATCGCACAATCATTGGGGTATCAAAACATTGATAAAACAAAAATACACGCTACAGAATGTTAAATGAGCTACTTCTCAAAGTGTTTTCCTCTGAAGTTCAAGTTGATATTATACAGTTAATCATGAATTGCATTAAATGATTTTAAGAACCATTGACGGACAATGCTACTTCAACTTGGCGACAGACAATGGCAAGTTGAACAGTGATAACCTCCGAATTCTAACTACCAAGGACGTTGTCATAATCGAGATTAAGCAATGAATGAATAAATGAGTAAAAATTATCTGCGAACACCAACTATTAGTCTCACGAATGTGAATAGAGATTAAAATGAAGTGTATGAAGCAATTTTATTCTGCAATTTCACTGTCAAGACAAATTTTGCTGCAGGTATGTTGAACTGGTAGTATATCCTATAATGACAGCATTTGCCGTGACTTGATTCCATATATATTGATTCCTACTATTTTGACAGTATTTTAAATTAAGGTACATTTTAATTCATTCCCAAGATACGAAATGAGTTCATTTGCTCTCAGCCTTTCAAATAACATCACTCTCCATTTTGAAAAAGAAAACAGTTATAAATGTGGAAGCAGAGACGCCATTGATGGGCAGCAGTTCGTTCAATTTGTGATTTTTAATTGACTTATGAAATTTTTTGTTCGGAGGCACTGATAAACCTTTACTGTGCCATACCATCCTACCGAAACTCAGCCCCCAGGGGCATTCCTTCTTTAGGTTTGTACGGGCTTCACAACCCCGGGGTACCTGAGTGATCTTCCCTTTTTCACTCTTCTTCTCCCCTCCCCTTCTGCTTTTTGCTTTTCCTTCCTCCCTCGTTGTGGTTACCTCTTCAGAGGTGAGGGCTCCCCTTGAGAAGCTTTTCGCCGCCCTGTGCTTCCAGCTCCTCTCGAGGATTATATCACCCACGTGTTTGCCGTGCGTGGAGACCTGTGTCTTCGGAAAAGGTGATCCTGGTGGTTGAGGGACAACATAACGCCCCAATACATTACTTTGGCTCCTGCTTCGAATAAACAGGAAGTGTGCTTTGGTTCGAGTACATTAATCGGCTGGTGGGTATATCCTGCTTGGACTAAGGACCCGCTCATTAACTAGCTCCTTAGGGCAGTCATAGAGATGACCTGGGTTCGTATAGTCCCCGGCTAGTACTGGTGCAGGAACCTGTACCCCCTCGTTGGGCTCCATGGTGGGTGGTGCCGCCGGGGACTGAACATCTAATTTTTCATCATGGAAAACCAAATCTCAACTTCTCCTTCAGTGGAGCAACTAAATAATGAAAATGAAACTAATATATCTGAAAAATTTTTCATCATAAAAAGTAACGAAGGCAATCTTAAAAATATATCGGCTATTTTATTACACAAAACAATATTAGGAATGGTAGGAGAGACCAAAAATATTAAAAAAACACTAGCAGGACATGTACTCGTTGAAGTTGCAAATAAAACCCAGGCTATTAACATCCAAAAAGTAAAATTCGTTGGTCCAACAGAAGTAACAGTTACACCCCATAAAACTTTAAATTCATCCAGAGGCGTAATTTCCGAGTCTGATTTACTTCACGACTCGGAACAAGACATCCTAGAATCCCTTTCCGAACAATCCGTAACTAATATCCAAAGAATCAGTATCTCAAGAAATGGCCAAAAATTTCCCACTAAACATATAATAATAACTTTTAATACACCCAATCTACCAAAATACGTTAAAATAGCTTATATGAATTGCCCAGTAAGACCCTTTATTCCTAATCCCGTCCGTTGTTTCAAATGTCAGAGATTCGGCCACTCTTTCATTGCTTGCCGTGGCAAAGAAACCTGTGCCAAATGTTCCAGTGCAGATCACAAGACCGATACCTGTACGTCATCATCCCTTTGCTGTGTGAACTGCAAGGGCGACCATCCAACTTACGCTAAATCTTGCCCTAAATTTCAAACCGAAAAAGAAATCCAAACAATAAAAGTACAGCAAAATATTTCATTTCCGGAGGCCCGAAAAATTGTTAATGACCGCACCCCGAAACCTGGAATATCTTATTCTTCAATAGTTAAAAAGACCTTCAAAACGACTGGAACTCAGACCGATGTGGCCGTGTTTAAACAATCTGACCAACATAGAACTTCAACGAACCAATCTACAATGCCTTCCTCTCCTAAACCATCAGTAAGCCCAAAACCAATTGACAAAGCTACAAGTAAACCCTCAAACCTGCCGCAACAGAGAACCACACCAGCAACAAAAATCTTCAAGCCGAACCCAACGTCAATAGAACTAAATAAAAAAAAGCAAAGTAAGAAAGACAAACTTACTCCCCGGAACTCTAGAGATCACTCAAAATTACCGGATACCGAAATAGATTTACACCCTTCCACAGACTCAGATATGGAGTTTGGAGATGACAATATTGAAGAAAACGCTGCATTTTTTAGGAAAGGTTCTAGATTTTACAAAAAACCTTCCAAATAAAACCACCCAACCTTTATTTCAGAAGACATTGAAAAGGGCTCTAATTTTTTAAAAAATAAATGGCTATTAATCTCCTAACTTGGAACTGTCATGGTTTTCGTACACATATCGACGATATCAAATCTCTAATAAATAATTTTAACCCTGTTTGCCTAGCCCTTCAAGAAACATACTTAACGCCTACTAACACAATGAATATTAAAAATTATAATTTAATAAGAAATGATTACATCCACGGTGCACGCGCTTCGGGCGGTGTGGCTCTGATGACTTTGCAGAATTTTCCATCAAGAAGAATTTCACTAAATACGAGCATTCAAGCAATAGCCATTCAACTTCATATTAAATTTTTACTAACAATCTGCTGCATATATCTACCCCCAAATGAAAGCGTTAGTCAGCAGGAACTAAATGATTTAATAACGCAACTTCCGTCTCCATACTTCATCATAGGGGATTTTAACGGACACAACCCTCTTTGGGGAAGTAATGATTTTAACACTAAAGGACAACAAATTGAAAAATTGATGGATGATCATTGTCTCTGCCTTTTAAATGATTCCAGTCATACATACTTCCATACTCCGACCCAAACCTTTCACACCCTGGACCTTGCAATATGCTCCCCTACTTTGCTTTCATTTTGGGACTTTAAAATTGACAATGATCTGCACAATAGCGATCACTTTCCAATCATTTTAACATATAACTGCAATGACGTTTTACTACCCAGACGACCTGTGCGATATATATTTGAGAAAGCGGATTGGACTCGATATCAAGTGGAATCAAACATTTCCGACAACATGGTTATGATGCCTAGCATAAATGATGCCGTTGAAATGATAACGAACACCTTGATTAAGGCGGCAGATGTGGCTATCCCCAAAACATCGGGTAAAATGCCTAAATTATGGAAGCCTTGGTGGAATGAAGCATGCTCTCAAGCCCATAAATTCCAAAAAAAAGCATGGAACACCTTCAGACGTTATCCCACCACTTCGAATCTGATAGTTTTCAAGCGGGCTAAAGCAGAAGCTCGAAAATTAAGGAGACAGCGACAAAAAGAATCCTGGCAAGAATACGTAAATACAATTGAATGTCGAATATCATCAAAACAGCTATGGGGAAAAATTCGAAAAATTACCGGCAAATATCGTAATCCAAATATATCGTTTTTACTTCAAAATGGACAAGTCGTTTCAGACGTTAAGACAATTGCTGATACCTTGGGAGAATCTTTTTCTAAGGTATCGCATGAGAGCTCTTACCCCCAAGATTTTATTAATTATAAGCGACGTGAAGAACGCAAGACGTTAAACTTTCAACCATCCGCTCATAAAACTTACAATCGTAAGTTTACCACATTCGAACTGAAAAATGCATTAAGGAAATCACACCCGACTTCACCGGGCCCCGATCATATTCATCTAGACATGTTGACCCATCTCAATGAAGATTCATTACAAAACATTTTACTTCTTTATAATAGAATTTGGACAGAGCAAGATTTTCCGACAACCTGGCACAGAGCTATTATTATTCCAATACCGAAACCTGGGAAGGATCCTCAAGACCCTAATAACTATCGACCCATTGCCTTGACAAGCTGTATCTGCAAAGTCATGGAAAGAATGGTGAATGCTCGGTTGATACATGTCCTTGAGTCTGAAAAACATCTATCGGAGTTTCAAAGCGGATTCCGTTTTGGACGAAGCACCTACGACAATGCCTTAATGCTGGAATCCTCTATCAGAGATACATTCGTCACAAAGAAGCATTTGGTAGCTGTCTTCTTCGATATGGAGAAAGCTTACGATAGGACATGGCGATATGGCATAATGCGAGACTTATACGAGATGGGCTTTCTGGGAAATCTCCCAATATTTATTCAAAACTTTTTATTGACAAGGACCTTTAGCGTTCGCATTAATAATATTTTATCAGATGACTTTTCTCAGGACGAGGGTGTTCCCCAAGGAAGCGTTCTAAGCGTGATACTTTTTATAATTAAAATCAACGGTATTATTAAACAACTTCCTCCATATGTGCACGGAACGCTTTTTGTAGACGATTTCCAAATATTCTGTTCTGGAATCAATGTACCTTTTATTGAAAGACAACTCCAAACGGCTATTAGAATTGTAAGTAAGTGGGCAAACGAAAATGGTTTTGTTTTTTCTTCGCAAAAGACTGTATGTGTACATTTTACTAGAAGACGCGGACTTTTTCCTGATCCAGAACTTTTACTCGACGGAACTGTTATTCCAGTAGTTCCAGAAATAAAATTTTTGGGTATTATTTTTGACTCGAAGTTATCTTTTCGACCTCATATCAAGGTATTGAAACGAAAATGCAACCAATCATTGAATATTTTAAAGGTTTTATGTAACACAACTTGGGGAGCTGATTTTATTTCAATTTTAAAAATTTACAAAGCTGTTGTCCGATCGAAACTCGATTATGGGAGTGTAATATATGGATCTTCTGCTAAGTCTGTTCTTCAAGCCCTGGATACTATTCATCACCAAGGCCTCCGATTATCCCTCGGAGCTTTCCGCACTTCGCCAGTCCAGAGTTTATATATAATGACAGGCGAGCCGGATTTAAGACATCGACGTGAGAAACTTACCCTAAAATACTATTTTAAGATTAAAGCCAACCCTTCTCACCCATTGCATAATAGAGTAACTAACCCTAAATTTGGAAGTCATTACTCATTAAAACCTTCATTCATACCGTCACTTGGTTTTAGAGTCCGTACCATAATGAATTCATTAAACGTTGACAATCTGGGAATTTTTCCTAGAGAAAACGAACCTCCACCTTGGAATGATAAAAATCTACTTACCATCAATGACTTTTCCCATTTTAACAAATCATCAACCCCCGATACCATTTATTTACAATTATTCCATTCCCATAGAAACAAATATTCATCTTTTAAAACAGTTTTTACTGACGGATCTAAGAACGGGACAAATGTTGGAGCCGCGGCCGTTTTTGATAATACAACCATTGCTAGAAAATTGCATGGGTGCTGCAGTGTCTTCACTTCAGAGATCTACGCAATAATTTTAGCCTTAAAAACGATTTCTACACACACTAATAAAAACTGGATCTTGTATACCGACTCTAAAAGCAGTATCGAATCCCTATTAAACTGTACACATAAAAGTCATTCCTTGGTTTTAAAAGCAATGAATTTGCTCCTAACATTAACAGAAAATGATTTTCGGATATTCTTTTGTTGGATTCCTGGGCATGTGGGAATCCGGGGCAATGAGAAAGCGGATTTGGCAGCCAAAAACGCAACATTGATTATAAACTCCAATGTCCCGATTCACGACATTAATAGTGTTTTAACCCAAGCCATAAATTCATCCTGGCAATCCGCTTGGGATTTGGAAAACCATAACAAACTTCACGATATTCAACCATCTATAAAGGGATTCAGCAAAACAAACTTAAATAGAAGTCATCATGTAAAACTGACAAGGCTCCGAATCGGACATTCCTTTTTTACCCACAGACATTTACTGCTGGGAGAACCAGCTCCTTTATGCTCATCATGCAATAGTATTTTTTCCATAAAGCACATATTGACGGAATGCCGGAATTTTAATCATCATAGACTAAACCGATTTGGTATCTCCCCTATTACCTTAACAGACTTGTTGATGGAACCACATCATAAAAACTTATTTTTATTCCTTACTGACATTGGTTTCGTAAACTCTATTTAGATTTTACAATCGACTGCAACATACACAACTGTACTGAATTTTATTACGTGGCTTTCTGACTCGCTCTAATTAAATATCAGTTATGAACTAGCTATTGTTTGGCGCAGCATGGCCAAATCTGGCCCTTGTGCCATAAAAAACCAACCATCCAATCCAATCCAATCCTACCGAAACTCATACTCTCGCGATCGGTTCTATTGCACAATAAATTAAAATAGATTGATATTTTTTTGCCTTCAGAGAAGCACTCATGAGATGAAATTCTAATCTCTCGGAGAATATCAAATTTCAATTCAAACATCAGACACTTTAATTAGCAAATAGCTTCCTTCAAAGTCTTCGTTCGAACACACTCCTTCGATTAGAAAACATTACCTCGACGAATTCCACGTTTCCAAATCACTTTGAAATAGAAGTTACGTCCAGAAAAAGAAAGCTTCGAGATGATTCTTCATATTACACTCCCTGAGCTAGAATGGTAAGAGATAACGAACAAAAAAAAAAAACGGAATAAATTTGCACTTTGCTTCCTAATTTACATTTTTGAATTATTTATGACTTCTTTTTAAAACGATTTCAAATCTCATTACAAAGATCTGAATGCAACACCTTCCACATACTGTTGTACCAAACATCGCCTGTTTAAATTGCCCAGGTTCATAAAAAATTCACTCCTCTTGCCGTGTTTCTCTGAATGAATATTAGCTTTTAAAATACCATTTTTTCCTGTACTTTTTGCGTCATTTGCGTTAACAGTTTTGGTTCCAGGTAACAACTAAAACATGTGTTTCTGGCTTGTGTTTTTTGGGTGTCGCACATATATAGCTTGCGTTTAAATATTTATATCGGAAAGCGACGGAGACGGAAAATTAAGACCGTAATTTAAGGTGTTTTGCGATTCAAAATCGTAATGATGTCTCTTTTTTTCGTTTTTGCTTTATTTCGAAATCCATCTCGTTTTATTTTAGGTTTGACGGTTTCTGCGATGGTTTCGGAATAAAGAGGTAGCCATTTTCATATCTTCTGGAAACGTTAATTAAGCATCGTAGAATAGTAATCTAAAAGGATACATTTGCACAAATAAACATCAAGATGCCTTGACGTATGGTTATGACAATTTCTGATTGCTTTTCTGCTTTCTTTGTCATTTGTTACATATTTAATTCTAACTATCTTGAACAAGATGAGAATTTTTAATTTATGTACTTTTCTCTTCGAGAAGGAAACGTCATATCATAATAAAATGCACTAAATAAAAATTTTTGTTGAGATCGGTATAGAAATTAGAAAATTTAAGTTTGTTATTCAAGTAGTTTTACTGAACTTCGATTTCAAAATTGCAAGTTTTAATTTCTGAGATATTGGACGGTAAAATAATATAAACCAAAAATTTCGTAGACAATTTTCATGTTTTTCTGGGTGCAATTAGTTTTTAACTCTCCTAGTGGTTGTCTCGACGAGGTATCTCGTCATTAGCAAAACTGATAAGATCTTGATAGACGAGATATCTCGTCATTATCAAAATTACTCAAATCTTGATGGACGAGATATCGGAGTATTTGGAGGTTTAAGTTTTAAATATTATTTACATAATTAGAAAAACTAATAAGATCTTGATCTCATCATCATAAAAAAATGGCAATGCGATATCTCATAAGTAAAATTGGTCAGATCTCGATGGAAAAAGCATCTCGTCGAAACCACTTGGAGGAATAAGAGACTGGTATATAGAAGTGCTGGGTTACGAGTTGGAATATTTGTGTCGAAGTCGTGCTGACTGCTGTAACATTTCTTGTTTCTTCAAGGTGACACGTAAATACGGGCCAGCTTTCCTATCCGTTTTTGGATCTTGTGTCATAAAACCTTAATCGACCGACCCCAAATCCACCAGGAAGGCATCTCACCCCCTTCAATAGTTCACATTAGGTGCGGTGTGGCAACACCTTCCATGGTGTCACAGGTTATTGTAGAGACATCCAAGTTCTCATCAACGAAAATTTGAACGATTGCATGTCCACATCAGCTGTCGCTGAAAAAATATTTCCATTCTGAAGATAAAATACATTAGTCAGCATCCATTTTCCTTGCATATTATTCAGAGAAAATTCGGTTTCATACTGTTCAAGTAATCATTATCAATTTCGAGCTTGTATCTCAAATTTAAGGATGTGAAAGATGGTCCCAAACCATGAAACTAACCAATGTGAAAAAACCGTACAAATTGGTGTAAAAATTGAAGTCCATTTACTTTTAATTAATTTGTTTTAGAATAACTGTTTATGAATAGATTTGCTGACATCTGAACATGAATACAGTTTTAGTGACGTCTCAAAAATCCAAACGAAAATTTCGTATTGAAAACATTTGCAGTCAGCTAACCTGCCACAAATTACTCAAATCACAAATTTTCATGCTGTGCTTCTCTTTCATTTAGTATTTATTTCTAAAATATACAGCTTGAAATTTTACCTTCATTATCTTTCGTATGTAAAAACTACAAAAAGCATTTAAAAATAATAAAGAGTTTTATTTAAATAAATTTAACACAGTGATATTAATAAACTATTTACCAATATTTTTTTTACCCAGATCGTGATTTTCAGAAAGCAGTTATACCCACCAATACCAGGGGTCGCTGCGGCTCAGTGGGTATGCCCACTGCACTAGCAACTTGCTAGTTGTAGGCGGCGCAGATTTCGATTCCTACCTGGATGTATTTCTTTCTTCTGTGTCAGTAAAACTTTCCTTGTTTATGTATGTCCATTACTTGATATTGTCTGTCTTGAGTCTGGCGCAGCATGGTCAAATATGGTCCTTGCGCCATACAACCCAACCCTCAAGCAATACCAGTACGCTGCTAGCAAATATTAACTCAGCCTCTCTGTGTGGAAGACACTTCCCAGCCCACGGTCCTTCTGTCACACAGAGTTGTCGGGATATTGCTGTTTAATAAGTTCCAACTCCGATATCCCAAGGGGTGGAACAGTGTCTTGATAAGGAAAGAATATCCCTCACGTGAACCGGTCGATGCATGGGGTCGGGCAGAATATGAAGAACAACAAGTGGCGTAAATGTTATTTTGCTGGATTCTGAAAGAATTGTATGGCCCTGACATTGTTTGTTGAATGGTGTTTGTTATGAGATACATGGGGACGAATTTAGTCCTATTTTATTGATATTCCCTATCCTTTTGACACAGCGTGATTGTCGATATAAGTTACGATGGTTACCTTTTTAACAGCTAGTACAAATAAACATCCACTTAGGAAAAAGAATTTTATATAATATCTAGATGCTACATATATCATATTTCATAAGGAGTCGCCTTGTACCGGATGCTAAATCAGATTTAAACATCTCTAGACCTCGGTTCAATAACCTATGGATTCGAATCCGGTTCATGGTATGTTACGGTTTAGAGTGGTTCGGAGTCCACTATGACCAGTAGTTCTTGTGTAAATAGTCATCGTAGTGATACAGCGAATCAATTGAATGAACGCATCAGAAATTCATTTTGATTTAGTCACTTAAAACAGAAGCGCCAGCCCGTGACAAAAAGTAGACTAATGGGTCTACTCCCCAATGATTTCAGATAACTGAACTTTTAACATGATGGTGACCACAAAAGGAATACATGCTTTTTATGCTGCTTCAATCTATGGGGCTAAAGATGTTAAGGGCAACGTAAAAGCATGCGGCCAACATAACGGTCTATCGTCAGCCATCCGGGATCGATCCCGAAGGGAGAGCCCAGGGCAACACATCGTCATTTTGAACCATGGTCAACTTGGCCAAATGTGGCCCTTGGGCATAGAACTCAACCAACCATCCGTTGTTGTTCATGTAAACTGAATTACTCATAAGTGTATATTTATAATTTTGATTATAAATTTAATAAGGAAACTACTGAGTAAAATGAAAACGCGCGACTGGAAGCATCTGTTTAAAAAGATTCCCTTCAGTGCTTGAAAAGAATTTAGATTTCCAGGATGAGTGCAGTACTTCAACATTAAAATAAATAGGGCAATCAAATAAAAGCATCAAATACTTGTTAAAAGTAACGAAATATTTGATTTGCATATACAAATATACAAAACAGTTTTGATTACATCTTGTTGAAATTTCATCTTCCGATTTTATTTCACCTAAGGGAACGTAATAAGAGAGGGTATATTTATCAAATTATTGCAAATTTCCTGAAATTTTTCAAAAGAGTGTTTTTTAATTCTGCGTATTGAGTATCTGGTTTATTAAGTGAAACTATTCGCATGAATATATTGACTACGTTCTTATTCAAGAGCCATGAGAATTTGTATGTATTCAGTATTTTTACTAAAAATACCGTTATCCTTTCACGAAGCATTAAATCTTTTTAAAAGTAGATTACAACCTGCATTTGGTGAGAAGATCGATTTAAAGAAATCTTAAGTTTAACAATAGTATATAAAAATCCACCCATGTACTTCCTTTTTTTAATAGAATTTCAAGGATATTTGTCTTTAGGTTAACATCATTTGTTTATATCAGTTGCAGCGTTACTTTCAATTTCTCTTTTAACTTCTCATCAATTTTTTTGCATTTCCCTGTGGAACTTTAAGTTCTTGAATATCTGAAAATAAAACTTTAGTTCTTTACGCGAAACAAATGCATTTCTGTTTGCTTTTCTGGACAACAAAGTTGCCAGATAATATCGCAGTTATACATCTTTTCGGATCTTATATTTTGTATTTGACAGCTATTTTTTAAACAAATATACGTTTGGGAATAGTGTGATTTTTCGTTTTCTAATGAAAGTATCAATCTAAAATATATTTATTGTAGTATTTGAAAGACTCATGTTTTGAGTCAAAAAAACATTCATAAGCATACTTAACACATAAGCCTGTTGCACGAACTCGCGCTGATTAGACGATGCTTTAATTAAAAATGGGATAAGAAACTAAAAGTAAAACATTCTACGGTGCCTCCCATACAAAACTAATTGAAAATAAAATACTTTTAAATTTCCTCTTAAAATGCCAGTTCAAGTAGTCCTCGTGTAGCAAAAATTACCAGAGCGACAAACAGAAATAAAAATATTTAAAAAGCAAAATAAATTATATTACCGATCAATTATTTGTAAAATTTGGCTAAATAAAATTCCCAGTAGTAACATTAAGGTAAAATTGCTCCCTGTATTAAAGTTATACACTTATACTTTCTTAAATAAAAGAGTAATTAAGATAGTGACCTGTGTTTAAAATAAAAATGACGAAAAACATGTTTGAAGCAAACTTTCGTTTTTTTTTCATAATTTTTGACATACATAAATTATGAAGAAACCCTAATTATGAAGAAAACTAATGCGTATGTTTAATTAAAATAATAGAGCTTTGGCTTCATTTATTTTTATAACAATATTTTTAAAAGTTGGTTATAACAATATTTTTAAAATAATTTATGAAACTTTAAAAATGCCAACACAACTGTGTTCAAAGATGTTTGAGTTCGTCTAAAATGTAGGAAATATTAGTTATTTTTTCAGTTAACTCTCCTGATGGTTGTCTAGACGAGGTACCTCGTCCTTAGCAAAACTGATCATATCTTGATGACCGAGATATCTCGTTATTGGAAGAAAATTGATCAGATCTTGATCATCATCGAAAATCATCAGTATCTTCATCACGAGATATCTCGTCAAGTATTAGCAAAACTGGTCAGATTTTGATGGACGAGGTATCTTGTCAAGTATTAGCAAAATTGATCAGATTTTGGTGGAGGAGAGATTGCATCAAGTATTAGAAAAATTGATCAGATTTTGATTTACGAAATATCTCGTCGAAACCACGAAGGGTTAACACTATAGGAGCGTAAAATAGGTTGCATGAATCAAGTTCGTCAAAGATGCCTGCTGCTGTAGCATGTTGTACAGTTTCTGAAATATAAATTTTTATCTTGCATTCCTAATTTTTATAAAGGAAGGGGCCATTTAGAAATATAATTTTTAGGATATGATGCAAGTCTCCCAAATACGTTTCGGTGTTTTCTGCAAGCATCTTCACATGTTTATGGAGGACGAATCTGCCACTCTTCACGTGAATTAGGAATTGCGAAAATGAGATGCCGCTATTCATTGAAGCAGATTATCAGGAGTGGGCAATCTGATATCTAGTAATTAACTCGGTGAAAGAGTTAATTAATTCGGGAACGTCTTGCGAGAATATTCGGGCGAACTAAAAACGCACGTGCGTGGAAGTAAATGAAAGCTAATAAGCGGAAGATAAGAGAGTTGGGCAGATTCGAACGCTCCGCTCAGAACCGTAGTTTCGAGCTTGAGGGAGGCAAAAAAGTGTTCTGCTGTGCTTCCTCCAATCAAGTGAAACTTTTAAATTAGTCATTAAGATAACTCGGATTGAAAAATTTCCATAACATCCGACTGTCACTTCTAAGTTTGGATTAAATCGCTATTAATTTCAGTGATTTCTGAGGACTTTGCCGTCATGAAAATACTGAAATAATCGTTGTTCTCTCATTGATGTCACTTTTTAATAAATCATAAGGGAAATGAATAAAAAGTACCCACATTTATACTTGATTTTAAATAAGTTGCTCTACTCAGCATTGGGTAACTTTATCTCAGTACCCCAGAATTTCACCAGTCATATTCCCTACTTTTTAAACCTTCATGTAGTTTCGACGAGATATCTATATTAAGATATGATAGTTTGCTAATGACGAGATATCTCGTCTATCAAGATCTGGTCAGTTTTGATTTTGACTAGACATCTCGTCCAGGCAAAACTATACTATTAATCCAGGTAGGAAAAACAAATTGCCCCTTGCCCAGAACTGGTGACAGTTTGGAACAGGTTTTGCACCAGATGTTGTCCATCATCTGGCAATTTTCGACGCGAAGATAAATCACCAGGTAAAGGGCCCTATCTACTCTTAAAGTTTCAGCACGTTTTGAAACCTGTATGTAGTGAGAGATACGAGCACTGCCTTGTGTGAAACATGAAATGTATTTTTTTCTCAACTAAATGTAGCGCTGAATCACGATAAAATGAAATCGCCTGTGCCTAATTGTTAGTGTGATGAAAATGTTTAAGGTAAACCAATTGAATAAACTACCCCCAAAAAGAAACTTGCCTGCGGATACAGAGTAGTCCTACTGTTCATCGAGCTCTAGGAACTCAAACTGATATCTGTAGTGGTGCACACATCTTCATCTTTCTTTTCCACAAGTGAATATTTCAAACTCACAAATCCGCTGCCGCTCTTTTTCAAGCGTCTCCAAAAATGATACTTGAGTATTTCACGCAAATGAACGCAAACCACTTACGAAACTGAAAGTTCCTCGTGCTCACAGCACAATTTAAATGGAAGCAGTGACAGCGGGCTAATTCCTCTCATTAAGACCCCGTCCGAGGCCACATTGACTCTTGTCCGGGTAGCTGTAACAGCGGAGTGCTCACCTTGTGGCGAATCACAAAGACTAAATGCTCGAATCTGTGGCGCGAAGAATTTTTGATTGCGTTTTCAAAACGAAGCTTGTTAGCAAACCTTGAATACTTTATCAGCACGCTAAAACAGTTTCCTTTAATTAATGCAGGGGATAAACACTAGACGAAGAACGAAAACAGAGTCTCGGGATGCACAAAATACTCTCGTTACTTCAACACAGGATCGTTTTAATGAGAATAATTGGCTCTGTATCCCGTTGGAGACGTGCTCGTTTTGTAGAGTTTCCCCGTCGCTTCAAAATTGTGGATCCTGGAATTGTTAAGTTTTTCCTAATTTTACAGAGTGACAAATGCGTTGCTTGCATGCTTAAAACTAATTGGAGTCGCCTCCTTTCTCGCAATCCGTTTCTGGGCTGTATGCTTTCTGAACATAGGAATTATGTTAAATGATTTCCTAATTTTGATACGTTTGGGACACCCGAAATGCAGATAATGATAATTTTGTAATTATTTTAAGTATTGGAGGGTAATGTATTATTTTGAGGTTGTCTGAATAATTGGATGGAGACTGCATTTGATATGAATTTTTGATTCTGAATTAGAATCTGGCACTCTAACAAGCAATGCATGGGAACATCAATAAGGTACTTGAACCTTTAACCTAAATAAGATACAAAAATCTTTGAAAATGACCAAGGTCAAGGACCAAAAAGAAGTTCAAAAGGTCTTAGTATTCTCAGCTATATTCGAGAGTTTATAGTTTTTTTTTCAGATGCGTATGTTTATGAAAATGTGTTTTTGAAGCTCAATTTGAGCTCTATTTCTGAAAAATTGTGCCTATACCATGTGCATTTTGTTAAAAAACACTAAAAATATTAGTCTATTTAAACTGTTTCATTTTTGAACTTCAAACTGAATAATTAAAATTTCGATAAATTTCAGATTAATGCTCTTGAAAATTGTGAACTTTCTTCCATTTAGAGTTTAGCAAATTTTAAAATAAATTTTTTTAAGTATAATAATTTTATATTGAATTCATAACATCATATCCAAACAAAATTACATCTATACATATTATAATTTTTGAAATCTTCGTTTTGTTTTCTAATTAAATGTTTGCTGATGTATGAGTTAACTCGATTTTTCCAATGTAATCATCTTAAATATTTAAATGTTTTTAGCTAAAATAAACAAGATTTTAAAAGTTTATTGTACAAGCAACACTTCAACAATAAATATTTCTATTTATGTATAATTTTTAAAATTTATTCCAAAGGTTCAAGATACGTCTAGAATATTAAGTACTACATTTTTTGTGATCTGAATAATAATTATCCTAGTATAAAAATTACTATTACTTTAATGTTACTATAGCATAAGTGTAATGATATAGTAACCTTAAACTGTCCCTGTTTCTTCCAATAAAGTATCTCAGTAATTGACAGAAATATAATTATTCCGTCTTCCTAAAATAAAGAAAATTTGTGCTACATAAGAAATATTATATAAAAGCGAATAACTGTCTGAAGCAGCGAAAACTCTCGAAGTTCCACTATTCTGCATGAAATTTCTAGGTCAATTTAACTTTTTTCAGCTCTCGCTTCGTTGTACTCTTAGAACTATAGAGGTAAAATTTAATTAAGCACATTACGCAAAAAGGGGAAACAAAGTCAAAAGCTGTGAGAAGCCGAGCAATCAGAAGGAATACAATATGTAAAACGGATGAGGTTCAAAACGGTGGACTCAGCTAAACTGCCGATAACAGTCACAACTTCGTTTGTTGAAATAACAAAACTCGAGCGAAGCAAAGTATTAAAACTAATATTTGTTAAACGATTGAATTTTTAAAATAATTTTAATTTCATGTTGGTATATTCAATGGTATGAAATGGAATACCATGAATGAATGGAATTAATGGTTTCACCATGTTATGAAATTGTTAAAATCCTTAAAATAATCTCAGCAATATTAATGGGGTTCTGCATAAAATATAATTTCCCATTCCCATAAATCTCACTTTGGAAACATCCCCCTCTTATATCAGGAATAGATATCAGTTGGAAGTCATTCTTAATCTGTCTCTTCTCAGAATAGAGATCAATATATAACAAGCGATGCAAGTTGGAAAAGAGTTGGAAATCGGACTTTGCGTGACTAAGCAAAAATTATGCGCTGACAGTGGGAAAAAAGTCTTCATATTACCTTGCACTTTTACAAAGGACTTTCAAAATGCATCGGTTCCATCCATCCATTGTTTCTGCGAGAAAGTAAGAGTGGAATTTTAATGAAGGATGTTTAATAAGAGATCCATTCACACAATGCTTGTGGTGAAGCTTTGAATTCTTAGTCCGAATAATAGAAACTCAAGTGCTAAGTTGTCTTTTAAGTCATTTCCGTTTAAATAAATTAAAATCAAATCATAACTTTTCAATACTTTGATGCACTTAATTATGCTTTAGAATATATTTAAAATTACTTTGATATCTGTAAAATAAAACTCTTAACCTTCTGAGGGACGCAAACTTATATTCATTCTGCAAACTGCAGTCTCCTCTGCATGCAATCGCCTTCTTATTTTGCCATTATGTATGTTGTGTGGTAAAAGCAATGCAACAGTACTCATAAATCTTAAAACTCAGAGAGTTAAAGACTTAAATTCATTTGGTGCTAGTAAAAATTGATTAAAATTTTAAAGGTTAGTAAATTCTTTACAATACAATCGCCAGAATATTATCTATATTAAAACATTAAAAATAGTTAATGAAAAATGGATACGTCAAGGTAATTTTTTAATGCTTCCCAAAAGAACTACATAAAGGTGCCTAGTAAGGTATCAAACTATTCTTAACCTTACTGGTGGTTGTCTCAACGAGGTAACTGAGCAAAACTGACTAGACCTTGATGGATCTCTTCATTAGAAAAAACCCGACCAAATCTTGATGTGGTCATAAAAATATCGGCAATATATCTTGATGACTAGATATCTCGTCATCAGCAAATTTAATCAGTTTTTGATGGACGACATATCTCGTCGAAACTTGGAGGATTAAGATGAATCTTAAGTATTCCAAAAGTAATCTCAGCAAGTATCTCTGAAAAGTTCCCACGTGTATATCCATCCTGCAATTTAGTCTTCCCTTCTAACCAGTTTTGACCTTCATGACCAATAGAATTTCCTACGATTCTCTTCCAACTAATAGATGTGGTCATTTAGTCTTTATGTTCGTTGTGTGTATGGAACAAGCAAAACTGCACTCTTCGAAGTAATCGTGTGACTCGGAATTAAAACATATTCCGTGTCGTTCTAATTTTAAAATGTTACTTGTTTGAAATGCAAATGCTTTGTACATTTGATTGGATTTCGAAATTATTTATGTATCATGTATAACGGATCGTTTTCTGATAACTGGGCATTATTAAATAATGTCTGTCAGCTTGAGGAATGTATGAGTATTGTGACATCTATTACATGTTTTTGCAAGATTTAGCATGTTACAAATTCAGTGTAATGGAAATAAGGAAATATAATGTACCAACGGAAAATCAATAAAAGTCTCTTTATCGTTATCCATTAGTTAATTGAGGGGAGTTTACTTCATAACTTCGAACCCACAAAGTTTCCTTTCTAATCAGCCCTAGTGTAACAAAAGATGACCGGGGAATGACAAACCAAACTTTCGATCTAAAGGTCAGTACAGATTATTAGAAAGGTGTTCTATCGTAACAAATATTTTTAGAAGATACCACCGAATTGGTTTGTCTCTGTAGTCGGCCTGATAGACGAGTGGTTTGCTCCCTACCCCTCGGTACAACAGGTTCTGGGTTCGAATTGCGGACGTTTGTAATAGGTCGGAATCCATTCCAAGCCATACTTATCTGTTGCGCTTGCAGCCTGAGAGCTGTAGACTTCGCTGATTCGGTTCCTATAACTACCCTAGGTATATTTACCCTTCTGTTTCAGAAAAGGCGTTCTTGTGTATGTGTGTCCGTTTACTTGACGGAAAAAACATTTCTTGGCTCAGATTGACCAGATCTATTTTGGCCCTTGAGGTATCAAAAAAACGAAAAAACTGGTCAAATTATACATTATGTAGCGAAAGCTGACCGTAGAGTGGTAAAGCATAAACCGAAATTTTGTACTTGAAGTTTTTGTCTTGTGTCTGGCGCAGCTTGGTTAAATATGGCCTTTGTAAAATAAAAACCCCAACCAACCAACCAAATCACAGTTATGTAGTAGGAGAGAAAAAAAAATATATATACACTATATATACACTATATATATATATATACAATATATATATATATACAATATATATATATACAATATATATATATATACAATATATATATATATATACAATATATATATATACAATATATATATATACAATATATATATATATACAATATATATATATATATACAATATATATATATACATATACAATATATATATATATACAATATATATATATATACAATATATATATATATACAATATATATATATATATACAATATATATATATATATATACAATATATATATATATATATACAATATATATATATATATACAATATATATATATATATATATATATACAATATATATATATATATATATATATCTGATAATGACAGAAAATCTGATGGCTCAATGTCAGCGATTACTGAACATTTTCCCAACAGAATGTCTAATACACTAGCTACTCAATAAGTGATTTATGTCTAAAACCTATCTTTTCAAACAGGGAACCACGCTTGAATTGGATTCCAAACCACTACAAAAATCAATGCCCAAACAGGGGTTATTTCTGCCGAATAACACAAACATAGACTAAAAAAGTTATTGACCTGATTAATATAAATCCATAAAATAATATAAATCCAAAAAAGTTATTGACCTTAAGCTTGAGGAAAAAAACATTGCTTAGCGCAGCTTGGCCCGACCTGGCCCTTGTGCCATAAAAAAACTAGCCAAATAAGGACTTGAAGGGGCTCCGTGGCTCAGTGGGGTTTACCTGCTGCACAGGTTCCCTCCTGGATGTTTTTCTACTTATGGGTCAGTAAAACTTGCATTAATTGGCGCAAATTGGCCAAATATGGCCATTGCGCCGTAAAACACAAATTCAACCTCATAAACCTTGAGACTTGAAGACAAAAAACAATTAACCCTCCTGGTGTTTGTCTGGACGAGGTATCTTTATCATTAGTATTGGATCGGTGCGAATGAAATGTCCGATGAGAAATAGCTTTGGGAATGACCCCATACAGCTAAAAGTAATTACCTACAACCTTTCGGCATCTTACGTCACAAAGCTACTATAAATAGCTATCACGCGTGTGAAGTACAAGTTTAATTTGTTTGCGCGTAAGGTACTTCCAAATTCGACATGGAACACTCAGATTTGAGTCATCTTCCTTCGCGAATTTAAACTGAGACATTCTGCTAAGTTGTTGCTCGAAACATTAACACAGCATTTGGGGAGAATGCAGCCAATGAACGAACCATTCGGCGATGGTTTGCGAAGTTTCATAATGGAGATATGGACCTGAAAAACGAACCACGTAGTCACCGAGAAGTTGCAGTTTCTGACGATGTTCTGCTAAGTGTGGTTGAAGCTGAACCGCGGAAAACATGTCGCTGACTTACACCTATAGATTTTCATCTGTTTCGTCACCTGGATCGCTTTCTGTCTGGCAAATTGTTCACCCAAGATACGGAGTTTCACCGTGCAGTTGACGACTTCTTCGCATCCCAGCCACAAGACTTTTTTCGTTCCGGGATCATGACCTTGTCAGACAAGTCGCAACAGTGTGTCAATTGAGAGGGAGATTATTTCGAGTAGGTCATGTACTGTATTTTTCAGTTATCGCCATCGAAGTGAGATGGTAACTTTCCGGACATTTAATTACTACCGACCCAATATAAACTGACCAGATTTTTACGGAAGAGATATCTCGTCATTAGATAAAAAATCTGAAATACCTTGATGACGAGATATCTCGTCATCAGCAAAATTGGTCAGATCTTGTTGGACGAGATATCTCGTGGGAACCACTTCGAGGATTAAACTATTTATAAACTGGTTATCTTTTAGTACTTAAACCTAAATTGGGGTAGCGCAGATCACGGTACACATCGGACTATCGCCATCGCGGCTTCGATAGCGCTGCTTTAAAACAATTATCCGGAGATAATTGTGAAAGGGGATTCCCTGTTGCTAAATCAGACCCTACACTTCATTCAATTATTTAGAAGCCTCTTCCATTAAAACAACCCAGTTATCTTGCAGAAACTCAATTTCCCCCCTCGGACGCCATTGTTATGGAAAAATCGAAAGTCGAAAAGACCGATACTGCATTACGCCTTGAGCGTCACTTAGGAGGAAACCCGAAATTCGGGCCTTAATTTATAGCTGATTCAATTAATGGACGTCTAGATACCAGGGAAGTAAAATAGCAATGCTGATAAAAGCTCCGGGTAAAATGCCACTGCTCAAGTTGGAAAAAGATCCCTCGGCAGCAGACAATTTGGTTCCCGGTGAAACTTTAAACTCGTTCGTTACTTGGGAGTGCGCGGAATACTTGTTAGTCGGTCGTTGTGTAATGAGAGTTTACTCTTTAAGTTGCTGGTCCTGCAAAACTTGGCGTCTGTGTCTCGTAACTATGTCTCGCGTGTTTATAATGGGAGAGATATAATTGTAGTTGTAGTAGTGGTTGAGTTTCATGTGATCTCAATGTGTTTTAAAATAGGTTGAATTTAATGAAAACATAAAATCTAAACCTTTCTTGTGTGGTGGTAGTGCTGATATTTTAAGGTCCGCTTCATTAAGTTATGCTTCAAGGTTACGCTTCATTCCATTCATTGTCTGTAGTAATGATGGTTTACTCTTTACGTTGCTGGGTATAATTGTCCTACGGGACTTGGTGCTTATGGTTAGTAACTATTCTCCGCTTGCTCATAACGAGTATGGCATAATTGTGGGCGTTTGGATATAATATAGTAGTTGAGTCTCGGTTTTAAAGTGTTTTACAAAGTTTGAATTTAAAGAAGACAGCAATCCTGTACTAGTAACACTCATACTTAAATTCGGTTGACATTTTTATTATTTATATTGTCCGTTGTAAATGTTTCATACTTCTTACTTCCATGCGGTAATACGTTTTACTCCTTAAGTTCCTGGGTATAATTGTCCTACAAAACTTGGCGTTCATGCCTCCTATATTTGTTTCGCGGGTTTATGAGAAATTTGTGGGCGTTTAGGTTGAGTTCCTCGTGATTTCAATGTGTCTTAAAAATACCTTCAATTTAGCGAAAACAGAAAATCCAACCCTTTCATATGTGATAGTAATGCTAATATTTTAAGAGAGTTGATTATACTTCATTCCATTCATTCTCTGTTGTAATGATGGCTTACTTTACATAGCTGGGACATGGCGCTGATGGCTAGTAACTATACTTTGCCTGCTCTTAGTGAGTGAGGCATTATTATGAGTGTTTAGATGTAATATAGTTGTTGAGTTTCGGATTTTAATGTGCTTTAAAAAGTTTGACTTTGAAGAAGACATGGAATCTTGTACTACTAATACTGATATTTAAATATGGTAGTCATCGTTTTCATTTATGGCCGTTGTAAATGTTTCCTATACTACTTACTTCATGTTGTAAGGAGTGTTTATTCGAAGGTCTTTGGTATATTTTTCTTACCGGTCTTTGCTTATAATTGGTAACTTTGTCCTCCTGTTAATAATGAGACACATAATTGGGAGAGTATTTATGATATAGTGCTTTATCTTAGTGGTATTTCTGTTATAAACCCAAACCCTGAGCGAACATCGCGTTTGTACAAATAGAACTAGTGATAATTTTGAGACATTTATACTTTATCTCATCTCCAGTTGGTAATCGGATTTGCAACCGGAGGGATGCGATTTCAAAACTCGATCCAACCAAAGACCATCGTGTACGTGGGATACATGGGTGCACATTAAATTGTGGTGTGCAAGTTTGGAGAGGGGGTGCCAACTCAGGTATTGATCTCGTCATAGACAGTGGTTTGAAATTAAGAGGTACTGTTATCGGATGTTTCAGGATTAGTCCCGGATGGTCACCAATAACCCTCTACAGTACGACGTAAATTCAACTACCTACCTAATTATATTTTGATATCGAAAGTAAATGTAAAATCTATTGTAATGTAACCACAAAATGTATAAGCCAAATGTAAGCGCTTTTTATAGTATATTGAGACGTATTAATAAAACAAGGTAGTTAAAGTAATTAGTATAAATAGTAAACAGAAAGAGAGATAATAAATAATAAGTATAGATAGTAAGCAGTAACAACCGTAAATAATAGTGGCAGTAGCAAGTAGTAACTATTCTTAAGTGAAAATTAATGCATGTAATAAGTTTGAAAGCTTTTAGTAAAGAAGTTTTCCTGAAAATCGTTAACTTTTCCACTGAGAAATACTTCAAAAATATGAAAAAATATTGTACATTTTATGTATTGTACTTTTCTAAAGTTTTATGTGTAAAATATGAAGATATAAGTGAGCTTTTATTTGACATCTGACCTATATATGTTAAACCTTTAACCGAAATATACACTTTCATATGAATTAAATAGTTATGCATGAACATTTTCTCAATGAATGATAGAACATGAATATTTTAAATCTATTTCCATCTATCTCATTTTATTATATATATATATATATATATATATATATATATATATATATATATATATATATATATATATATATATATATATATATATATAATAAATTTGTTTAGTTATATACCACGTAATCTCTACATAACGTCTAACCCATGGAGACTACTAAACACACACCCAATTATTACATTGCAGACTAATTTGATATCAAAGCATCACTTTAGGTGGCTTCCACTTATATCTATACCCTCTAGAGTAGTATTTCGTGAATTCAAAAATACTTACAAACATTTTAGCTATCCAATTTCACTCTTGCAAATTCAATTCATGTATTCCTTTCAAAGTTTCGCTTCTATTTACACTAGGTTTATTGATTTACAGTACATTTATTTGCACTCGTAAAAGAGGACCATGAAAAAAATAAAATGCATTAAACGCAGAGATGAAGGAGTGTTACATCTTCGAAGAAACTTTTCACTGTACGTTTGCTTTACCATGCTTTGGAACGATGGTGATAAATTGAAATTTTATTTGTAAATGTATCAAATAGAGTTTAAGAAGAAACTTTATACTTTAACCAATAATACAATTTGAACTCAATTCAGTTTTCCTTGAGTAAACTAGTAATACGATTGTGGTGAAGATCTTAAACTAAAAATGTGTCTTTGATTTAGTGTTAAAATTCAGATTATAATCTGGATGTTTTCGTTGTATGTCCTATTAAAGGAATTTAATCTTATCTTCACTTAGATTACCAGATTAACGAAATTTGCATGCTGTAAACTGGTCAACTAAATTACAATTTCATGAACGTAAAGCTGTTTAAGAACTCTCACCGTAAGAAATGACATAGACGTTTATATGAATTGGGTTTACTTATAGCATAAAAATATAAAAATTGTAGATTACATTTCGCCGCAGACGATTGAATTTAATTCAAGTTGTAAATCTTTTACGTTTTTATATATTTGTTTTGGAAACAGAAGTTAAAATGTAGTCGCTATTTACAGTTTGAAAAGTGTTGTGCATTATGAGCACAGCATTTTTGTATTGCCATGTTAAATAATTTAAAACGTTCTTGAGACTGTTTCAAACATATATTTTTAGCATTAACTAATCAATAATTTATAAAATGTACTTGAAACATAAAAATTCATTCTTCTTAATAAAATGGAAGTAAGTTATAAATAGCCATTCTATAAACAGTAAGTCTATCAATAGATCTCGCTAGATAGTGATTTTATTAATTTACTTTCAAACGTGTGTTCAGTCATTGATGATAAAAAAGTAGAATCTTTCGATAATAAACGTTTTAAGGCTTTATTTCTCAAAAGAACATTCTTTTAATACTAAAAATGATTAAATAGAGTTGAAATAATTTTTGTTAGAAAGGAATATTCTTTGATAAATGTCTAGCATGATTTATGAATACTTTTTATATGGATGCAACAAATTATTCAAGTAAATAAACCTGATTCCGAAGTCGCTTGATATACATGAATTAATGAATTATATCAGTTGAAAAATTTGAAAATTAAATATTTGATAGCAAATCACTCCATTTCTAAGTCAGATAATTATATATCCCAACACACATCAGTGGAAAATAAAAGTAATCTAAATGGAGACTTTTTATAGGTTAAATGCAGATGGCGCTAGTGTTTTTGTGGTAGAACGTGCATCCTGTACTCTTATATTCCGTTTTGGGTAACCCGAAATAAATCATCTTCCTGTGGTTTGTTTATACTGAAAATTCCCTTGTATAGCTATTTTGTATTTGTCTCAGCTTTCAGTTTCAATAAGAGGCATACAATTGTTAATTAAATAGATTTATGGCGGGTCAGTCGATGCCACAACTAGTCGATATCACTGAAAGACAACACCTAATATATTGCTCATTAGTGCAATGTATTTCCCATTAAATTCTTTGATGAGATTAAATTATGGAAATAAACCTAGTTAAAAAAATTGTTTTTAAAAATATTGAGGTATTGTAAAACATTGATATTCTGATGAATATATTTTGTCATTTCCATCCCAAAGCTAACAAATAAGATAATTATCAGGAACCTCTGAAGGTCCATTCATTTGCCTAATGTTATCTTTACCACCCTAATGGCTCTAATTCTGCGATTTTGATGAGTTTGGAATAATTCACACGGGATACAATGACCACAAAGAGACCTACTAACGAACACACAAAGAAGTACTAAGCCTAATTAGAGGAATATGCAAGGAGATGGGTGTGGTTCGTATTCTTCCTCACGTGTAAGAACTACCTTTTAATATGAATCCTACTTACCATATTTCATTCAAATGGTTCATCGTCCATCTATTAAACAAGAGCAAGAGACTAGCGAGTTGTTGTAGAGAGGATATATTATATGATTACATTGCACTTCACCTAGAGTACTGAACCCTCTTTGGGTTCTCCCACTAAAATATAGGAATGAAAAATGCAAATATATGGATAATATGATAGTAAAATAAGTGAAATATTTCCAAGAAATAATATTTATGTACATGCTCATATGAGACGGATTTTCAATGTGAACAAAGCGAAGATTTTAGTTCTGTTGTCCAAACGGTTTCCCACGATACACATCGGGGTTACCATAAAATGTAGTTTATCGACTTGTTATCAAACTTTTGGCGTTTAATATAATTGGTTTTGGCCAATCAACTATCATGTATCAATTCGGAATTTATTCTTTGGAATTTTTATCGTCGAAGTGCTGTAATTGTATTTGAAAAGCAAGCCAACTAACACCGCGTTCAGAATATGAATTACATGAAACACGATCTCCACAGCAACACTGCCATCTATAATTAGCTTGATAGAAAATGCCTCTCAACTGCAGCCATACACGTACAGCTGCGAAAACAATTGAATCCCCCACCTTTATTTGCGTGTCTTTTACTGTGGAGTAAAATAAATGTTAATAAAATAAATTTCCTATATGTAATAATATAAGTTTAAAATAAAATAAATTTCTTGGACTCAATCCAAAGCAGCTAAACCAAATTATTTTATACTTAATATCCGAGACTAAAGTTTGATTTTATCTTGGATTTGTTGCAGCTTGTCCGTTTTTCGACTTTGCACCCATAAGACCCAAATTACTTACCAAATTACTACCCAAAGTTATGAATTGTGCGTCAATTTAATATGAAGACGATTTCCTAAGAAAATTTTATGCATGTAGATTTATAGAAGACGTTATCCCTAATGAATGGCAGATTTCAATTATGTAACTATGAAGAATGCGCCAATAGAGGTGTGGCTTGATTTTTTGCATTAATTATGACTATAAGTGTTTTAATGTATAGTGATTTGATACTAACTTGTGAGATCCTATAAAAATTTCCCTGTAGACTACACTATGCTCACCTGTTTATAAATTCTGCTCGAACAAGCTTAAATTTTAAAGTAATTATCCTTAATACCAACACAATACGATGTATCAAACTACTTCCATCTCGACAACTGATACACAAAAATATAATTTATTATAATAAAAAGGTTTTGTTTATAAGCTCAGTTTAAAATATACTGAATGTAACACAAATGATCTTATGTACTAATCGAGAACAATAATGATCTTGGTCTTTGAAAAGTATTTTATGTCACGATCTTCTGATGAAATATACGATGTCCCTGTCCTAAGATCTCAGAAGTGTTAGTCAAGAGGGTTAGGGAATTGCCTTGAATGGATAAGCTATCGAAACGCAAACTGCAGTTTTTAATCTCGCTCAATAATCGTATTAACCAGTCAATAATTTGTCCTAAATTAGGATTCGAGCCTTCTCCCAATACAGCATGACATATTTTCAAACCGAATGATCAGCAGAAACTGGGCGAGTATACGCCATCTATTTCATTAGAAAGTCGATTTTGATGCAGCCTAACTTAATAAATACACCTTCTTCCACAACGTGCTTTGAAAGCTGCATCATTTTGATTAAGTATCTAATAACGTAATTTAAAATACTTATTTGACTATGAACAGATATTATTCTGACAGCATGCTCTTAGAAATTGTATTAAATCCCGTATATACCCAACTTATCCAGGTAATACAATTTGAGTTGGATTGCATTTTTCCATGTACCTTATATACTTTAAAATCAACGCAAATTTATATTTAAAATGTTTTTAAGGTTACTAATACGCTTCGAAAGAACGTCGAGTAATATATTCGATATTAATTTCGTAGTCTTTCGTGTCCCCTTAAAAGCTTGCATTGTTCTGTTAACAGAACATCCGATACGTAATGAAGCTTTTAGGAATCGTAAACAACAATGCCATTAATGCTCTTAAATAATGCAGGCTCGTAAATTAAACTAGCAGTAAAGGGCGTGCATTTACTTTCATGGTTTTTTTTGCCATCTTCTTTTGTATGAATAGCTGATGACAAAGTTAATCAACTTATAATCAACGTTCGAAGATGATTATTACGGCAGTCTGAATCGCCTGTTTTGTTTTTCATCACCACTTTAATTCAACATAACTAATTAGAACACTCCGTTCTGAGGATAAAGCGTTCGTCATTATTGAGTCATTATTTTAATCAATGATGATCCTAAATGTAAGTTCGTGTGCTTTCGGCTGGCGTTTAACATCTAATTATACGTAATTTTATTCAAAGATGCAAAAACACTTTTACGTTATGTAAATAGTAACACATGATAATCATCTGCCTCACTGTATAAACTGATGATGTGTTCGTGGATTTGGATGCACAGAAATGATAACCTTCGTTTTATATTCAAATCTCACAATTATTGATTTGTGAAAATTTATTACTCCTATCAATACAAGTTCATTTGTTGGTAAACTTTGTTTTATAAAAACATTTCGAATGGAATTATTTTTTTAATGACAGTGTTTTTAACTCTTGTTCCGTAATTATTAAATTATGAGGTCACTGGTCGGGCATTAGAAATACAAAAACATATTAAATGATAAACAAATAGTCATAAATTTAATTGATTCATAAGAATATTCTGCAACACAAATTTACAATTATTATTAACTCTAGAAAACGTTTTAGTTTGTCGTATCTTACACCACGTCTTGGCGCAGATAGTCTACTTTTGGATCTTGCGCCATAAAACCCAAACATCCAATCCAATCCTTATTCCACATTGTAAATACTAAAGCGAAAAATATTTAAGACGAAAGTGTGTGCTTTAAAATATTAACAAATATGACTTAAATACGGTTTGGTTGCTATGTGGTTATCATTTTGATACTGCTTTAATATCCCGTTCGATGTTTGTAGATTTGAAATAAAAAAATTATTCATTTCATTACAATGGAGAATTTGGATTCGATATTGTCTTTTGTTTCAATTAAAAATCAGGTTTTGAATGCCGTTCGTATAACAAATGTTAAATAGTATATTGAATTTCTATAATGATTTCACTGTTTCATAATGTATTCTTATATAAATGCAATAGCCATTGATGCACGTAAAGCAATTATGTAGCGCAAATTATCTAAATTTCATGAAGAATCATGTTTACAATGGTGGTCGAAGTGTGGCATAAGTGTTAATAAGTACGTCTTTACATTGTTTTCTTATAGAAATGTAATAGCCATTGAAACATTGTAGCATTTATGTAACACTAAAAATATCTAAAATACGTGAAAATCAAATGTGTGATGGTGGTGAGTGGTATAAGGTCTCATATTATTGTCATAGAAATGTAATAACCATAGAAGCATGTGTATTATTTATGTAACACTAAAAATATCTAAATTACGTGAAAACTCAGATGTACAATGGTATAAGGTATGATGAAATGCATAAGGGAATTTTTATGGTAATATATCTCAGAAATGTAATAACCGTTGAAGCATGTATGGCATTTATGTAACACTAAACATATCTACATTACGCGAAGACTCAAATGTACAATGGTGGTGAGTGGTGCAAGTTTCTGTTTGTATAGAGGTATTTACGAACCAATAGTCTCCATAAAAATTCAACTTCGGCATACTTAGATTATGTATTTATGAAGCATTCTTCACGTGATTCATCCTTCTGTATAGAAAATTCCATCAGTTTTCTGCTGATGCTCCCAGTTTTCAATCTTTTCTAGAAGCTATTTTTCCACTATCTAGTTTTTCATGCTCTGACTCCCACTACATTTTTAATGTACACCGTTCTCAGCTTGCGACTCAAGAAAAATAGTGCTCTAAAATATATATAAGCTATGCCTGCAGAAATTTATGGTTTCCTTCCGATATTTTCAATGAATAATTCGTGGAACTTTGTATGACACAGTACTATCATGACACAGTACTATCTCTTTTTGCTGTTATTTTCTTAGTGAAGAAAGCTGAATTTTGTTACTTCTCTTTGGGGATGCTAGGGGAAGAGTATCGTTTACCAAAACAGGATCATGTGTTTGTTTTGATAGTTATTCTTAAAGCAAAAGGGTTCAGGGAACTTATGTGGTATCCGTTTCTTTGAGATTCTGTAGAACACACAATACGAGATCATATATAGATCATATTTAAATTTCGAAAACATAGTTTATCTTTTTTAGAAAAATAATAGAATGGATAACCTTTTTTAATTGTTTGCTCTTGCAATTGGTAATATTATATTTACTATCTCATGGCAAGAATACATTATTTTAGAGTTAAAATGCTATAGAGTATAGTGAATTTATTTTCATTTCAAATTTATTTTAGCATATGTTAAGGCTAATAATGTAAGATATGAAGCATCACGGACATTTTCAATTGAATCAAAAATTTGTCTTTTAAGGAATAAAGGCTTTTTTAATCCTATAAACTATTTATTCATTGCATATTTATTTCTTTTTACCCGTAGATTTAATTTTTTTTTCAAATATATATTCATCAAGATATTAGCTGAAGTTGTTTTTATAAACAGAAGAAATTTCTTTTCAAAATAAATTTGTCAAAAAGTAATCCAGTTAACGTGGGATTTTCAAGACATTTGAAAGCAGTACTGTAACAATTTAGGAAATAATTTCGAGTTATTTCTAGATAGACTGTTTTTTTCAAGGTTCTTTCAAAGCAAAAAGTGCTATCTAACCAATTTGTTTCATATATACCATTTTTCTACAATATTTTAGATGAAATTAGTCTGAAATGAAAACTAGAAAATTACGAATCCCATTTGTAATAAAGTATAGAATTTTTCCCCACATGTAAGAACGCATGAGGCGAATAGTTTGAAAAGAAAATGAGGATATTATTACAGAATAAAATAGATAGATATAGAAAGTTTATACTCCACTGAATAATCGAAATCATGCACAATTTAAAACGCAAAATATATTAACTCAGTAAATTATAAGCATTCATATCCACGGAATATTATTTCTATCTGATCTTCGTATTTTAATATATATGTTTTAAGATAAATACATATTATTATATGTATATGTGCATGCGATTATAGTTTTATATTTTAATTATTTTTAGAATAACGTTTAAAATCCAAAGACCTGTACAACTTCTTAGGACGATTTATGTAATTAAATATGTAATAGAATAATTCATGCAATTAATTAATTACTACAAGTGAATAAAACACTGTCGTTTGTAATTGTTCCCAAAACAAAAAATTTCATGGTTGAAAAAAATATTTATTAACGAACTGGCGTCCTAGAAAATATTTGCGCTCATTTTCTTTCTGACCTATTAAATGTGGTTTTTCACAAGATGCTATACGTGGTTATGATTGGAGTGAGAAATGAATAACGATGTAATTATACTTATTAATATAACACACCAATTAGAAAAGTCACTCTAACTTCAATTAACAAACTGATAATCCGCACAAAAGAATCAAGTTCAAAAGAAGCTTTAAACAATACGTTTTAAAGTTAAATGCTATCTTAACCCAAAAGATCTGTTGGAATTCCTAAGAATTGGTTCGAATATTTAATTCTTGACTACCTCGCCTTGAAGGAAAGAGTTGAAATGAAAATTGATAATGATGATATGCTGATGATCATGATGATGATGATGATGGAAAGAGAAGTAAGACGTCTTTTGTGTGTGGAATAGAAAAAACAATGAGAACTATTCACATCAACGTCTTCTCTTTTCTTTCATCTGTCTGGAGTTCTTTTTTTACTTTGACTTTCTGTGGATTTCAATACCGTTTGGAAAGAGCAAATGGCACATCAAACTTCAGTTCTGCAGGTAAGTGGAACGGAATTAGCGTAGCTCTTTCGGACTGCATCGTCAGTTAAGCCATGTAAAAATTAATACCGTTATCCAACCGTTTATCTAATGGCATGACAAAAACCGTTAGATAACGGTTTTTGTCAAGTTCAACACGCCAAGAAAAAAATTTAATCTTAACTTACTGTGCTCAATGCATGAAAATATACACTTAAAAATCAGAAAATTGATATTTGACCTTAAAACGTAGTTAATCAAATTGTATCTTAAACATCTAACCTAATGTCGTCTAAATTAAAGAATACATTCATACGTATATCATATGCAATTGTTCCATGGAAAAAGATTAAATATATTAAAAATCCTCGTGTTAACAAATGAACGTAATTAAAATAATGTCAGATTTTATATAATATAAATGAGAGATAATTTGTTTTATATGGATGGTAAAATATTAATAAACCACCTTTATTTTTGTTAAAAGAATTCTTAATTATAATTTAACTTAGACTCGAATCAATGCATTCCCTTTATAGTACAATCATTTCACTCTAAAAGTTCAAACGATAATTTGCAAAGTGTATAGTTTCAATATCAAAGGCTGGTTCAAAATTACAATGGATTTCTATTTATGGAAGTTAGTGATATTGAAATTTAAGCCACAAAATAATCTTGATTTCTGTAATTATAGCAATTGAATATTAATCAAGATAATTAACATTTGATTCTATCAGTTTCGAAACAATAATTGATATAAATCAGGAACTAAATATTGTATTTATGTAGGCAATAGTGCATTCATCTGCAAAAATGTTTAATATATGTCTCTACAACACCTCATTTGATATTTAGGAACTTATGAGTTTTGTCATAACTACTTATATGTAAATTGCATCATTAACGATAATGATTACTCATGCGATTTAATTTTTTGCTCTTAAAATGTTAATAACTGGACTGAATAATATGAACCATCATACTTATCAAGCATTGATATCAAAATTAAAATCTAAGCAATTATTTCATGCTGAGCCCCTTCTCGAAATAAACTAGCCCGGTTCCTATAGCGACCACCACAGCCCAGATTTTGTAGCAAGAGCAGTCTTTGTGGTTGATAGGCAATACAAAATCTAGCGCGTTAGGCTAAGTATTTTCTTTGTTGGGGCCCAGTACTTCCATACCTACTAATTCAAGTCACTTCGGATATTGGGAAATTTCCCAAGGAGCTCTCACCATAGGCCCCGACAAACGCATTCAGAACTCGCTTTATACAAGGTATGAAAACTAAATCTTGGCATCACCAACTAGCCATGGCATCTTGGCATGCTTCACTTTATTGTGAGCTTAGTCACCATTACAAAAATTCACTCACAATACAGTAGTATAAATACCCTAACTCCACACTTCAGTTCTTTTTGGTAAGCAAATTTGCAATAAACTCTCACAAGTATTGTTAAATTGATGACTGGTAGACGAGTTGTAAACACACGCACTTCAGGAAAAAGAAATACAAATCAGGTCAGACTGACGAATACCAGATGGCGCTTGCAAAAATCAGTACGCAATTCGATGGATGGTTAACAATGAGCAGTTGAATTGGCAATTACAATGATAATCACTTCCAATAACTATCTGAAGCCATGAACTGCTCCTATTTCTTTTACGTCTTCAATCTTCGTTGCTACTCCACACATTCACTCACGATGACACTTTCTGCTGTGAAAGGCACAACAGGAAGGTCACCACGGTAGCAGCCATCCAGCGCATAACCCCTCACTTAGAAGTCAATCCATGATCTTAATACAGCTCTTAGGATCTCGGGCAATTGGTAATGTTATCAACTAGTGATAGCATCACTCTAATGCAGTTACTTCTAAATTCTTGAGGAAGAGTATTGTGATGAATTTAGCCACCACTTCAAAAATTCACTTACACTGCTATTTATTCTAGTGTATTTCAATTCCATCAACCCTCAGGGTCACATCTTCAGATGCATACAGTGTACTCTGACCCGAGGCACTCTAGTGATCTTTTCTTTTCCCATGTGGTTGATTGTCTTTAGTAAACACGGGTGTCGCTTTCCCGGGATACCCAAGTGATACTTTTCAGCTTTTATCACATTCTATTCCCCGAATCCCTCTTTTTGTTGTCTGTCTTGTTGAAAGTTTTGTATTGTGCTTGGCGAGCTTTGCCAAATCTGGCCCTAGCGCCATAAAACCCTTAAACAACCAATCCAACTCCAGTAGTATATACTTTTTGTTAGAGAAAGTTGCACTGTGCTTCAGACATCCTGATAAACCTTCAGCATGATCTTGTTCGTCGATGAAGCATCTCCGAATTTCGTTTTCCTCAAAATTAAGCATGTACCCCCAAAGTGAACGCTTATCCCATGTTGAGAATCCCTCATATACGCTATCGTACTACAAAACTTTATACAGAATATTCGATGAAACACCCCTAAAAACAAATATTTCGTAGTCAGCCATGAGCAGTATCTTTTCTCCAATCCGATCCGGGCATATATTTTTATCAGAAACTACAGCCGTCGTCCAATTCCTTCTAGACGTTTTACAACCGCAATTTCGGTTACGTTTTTCCTCCCTTCCTAAAATGTTACCAGAACAAAACTGGAACTATAAATCCATTCGATCGCACGTCTCTCGCACGTCCGTCACGTCCCTGCCTACAATTGCTCCAATTGCTGTAAACCTGAACGGGAAAGATGTACAGAAGTGAAGAGAGATGTAACCATTCCGCACCTTTCACGATGCACCGGGAATAGAGAAAATAAATTCTGCCTTCCTCTATGCTTCGATTACGAGAAATGGTTTTGGGCTCCGGCTTTGAAAATTCTGATTGTGATTTCAAAGTTTTAACTTCCTTCGCTGCAAGATGCTTCGGATGTTTCTTTTGATGTTTGCATTTAATAATCTTTGATTTGAAGAAATAAAATGTCAGTGATTATTCTTTTCACTAAGCTTGGGAAATCGGTGTTTGTATTTAAACATAACAAAAAATGTAGCTTATAGTATAAAGCCATCCTTTTGCTTATGAATCTTTCGACAGCATTAAAAAAACTATTTCTATGGAATTCGTAGAAACTTCAATTATCTATTTTTAGTTTTATCTTTAGGTACCACTTTTAACACTTATTTTAAGACCCAGTATAAACGTTTATGAAATTGTTTTATTTAAAGATATGTTTTAATGGCTTTGGGTCACTATTATACTAATATTAGTGATATTTTATAATTGTTTATTTTCAATTTTCTGAACTGTTGGTCTGAACTGTTTGTTTTCTGAACTACGTATGATTATAACTAACGTATAATCATACGTAGAAAGCATCTTTCTTATCTTAAAGTATATGGAAATAATAAAAAATAATTGAACGATATACTTAGGGAGCTCAAATTACTTTGCAGAGTGGAAAAATGTAAAATTACGAAGGTAAAAAAGTTCATTTTTAATATGTTCTTCCTAGTTAAAAGCAAATTTTATACCTTTTTACTTTGTAGATATTTTAGTAAATAGAAAGATCTACGATGCATCCGTATTTTAAAGTTGCAATGCTCGTTTAGTTATTGTTCTAATTTTAACACCTACAGAATAATATAATAACCTTCGGATGTTATATTTAGCTGGAAAAATTAATCATCATTTTAAACTGGGGTCACCGTGGCTCAGTGGGTTTGCCCACTGTGCTAGCAACCTGTGAGTTGTATGTGGATCAGGTTCGATTCCTTCCTGGGTGCATTTCTCTCTTCTGTGTCAGTAAAGACTTCATTATCCTAATGTATGCCAATTTACGTGACTTTGGCACAAAAGCTCTTGCGCTATAAAACCCAACCATAATTTTAAACTGACTACTTTAACTTATAACTTTACTTTGATTTCAACTATAATCCATAAGCGCGTGTTTTATTATTCCCTATTTGAATTAATGACTGAACACATACTTTTATACTTCATTACTTTCCAACTTTATCAAATTTTAAAATGTTTGCAAGTTTAGCTTAAAACCTATTCTCAGCACAAAATTATGTATAACAGTTTTTCAAACAATGTTTTTACAATTCGCCTTTCAAGCAATTAATACGCATTCTTATGATAGTACTGTATCACTAGCCTATGTAATGGCAGATTTCCTTACAATTTGCCTTTACATAGGCTATTGCTTAATAAAAGTGAAGTGGGAAGATGTAAATTTTATATTATAGATGATACTATCTTCGAAACGTTACTTATTCTTTCCAAATAAAATTTAAAAAAGCTAACAAATATACTTATATCAATAATTTAACATATTAAGTACTAACTAGTTCATAGAAATATTCTTGGATACTTAAATATCTAAAATGAGCAAAAATTTAAAAATATTCCTGTTGACGGTAAAAGAAGTCCCACAATTCAAACATTCTTTAAGTACTTGAACTCTAGGGAATATATTAGCTTCAAATGCTTATAGAAGTAAATATTCAGTACTATGCAAGAATACTTTCTTCGGAGTAACTGGTTTAGAAATTGCTGTTTGTCGAGAAGTTCAATACAGTTGCATTGTATAAAATATATTACGAAGCAAAAATAGCATTTGTGTATCACATATTTTCAACTGATATACAAAGAGCACGAGTATTTCGCAACATCCAATTAAAACCTAATTTCTCTTGGTTATATCTTATCAGTATAAAAGTACTTCCAGTGCTCATGAAATTAAGAAATTACATGACCGAATAATAGCATCAAAATTTACAAATACACTCATCAGCTGTAAAAGAAGCACAAAACAATGGAATCAGATTCAATGAAAGAGACATTCAGAGTAAAATAATTATATTTACTAAGACTCATTGAAAAAGAAGGGAAATTGAATGCCATCCGACATCATACGAATATGCAGAAAATAATAAAAGGCGGTGCTTACGTTTCAAAAAAAGTTTAAATAACACCAAAACACAATACAAACATCCGAAAAACAAAACAAAAAAAGAACAAAAGCGCGTATTAATAGCATTAATATTCCCGCCCTTTAGTTTTCTTTTAATAGAAAACCTAGTTATTTATAATTTTTTCGCTTTCATTCAAACGATTTGTTAGCAGAGTTCCATTAGCGAATAGAACTGTGATAAAAGTGAACGGAGGTCTTGGTAGGGAAAAAAGTTAGGGGAAAAAAAGGAAAGTAAAACTCTCGAAAGGGAAAATACAATCAATGGTATATGCAGCACTCTGAAATGCACTTCCCTTCCTAAATAAAAAGCACTCAGCTAAATTAATACATAGGTACTTTGGAAGTGTTCTAATTGCATGCAAACCTGCCTACTCCTGCTTAAGATTTTTTCTATCTTTATTCGAGGGTGTGGACGCGTCATTTAATGTATCGAATAAATTTTCACGTTCTTTTCACTGACTTTTACATTTTTTTGTTCCTTAATACGCTGGAATTGCTGCTTTGTCAATGAACACGAACTTCCCATTTACCGATATTTTTTCTCAAGGTTCATCTTTTGTATGTGTATTATGGATATATTCGCGTTTAATTTTAAATTAAACTGAAAGCATAAGGGGTAACTAAGAATAATTTTTTAAAATGCATTGCATTAGGTAAATGCTGCTAACTATGAAATCATATCTAAATATATTTTTAATCTCTTATGAATTAACAAAAAGCAAATTAAAATAACTTTCAAGAGATTATTGTACACACAGTATTTAAATCAGCCCGGAATTGTAAAGATCGCATTCTTTTGTTTAAGTCACGGAACTATAAATATTAATAATAACGAATATAGATAAATAATAGAGTTCAAACGTAACATGAATGCTTGGTTCCTTAAATTTTGCAAAGTAGTTTGTATGATTAATTTTATAAGATATCTTCTTTTATACTTCAGGCAAAAAAGTATCTTCTCACCATATATAAATAGAGGAACACTGAACCATATGATGTAAGGAGAAAGTGCTTAAATACATACTATATAATGCAAGGCATATTTATTTTATTGACTTTAAAGAAAGATTGAAGTGAAAAGTTAAATATTTTCAAGCGCATCTTTTCGATGAATAGTAATGATAAAATTAGACAATGGCTGTTTAGAAAAGGGTTTTAAATTACAAACTATTGAAATTATTTTAAATTACAACTCCCTTGGCCTATCGTTTATGATCAATATGCATTTCAACTATGTTATTAACCAGTCTTTAAATATTATATAAAATAATCACATTGATTGTACCCATTAAATTTATCACATGCAATACTACAGTTGTTTTAATCTTAACCTTCACAAAACTTGCATTCTTACGAAATGCTAAATCTCATGAAGCAAGTTATAAATCTGTAGCATCAGTAAGATTAATATTTAGGAAAGAACAAATAATGTAAATAAACAAATATATAATATCAATAATTATTGTAAGGAAACTCACGAAGAAGGATATAAAGAAAAACAAATAACAAAAAGGGCAACCGCTATTATGGATTTTAATATGAAGTGATGAAGGTTTTTAAAATAACGTAATTATCAACCGTATTAATATGTTCACTTTCCCAGTAAAGCGCAGAAGCAAGAATTATTGTTATATCAAATCGTAATGAAAATGTGGGCCTTTGTTTCTACGTAAAGACTCAAGTGTCCTACAAAAATTACTAAAATGAACTGTGTTGCGAATAGCGCATGTAGAAGCTATACTGGGATTCAAAACTACTAAAAAACCAAGACATTTATTAGAACTGCATATTTACTTGACGAGAACCATTGAACTCTGTTCCCGAAACTAGTTTTTATCGCTCTTCCATCGGAATCCGATTCTGGTTAAAAAAATTAATTCAAAATACGGAAAAAGTTGCACGCACAATAAATATTAGAAAACAAACTAAAATATCAATAGCAGGTTTGAACTCGCACGCTCCAACAGGTAGCATTAAACAGTACTAATCAGTTGAAAAAAATTATAATTGATGATGTTCGTTTGGGGAATTACGCAAATTTATTTAACAGTATAACAGATCAGTCGATGTTTTAGCAAATGTGTTGTACATTAGCCTACAAATATATCGCTGAACAAAGTTAAATTACTTCAGTTGCTACAGAAACTATGCTTACATTTAAATTGAAAGGCTGAAATGCGATGCAAAACGATAAAAAATGTAGCACACGCGAATTTAACTAAGTTTTTATGGTCTTTTCAAATCCTCTTCGGAATCTAGCGCCTTTACGTGTGCAATGTGCAAAAATACAACACAGAAAACATTTTTCTAAATTTTAGCTCCTTCCCCAACAATACAGTTTCTTGTGTAACAAAACGAAAGTAACACTGTTACTTCTCGCCTCATACTACTGCGAAAATATCCCTCGACACATGTCAAAGAGCGTTTGAAACTTTTCTTGTTAAAAGTATTTTACTGTTGAGACTTTTGAAATGGAATCAGCAACAAAAGACATAAGGGGTGGAAGAATTGTATCGAACAAAATAATTTTGAAGAAATATGTGTAGTATAATATTCCAGCATGCGCTTTTATTTTTATTCAATATTCTAAGGAACTATTTTATTGGAATAGTCTCTAAGCTTTTATCCTACTTTTGAAACCTATAATCAGTAGTTGAGATTAGATCAACAAATAGAATACTTCATGAATGTAATATTAGCATGAATGCTATAATGTAAGATGTTTCATAATTAAGAAGCGTTTCTTAGTTATTTCCGAAAATTTTTTTATCTAGAAATTTCTTGTTTGATAACACCCTTAAATTTTAATTTGTTAAAATTTGCGAAGTTTGTTCTCATAGGAATCAGCTAACGTTTTAAAGCATTTGGCCAAATATTTAAATGGTTTGCAAACATTTAGGAAAATAAAAATCGAACAGTTACCGGAAAAATAATTATTCCAAAGATGTTTCCAAAAATTCTGACTATTTACATACCCGCACATTTCTTTTCATGATTAAACATTTAGAACCATTACACCACTTTCAGCTTACGTAATGTCTGCTCAGGGATGTATAGTAGAAATCTTATCGTGGAGTCTTATTTATTCGAGTTATCAAAGAACTATTGTAAACTTTTGAAAATATACATTTAGTGATTTGTATCAAAGTTTATCATAAATTGAGCTATAAAATTGAATTAATGTTTTTTCTTATGTCAAATTTTCAAAAACTTACAACATGAATGGAAAATTAAATTTTCGGAATCAATTTGGTCATTTGTTCCTTTTTAAACTTTCATTTACACAAAAACTTAATTTTGAATTCAAAATATGAAATAAAACACTTTATGTAGTTTATCCGATTTATCAATAATTCCACATCCCTAACTTATAGTTAGGGATGTTGACTCATCGCTTATGACCTTAGCAGTTTCGTTTCTGATTTTGATAATTTTACTATTATTTTATCTACAAAATGATTTTATTATTTTATCTTGCGTTTGGCACAACTTGTCCGTGTTTGAACCTTGTGCCATTAAACCCAACCAACCCTAACTTATAGCAAAATGTGACTATTCTATAGGTTTAAATACAGGCAATTATTTTATACCTCTTATATAAATTGCCTCTCGTACTGAGATAAAGTATTATTTCTATCAAGTACAGTTTGATAAATGAAAAATAATGACTCAATTTTAATATATAGTCGGCTTACAAGTAAAACCCACCAAGTAAAAATACAGTTTCGAGAAAACGAAAGAAGGAAAATTCTATCTACGTTGCTTTACTCACTAATTGTGTTTCTCAGGAATAAATGCAAAGCAAAGAAAAAATTACTTAGTTGACTTCACCAGTCTAAAGAATACCACTTTCTACTCTAGGAAAGCTAAAAAACGCAAATCTAAAAAAACTTTGACTTAGAGTGTTTCACTTGTAAGCCGACGATATGAAGAAAATTCTTCTGAGTCATATATTTCGACACAGAAAAAATTGTAAAGATACATTTTTAGGAAACCAAGTCAAATTAAACAAAGTTTCCCACTTAATAACTTTTGATAGAGCCGGTGTAATTTTGATCGGCAAATCTTAATTTGAAACAATACATTATTATGTTGAATTTAAAACAAAAGGGACAGTTTCCAAATCGATTGCGCCATATGTTTGACACCGGAATCCTGCCCGAAACGGCCCGAAAAACTCTTAAAACGCTGCTTGGATGAGAAGCCACCATTATACTTTGTAATATCCCACAGCCTTCGGTTAGACACAGGGAATTACAGGAGAAAACGGCATCTCCCGAAAAAAGACAGCACCAAAGGAAACCTTTAATTCTATTTCCCCGATGAGCGAGACATCTATAAACTATCAAAAAAGCGATGGCATGAGTGAAAAAAGGGGACGAATAGACGAAAAAAATCCGGCTAAGTTAGCGATTTTAAAAGTGGCAAATCATGAGATTGGAGAATAAAAATCCTACGTGACGTGTTGAATATCGTCATCTTTCTCTCCCCTCTCTCTCTGGATCTGTGGCAATCAATTGTCGATCTTGGAGGGTTCTCCATTTTCCCTGTCAACTACCCGGATGGAAAGGGAAAAGATGAAGAAAAAGGGGGATTCATTGCCGTGATCGACAGATTGTGGCGATATCTTTTCATCTTTCGAAAGCTGTGTGGAAATTCATTCGGAAATATTCTTCCGGAGATACATATCGACATCCCCCTTGTGCCGTGATATATGGATATATGCTTAATTTTTCATTCACTTTTTATTGATCGGAGGGGAAGGGGTATAGAGAGCACTCTCATATTCCGAAATCGCGAATAACTCAATGATTTTTGAAGTTGACGAATGGTTTCTGTGCTACGTGAGAGGTTCTGCGTGCGCGATATAAGAGTTAGATGTATATAATTGGTAATATGATTTTACAATCGTCTATGGACTGAGATTTCAGAAACTGAATTGGATGGTTTATTTCATGCTACATGAGAGTCGTGTTTCCTGTTACATGAGATTCTGTAATTTATATACATCTATTTATTAACACCCGGGCATTGACCTCATCAACCTTCGGCATTTCAAGGGGCGAACTGACGGCTATTTGTGAAGGAGCACCCAATGGGTAAGCCGCCATTACTCCTAACACGAGCAATCATCAATAACCACATGCATGCAAACTGGGATTCAAATCTGGGATTTATTGAGTGGTCGTCAAACGCCATAACTATAAAAGTTAGGTGGATGAAGCAGGTTCATACGAATTAGATATATATAATTCCCATGATTCTATCGAAATGATGTCCCCTTAGCTGCAATTTCTGCGAATGAACTGCATTTTTGTGTTCATGCTGTATAAAATGTTGCATGTTTCATGTTAAAGAGATTTCGTATACGTGAATGCATAGATATAAAGCTTTGTATACATTTGAACAGGAGTTTATGAAAATAAATTAATATTCTTAACCCTCCTGGTTGTTTTCTCGACGATGTATCCGCCATAAACAAAAATGTCCAGGTCTTGATCGACGAGATATTTCATTAGAAGAAAATTGACCAGATCTTGATCTCGTCATCCTAAATCAATTGGCAGTATCTTGATAAAGGTATATCTCGTCATTATCAACATTCGATCTTGATGGACGAGATATCTCGTCGAAACCACTTGGAGGGTAAAGGGCTCAAACGCATATATCCGTTTTGAAATCTGAAGTCTTTCCTGCATACTTTTAACAAGTTTTGACCTTCTTAACCAATATGTTTCTTAGGATTGAGCAACCAATGGATGAGGATATTTAGTCGTTATGTGTTTTTGTGAGGAAAAAGTAATACAACACTAATTTAAATTCTCATGTCGCTCATAGGGCTAAAGTTGATTACGAACCACTACATACGTATATCCATGCACTAAAAATCTCGGTTAAATCGAGGATCTGATGCCAAAACTTGAAAACGTGTCCTTTTTTCTTTAAGTTTAGAATTTTATTCAACTGTAAAATTTGAAATGATTGAAATTAGGTAGCTACTTTAATTACTGCAAACTGCATAGCATAGACAAGTAGCTTCTTACCTCCAGAATTTATTCGATAATACGGAAAACATGCCAATGTAGGTAAACATAGAAACGAAAATGGATTTTATAAATTTTATCTGTTCATAAAACCCGTTTAAAGATATTGGAATAATATTAAATTCTTTGAAATGTGTTTTTGACACATTGTTGAACAGATTCGTTAAATATATTTATTCAATAGCATGTGCTTTTGATACAAAATATTCAAATTCTCTTCAACAGCAGTTTTTCTTCAACTCTTAGTCATTTTCAACTGTTATTAATCAATTATTGGATTAATTGGATGTTCCAAGAATTCGTTTTACTCATTATACTTATTTCTTTACCCATAAAATATTATGTAAAGTGAAAAGCAAAACTTGGGAAACACTGATTAATTACACTGATTCATTAAAATTAATACAAAATACTAAAATCAAAAAGTAATCTTTAAATACTCTGCATATTATACCAATAACTTGTGGAAAAGACTTATAAAATTGTTGATAAAATATTCATCTAAGCGTTTAGGACATGGACAATATTTTTTTAATTACATATTTCTTTAGTATCATATATTATACTTTGAGTACAATAAAAGAGTTGAAGTTGGCTTAAATCATTAACTTGCAAATTATAAGGTATTAATTGCTTCACTTTATATAGTTCAGTTGAATAATTCATATTAATACATAAATAATGAAGTTAAAAATCATTGATACACTATATATGATATCGCCGTGCTAGCAATCCAAGCCATATCAAATGATATGGGCTGTGTACAATTTTTCTCAAATCTAATTTAGGGGCTGAACTTTCCATCTTCTATTCACATGTCATTGTTTGAATCACAAAATAGTTTAAACAATAAAAAAAGAACAACATAAAATAAATTATTAATTTAAAGTACAAAAAAATTAGATAACAGCACAAAATTCAAGATATTATGAATTTAAAAAATTCATAAAATAGTAAACCCCTAGGGGAACATCTTCTGTAGGTGTGTATGGGCTTCTAGACCCCGAAGTACTCTATTATTCTTTTCCCCGTGGGGTATATTGCCCCTTGTAAAGATGGGGTCGCGACCCCAAGATGCCAAGCAATCTATCTCTATATCTCTCCATGCTTTATCTCCACAGTTACTTAACATTGTCGCCCGCAGAGGCACATCTTCTATTGATGTGTTTGGGCATCACAACCCCGAGGTATCCGAGTGATCTTCCCTCCCTTTCATTTCGACCCTCGCCTACCCTTCTGCTTTTTACTTTCCCTTCCTCCCTCATTGTGTTGTCTATCTTGTGTTTGACGCAGCTTGGCCAAAATATGACCTTGTGCCTAAAAACCCAAAACCAACCTTTAGTGCACTTGATATAAACCTAATAAGGTTGTTATACATGCTTAAATTATTCCTAATTAAAATTAAAATTACATCATCCAGTTTCAAACTACAGTATATACACAGCTAACACACATATTTCTGATAAAAACTCTCTTAAACGCATTTTGCCGTTAAATATGTCAAAAAAATTAAGTATTCCAACAAATTTATCGCCTCCTCAAATTACCCCTTAAGTTAAAAATGTCCCATAAATCGATCCTATTCACATAAAATATGCACGCATTAAAACAGGCTTGATCTCCCAGAGACAGGCATATTAATGGAACCCGCACTTCTCGTCCGCGCATTTGACTAATTCATCTTTCAGCCGGTCCTTTATAGGCTTCCGATCGGACAAGTTAACAGAGGAAACAAAGCCTGTTGACCTAACGCCTTAATCAGATGCGGACGCATGCCCGACGCGACACTTTAACAAAGTTGACAACAGACATCGCCGCCGATCCCTTGTTTCAAAGGCGGCGTCGAGTTTTCCCGATGTAGATGGATTAAACTGGATGTCAGGTCATTAGTTGAGACATCATACTTATGGTCGCAGGGCTTAGGCGGAGAGTTTCGGTGGAATGGATTGGAGTGCTAATAGAGTGGCTGCTGTTGCTTGACCGGTGGCTAACAACTGACGCTGTGGCAGGGTGGGACATTCAACGGCCTTGTACGAGCAGTTGTGTGACATGCATTCTGTGGTTGTTGGTGACTTGTAGCTTAGAGAAATTGAATGTGCTGGTTTTGTTTTGAAAGCTGTGGTGGTGAGATATTTAATTATCAAAAAGCGAAGAATTGCGATGGGATATTTATTGCATAAAGAAACAATTGTGATGGGATATTTTGTTATAAAAAACAAAGAATTGTGATGGCATATTTCATTATCATAACCAAAGGATTGTGATGACATATTTCATTATCAAAAACAAAGGATTGTGATGGGATACTTCGTTATCAAAAGCAAAGAATTATGATGTGATATTTCATTTAAAAAACAAAGAATTGTGAAGGGATATTTCAATATAAAAAAACAAGGAATTGTGATGGGATATTTCATTATCAAAAAACAAAGAATTGTGATGGGATATTTCATTATCAAAAAACAAAGAAGTGACGTGTGGAGACATTAATTGGAAGTTGCAGGCATTATCATTTTCAGTTTCATGATCCCTTACTGCAGTAAATTTTCAGAAAGAATTTTTATACTTTAGTTTCATCTATTTACGAATCAATATTAAGTAGGGTGATCTCGATTATTTAACTTAACTCTAGTGCAGGTACCTAAGATTCGTAATGCCCATACACATTTTTGTTCTTTTTCTTAACCTATTTTTCTATAAAACTCGAAATTATTTATTGTTTTGTTTTATCAACCAATGTCAAAATTAAATTAAATCACCATAATAAATATTTAAATCATTATGAACATGTGTGGATGTGAATTTGATGCGAAATCAAAAGTTAATAATTACATTTATTTTTACTACACACCCATTTAATATTGATTTTTTGAAAATCCCTTCCCTGTTGGTACGAAAAATATTAATCTTTAAAGTGTTTATCTGTGCAAACAAGCTTATTAAATCTTATACTTTATTAATTAAAAATTTTTATTCAAAAAGGTTTTTATTATCTTGTTTTCACTTAATTTATGGTACATTATTAATTAGTCATTAGTATTAATTTTAAATAATGGAATTAATTAAAAGATAAAAGCCTTTTTACCGGCTAAGATTCTCTATTTTTTACGTATACTTATTTTGAAAACGGACTTTCTTTATATTCTAACACTTTTCTTGATTTTATTTATACCAATTATTACTAGATTTTCTATTTTTTAACAAAATTATCTGACTAAATATTTGAAAAGGACTTAAGGATAAATTCAAATATAGTATTCCACGAACACTTCAAAAAGCAGAGTTCACAAATTCATTACTGTTTTTCTGTTTTCATTTAATTAATAATAACTCAATTAAATACAATTTTTAAGGGTTATGTCATCATAGACAGTCTTTATATATATGTTTGTACAATATCAAAATAAAAATGTCTGTACAATGTATAGATGATATGATAAAATTTGAATCGCTTTATTGTTTGTACATTTTAGATTTGCCGTTATGTCCATTTAAGTCGTTTGTAAACTTCGATTAAAATCGTTGCTAAGGAAACAAAAGTTAAAATAATTTTGAGAAATCCTCTTTGCCTAGTTGAAGTAGGTATCTAAGAATAGTTGAATTAATGTCCACTGGAACAACACAACTGGGCCATTGTTCGAGCTCAATCCCGAAGGGAAAGATCCGAGGATAACACCTCGCACTTTTGAACCACGGTCATATTAGGAAGTCAACACCTAAGCTAGCACCTCACTCCAAACTCCCACACCAAGCCAACATGTGGAAATTTGAGGCCACGACAGATTTAAAGTGCATCAGCCCCCGTACACGATGGTCTTTGGATCAGGTTTCGAACTCACAACTCTTAAGTTGCTAATCCGCTACTCTTCCAACCCGGCTACCTCAACCCCAGTACCTAGTTAAAGAAAAAAAAATTACAAATGCAGTAATTAGGATCCCCTCCTTTTGGACTTCTATTCCCATCCTATAAAAGGGAAATAGAGATATTCAATGCAATTCAGGTTGACTTAGCTCACTTTGGCGTCACCTGACGCGCCAACCATTCACACAATGTGCTCAGTAATACACGCTATTTGTTCCTTTCGGCAATTTATTGAGCTTTTTTGGCTGCTGAAATACCTAAAGCTTCATTCCCTTTTGTTCAGCGTTCGTATTCACTATTCTCTCCTCCCCGTATCAGGCGCAGGAGCCGTCCTGTAAATTGTGATTGAAGAACCTGTTGCGCAAGAAGGCGTTGTTTACTTATTTATTTTGCTTGCCTCCTTCCCTTCTCACCGTTGTTGCATTCCATTTCTTTCTTACCTGATGTACCGGGCATTTGTATCTCTTCTGGGAGCAGTGCAAGTAGGTTTTGCTTGTCTGCGTTCATTCTCAAGTGAACGATGCTGGAACACGGGAGAAAATGTGTGTTGCTCCGTTTTCGCTATATCCGTGGGAAAGGCTGGAGGTGTTGATCAATTTCCAGTTAGGTGTGTTTTCGTTCTGAATTTACGTGAATGGATGTGTTTGACTTTAATCTTGAAATTTTTTCCTGCATAAAAAACTTATTCTCGGGATCGGAGGGATGAAAATGATATATTTGTGAAAAACTTTTCACTCATTATGTTTTGATTTATAAAGCAAGCAGAATTTGAATACCTCATTTGCACTTTATTTCCTACGCATCTATGATACTTTTAAATTGATAGCGTACAATGGCATTGATAGTTTTTAAAATCTGCATGGTAAAAGGTAATTACTTATATTTAAGAAAATACTTCTCAATCCTCTAAGGTAACACACGTATATAAGCGTTCCACGACTTGGAGTATTCCCTACAGTATCCAAACAAGTTTTGATATTTTTGATCAATAATTTCTTTCAACTAGTAGATGTGATTATTTAATCCTCCAGGTGGTTGTCTCATCATTATCAAAACTGATCAAATAGTTATAGATTAGGTACCCCATCATTAAAAGAAAACAGACCAGATCTTCATCTCGAAATCATCAAAAAATCAGTATTACCCTGATGACGAGATATCTCGTTATTAGCAAAGTTGGTCAGATCTTATTGGACGAGATATCTCGTCGAAACCACTTGAAGCTTTAATCATTACCTGCGTTGGAGGGTAAAAGCAATGCACAAATACTCGAAACTTCTGTGAAGGTCAAAGGTTTAAAAGTTAAATTCACGGAATGTAAGAAAGTAATATACAAATTTATGACGAAAATAAATTTCTCTCCTCGATTATTTTGATTTACTATAACACTTAAAAAGCATTATTGTATTATAAATTAATAAAAATATTTCCCCTACCAAAAAGTTTCAAAATTTAAAAAAATAGCATCCAACAATTGATCTCAAGCACTGCATTATAATATTTGCATCTCCATAAGAGTAAGAATCCTCATGGCTTACCTAAATATGGTTTATCTATCATAGATATCAGAAAATGCACTATTTAAAAATTAGTTTTATTAGCCGTTGATACAATGTAAAATGCATCAGTAGGAATTTCACCGGCCACAGAAGCTCAAAGCTCAAATTAATCATCTGTCATGTGCACTCTTAATCACACAAAATTGATATTTTTATCAAATTCATCTTTAAAGGCATTGAATGGGAAATGTTTATATTAAGTGCAAATGAAATAACCGATTCAATTGTAGCATTCCAACAAATCCCAGAGTATGATGGATCTAATTATTAGCAACCCTGAGATTGGTATGTAGGCAGTTGAACTAACGTCGCACTGGAGCAACACAAGGGGTTATTGGCAACGGTCCGGCATCAATCTCGCAGGGAAAGATCCGAGGACAAAACCTCGTAATTTTGAACCACGGTCAGATGACTAGGTCAAAACCTGAGGGGGCACCCCACTCTCCAAACTTCTACACCACTCCAACTTCAAGACATTCGGGGCAACGAAATATTCAACGTGCACCTGCTCCTACGCACGACTGTCTTTGGTTGGATCGAGTTTCGAACTCGAAACCGTCTGGTTACTAATCCCCTATACTACGAGATTGTTATTACACATCTTATCAAGTCGGTTGGTAGATTTGTTTTTTTGACACATGGGGGCATATTTGGCCATGCCATCTTATCAAGTACAGGAAACTAAACTTTTGCGGTCGACTCTAGCAAACCTGCAATACCTTTCTTATATATTCTGTTTTTATTAAAACCAACACCAGCAATTTCGTACCGAATAATATACTATCTGTACCACAAGAAATGTTTTCATCACCTAATTTGGGTGGTGATGGTAGCCATAGAAACATTTGGTAAAAAATAATTAACCAAGTGAAAGTACAAATTCGTTCGGTGCTAGGCTATTGCAGCTGAATCCACATTTATTACTTCATACATTTCTATAGCCTATAGGTCATACATAGTCTGAACCGGTGCAATGAAACTATTTTGTCTTTGAGGAAATTATCTGTTATCAATCGGTGCACTGAAATGATTTTGTCTTTGAAAAATTATTCGTCATCAACGGGTGCACTGAAATTTTGTTAGAAAAGTATCCACTGTCAATCGGAAACAGAAGTGTTTTTAATAAAGGATTAAATAAATTTCCAACATAAAAAGCAGAAAAACTACAGTTAGCAATGGCGTTTTATCGAAGTTCCTCTCCATTTCCATTATCTATATATTGAAAATAGTCACGATTCACTGCATAAAACATATTTCATACAGGAAAGTAAATAAAATTACACAAAAACACAAAGGAAACACTTAAAGCTAACTAAACCCTCTGAATGTATGAGTATGAAGTGAGTATGAGTATGAATATCCGTTCTGTAACCTTCAGACTTCCCTGCATGACGTTGAACCAGTTTTGTCCTCTTGACCAATAGAATATTTATTGGAATTCTTTCAACCAATGTGAGGATATTTAGTCGTTATGAGAGAAAATCAATTCTACACTACTCAGAAATCTTGTAATCTTCATAGGTTTAATGCATAACATTAAAATGTTGTATACTTCGATGCAGAAACACTTAGTTTTGTTTTGAAAAACCTGCATATTGACGTAAGACATTGGTAACAAACGAGATGACGTAATACAGACATATGCTTCCTTTTCAGTTGCATCAGCTTTGTGGATGGCTAAAATTTATATCTACGAAACATAAAGACATAAACCAGAATTGAATTCCTATCTAATATATATTTCCATATCCATATGATTTACAGTCATCGTATGCTGCTATAATATCCAACAAAATAGAATTCCTTCAATCCTCTCACATGATTCTACCCAAGGAAGCATATTTCATGCAATGCGCAGTCTAACACGAATACACATGCAGGAAACTCCCAGAATCGATGATATTAAACAATGCAAAGTCCGAAATGGAGGAAGAGCAAAAAACCTCATCGTATCTCAAAAATTTATAGCCTTCTCCAGAGCACAAGATGCCAATATTTCATATTTTTTCCATCAAATTTTCCACTTTTCTAACTTTTCCCTCTTTCACCATAAAAAATCCCCCAGAGACTTCTCCCATGTTTTATTTGATAAGAATTGATTAAAATTGTAGTATCTGCCAACGTTCGCCATATTTGATAAGTTCTTCCAACTTATGAGCGAGGGTTAGAAACAAAATTATGAATGCTGTGACGTGCAATGTATAAAAGTTGATGTCAGCTATCTTCTGAAATGTAAGGAAAGCTTGCCTTCAATATATTAGTGCTGCTGTCTGTCTACAGTTCTTCCCTTTTCTTCTCTTGAAAAATGCATTTCCTGCGGGTATTAAGAGCATTTCTTGTCCCGAATTGAAATTCTGAATACAATGCGCTTGTTTGCCTTCCGAATGATTTGTTGGTACGATAATCAATAAATATTATTCTCTGTGGTCGGCATAAACGTTTTTGAAACTTTCTTTTTCTGGCTACTACCCTTTGAAGAATTGTGTTAAATTCTAGAATTTCATTTAAACTTTTGGAAGAAGGATTTCTTAATAAAGTATTGGAGGTTATTTTATTTTCGGGGGATATGTCAAAAGTTTACATCTTTTCAACATTAAATTCAAAGTCTTGTAGATTGAATTTTAAATTTATATTTAAACATATAAAATAGTATGTTGGCCCTCACCAGTTTCTGGTCCTTGATAAGTATTATAAGAACGAATTGTATGTTGTACACAATTATATAAACATAGGATATGAGAATTGTGTAGTTATAAATAGTTCTCTTATATTTGGTTTTGAAAGATTTTCCACTTAGTTAATCTATATTACGCTCTGTAGGTTATTTAAAGAAGTAACACTAGGTATTTTTATACAAATTGTGCTGTTTAAAGTGTTTATCAAGTTCTGAGTTAAATGGAATGCATATTAAAATGTAACGTCATTCAGTGTTTTTAAATTCTAAATTTTACATTTTGCGACAGACATGGACTTTCTTTATTAAAATTGTTTAAGACATAATATATGCAAACTAATTCTAAATTTAATGTTTAACACTAGAAAGAAGGAGACTGACCTTCAAGCGTATTGCAAGCCTTTAACTTCCTTACTGATGAATTGAAAAGTTACTATTTTTTATTACTTCTAAATTTATATTGCTTCAATATTTACTTTACTTTAACTTTATTTTTTATTACTTTAACTGCTATTTTATTAACTTCATTACTCTTTAACACCCCTTAAAAAGGTTTCGACGAGATATCTTGTCCACCAAGATCTAACGAGCTTTGGTAATGAAGAGATATATCGTCATCAAGTTATTGCCATTTTTGTGGATGACGAGTTTCAGTTCTGGTCAATTTATTTCGAGATATCTCGTTCATCAAGATCTGCTAATGCTTTTTCTAATGACGAGATACCTCGTCAAGAAAACCACCAGGAGGGTTAATTATTTTGTCCTCGCTTACTATGTATTTAATCGTTTTGGACAGGTTGGAGGCTATGGAACTGGAGTTATAGGACATACCTAGAAAGATGGGAGGGGCTAGAGAGACCGTTATGGTATTTCTCATACGAAGTTCCCTCTGTTCGGGGGCTATCAGCTTGTAATGACATTCAAAGAAGTTTAATCTTGTTTCCCTCTTTTTACATTATGTTTACAAACTTTTTGTTCCCGTCCCCAGCTGAAAAAATTGGTTTGGCGACAGGCTGTAGGTTGACTAGTAATACTTTTTTTTAATGTTTGAATGACTAAAACCCAACTCAAATGATGGATTAAATAAAGGCATATGGTTAGTTTTTTTCTGATAATAGAAGAGATGGGTCGAAGACTGTCTCACTGACGAAAATATTTTAAAAGGATTTCAAAAATTGGATGAAATAGATTCGGGAACTAGTAAAAGTAGCTATTCCGAAAATAAATAACATTTTTCGTCTAATGGAGATCAGAAACGTAACAGTTCTTATGATGAGTTAGCTAAAACTAGATTCCAGTCTCTTTTATCCACAAATCGTGGACGTGGGTGCACCAGACGTCGTCTGAAATCCAAAGGTATAAAAGATATATATAGAAAGTATAGAGATATAAAAGTAGGATGCCGATATTGTATACCAAATGGTATCCCTGAATACTACAGGGCTGCCACATGTGACTAAAATGGGACTTTCTGCTACTATTTTTCGACTTCGGCAACTAGGGCAGGACTTCTAAAGCTAAATCATCTCAAAAGCAACTGGCTAAAAAATTTGGCGACTGTTTTGAAAATTCACACGAGGTAAACGAAAACGTAGTTCTTTTTCCTTAACTAATAGCGGATGAAAAAATAATTTTCCGGATTTTTCTTTTGTGAGAAAATTTTGCAAGGGAATCAATTTTGAAGTTTTGGCCCCAGGCCGTGGCAACCATGAAGGAAATGCATTGGAATGTGTGGTTACTAGATTGTCATGAAAATGATATTAAACATATTAATTTCTTGATTTTAAAATTTTAATTCCTTGGCGACATCTTCGACGCGTATGTTTCATACTTAATTAGGGAATTTTGTGCTTTTGACGATTCATTTTGTATCCAAGCAATTGGAATTGTACTAAAATAGAGTTTATGAGGAGACTTTTTTGCTACTATTTTTAATAATTTATTTTTAATAAAGATCCGAGGACAACACTACGTAATTTTGAACCACGGTCAGATGACGAGGCAACACCTGAGCTGGCATCTCACTCTCCAAACTTCCACACCACGCCAACGTTATTATGTTACTAGATTCGCACTCTACAGTCAAATATGAAATTTACACATATGTAGCATGGTTTAAAAGGAATAATGTCCGTTTTGCAAATTTTTGGTAGCACCTGATTTAATTTTTATTTTCTTGATTTTATAATGTATGGTACAAAAAATATTTCCAATGTTTTGATTCTTTTAAACTGTATTGGTAGGAGGAGATTGGCACTTTTTATATTGTAACTTTCTTAATTTGAATTGATATGTTGACGTTTCTCAAATCAGCGAATTGGGACATCGGTTCTTTTTCTACCAAACTACAGAAATATCTGTAGAGCTTAATATTTTCTTAAGGTTGTGCAGTTCAAAATAAAATCCGTTCTTTTGTTAAGAGTTTGCTTCGAATCGAATCAGAAACTCAGTTTGAGCGCCAGAGCAAGCCCCTAAAAAACTACAAATGTCTTTCAAACATGTAAATAAAGTCACACGCATTGAATGGAAGTCAAAAGCGACTATTTGAATAGGTGATGATATATTTGTGTTTGAAAGTACCTCATCTGGGAAAAACTTTTTCCCCACCTCCGTTCCGGAGTAAACATCCCTTGTCAAAAGCGAAGCGTTTTTCATCCAGTTCCCACCCTAATGCAGAAGCCCTCCAAAATATTCCCACCGTCTCTCGAAATGTCTTTGCTCGTAACGGCTCCAAAAATCCCATTTCCTATTTCAAAGCACCCCCCTCCTCTTGAAACTGACGACTCCACCGACTTCTTCATACTTTCAGAAAAGGGATATCATCATTTAACATCGCAGGTGTCTGCCCCAAAGCAACCTGAAGACGCCGACTATCCTCGGTTGCATTCTGGGAAAGAATTCCAAATAGGTCTTCCTCGACTCGGAAGAATGAAATTTAGCGCGCACCTCAATACCATAACTCACTTTTACAGCGGTACTTAAGATTTAGGAGTGCCATTAAATGTTAATTCTACGTAATGGTAATTCTGAAAGTATTCGGACATATTTCAGCACCTTGGAACACGGCTGCCTACAAAAGGATTACCTCTTCCCCATGGCTGGAGTAGAGTCCTCGGGCTCTGCCACCGAGACTTCTGGTAGTTACGCGTTGTTAATTTCCAGTCCTCGGACGTGTGGAATCTGCGCAGTATATCCTTTGAGAGTCATAGTTTCGAAACTATATTTCCAATCTAAGAGCTGGGCGACTTGTCTATTTTAATGTCCGGTGCTAGGATGAGTTTAACTTTCCAGGTATGGGTCGGAAGAATTTGGGACTTGTCATGGTACGTGGAAGAAAGTGATTTGAAAATACGTTTGAGGATTTAAATTACCGTTAAGACCCTTACATTTTATAGGAGTAAGTTTGGAAAACTAGCCAAGATAGATTTACAAGGAGCGTACTTTAAAAGAATCTAAACAGGATGTTTTACATAAGTCATGAAAATATGAGAAGTATGAATTGGTGAGCCATGTCTTGAGATAGGAAATCTTCGCTGCTAAGAGTACAGATTCATCAACTCCTAGTTATATCACGCTTCCTCGGAGACAATAAGAACGTCACGGGATCTCTCAAATAACCCTAGGAAAGATTTTATTGGTGAAAAAGATCAAAACTTGTAAAAAAGTCATGCAGCGAAGACTGTAACATCCCTAGCAACAAGCTCGGGATCAGAGGTCAACACCACTGACCTCCGGCCGAAAATCCTGAAACATCTATTGGGGTGGTCTTCTATGGTGGTCTAATTGCCTTCTAGATGGTTTTTAGGGGTACACGAGGCTCCCTGTGATTCAACTGTCTCCCAGGGAAACTGGCGATATAAGAACTCTTAGAGAGCTCGAGTTGAACAGAGCTTTTTTGTGGTGTTTATTCGAGCCAGCCGTTGGAATAGATCCCCATTTCCCTGTTTGCGGAACCCACGACCAAGAGACACAAATCCCTGATTGCATATAGTATAGATATTATATATTTAACGTGAGTAAATAGTGTAATTGTAATTTTGGCTGTGTTGTATTTATTAACACACCACTCGCCCCACTAAGTTACAACGGCAAGTTGCGAGGTTGAATTATGCCTTTGAACCCATGAGCGATATAAAGACAAAAGCGACATAGTAGTAAGGGCCACGAAAAAATTATTACTGATTAGAAATAAAATGGCACATTTACATTAAATTTTGTACTCTTTTTATTTATTACTTATTAAATTCCTTCTCATGGGCGCTTTTAGTCACCTAAATATTTCTACCAATTCAATTTATTTTTCTCATGGGATATATTCTGCCTCGTAACTGCTCTCATCAGGGATTGACGCACTTAGAGGAAAATAGTTCTGTGCATCAGACTATAATATGATAATTCTGCTGGTAATTCTGAAAGCATTCGGACTTATTTCAACTTGTCTGCCTGCAAAAGGATTATTTCTTCCCCATTTCCAACGTTATATCCACGGAAACCAAATTAACAACGCTAAAGTACTTGGTAGACTTACGGGCTATGCCTGTGAGGCTGCAAGTACTTTCGCGTTAATAATTTCGAGTCCGGGACATATGGAATCGACATACTTTGAGTCATTATTACCAAAGTAAATATCTGGCACAGAAGCTGTACAACGTTTTTATTTTATGTCCGTTAGGAAGTTTAGCTTTCAGAGATGGACAAGAATTTGGGGAGACGTTATAATGGTTGAAGAAAGTGGTGGAAAAGGACGTAGAATAAATTAAATTTAAAATACAGTTCATAGTTATAGATTTTATTGCAGAAATATTTGACGTGTGGAGAAATTTTAACTTAACAAGCTTAAAAGTATCTAAGCATAATTTAAGATTTCTGAAAGCTGGGATTTTTAAATTTATGCCGAGCTTTAAAATTTTTAACCATCATTTAATCATACTTACCACAGTTATCCTACAGTTAGATTGTTCCTTGGTAGTCTAGTGGTTAGCACTCTGGTCCTTGGTTCAGCAGGTCAAATGCCGGTCTTGGCATGGATGTTCATAATGATTCGGAATCCTGTAAGCCGCTTAATTCTCGGTCCAATTAGGCCGCTTGTGGAAAAGGAGACCGTAGAGCATTAAACAAAACTACGCCCTTGGCTTGATGGGCCTTAGCACACAGTGATGAATTAAGAAGTTATTCTTATCGAGAACTATTATTACACTTAAAATGATTTTTAAGATGGGCAAAACTTTTATTTTACGATAACAGCATCAAAACGTATTGCTAATTCGTGATGGATGTTGTTAATAATTGTTTATACAACGGATAACTGGTATTTGAATTTACATCTCACTGGAGCAATACAAAGGGCTATTGGTGACAATCCAGGATCAATCCCGATTAAAAAGATCCGAGGAGAACACTTTGTAATTAAGAACCACGGTCAGATGACGACGTCAACAGCTGAGCTGGCACCCAACTCTCCAAACCTCCTCACCTTGCCAACGTGAGGACATTTATTGCCACGACAGATTTTGCATGCACCAACCCCACTCTCATGTTCCCAGAGGACTTTGGTTGAATCGAGTTTTGAATTCGCAACCCTTCGGTTACTCTCCAACCGGGCTACCCCGGTCCCCAGGCCAAATAGCTCTTGCGCCATGAAAAACCAACCACTCTATATTGTTAATCCTAGAGCATGAATCATCAATATTACTGACCTATTTTCTCGTCCATATCCCAATTCGACCGGTTCGATTTCTGTCAGGTGAATTTCTCCTTGGGTGTATTTCTCTCTTATGTGTCAGTAAGACTTTCATATGTCGATTACTTGATATAGTATGTCTTGTGTCTGGCACATCATGTCCAAATATGACCCTTGGGCCATAAAACCCAAAACACTCAAACAATTCGACCAACCTTGCGTAAGTAACCTCTCCATCATGAGCTAGAGTGGTTGCCTACCTTTCTTACGAACGTCTAAGCAGCTCGCAAATGAAGGACTTACTACATGTGGTATATAATTTATTTTGTATTTATGTAAATAATCTCACTTGGCTTTAACAATATAAGTATAATAAACCTATAATTCAAGTTCATTTGAGGATAACCATACCAAGCACTTCATAGCTATTATCATAGCAACAATCGCATTTGAAAGTGAATGATCAGATAAGTCATACGACAGTATACTACAGTAAGGTCACGGTTAATGACAGTGCGTATAATTGTGAGTCTACGGTAATAGGCAATGACCTACCGCACACAATCCCGTTCAAAACAAGCTCGCCCTTTCCAATTCCTCCGCCGATACAAGCCCGGAAGAGAAATGACGCCCTAACAACATCCGAAGGGCCAATTGACACGACAATAGCTCCCCTAATGGCTAAAGATTAAATCTCAAACGCTCTCCCATCGCAAAAAGGAGCCCTACCCCACCCCTTGCCTATCCCCTAACTCATCCTGTCGGAATTCGAGGTATTAAAAGCTCGTCTTGAATTACGACCTCTGAAGCCGAAACCGTTACAAGGTTCATTTAGTGTGGAATTTAATTAAGGAAAGCGTCGACACACACGAGTCGGCTCACCTACGGAGTGCGAAAGTCCCTCTTGAAATTTTTAAGGAGATTTAGTCCGTGATGGGTGCCTGATATTTTTAGTGTGCACTGAATTGATGCTTGGCGTTTAAGGAGAATCGAGTGGGTTCGGGAAGAGAGTGGGTAAAGGAGCTTGGATCGGCCGCGGCCCAGCAATAAATATTTTCTGAGTTGTATTGGGATTGTTGATTGCTCCCCGAAATCAGTCATTCGAGACGTTTGATAATCGATTCTGCGGGAGGGTGGTAATTTGTTAACGGGTCGTTAACGTGTGAGCTCGGCCAAGTGGCGATTTGTTAGTCTGAGGGATACATTTTATCACTTGTAACACATGCAGTTCTTGACTTTAGTTGGAAGATAAAGTCTATTTCCCACTTGGAAAATGATGGCACTGCTCTATACTATTAGTCACGCTCTTAAATGTGCGCTGCCATACCGAACGTGCCGTGCTGTCGTATATACATTGTATAAAAAAGAACACTAGTTATTATACACTGTGTAATAAAGAACACTGGTAATTATATTTTTTCCAATGTCAGTTCGTCATCTGACCATGGTTCAAAATTACGAGGTGTTGTACTCGATCTTTTCCTTCGGGATTGATCCCAAACTCTTACCAATAGCCCATTGTGTTACTTTAGTGGGACGTTAGTTCAACCACCTGCCTATTCAATGCCAGCTTTTGATGTCTCAATGGGCTGGTCCAGTGCGCTAGAAACTTGCGAGTTGTAAGCGCCAAAGGTTCAATTCTTGTAACTTACCCGAGAAGTATTTCTCTCTTCTGTGCCAGTAAATCTTTCCTTGTGTATGTATATGTCCCTTATTTGATGTTGTCTTGTGTTTAGCGCATATTGGCCAAACATGCCCATTGTGCCATTAAACCCAACCAACTAACCCCTTACCAACTTATGGATCGTATGATCTTTCAAGCACTAATTGGAGAAAACTTGACCAATTTAATCGCTCGGCTGGTGGGGCTGTTAATTATATTATACACTGTATAATAAGGAAAGCTGGTAATCATACTCTGCATAATAAGAACAGCTGGTAATTATACACTATAAAATAAGGAACCAACGGTAATTGGATTATTAAACTTTGCAAAATGAGGAGCCACATTTAATTTTATTATACGCTGCATATAATGGATACTTCTAATTATATTATGTACTGTAAAATAGGGAACACTGAAAATTTTATATTATACCATACACTGTATAATAAAAAACACTTGTAATTATACACCCAGCATTAGAAACACTGGTAATTATGCTACAAATTTGTAAATAAACAAATGACTGGTAATATAATCGATAATGTATTGAATAAGCTTATTAAACACGCGATATATACTTCCAGGTCAGGATTCAGGATAATAATTTGTTAAAAATTAAACCAGAGAAAAAACAGTGCTTAAAAAGGAATTTGTTCTGTGTATATAGTTTATCCATGAAATTTATTTTGATGGGACTAAGTAACAATTGTTTATACATTCTCTTAGACTTCAGCAAAATTCGCTTGCACTTTTGAGTTTTTTAAAAAGTGGTTTACACAGGTATACTCACGAATACTTCTATTAGTACAACTATATTTTGTTACAAAACTCAAATATAGAAAAATATGGAAATTAGTGGGAATTCTTTTTTCTGTTATAATCGAATTATTTCAGGTTCTATTCAGAAGCGATGTAATTTAGTATTGTATTCAAATTCAATTTCTGTACGTAGCTTATAGAATTAATCACAAATCTAATATTTTTGAAGATTTTCTTTTAATTTGACTGAAAACATGAACAACACATGTGTTGCAAATGGTTGCTCCATGAAATCCGTCTCTAATTGTTCCACACGAATAATTTCGTGTCGGAGGAAATTAAAGCCAGACATTGACTTGACTAAGTGGCGACGAATCAAATTAGTTCTTAAAAGGACGTTTTTCTCTCGGTAGTTTATACGTTTTCACTGAAAAACTCATACACATGTAAAGTGTATTGTTTTCCTTGAAAAGAAATTTGTTTAGAAACCATCAAAAAATAAATTTAGTTTTTATTCAGAATAAACCTGATTTTATGTAAAATTTAAGATATCTGTCCTGGCTACTGAGTTGCTATAACAAGTATTCATGACAACGCTATCATATTTAATGCTTTTTAGATAAAAAATTGTAACAAATACAACTTAGTTCCTCAAACCCTGCGTTTATATCTGAATGAAATATAATAATGTAAAAAGAAATTAAACGCATTTTATCAACATACCAAGTTTAAAAGGAATTCTTGCTTTGCTTATTAAAATTTATTTAAATATAGGAAACATTAATATATTGAACACTTGTATATTGCTCTTTTGCGGAGCACTACACAGCAGTGTAAAAAACATGAAAAAATGCCACAAAAATCATTTTATTAAACATTATTCATTGACCTTATGAGAATAATTTATGCTACTGAATTTAGATTCCCAGAAAACTTCATTTCACCAATCCAAATGGGATGAGAAGCGTGTAATAAATTACCTCAAATTTCTAACTAGCTTGGGGGCGTCGTGGCTCAGTGGGTATGCACACTGCGATAGCAATCTTAGTGTTGTAGGCGGCGCAGGTTCGATTCCTGTCAGGTGCATTCCTCCCTGGGGTATTTCTCTCTTCTGTGTCAGTAAAACTTTCATTGTGTGTGTTTGTCTATTACATGATATTGTATGTCTTGTGTCTGGCGCAGCATGGCCAAATATGGCCCTTGTGCCATGAAACCTCGAAACAACCAATCATCTAACTGGCTTAGTTCAGATAGATTTTCATGCAAGGAACAGGTGCTCTAGGCACCTGTATATAGGACCTATATCAATCCTTGTGTATGAGACTTACTCATCCATCTGTGTATAGGTTATGCTGCCTATTATCTACCAATTCACGTCCGTTGTACAATTCATGTAATTGTATTTTATCAGTATTACACATTTTAATTGGATGTCCTTTATAATTTACGAATTTTAATTCCAGATTTATATTCTTTTAACTCCAAATCTTAATCAAAAATATGTTCTTACCAATAATTTTACACATAGTAAAGCTTTTAAATTAAAAAACTTTAAATCTTAAATTTTACATTTTTAACTCCGTATTACACTTACGCCTCGGTAGGCCGGTTGGAAGGGTAACGGATTAGCAACCGGAGAGTTGCGAGTTCGAATCCAACCAAAGACCGTTGTGTACAAAGGAGATTGGTGCACCTTAAATTTGTCGTGGCCTCAAATGTTCTGACGGTGGCGTGGTGTGGAAGTTCGGAGAGTCGGGTGTCAGCTCAAGTGTGACCTCGTCATCTGACGGTGGTTCAAAATTTCGTTTGTATTGTCCTCGGATTTTTTCCTTCGGGTTTGTACCCGAACGTTCGTCAATGGCCCATTCTATTGCTCCAGTGTGACGTTAATTAACCTACCTACCATATCATACCTTTAAACATGGGGTAGCAACGATTTTGCGTATTTTAAAACTTTCAAATTTATAAATAATATATCTTGCATAAATCGTTTTACATTTTACACTCTTTTATCATTTTTAATATAAATTTTCAATCTTTTATAATTTGATTATAGATATTTTCTTAATCTGGACAAAACTTATATTGAAGATTTGACTATAAAATGTTCATTGGAATCTAAATATTTATCTATCAATCTGTTTTACGGAATCAGTATGGCCTTTTAGAGGTCTGTTTGTCAATTGTATTATAAATAAATACAAGCTCCACTCTACCAATTACCATTCAAAGGGCACCTTCAATCTCGAAATTCCGTACGTGTCGCACAAAAGCATGAATCGCCAGTCCTCAATAATGTGCTCAATTTGGCAGCGGAGTGACGTACCATCAAAGAACCACAATCCCTCATTTCGGTTGAAATCCAGCGAATGGGTGTGTCTGTTTGGCAGAAAGATGTCATGCTTCTGGTGCTGTAGAGGGAGGGACATGGCGTGCTATTATAGCTGCGAGGTTTTGTTTCCGTTAAAATATGCTGAGCTTGTTTGGCGCTCACCCAACACATTTGCTTAAACCAAAACTACTAGTGAATGTTGATATATCCCTGAAAGGAAAAAGCTTCTTGTCGACAAATAGATCTGTAGGACAGTAGTCCGGAAATGAAAGTAAGCCTAACTCTCCACATAAAACAGTTTTTGTTTTAAAGCTTTATCTAAAAGAGGAAAGGTTAAAGGAAATACTCAAAACAGTTTCTAATCCAAAACTTGTACTATATACCACTGAATACCGTATAATATTTGTATTATATACTACGGAATACTATACAACATTTGTACTGTTTACTAATGAATACCATACAACATTTGTACTGCATACCATTGCAAGCTCTGCTGCAGGTCATACAAGTATTTTATTTGATGACATATACTAGTATAGTGAGATGGTCTGTAACGAAATGTGATTCAGTTGGTTGGTTTTGGGATTTTATGGCGCAAGGGCCATATTTGGCCATGCTGCGAAAAACAATGAAATAATACAAGCTTTATATATACCTGATATAATTAAATCATATATAGGTGCTATATTTGATATATTAAATTATACCTAACAATTGTTAACAATAATTAAACTTATGAAACATTTTTACGAATATTTTTGAATATTGCCATTATTTTCAAATACAGTTATATAATAATGCAAACTATTTTGTATAGACGTCATACAAAGAAGAGTTTTATACCAGCAATCCATATTTACACTCGTATATCAAAAACATGGCCTAGACAAACTAATTGAAACCGAATCTAAAACTAACCTAAAACTATAATATTAAGCTCTCACCTATAAACCTAACTAATAATTTACCTCTCACCTATAAACCTAACAAATCATTTTAGTTAATATCGTACCTTTAAGCTATTAGAAGAATAAGTATGTGAAATATATGTACAATTATATTAACCAAGTGCATTATATCGTTAAGGTCTACATAATATGCCGTATTAACAGCTCAATAAAAGCCCATGGCCATTTCTACAGAAAAAAATCACCAGGCTTGAAAAACTTCAAATATCTAAATTCAGCCTAATAAACGATATTAACTATATGGCTAAGATAAATTTAATCTGCTAAAGCTATATTGTTAAAGTTCTCGTTTACTATATTTATAGGTACAGTTTAATACAGTATTTTAAATCGTATTGTTTGAATGTCAACTGTACTGAATTTATTAGCGAAATAACACAAATGCTTTCTTTATTTACAGGTATGTATAACAACAAACGATTAACAGTTTTCAAAGAGTTACTACCTGTTTCTTATTTCTGTCAAGAGTAAACAGGTAAGTTTTTATTAAAATACGCACGATGAAATATAAATTGCTGAAAAAAATACACCGTCCACAACATTCCTAAAAGTCAAACTAAAACCGGTCACTACAAATTACTCAAACAAGGAAGATGATGCATTCGTCATGTAGAAAACAAAGTAATGCAAATTGCACCTTCGAACTCACCGAGTTCATAAACTTCAAAATCGCCGTAATCAAATCACCCGCGCGCGAAACGTCTCGCTTTAGACACTCGAATATTTATTTAAACCGATTCTATGCAAATGACCGAGAAACTTCCCGCCCCAACACACCTCGCACTTATCTCCCGATTCCCGAAAAAAAAAGGACTTGATTAATGATTTCACTGAAACTGAGAAAATAAAATATTCTCGCCTCACATCTCCGCTCAGTCCCATTCCAAAAACCCAACGCGGCAATGATTCCCGTATATTCCAATATAATTTAATTCAATTTGGCATTGCCACGGTGGCATTTCAGTCGTAAAAGAAAAGACGGCTACACCAAGGGTGGGGTAAGGAGAAAGATGTAATTTTTCGTCGCGAAAACCTCCCAAAAGCAACGGATCTGTTTTCTTTCAAAATTACCGTCAGGAAAGAAGGACATTTTTGATCCTCCCACCAAGTCGTCGCGCTCGACTCGCTACAGAAACAAAGTGGAGATTCAGCATGGAGTGAGTTAACCTCCCCATCGTCAATAGTTGAAGATCTCCTTCTTCGTGTGTTCTTATGTCCCTTCTCTCACCAGATCGATTCCTTAGTCAGCACCGTAATTGAGTTAGGGGACTGGTGCAACTCCGGCGTAGACCCTCCTCTCCATCCAGCAATAAGCTCTATGTATATTCGCAGGGGCTAGTGAGCTAGCACGTGGGCTTTGCTCGCTGCCGTGGATTATTCTTCGTTTTATTGGGAAGAATTTGATATGTATATCCTTTCTCTCTTGTTCGCTCGCTCGATCGGTCTTGCTGCTCTTTTGGGTTGGTGTCGAGAGTGGATGGTGCTGCGTCATACAGGGAATAATCTCATCGACTCGGGTGGGTTATTCAACGTTTCTTAATTGATCGTAAAGCCTTATTCAGCGGGTGGTTTTAATATTTAAGTCGCGTGAATCGGGTTTGCAGTGAAAATTTATTTTAGGTTTTCCGAATAGAATTGTACTTAAATAGAGACTGCTAGTTGAGGGAATTCGGTGGAAAGAAAATTTGACATTGTGGGTGTTTCTAGATTTTTATTGGTGGGAATTGCGAATTATATTTAACCTTAATTTGCAGTGAATTGTTTCATAATGTAAGTAAATGAATGCAATTATTGTTTTCTTCGAGACTAATTACTGATTAATGCGCTGTTGATGGGCCGAGTATATTTTATTTAATAAAAATATCTTCAAAAATTAATGGTATATATTCAGTTTTGATGAGAAATAATCTTACTAGATAATGACTATTGAATAATAGGAAACTCCTTCCAAAACATAAGTAGCCCTTAGGAGGGGCACATCTCCTTTGTGCGGGTTTCACGGACACGAGCTACTCTTATCATCCTTTCTTTTCCATGGGGTTTACTGTCTTTAGTAAACATTCTGATTGCGCTTCCAGGATACCCATACGATATTTTTCTGCTTTCATTCCACTACTCTATTCCTCAATCTTTTATCCCTTTCACGACATTTTTTACTGGACGTTGTCTTTTGTTTGGCGCAGCTTGGCCAAATATGGCCCTTGCACCATAAAACCTAAAAACAACCAACCAAACCATAAGTAATGCATCCTATGTAATTATCTTAGAATTGAGAACTGGGTTGAAAATTTTCAGAATCTGCCATATAATATTTCCTATAATTTATATAGGTTAATGCATTCAATTAGACGATTTTGGTTCATATTTGAGATTTTAATTTTAGGTGAATTACCCATCAGGGTAAAAATATCAGATACAATTTGCCAATAATTATAATTTGGATTGATTTCATAATAATCTTATCAGTTTTTCTAATAACGAGGTATCACATCCATCAAGATCTAATCAGTTTTGTTAGTGATGAAATACCTCGTCGAGACTGCAACCAAGAGGGTTGAATGCAAGCGTTTATTTTATCACAATCATGTGGTAACGAGCAGATGCTTTAAAACTAGAATTTAGTATTTAAAAATCATTAGAATTGTGGCGATATCATTAGGCAAATTTTAAGTACTTTCGCACGATGCTGTCATCAGACAGCTCTGCACGACTTTATATGTAGTTTAAGCAGAGCTGTCAGATGACATAATTAATTTAATTGATTGATGATAAATTTAGACAAAACGGTTGTGAGTGGATTCTTTGAGGAGAGTTTCAAACCTTTTGTAATTATGTTTGATCGATGTGGGATTCGACTTGGCGATCATCGTAAGCCCACATGATAGCTGCTACTTAATCCTCCAAGTGGTTTCAACGAGATATCTCGTCCATTAAGATTTGACCAAGTTTGCAAATGACGAGATATCTCATCATCAGGGTATTGAGGTTTTTTATGATGACGAGATCAAGATCTGGTTAATTTTCTTCTAATAACGTGATATCTCGTCCATCAAAATATGGTCAGTTTTCTTCTAATGTCTACATACTTCATCAAGACCACGTGGAGGGTTAATCATCCAAGTGGTTTCGAAGAGATATAACGTCCATCGACATCCGATGAAGCTTGCTAGTGATGAAGTACCTCGTCGATCAAGATCTGGCCAATTTTGAAAATGACGAGATATTTCGTCATCAAGTTACTTTCGATTTTTTATGATGACGAGATCAAGGTCTGATTAGTTTTCTTCCAATGATGGGATATATCGCTCATCAAGATCTGATCAGTTTAGGTAATGGTGAGGTATCTCGTTGAGATTACCACCAGGAGGCTTAACCTCCATACGTCGGCCCAGAATATCGTTTCCTTCTTTGGTTACGGCAGCAGGACCAACGGCTTTTCAGGCAACTTACTGAAACCGGCCGAAACGGCCTTTAACAATGCTTTCTCCCAGGAGGAGAGGGAATATGTGTCGTCACATTGTCACCGAATGTTCTATTGTTGGGTCGTGGGCATGCCTAGATTCTACCCGGGTAAACTGAAAGGGCGGCGGTGACTTTTTAAGTGTATCTCTTTTCATTTACTCAACCTCTAACAGACTAGATGCTTGAGGATAAACAATTTGCGAGGCTCTCCGTCGATAACCCTGACATCTTTGTCAACGAGGAGATAAGGCTATTCACGCGCGGGTCTCCTTGTAGCACAGAAAATAGGGGATGGAAATCGTAATGGGCTTCGATGATTCTTCAGGAGTCTGAGGTCTGAAAGAATCTGAGCCTTTCGCAACTAGGGGACTCGAAACTTTCGGCCGGTCCCCAGTAGGTTAAGGAAGCACTAGATATCATAGTGCAGCGCAGAGGGTTGACAATAACATTTTCAACTTGACAACATAGTTACATTCATGACAAAATTATTTCCCCCAACAGGCCTCCACATCTCGTCAAAAACATATCAACCGTCTCTTAATCGAGTTATTATCTCATTTCTTAAAGCCCCAACGCCCTCCCCCATTAGTTTCCAAAGAAACTCGCTCCCGAAACTATGCGGCGACTCCGACCCCATCCTTAATCGGGACCCGCTTTCTTTTGCACGACCAAAGGCCATTCATACAATTAAAGGGTTACTTCCACTCTCCGGGGGAGCCGAAATGCCTTCAATTAAACCGTTCGAGCGACAGGAATGCGTCCCCGCACAAAAGAACAACGACGCGGCTTACTTTATTTCTCATTACCCCGCCGCCGCGACCCACTAACGCAAAGAATCATCCGAGAAAACGCAAATTCGCCGAGCGCGAACCCTCCACCACCCTCTCAGAAAACAAACGGATTGAGTCGGCAGGCCCGCTTCCTCCGCTAATTCGCAATTCGTTCTGAATAGTTTCTGCCCCGCGAAGCATCATCAAGATCTCCCGGACCCCCTCAGTCCACCCCGACCCTCACAGAAAGATAATATGATCATAAACACCCTAAATACCAGCCATATCTCTTACAACAGTGCTCTTCAAATATCTACGTCAAAGTTATTCTCGCTTATTGCTTCTTAATTCCGAGCCCTGCATAGTTTCGGTTGGGGTTGGATGCTGTTGTTCTTTTCCATGCGTTCTGCCTAGTCCGCAGTTTCTTCTAATTATTTCGCTCTTCCCCATGAGGGCAGGTTAAATTGCCTCACTTAAAAATGTTTCTTTTCAAAAATCCACCCCCTTAAAATGGGTAAATGAGTTTTGTGCATACTCAGTGGCGGGCAACGGACGTGTGTATGTATTTGTTGTTGAGTTCTCCGCTGGCTTTTTTGCGAGCGTTGTTGGGCTCTTGTTTTTTCTGCCGGAGAGATGTGGAACTCCCGTTTTGCTGTTGCTGCTTAACTAGTTGCTAGATTAAATTATTTGAAATTCGAGCTCGTTTAGGGCGTATGAGATGCGGATCTTTTATTTACAAGTTTTGCTGCGCTCTTGTTTATTTCGGGAGAGGTGGTGATAAAAAAACCGGAAAACAGATGACGCTGCCGAGGCATGTTCATTAGCGGAGTGTGGCAGAGTTAAGTTGCGTAATTAAATTTGCAACACGCCACCTAGGAATATTTTAATTTTCTTGGTGGGGCATTTTTTCGGGATTTGTGGCCGCCGATGCGTTTTGGTAATACTTGGATGTGATATTTCGGGAATGACTTCTTTTCTTGCGTTGAAAAATTCGTTTTTTAATAAATTAGCGCCGTTTTAAGCGGGTAAAAAGTTCGACATAATATATGTAGGCTTCACATTTCAAAATTGTTTAAGGAAACTTTAATCATTATTTTGAAGAATAGAGCGGAAGTAAAAATGCGCCTAGACATAATAGAATCTGTAGATACTATTATGTCTTAAAAGGTTTAAAGAAAATGGATATTATACAAAAAATAACTTCATTAAATTGTGTTTGCAACTCAATTTAAACTCCAAAACAAACTATATTAATAAATTAATCATGAAAGTATCTATTTTCATAGCGACTGTCCTGCATATCCTTATTGAATACACAACATTGCTATCACAGAAGATTAAGTAAAATACAATTGTTAAATACTCTAATATAGTTATGCAACTGTAATTATAGTTATGTAGCTAGCTATATGTAACTATAAAATATAATTGTATTAAGTTGGTGTAAAACATGTTAACAATATATCTTAGAAACATCATGTATGAGTGCTGTATTTGATACGAGAAATATAAATTGGGCATGAATATAAAGATTATTCAGGTATGTAAAATATCCTTTTTCATAACTATAGATTAACTATAGATTAATCTAATTTATCAATAAAACATTTTTAATAGTTCAACTGATTCTGTATCGGCTCACTAGAACTATTTAAACTTCCAAGCGGTTTCGACGAGATATCTCGTCCATCAAGATCTGACCAAGTTAGCTAATGATGAAGTTCCTCGTCATCGAGATATTGCCGATCTTTTATCATGACGAGATCAAGATCTGATAAGCTTTATTATGACGATAGACGACGAGATATTGATGGACGTGATATCTCGTCCACCAAAGACTTGGTAATTTTTGCTAATGAAGAGGAACCTTGCCGAGAAAATCAACAGGAGGATTTGAATATTGTGTTATTATATCTTTGATGGGCGGGAATAATCGTACAAGTCAGTTGTGGTGTGCACAATTTTCTTGGTACGATCAGTACAAGTCACTTAATTTTGTCAAGGCCACATCCAAAATTTCTCTTAATTTCCCCTTTAAAGTTGTCAGACATAAGGTGCAGAACTGATTTTATAAATTTTATTCATTCACAATATGTAATGTTAAGCGGATTTTTGTTCTCCTAAAAATGTCATTTTTTGACTTTTACTGTTATTCGTGCCCATCAAAGATATTTTCATGAAACGAAAATGCCTTCAAATCGTCCTCACGAGTTTTACACAATCTCCAACTGCATTTTATTCCATAAAAGTGATAACCATGCTTTACTTAGGCACTGTAAATGGAAAAATACATCATAAAAAGGAACATCCTTCTTTATCTAATTACAGGCTTTAAAGCATTCTTAAGAGATATTAGAACATTTACAACAGTGGGAGCGAATTATGAGCAGTAACTGGATATCGATCGTTTTAATTGCTGCATTATTTTCTCCTCGATAAACAAGATTCTTAACCCCTAAAGACAAATTCCAGTTTATTAGAATTTTACATGTACGTTTATACTTAAGCGATAACTATTAATACTTAAGAAGCTTACGATCACTAAATTTTAAGTGCATGAGCATAAGTGGTATTTGCTAATATATAAACCCAGAGGTAAGTATACCGTGTTCTTGCCTACCGAATTTCTTCATTAAGATATATTCTCTAAGTCATGGAAACTTGTATGCAGGCACTCCTCACTTAACGACCAAGTTCCGTTTCTCACGTCTAAGTCGTTAAGCGAATTGCTCGATAAATTAGGAGCTTAATCGTTTTGATTTATTTTGAATTATAAAACAGGTTTTTACACGCAGATCTTGACGATGCCGATGAGTAGTTTATTTTAAGGGACTAACTAGAACTTTGGTTCCTCTGTAATAATACGAGGAAATGGCAGTTGCAATCTCAGCAAACAACGCTGACCAACAACAGGTCATTCCGACATCTGATGTGTTAATTTAAACGCCAGCTGGATTTATCGGTGTTGGAGGCTGGACAAGGCGATGTCTGAAATCCTCCATATTGCATAGGGGGCCGGAATTGGCACCTGCATTGGTTTTACCGTTTCGTGAGAAAACGATTTAAGGCTAAGGAGATTCCCCACGCTGGAGAACTTGTCGTAAGTCCGAGCGGTCGTTAAATAAGGTCGTTAAGTGAGGAGTACCTGTATTTATATGGAAACTCCTGCGTAAAAAATACCGTGCTGGGCAAAAAGGCAACAGCTCTATATCTAATCTTTTCGAGATGATAGTTATGTGCTGCGTTAAAAGAATGTAATATCTCAGGTAACCAAGAAAGTTCGCACCGTTATAATCCAGAATGATAAATGATATACAAAGTGGATAAAGCAATACTTTATTCAGAAAAGCAATCACTTTGGCTTCTATTACATTTTCTCTACAACTGTTTCTATTTACATTTTATAAACATTTTCCTCTCTGGTATCAGAAAAATGCTTCATCTCACATTCAACGTCTTGTCGAATTTGGAATCACTGATTTCGTAAATGATTGTCTATTGTTAAGAAAAGATGGCAGACTGAAGGCGTGATGTCTGGCCTTACTTGTCCTTGTGGAAAAGAATCCATATTTTAACAAGCGTTGACTGCTTCCGAGTCATGCAACTGAAAGAAATTTCAACTGTATTGAGTAGAATTCATATGCAATGGTTTCCTCATTTGACAGTAGTTCAAAGTGAACATTCCGGACCGTGGTCCACCAAACACAGGAACACCTTAGTTTGGTGGATACTGGGTTTTTCTGTCAATGGATTTCACTATTTTGATAACGATTTGTGAGAACGCAACGCGTTGTATTGTATCCACTTTTCATAGCATGTCAATATGCTGTCCCTAAATGGTCCAGTAATGTGGCGTAACAACAAATGGTTAACCGCGTGATCTTGTTGGTTGCGCTGAATTCGTGAGGAACTCACTTGCTCAGTTTTTATGTTTTTAAGTCAATGCAAATGGGTACGGATGGTTTTATCACTCACATTAAACTGTCTTGTTCTTGACAAGTTTGACTTGAATTTGAATGTATGGTCTCTTCGAGGCCTGATGGTCTACCAGAATGTGGATCATCTCAATAGTATCATCTCCAGATGCAAATTTATGGAACCACTTTTCACCACAACCATAGCTCACTAAATCATCTGTGGATGCAGAGATTATTTTTCGAGCAGCCTTTGAAGATTCGGTTGCCCAATTTGAATTCGTAAAGCAAGTCCAAATAATTAACTTTGATATAATCATATTGAGATCACTTTATCAAATGATTAATTTCCGTAAGTGTTATAAACCGGTAAATTCTCCGTTAAATAATATTTTGCTTAAGTCTACATGACAACACTTTTAGTTGATAAAATAAAATTTTTATGTCAAGATGGGAGATATATTGAGGGGATACTGAACTACTTATTTACTACCCTGTCATTAATATTTTGAGATTTTGGACAGCAGAGGAAATATCAGCCTGTTTCTTTAAAATTGGGAGTTTGAAGGTCAACTAGGTGGTTCTCCTAGTCTTTTTCCGTGGACTCTGTTATCACAATGCAAAATTTCGTAGGGACATTCACCGACATATTGTCAAGTTAAGGGAATTGAGGTTCTTTATCAGTCGGACCCCAACAGGAAAGTAGTGAAATCATAAATGAGATACCGCCCATACAAAAATATTCTACATTGTAGCTTTACATAATTTAAATGAAAAACGGGTTAGGGGAAAATCATTATATAACGTATGGCTTGTGCTTTTTTTTTAATACTTTCAGATCGAGTACAAATCTCTCGGTTGTCATTCATACAGTCTCTTTCGGTATATCGCCCTTTATTCCTGTCCCTCAGGAAATGCGATATACCATGAAGTTACTGCAGTACCTATTTAGCAAGCATGGCAGAGTTTTACTTGCATCGTTCCTGGTGTTACCTAAATGATAAAGCTTTCATAACTTTCATTTTACTAGAAATCAAATTGCATTAAATATAGGCTAAATATTTTAAATTCAAATTATAAACACCAGATAGCGCATCCTAAAAACTACAGCCCTCAGGGGCCATCTTTAGATGTGCACGGGCATCACAACCCCGAGGTACCCTAGTGATATATCCTCCCTTCTGTTTTATTCTCGCCTACCCTTCTGCTTTTTGCTTTTTTCCCTCCCTCGTTGTTGCCTTGTGTTTGACGCAGCTTGGCCGAATGTGGTCCTTGCGCCATAAAACACAAAACCAACCAACCTCCAAATTACATATTAAATGTAATATAATTATATGAATTATACTAAAATGTAACACCCCCAATATCAGATTATTAAAACAAAGCAGCTTTGACGTCACTCTCCTGGTATAGCAAAAAATGGGTAAAGAGCTTTAATCCCAAAACCCGACATTCGATCACAGCAGTGAAATCTGACCTGAGGAAATATTTTTACGTTAGCACATCAAATAAAGTATTCCATTATAAGTACACAGAAAATGGCAACTCTGATGTCACGTATTTTTATTCTACCTAAGCACCGGACACTCAAATTTCCTAAATTACCACCAGAATCAACAATGGCAAAAACATTACCCACACATTACATGACCTAAAATCATAAATGAGAGTAATTCCCAGATTAACTGTAAGATTACTGCCGCCATGATTTTAAAGAGGAAAAAATTGGAATTTCACTGACGATTCTTCGCAAACAATGCAGATTCACCTTTGATGTCCGTAGTATAAATCACGCAAACCCATAGATAAAGGGGACGGCTATTTACAAAAGTAGTTAAAAATAACGAGAATAGTTTGGGAAAAACACCCATCCGCCTCTTTTATCAGGAATATTATCATATTATGAGAGCTCGGTTTTAATTATTTTTCACGTCCAAGTCCCGTAATAACACTTCAGTGTATTTTAATTAGTGACGGCATACTTAACCGAGGGGCTCCTAAGGCCCAGAGTTGGAAAAAACGAACCTAAATAATAATTGTCTTATTATTCGGCCCCTTCCAAATCGTAAGTAGTTACGAGTTGCAGCGAATTAATTCCAGGAAACATCAAAGTAACTAGCTCAGTAATAACATGGCAAATAAGGCGTCGTTACTCTGCAACCGTAACTGTTATGCGAAGTGTAATTGGCTGTAATTTTTCGGAATCGGGAAAATGAGCGCTGTATGCCTTGCAACCAATACTCTATAAATCCCGGGACTTTAATTCGGGAATGCGTGTCACATTTCTGGAGAAGTATGAAAAGCGGGAATTTAGTTCACTGTGATTTAATCATTAAGTGCATGTTTTTGCGTTGGAGGTAAGAACGCCTTCTCAAGAAAGTTCTCTAATTCAATTAACGCTACAAACTGAGGGAGATCATTCTCTAGATGGTCCTTGAGGAATGTTGAGAATCTTATATCCAAATGGAAGCCAATTTGAATCTGGAGGACTCTGAAAATATAAGAGTGCCAACGGTTTCAGAATAAATTTTTTATTAATCTGTCCTAGTTTATAAGCATTTCCTGGCAATCTATATATACATGGCCATATCGTTTCTGTGTCGAAGTGTGATTCCTGAACGTATTGTGTACGTGAATTCGGTTGGGTTTTATGGCGCAAGAGCTATATTTGGCTAATTCTAAATGTGAAGCTAGTTGCCGTTTTTGAAATACGATTTCATTTAATATACCTATATGTTTGCAGTAGAGGTATTTTTTTCAAGCTAAATACAGATGGTAGTGCTTCTGTGAAGACCAACTGGGCTACCGCAGCCCCATTCCTATGAGGTAAGTAGGTAGATGAATTTACGTCTCGCTGGAGCAAAACAACATGCTTAGCGAGCACCCCACTCTCTAAACTTCAATCCCCCGCCAACGTGAGGATTCTTATGAGAGGCATTTTTTCTGTCCAGAAAATATGGTGTTTTTGAGGCGATACGTGTTTCTTGTAGATATTCTGAGCGTGGCGTTAGTTCGAGTACGATTTCAGCACTTCGACGATAAAAATTTTCATTCAAGAAATTTAGAACATGATAGTTGATCGGGCAACACCAATTAGATTAAGCACCAAATGTTTCCAAGAGGCGATAAACTATATTTTAAGGTAATCCCGCTATGTATCATATGGGAGCATTTGGACAGCAGAACAATCTTCGCAGACCGTATGGTTTTTTTCGTTTGCACTGAAAACCCCTCTCACAGCAAAAACTGTTTCATTGCAGAAATAAAACAAAATAATTCTGTGAGACGATGTGTAAGGCAATGTTTTCCAAACTGTTCAGCCATAGGTATAGAAGGCTCCGTGTCATATTCTTTATTTGGTTTCTGCGCTGTTAAATGAGCAGAAAAAGTCATTACCTATTGTTTTACGATAATTTTATTTCGTGAGTATTTATTTTATTCGGACTTGTTGAAAATAGATTCTACTACTGGATTCAAATTGAAAGTATTTCTGATCAAGAACCAGAGGGCAAACTATCCAGCTTTAAGATTTAAATATCAGTCTGACCTTTTTTAAGCACGTCTTAACTTCTTTTCAGAAGATATTTCGTTTTTATAGTATTTCTTCATATGGCAAAAGCACAATGGGCAAGCGTTTTGAATCAGATCCATGCAATTCCGATGCTGTGTTTTTATTTAAATATGTATTTCTAAAGTAAACTTGAAAAGTTTTCACAATTAAGTAGTAATTTCACTGGTATTAGCACCTACAGTAACGAATTTATAATTTCACTCAAAAATTTAACCCTCCTGGTGGTTGTCTCGGCGGGGTATCTCGTCATTAGCATAACTGACCAGATCCCGATGGACGAGATATCTCGTGATTTGAAAAACTGACCAGATCCCGATGGACGAGATATTTCGTGATTTGAAAAACTGACCAGATCTTGATTTCGTCATAAAAACAATCGGGGATATCTTGATGACGAGATATCGTCATTAACAAAATTGGTCAGATCTTGATGGACGAGATATCTCGTTGAAATCACTTGGAGGTTTAATCACAATTACGAAATTAATTATGACTGTAGAGTGTAATTATTTGTGAGAAATTATAATGAATGGATTTAAGTTATTTATTGAGTACAGTTTATAATGATTTCTTAAATCTTAACTAATATATAGTGGGTCACAAAAGTACTCGTCTACTTCACGTTTCTTCCTATTTTCATGAAATTTATAAGGATGTAGTTAAAATTGCCATTTAAAGTTTTGCCGCATATAAGCTATATTTCTAATTCAACCTCCTATCAAAATAATCGAATAGTTTTAAAAGTTTTTTTTAAAATATTTAAAATGTAACTTGAAACATGAAAAAAGACACACAAAAGTGTTCGGTCATCTACCGTAAAAATTTCATATACTAAACTAAAACGTGAAAATTGTCTTGTTTTCTCGCCTTTGCTAACAAATTGAAACATGATATATATTACCATATGGATAACACTTTTTAAAGAAAATATGCAGAAAGATCTCTGACTAAAAGTTTTTTAAGGAAATAGGAATCCATGGAAGTACACGAAAATATTGCCTGTTGAAATATTTTCTCGAGAACTACATGGTTCACAAAACATATTCGAGGATTGGATACTAAAAAGCGTTTTTTTAAACATTTGTGCAAATTTTAAAATGGAAACCATTTTTATAGCCAAGAGCATATAGAGAGGTTAAAAAATATAATTTAGTGTGCTGTATTTTTTTAAGTACACTGTAGCTTTTACTCTTAGTTTTTAGCAATGCGCTTACTGCAGTAAAACCTAAATAATTAAATAAATATCAAAATGTTACAAAAAAAGATAATTAACTTCCATCAGCTGAAAAATTCTTTGCAGAACTTCTGTTTTGAAAGAAAGTCTTGGAAAACAGGTACATCTTAAAGCACGTTCCTTGTCGTAAAAAATGTTAAACTATATTCCGAATTCTTAGACTAGTTACTGTGACGAGGTATTTAAAGAGAAATTTTGCTAGTTATATTAACATTTAGATAAAAGAATAATAGATACTTCAAGTGGATTGATAATAGTATTTCTGTTTAGCTAACAAAATGCTAGAGCATACGAAAATAAGCATAATTTTTAAGCTGTTGTTTCAGAAACTAAATGGAATAATTTTATATGTTGCTAAAATTCTTTAAAGAACAATTGTAAGTAAATAATTCCAAGACATGCTATATATTCGTTCATTTTGAAATTTGAAAGTTATCCACTTTCTCAATGGTATTCAATCCATCTCTACTATCCTCTCATTTATCGTTATCCTATGATTGTTTTCCTTTCATAATAGAAGATAAAATGAACAATAGAATCGGTTGCTAAAATTCCTTATAGAATATTTATAGGCAAATAATTCCGATACATACGCTACATATTCTTTCATTTTGAAATTTGGAGTTATCCACTTTCTAAATAGTATTCAATCCATATCTACTATCCTTTCATTTAACGTTATCCTATGTTTGTTTTTCTAATTATAATAAAAGAAAAAAACAGGATGAAACTGAAAAGTTGGCCTTGTTCGATATTAAACATTTATGCTCAAGCATTAAGTTGCCCATTTCGACACATTACTTCAAACACAGTGCCTTACGAACTTTTTTCAAAGTGTTTACTTTTTTCTCATTCATTCGTTTGCTTCATTTTATTTTATGTTAAAATAATTCAGGATAAATAAAAAAAGATAAAACAAAATTGAAAAATAAGTATTATACAAAATAACACATTTGAAAAAAGCACTAAACTCGAACTTTCGCTCAGCTCAAACGAACAGAACCAAAAGATACCATCGATGGAACCAGACGAAAGAATATTTAACAATGTATTTCACTTGGATAAAAGTAATGTCCCATTCTCTAAATGCAAAAAGAAACTCGAAATGCATCTTCCCATCTTAACGAATAACAATATTCATAGGCCTCTTGCTCCCCTTGTACATTTGTGAGTGACTTAGGGGATTGAGAATGAATAATAACACACAGTAGCATAATGAAGGCTTTAAAACAAATAAAAGTTTACATTCCGAATGAGATTCGGAGGAAGAAAAAATTTCAATCAATTTCTCCTCCAACTCGATTATGCTAATGCAGAAGTCTTGTTCCTATTGCATTATGTTTCTCCGGGCTTTCAATATCCATGCGATCGAATGTTCTGGATTAAAATGATAATGTTCCGGGAGTAATTTCTCAGGAGGACTTTAAATCTCTCCGTTATCTGAGCAAAATGTTAGATAGGGGTGCAGAGTGCGGGCATTAATGGTCTGAGATTTTTTTCGTTCCGAACTGTCTTCGAGAACTTATGCGTATTTGCCAGATTAGGTCGCCTGATTTGATGGTATAGGATGATAAGAATCTAGATAATATTTTCTTATCACTTTGGTACATTAATTTCTCAGAAAACAATCAATTTAGGTTAAGGAAAACAAGACTGAAGGTATTTCGGTGCTTTCTAATAAAGAATTTGAGTTAAAAGTAAATTTTTCCCTTGGAAGGCGTAGGATTTATAGTAAACAATTAACAAGTGCTGTACTTAAATCAGTCTATGTGGAAGTATAATTAGAAACGGCAAATTCGTGCTTGAAAGTATAAAATAATTGTTTCACGTAACTTCATAACTTTACTTATCAGTATTACTTGAAGGAAAAGCGTACAATAATATTTAAATTTAAATTACAATAATAGTAATATTATATATTGACGATTATAATTACGGCTAAAGATTGAACCAAATACTATGTGAAGCAGACTTTGAAAAACTTTCACTGAGATTACATATAGCAACACGATAACTGTAAGACTGACTTAGAATATATATTACGGTAGATTACGCTAAGATACAAGATAAGCTACATAAATAAAAACTGAAAGGTGAAGGAAGACAGAAAGCCAACAGCTTTCAGATTAAAGGACATTTATGTTCAATGCATTTACTTTTATGAAATTATTCCTGTTTATACTATCCAAATGTTCAATGTTTTTGGTTTCATGTGTCTAATCACACTATAATATTACATCTTCTCAAAGGTTTTGCTTTATAGATGTTGAGACAAATGCATACTGAGAAAATATCAGTACATATACATAAATATATTCATAGGAATCTACGATAAGAAATTTAATTTTGATGATTTAAAAATTGGGTCAACATCATATGAGGGAATATCACTTGGGGAAAATTTATTTACCATGGTGGGCATAAAATAACTTTCACTCTTTGGAGGGATCTGTAGCTACATAAAATAAACGCAATGGAACCAAGATTGGTAATTAGACTCTTGGATACATGGGGATATGTATTCTGCGAAATGTTTGTACTAAAAGTCGCCGATAGAAGGAAATTTGGAACTATTGAGGTCAAAAACAGTCGAACATTTGCATTAAAGGCAGATAAAATTGATTATGCAAAGTTTGAACTGCGTAAGCAACAATCACGTCATTTATTCCAGCTGGATATGCAGCGGGTTGCAAATAAAAAACTGCCAATAGACACAAATTATTATAGATTCCACTCACAGGAAACAATCTTTTATTCACAAGAATTGGGCTCTCCTTAAACAAACAGACCAATTTCAATGTGCTGACCTTTCTTGTATACAACAAATTGCATCTGGTGAGAGGCATGCTCTACAGCTGAGTGCATTGAGTCGGGTGGGTTCTTCATTAAAGCCCGTTTTATGTTCTCTTTCAAGGTATTCAAGTTCGGAACGCCACCAACATGCACCACTAAGGGTTTCAAATATCATCACAGCCAAAAATTCACATGGAGTCCGGGGAGCGAGTCGGACATACCGTCCAAAAGAACTGACTAATAACCCTCTCATTACTGAAATGCTTGCGTAGAAGGCTTTGCTTTATAGATGTTGAGACAAATATATACTGAGAAAATATCAGTACATATACATAAATACGTATATTCATAGGAATCTACGATAAGAAATATAATTTTGATGATTTAAAAATTGGGTCAACATCACATGAGGGAATATAATTTGGGGAAAATTTATTTGCATGGTGGCCATAAAATAACTTTCACTCTTTGGAGGGATCTGTAGCTATATAAAATACCAAATGGTGAATGTGCGGTCATGCACCATCTTGCATGAAAATGATCGAGTCCAAACATAGTCGTTGATGCAACTGGGGAGTGACACAAAATTTTCCAGCATTCCTCGATAATTCTCTGCGGTAATGCTACAAGTTACTGGATCTATAGAGAGTGATACGCTCAAAAAAGCATCGTCCTAGAATAAACTCGGCTGTTATGCCATACCACAGTTATTTTTGGAGTATGCAACGCCAAATTTTCCCCTATCAGCGACTTTAGGTACTAATATTTTTTCGCGGAATATATCTCCCATATCATCAAAAGTCGCAATAACCAATTTGATTCCGTTTATTCGATTTAGCTACAGATGTATCGAAAGATTGAAAGATATTTTATGAACATCCTGTATGATGAATGAAGTTAAGTACTTAATACCAAATCTTAAATATGAATTGATATTTGTGATTGAATAATTTTCTTCATTTAAAAAGTCGTAAAGATTACTCTTCTCACCACTACTCTACGGATTACAGTGTTATACCACTCGACGGTAAACTGGTCGCCAATAGTCCGGTGTGTTACTCCAGTGCGAAGTAAGTTCAACTATCTACCTCGACAGTAAAATGACAGCACTTTCCAGGTCTCCCCCATATGCGGACGCGTTGACAATCTACCCAAAGCAGAAACGAGATTCGTCACTAAACATTATACGCCATAATTCCCGAACTCTTCACGACTAACACGGCACCACTCAACTCCTCATCGTGGTTGCCTCGATGAGGTATCTCGTCTCATTAGCAAAACTGATCCAATCGTGGTATTGCCATCATCAAACAATTGGCAATATATTGATGACGATATATCTATTCATTAGCAAAATTGGACAGATCTTGATAGACGAGATACCTCGTCGAAACCACTCGAACGGTTAAGACGTCACCGATTATATTCGGTAGACATTTTTATTTTACTGTCGGGAGGCAATTCGCGCGACGCCACTCACTGGAGCAGCATATGACAAAATATACAACATGCGCATGCATACTTCCCGTTTCAGTGCAGAAAACATATCGGTACGCATGCATATTTCAGCCAATTTAGTGTTGCAAGAATGATGTTGAACTAATGTGTGGCTTGCCTAACCATTAGTGTTATGGTGTGGGAAACTACCACTTATGACATCAAGTCATTTCTAGTTGTGGTACGAGATAGTTTGACACCATAGTGATACGCCTGAGGAAGCTCTATAAAATATTAATTTCTGATGTATTTAAGATTGAAGATTAAAATGCAGTAATAGAGATTCCTAGATTTAGTATTGCGATAATTTACCTCTTCCTGCACTTACATACCTGCGAGTCGTAGGCAGTGTTGGTTTGATTCTTCCCTGAGTGTCTGCCTATCTTCTCTGTCAGTAAATATTTTACTGTGTGTGTCTAGTTATTGACATGTGTGGCGCAGATTATCCAAATATGGCCGTTGCTTCTTAAAAATGTATTTCCATATATTCCTGTATGTTTTATAGGACATCATGGCTCAATGGGTTTGTCCACTGATAGCAACCTGCGATTTGTAGGAGGTACAGGTTCCATTCATGCACCCTGGGTATATTTCATTCTTCTGTGTCATTAAAACTTTTATTATGTATGTCCATTATTTGACGTTGTATTTTCTAAATTTTTGACACCCTATAGACATATGTAGCCCTTCCTACATACATCCCCAACCAACCTGTATGTAGCAATAACTATGGTAAATTGTCAATAAGAGCAAGGCGATACGCTCATCAAATTTTACATAGAAAACATACCTAACAGAATTTTGCCGAATATATTGAAGCAATGTTAAGGTGACAACTATAAACCCACTCTGAATATGCAAATAAATATGTATTAGTGTCGTATTTATGCGTCTGGAAAAAGTCCCCTAAAAAGATTTGACGAAAAAAATATTTTAAACGGAAGAAAAGTTACTTGAAACCGTTATGGTTGCATACATTCATTTCTTTACAGGAAATATGATAATGAATTGATCTTTCCTCATTATAATGAAAAAAATTTAAATTCTTCACAGAACCAAAATACAAATTTCATTACGCCACCATCAGCAAAACCTCTTAAAAATATTCAGAAGCATTTTCAATCGATCCGGTTTTTGTCACCTTTTTATGCATCCATACGAGCAAAGCTAGCCAGCTCATCATTCCTCGCACGGATTTTTTTACACACTCTAATTGCATTTTCCAGATCTCAGATTACTTAACGTCGAATTTGGTTACGGAGATAACACGAAAGTATAAACAAATGGTTTTTTTTCCTGCAACGAAGATTAAACAGACGGATTTTTTGTTTTTTCCCCTTCAGTTTCTCGCACTCGACGAGAGGAGCCTAACAACTGCTCTCCATTGTTTCATCTCACGCCTCAAGAAAACTTTTCGTTTGAGTGAGCTAAGAAATAGAGAAAGAAACAGACTGAGAAAAAAATGTGTCGCGTAAGGAAGTAAAAGAGGGATTTAATTTTTGTTTGTTATTTAAGAGCGTGCTCTGGGAATGTAATATAGATTTGATACAACCAAGAGTGAAATTGAATCCGGAAAAAAGCTGGTTTGCAGAGGGAAAACGAAATTACAAATGGGCACACATTCTAAATTTACTTTGAATTTGCATTAAGGACCATGCTACTGCTAAGCGCTTTTTTTTCTCTTTACCTTACTTAGAATAGAAATATGCTGAAGGCATCATAATGAGTATGTTTGCTTGTAAATTAAGATGTAATTTTACATACTTATGGGGATAACATAATTTCTTAGCATTATAAGCAGATTCTGTATGCTGTGTTTAAAATAATGATATTTAAGTATAATAATAAATGTAACCTTCTGAGGGATTCACACGCATATATCCCGTCTACAACCTTTAGGTTTCCCTGCATGAATTCTAACAGTTCTTAACTACTTGATCAAAGGAATCTTTCTTAGGATTCTTCCAACCAATAGATGTGGTTATTTAGTCATTATGTGTTGTACGGTAAAAGCAATAGTACATTACTCGGAAATAAGAGAATTAAGTGTAAAATTAACACAAATTTATGCAACAAAATGATGTAGATTTATAAAATATAGCATATTTAAATTTAAACGGCATTTGACTTTACATAACAAAATGTATTATCGTTTAAGTACAACCTATGTTATTGAAAATGCTTTTTACTAACCCTCCAAGTGGTTTCGACGAGATATCTCGTCCATCAAGATCTGACGAATTTTACTAATGACTAGATATCTTGCTATCCAGATATTGAGAAGTTTTAGGATGACGAGATCAAGATCTGGTCACTTTTCTACTAATGACGAGATATCTTGTCAGTTTTAAACTAATCTACTGAATGATGTTCTTGACAAGATACCTCGTCGATACAACCAGCAGGAGCGTTGAAAATAAATATTGTTAGAATGGAATATTATCATAAATAAATTTAAATGAGTCCATAAAAGATAGTCATCTAATTTTATAAATTTAATGCTTGATATCATTGAAGGATTAAAGTAAGAAATTCTGAGTTTCCCTGGAGTTTAAACCATTAAATAAAATATCGACCACCAACCTTTGACTCTCGTATTCCAAATAGCTAAGTCTCATAAAATATATCTACACTTTCCTTTTTGAATCTGGATGTACTCCCAGCCACTGCTGTGGAAAGCATCCTTTGTTTAAACTAACAACCGCTGGAAAGCTCGGATATTACTGTACTTAATAGCATGTGTTACCTTCCACTTAATGTCAGGAGTAATGAAGAGTAATCTTCTGAAGTAACTCGACGTTCAAAAATTATACGTTTTAGTTGGGATATTTTATGAATGTTCGAGAACTTTTATGGATCTTAAGGAGCTTGATTCTCGCCCAAATATTTTCCCAATCTTCTAGTGTAAATTGTCGGAGTGGTTGAATTTTGCTCTTGAAATATTCTCCTTGGTTGATATTTCTTATCTAACTTACATTTGAAAAAAATGTATTTAATGATTATTCTCAATATATCTTATAATATATTGTGACCGTGAAATTTTGGAACCGTTGTGTCAAATAAGTTATGCAAAAATTTATTTGTAACAATTTACATAAAGTACTTCCTGTGGTACTAATTTAATTTTCCCAGAATTGATATGTTGATATGTTTTACTGTAATTTGTATTGTAATAGAAAAGTCGAACATACCATAAAAACGCAGACTCACCAAAACATTATAGAAAAGGTACATTGAACAAATCTTCAAATTTTTGAAGTAAGTTATTATGAAAATGGATTGTAAAACTAGTCCAGAAATCAACCACTTACGATTGAAGTTTGTGCAAGTATTTAAGGAATGAATCCTTATTCCCAAGGTGGCCATAACATAAGTGAAACTTATGTTATGGCCACCTTGGAGGCCATAACATTGCTATGGCCACCAAGGAAGTAAAAGGAAGGAACCAATTAAAGATAACCTAATTAATAGAACCTAATTAAGAAAATTACCAAGGAAGGCCAACAATAACTTCCTCCATAACAAGTTATGGAGGAAGCCATAACTTGTTATGGCCACCTCCAAAGAGTGAAACTCTTTGGAGGCATCTATAGCCAAATGGAATGGAACGAAGTTTGGTATTGAGGTGCTTGAAGACAGTGAGAGGTATTCCGAAAGAAAATTGCTGCAAAAGTCGCCAATAGGGTGAAATTTGGCATTGTTGTTGGAGTCGAAAATAGTCGAAAACGCATTATTTTTTGTTTTGACTGACCAACAAAGACGCTACTAATTCCAGCTTGATATGTGGCGCTTTGCAAGTTAAATAACTGTAACACAAATTAATATAGATTTCAACTCACAGGAAGCAATATTGTATTCACCAGAATTAGGTTCCCTTGACCACATAGAGTATTTTCAATGTACTTACCTTTATTTGTACAAAAAATTGCACCCGATGTGCAGCATGCTCTATTTCTGAGCGTAATAACATCTCACATAAGATCTGTACGCATGCCATGAAGCTTTCTAAATTCTCATAGAGCCGCTCGGGCATTGCTTAAGGTAAACAAGCAACGCATGCTGCGCCAAAGTAAGGCGCATATTGAGCACAACCTGTCAATTATTCGAATAACTGCCTGAACATTCATTCCCATTCCCTTTTAAGTGGAATCACTTCCACCAATTAGTGTTACAAATTTGGGACCACGTTTTCTGTAGTAACTGCGAATGACCTGATATTTTGGGACAGAACATTATAAATTGGCGTTTTACCAAAACAGACGGTCTACAAATTTTATGACAATCAGTTCATAACTTCAAAACTTTGTTTAGAAAGTCCACTGTCCCCATAAGATATGCGCCCTGTTCCCCGAGCAAAAATAAATGTTCTAAAGGTGGAATGGATTCCATGTACCATGTTTGCACCGACGGCAAAATAGTCTGCCTTATTTAAATAAACGTCCTAAAGGGAATGCAAGAGTAAACAGCCGATTTTGTGGAGAAATTCTCAAATTTAAAGCCGAAGAACAAAGTCCAACAAGGCTAAATTGCATTGAAGAGTCAATATTGCTCACAAACATACCCCAAGTCCACTCTCCAAGCATTCGGCCATCTGGGACCAAAATCATAAGTTGCCCAAAAGCATGTTATGAAGGAAAAGTACACGAAAATGCTCATTCACTTTTCCTCCTTTAAACTTCCCAGCAGTGACAAGCCCCTCCCAAAAGGCACATCTCGCTTTGGTAATCTTAGATCGCCCCAAACATCACGTATTACGACTTTTAGAAAACGTAAACAGAAACGCAGAAAAACGGTTAAAACCGGGGGACTCTCTTCATAAAAGAAATGATAAAAAAATGGAGTCAAACGACTCCGATTTCCCAAAGGTAGAAACAATTTGATAAAAATCGTGGAGAGTAAAATTGTAAAACGAGAACACAAAGAAAGTACACTCCGTTCTCTCAGCCAAGATTGTTTGACCAAAGAAGTGAAGGAACGGGGGCTTCTTCTGGAAGGCTCTACCTATGGTGGCTCGCAAATATGTTAACATATCACGTAGTCAGCTTTACTGCTGGTCTGCTTCTCGAATGAAAAACTCTTGATGGTTTCCTGTGTAAATTAAAGTGTGCAGTTTTCAAGTTTTATATCATAAAAGCAATTGACTTTGATCAAACTGATTGGTGAAATAGAGTATATCTGTGGGCTGGTTTCTATACGAAGTATTTAATATTAGAGGCATCGATGAAGTTCATAGTTGATGTAAAGGTTTTGGTGAGGGCAGATTAATACTACTATACTGAATTTCGAGTACAGTAAGTCGTATGTAAAATGTTACTCACCAGTAGTCATTCAACAATTAAGTAAGATTCCAGAACTTATCCTGGGTGTATATCTCCCTTGTGTGGTTGTCCATTCCATAATATTGCTTGTCTTGTACTCGGTGCAAGTTGACCAAATATGACCCTTGCGCATTAAGACCCAACCGGCCTTCGTCAATTAATCACTTTGTTACCCTCAAAAGTAAATGAAGCGCTTAGAGCAAGGGTACATCTTCACATGTATTCAAAATTCTCGATAGCAAATTTGGTTCCATTCCGTTCATTAGATTTAGCTACAGATGCCTCCAAAAAGTGAGTTATTTTATGACCATAACAATGTGTCATGAGGAAGAATAAATGCGCTGAAAATCAGGAAATTCGTTCACACTTGTAAAGTTCTATAGAAAATACTACTGTTATTGCATCCTGAAACTCAAAATCACCTGTTTATTAAACAGCTAATTCGCATATTTCGGTTCCGGAAATTTAATCGTTCCGATTGAATTTAACTTCAGATCCTTGTTGGAAAATCATAATTTGTTACACTCAACTAATCTGGTTTGCATATGCTCAATATATGTGTATTTTATTGTACTTGTAGCATAAAACAGATTAGCACTTGTACGAAAAATACAGTATTTCAAATTTAGTATTAAAAATGTAACTTAAATTTCAACAATGAAGCAATAAACACATTGTGTACTAAATTCTTTTAACTGTTCGAATGAGTGTAATTTATCCTACGAAAAAGTCTCAAAAGCCTAATACGTGGATATAAACACATTACTTTTAAACCATAACTTGTATTGAAAATACTGTGTGTTACGCTATTGTAATGTTCATAAAAATATTATTTTTTTTTGCTCTTTGCTTTCAATTAAAATATTCACATGCACAATTGTTTATTTCTAACCTTATATCTTTACCATATGACATCAAAAATCACTATATTTAATTTTAATTCCAAAGTTAAATAATTTATACTTTCATTTAATTTAATTTCAATTCAATTTTTCAATTTAGTTGAGTAATTAAAGCTTTGATTTGAGCAAAACTTGCTATTCCAGAGTATGTTTAATAAACAAAAGAACAAGATTATAAGAAAGTCCTTAAACTAACTATGTATGAAAGATGAAGAATCAAGTTACTTTTAAAAACATTACAGGAATTATATATATATATATATATATATATATATATATATATATATATATATATATATATATATAAAGTCTGAAGATTGTTTTGTGCGTTGAATACAACCCAGAGTCGAGATAATTAAACAATTTCAGCACAGATGTGATGGGGGCATTCTACCTGTTTATTAATTCCCGCTGAGTGTCCTTTCAAATCCAACCTAACTAGTCCCTGAGCACATAATCGCACTTCAACAAGCAGGACTAAGTGCAAAATGAACGTCGGGGTGCGTGCTGCATCGTAACGTCCCAAGTCCAAAATTATAATCCCCCACCGAGTCCGATTTGAATGCCATAACTCGGCAAGCCAGGCTGCTGTTTCACCACCTCCCGAGACGGTTTGTGTCGCTAATTACCTCGTTACACAGAAACTTCTCAATCTGTCCACTTACAGCCAGGGAGCAGGAGGATGTAAGGAAGAAGTCGCTTTTAACAATTACATCATTTTCGGATTTCCTACCAAATGAACGCTCTCTCGCCCTCTTGGCGATCGATTGTCGGTGCAGACGCTGTTTAATTGGAAGGTGTAGTCTTGGCCAAATTGTGGAGGGGTTCTTAAAAGGATTGTTGTGAGGAAGTGAGATTGGGCTTTTTGGAGGTTGCTGTGTCGGACTGAAGTCTGTCAATTTGATTATATTTTAACAGCAAATATTCATATACAGTTATGTTCTCTTTCGACCAAAATGTTATTAGCAGTCTGAAGTCAGTCAGTTTTGTATCACTTCAGGAATTATTTATATTTGGTGTGTACGTTCGGATAAAACATTATTGTGTCTGAAGTCCACCAGTTAGATTCTGCTTCAGCTAATTCCTGTACCACTGTGTTTACAGTTATTTTAAACAAAGGCTGTCTTAAGTCTGCCATTTTAGTTTCAATGACATAACCCGGCAAGCCAGATTGCTGTCTCTCCACGGCTAGCCAATTTTAAATTATTTCAGCATTTATTTATGTCTGGTGTGTACATTTGGATATAACGTTATTCCGTCTGAAGTGCACCAGTAAGATTCTGCATCAGCTAACGCTTGTACCACTGTGGTGTTTAGAGTTAGCTAAACAATAACTGTCTTAAGTTCTCCGTTTTATTTCTATTTCAGCAATGACTAAACTTGTGTTACATATTTGGTTTACTTGGCTAATGCCAATTAGGTGTGCTCTGATTTGTGTTGCTTTTATTCCGTTTAAGTAATAGGCTATTCCTTTGGTTCTGTGAGCTTGGTTTGAATGTCATAACTTGGCATGCCTGATTGATGTCTCCTCAACATCTTCTAAGACGACTTATGAATTAACTCGTTACACAGAAATTTTTCAATTTATATATTTACATCCAGAAGTATAGGATAATGTAAAGAAAAAATAGCTTTTAACAATTACAAAATAAACGCTCGCATATCTAATACTTAAACTCAAATGTTGATTCCGTTGGAACTTCCTTTTTATGTCTATAAATAAAAATATATACAATTCTGGAAGTTAATATTTTGAAGTTGTTCTTTAACTCTCCAAGTGGTTTCGACGAGATATCTCGTCCATCAAGATCTTAAAAATTTTGCTAATGACGAGATATCAGGTCGTCTGATATTACTGATTTTTTTTATGACAATATCAAGATCTGGTCTGTTTTTTCTAATGACTAGAAATTTAGTCCATCAAGATCTAGTACGTCTTGCTAGTGACAAGAGAAGCCTAGCCGACAACCACCAGGAGGGTTAATATGCATGGCCAACTTAAAAATTGATTTTCATTAAAATCGGTGATGCATCAGCACACAGCTCATTTTGCATTTGATGACTATGTTAAAATAGGGATGTTCAATAGAGAATCACACTAGGTAGTTTTCAATGTCCGAAAAATGTCATCCACCCATGCCTAACTATTGGTTTGGCTAAAGCTTTGAGTTGATCCAGAAATAGAATATTTATGATTATATCACATAAATATAAAATATCGGAATTTTAGGTTTCGTAATGCATTATTCATAAAGTAGCATTGCTAAAATTAACATAACATTCAAACAACTTGGACTCATAGGGACATTTTTGCCCATTTTTACATCATCACTGAATCTACTCAAACTGGACATTATAACATCCGAAGAGTGACTTATTTATTGATGTGAATAATATGCATTTGCGTGAACTTTCAGAATTGAAATTTAAAGTTCCTAGTACCATCGATTGCATGATTTTACCATGAATGTAGATTTTCAATAATCAATATTTTGAGAATTCAAAAAATAACGATAAACAAAATAAAAAATTATCAAAAATTACGTAGTTATTAATATTTAAAAAATTGATTTATATGATTATATTTCACAAGTCTATAAAATTATTCTGATAAAGATTATTTTTCTCCTGTGAAGAAAACATTTGACAAACCGTTCTTCGGCATATACAAATTACATCTATTTTGATTTTGCTGGAAAGCCCTCAAGATGCATTTCACACTATTGTCCTTCATATAGTTCCAGGGTCACTGCGACTCAGTAAGTTTGCTCACTGCGATTCAGTGGGTTTGCTCACTGCGATAGCAGCCTTCGTGTTGTGGCGGTCAACGTTCGATTCCTCAAACTTATCATGGGTGCATTTCTCTCTTTTGTGTCAGTAAAACCCACCATGTGAAGGTATGACAATTTACATGACGTTGTCTGCCTTTTGTTTGATGCAGCTTGGCCAAATATGGTCCGTTATTCTATAAAACCGAACCAACCATGTAGTTTCTGTTCTAGACTTGTGTATGGAGCTCAAATAGTGCTGAAGGAACAGCAAGTCGATCCAGGTGTGCACGGAAAAGAAGACTTACTAAGCAACTGCAAAGCAATAAAGATTGACCATTTGCATATAATCTAATGCCTTATTCTTTACAATGAGGGCCTTGGTAGCATCGGTTGGAGGAGTAGTGGACTTTGCAACCTAAGCGAGTTCAAATTAGATCCAACCAAATACCGTCGAATTCGCGGAGGCTGGTGCACGTTAAATCTGTAATGACCTCAAATGCCCTCACTGTGGATTGGCGTTGATGTTTAAAGAGTGGGTGCCAGCTCAGATGTTGACCTCGTCATCTGATAGTGGTTCAAAATTACGATATTGCTGTCCTCGGATCTTTCTCTTCGGGATGGATCCCAGAACGTGGCCAATAACCAGTTGTGTTGTACCAGTGTGACGTTAATTCAACTTACCTACTATTACAGTGAAATAATGACAATCTTAAACGATATGTTACCTGGCTTAAACTGAAGTCAAAAAGTGCTAAACGCCTTGTAATAATTAGAATATATTTTTATAAATATAATCTAATACGATTTTCCTAAACGAAATCCAAAACGAGTTCCATTTCTTTCTCATCTTCCAGGCAGTCGAAGAGCCTAAGCAGGAAAGGCAGACACATTAAAATTGGCAAAAATAAAATACAATTATTATACTTTACATTTAATTAAACGTAACTTATTAAAATGTTAATGCAAGAATTCAGTTTTATAACAGTTTAATGTTCTTGATAAACTATTGAAGAAAATAAAATTACAAGCCATTTAAGCTCTAGAGGTAATTTCATATTCAATTGCGCAGAATCTTCATTATTTTCAAGCGACAACACACAATTTTGACGCCGAATTTGAAATTTCAATCAAAATAAAAATTACCCCTCAAGCCCATTTTATAAATAAAAATTTATAAAGGACTGTTCCCTATTGAATGATAGTGTGCTCTATTGCAAAAATGCGCGTATAAGGACTGGTAATTTGACTTTTTTTACCGCAGCTACATTTGATTCGTGAGATGGGATGGAAACTAGAATTTAGATGGAGGTTTATGAACACTATTAAGGGATTCTCTATTTTCTTATTTACCGTCGCATTTAGATTAAATTCCCAAATGTATGGGAGCTCAATTTTTCAAGTTTAAAGCACAATTGGGGAAACTTTATGGAGTATATTCCTCCCAATAGCGATTACAGGTAGACTTTTTAAGAGTCTAGACAAACGTGAAGACAGTCCCCATTCATCATTCTACGAATAGTGGAGTAGGAATACATGGAACCGCAAGTTTTATCTGAAAAGTTTTAAGAAATTCTTATTGGACTTGCAGATTTTTGTTGAAAGAAGAAAAGTACGTATTAGTACAGAGCATGTCGAATGACAGAAATAAAGAAGTTGTGAGCACTAAACATGGGTCGGTGAGAAGGTAAAGACGTATGAATATAGGTTGGGGACCAACTAACCATTCTTCAAACTTGAAAAGGTGTGAGTTGAAATACATATCGAAATGAGTAATTTGCGTATGTTTCCTCGATTTAATATCCCATGAATACTCGTATGAATTGGGGCATGTCTCTTTTGATTTGTCAACTGTATGAACAACCTGTGAACTGTATTCAGAGCACGTTCGAGTCTTTCTTGTGTGTACTTTTTTCTTTTGTGACTATAAAGCTTTCCTTGTATGGCCCTTAGGGGCACGTCTCCTTTAGGTGTGTGAGTGCTTCATGGACCTGGGATACTCTAGTGATCTTTTCTTCTCGTATGTGGCTTACTGTATTTAGTAAGCACTAGAGTCACGATCCCGGGATAAACGACTTTTTCCTGCTATCATCCTCCTACACTGTTCCCCAAAGCCTAATTTTTCCCCTTTTAGGGCATTTCATACTTGACGTTGTCTTATGTTTGGCGCATCTTGGTCAAATATGGCCCTTGCGCCATAAAACCTATGAACAACCGAGCCTTTCTAAGGCCCATCGGTTGGGTTGGTTGCGTTTTTTATGGCGCAAGGGCAACATTTGGCCATGTTGCACCATACAGAAGACAAGCAAGGTCAAGTAATGTACATATACACAAAGAGAGCTTTACTGACACATTGGAGAGAAATACACCAAGCCACCTACAACTCGTAGACATTCCTCGCTGGCACTGCTGTGCAAGTAGACTAACCAGTTGTGCCACTAGGGACTACAACTTGTAGGTCTTAAGTGCAGTGAGCATAACCACTGAGCCACACGGCCCCATTTTAAGGCCCGTGAGAACCCCATGGAAATTGCCACATGAAAATTGATTGAGACGCAAAGCATTCTATGTATGCATGTCTTTCAGTTGTTTGGCGCAGCTTGGATAAGTATGATCCTTCCTCCATAAAACCTACCCAACCAAACAAAGAGGCTCTCTCTATTAAAATGCGATCATCAAACGAATTAGACAAAGAAAGGAATCAAAATAATATAAAATGAACTTATACAAAAAGTAAGGAGTGTAAAAAACTGTAATTTAAAAACAAATAAGGATATTTCCATCGGAAATTGTTATCAATCACGGCTTGTTTTCCTTAATTATTCATTCCGTCGGAGAAATATTTAACTACATATCACTTTCATCCGATAAAAGTTATCCTTATACCCATCGATATTTCGTTCATTTTTCATTTAAATTACTGATCACGAGTATAATAAATGCGATTATTTTGCTACTCAAAGCGGTCGGATGAAAGGCCAATGCTAATGCAGTTTGAATTAATTTTTTTTCCTGCCGCTTGCGGTAATTATTCATTCGCGTCAGCAGTTCCTCAAAAATGTAAAGGGTATCTTTTAACAATTAAAACTTTCGCCTTTGATGTTCATTGATAACCACTCGAAGAGTTGCGGATCGGACGAGTCGGTCGGAATCTCCATAGTTAATTATTTGAAACGAAAACTCTCTAATCTTGAATGGATCTTAATTAAGGATGTAGGGAAGAAATTAAAAACCGTAAATAAAATTGTTTCAGTAATTTTTTAAGCTCTGTCTTCAACAGTCGGTTGTGCGGAATCAATGAGATCTTTTCGATATGGGAAATCGGAAAAATGAAGGAGTCATTTAAATGCGCATTGTTTCGACTAAATTTTTAGAGAAATGTGGTTTTAGGGAGGTCTTGGTATAAAAGGTATCATCACAAAATAAAATTCATATTTATGGTAATGATTGCGACAACGGTACAACTCTAAAGCTGCGAAATATCTGAACGAAATATCTCGTCAATAGAAGAAAAAATGGACCAGATATTGATTTCGTCATCATAGAAAATCGACAATATCATGATGACGAGATATCTTGTATTTAACAAAATTGGCCAGATCTTGAAAGACGATATATCTCGTCATTAGCAAAATTGGTCACATCATTGTGGACGAGATAGCTCGTCGAAAACACTTGAAGGCTTAAATATAAATTTCACTATCAATCAGAAATTTGAGACACCAAAGAATTAAATTCAAATTACAAATTCTGTTCGCAGCCCAAAGTGATTAAAACTTTATTCACATTGGATTAGTTATTCCAAAGCTTATACGAATCTTTTATAAATGACAGTTGTGAAGTGAGTATAAATTTTGGAGAAATAAAAAGAACACTTCAATAAATAAATGAATGGATAACATTTGTATTTGAAACTAAAAAATGAAGTATTAAAGTATATTATAGAACAGTTTATAAAATATTATATATGATACATATACATTAACCCTCCAAGTGATTTCGACGAGATATCTCGTTCATCAAGAACTGGCAAATTTTGCTAATTACATCGTCATCAAATTATTGCCGATTTTTTTATAACGAAATCAAGGTCTGGTCCGTTTCCTTTAAATGACGAGATGTCCCATCCATCAAGATCTGTTAATTTTTGTTAATGACGAGATACCTCGTTGAGACATACCACCAAGATATTTTATCCTCTGGAGGTGTTGAATACATGCATATATTTGATCAGCAAGCATTAGACTTATGCATTAATTCTAACCAGTTTTTATCTTCTTGACAAATAGAATCTTTTATGGGATTCTTTCAACCAGTCAATGTGGTTATTTGGTCATTAGGTGGGTTGGGTAAATGCTAAACTACACTTCTCGGAAACCGCCAGAGGGTTAAAGCTAATGTTTTGTTTCTCCGTAATTAGTGTAAAAAGAAATATGCTACATCAAATTCTTAGTTTTCATTTGCAAAAATTATTTTTGTACAGAACGAAACTACAAATGAAATAATTTGGAAATTCAAAATTAAAATATCTTTCTCAAATCTTAATTGAAAGGGTGAAATCTCCAAGAACTTCAATTATTTCTATATTTATAGAGATTTAGAACATATATTTACCGTAGAGAGTAAAATTCCAAAGTAAAAATATTCCAATTCTGTTTTCGCTCTGTCAAAGCTCCATTTTTGTTGTTTTCCTGTTTTTTCCCACTATTCGTCGGTAGTTTGTTCTTATTTTCTTGACAACTCCGAAAAACTGTATGGAAAAAGTATTTTTAAGGGAATTTTTTCCCCTCCACTAAACTCCTCTCCACATAAGGGAGGAAAAAAATCGCTTTTGTGTTAAGAGCATCTGCATTTTTTCCAATCTTTTTATTACTGTTTTCATTTTTTAATCATCGGGAAGCAAGTCTGCTTACACTGGTATTTAAAAACGCATTAATTCTGGGGCATGGGAATTTTTCTTTACGGTATCTTTATTTACCCATGAATAAGATTTATTCTTGCTCCCTGTTTGTCTTCTATTTTTCTTTCAGTTTCTGCTTTTTTTTCTCTGAGCGTGCCATCTGTTAGCCAACATGGCGGGTGCTATTCCACTACCTTACACCCTAGATAAGACGCTTTATGGACTTTTGATTGCTTTCTTTCTTATTCCGGGCTTGGATTTGTGCAATCAATTCATAAAAGAGAAAGAATTCGCCCTCATGCATAGATTTGTCAAATCAAACTTAAGTTAAAAACCAGTTTTGAATTAAATGTATTTTGGGTTTTGAAAAAAGGATGCGTCTATTGAAATGCGGAATGAGATAAAACTTTTGTATAATTTTCAGAACGTAGATTGTAAATACAAATTAATGCTGAAACTCCTGCTATTTTGCGATGGTTTTTTTTTCTCGTTTATCTTTTCATTCCAAAGCGGAAAGAGCATTAACTCTCCAAGTAATGTCGACGAGATATCTCGTCCATCAAGTTCTGAGCAATTTTGCTAATGACGTAATATATAGTCATCTAGATATTACCAATTTTTCAATGACAACGAAATCAAGAACTCATCAGTTTTCTTCAAATAACGAGATAGCTAGTCCATCAAAATCTGATAATGGTTTTGCTAATAGCGAGATAACCATGAGGAGAGTTACTAAGTAAAAATTAAGTTAAAAACGGAAATACATCCACTTAATATGACGAAACTATTCACGTTGTTGTTATGATTCTATTTTTCTTTTTTTTGAGTCACATTAACTTTTTATACAAATGTATCATAATTTTTTTCACGAACTGCTCTCTGTTTATGTTAGCCACTACATTTCCGCAAAATTCAAAGTTAACACTGCAACATCTGATGGATCGCTATTATAAACGTGCAAATACTTTCATATTTTACAAGGTCCATGTTTGAAATTAATCATATTGTAGCAATAATTAATCATTTTAGAGGAGAAACTCATAGATTAATAATATTTTTCGGAGACAGTAAATGCTCATTTTTATGATGATGAGAAATACTTTGCCATGCTGTAACCTACACTACTGGTCATCGAAAATGTAACACCAAGAAGTACATCAAACCGTATTTATTAAACAAATAACATAAAGCACAAGGGGTGAGATGATTGAAATTAACAGTTGCATTCGACTTTCTGAATGCAAAGAAATTAGTATTTTGTGTATCCGGTATGGGCATCTATAACTGATGTTACCCATCACGGCATTGAAAGAGGTTTTGGATGTGCGCTTGGGTATTTCAGTTCATACTGCTTGCTAAAGCTAATCTGGCGTAGCCACGAGAGGTTTGTGGTGTGCCAGACTTTGGGAGATCATCGAACAGACGGGTTCGATTGGCGACAGATCTGGTGATCGGACGAGTCATAGAAGAAAGGAAACCTGGTCGACATTGAGGAATTTCCCCACGTTGCATTGCCCTGTTCAAAACTGACCACATTCAAGCCCTGAAGATCAGAGTGACAACATTCTACAAAAATTCAGAGATTTAAAGTTGACTGTTGAGTGTTCAGGTAAAACGTACTAATATTGTATGGGAGTAAAATCCAATGGCACCTCATACCATAATGCGACGGAATGGGCCGGTATGTCTGTACATTATGCAAGATTCATGCAGCCTATCACCAGACTCGGATGAGACTATTGTTGTGCTGTAGACATAATTGAGATTCGTCTGAAAAGACTGTCATAATATTCGTTTGTCCATGTATACTGCGTCGAATCGTACATGCTGACACAGATTGTGCAACACACCCTAATTCTTAAACTAAGGTTCTTGAAGTTGCAGTACGATTTTTCATAGCCATGTGCTCAAGATGCCTGTCCTCTCGTTTGATAGCGTAAACAGTATTCTGCTGCCAATTGTTTCCGTCTGTCAATTTGTCACTCCTGCACTCACAGATTCGCATCAATATGGCTTGGTTTTGTCCAATCGATTTCTCCGATGGATAATCCGCAATCTCTCTCTAGATAAGATACAATTCTTCCTCTGCCGAATTCACAAACGTGCTTAGTATGACAGCCATATCTTTCGATGTAACATATATATTTAAGCTTCCTATGCATAGGAAAACAAAAAATACAATTTCAATTATTCAAATCTGATCTCTGTGTCTGTCTTTTTATACTGCTTACAGGAGGTGTTACTAGCGCAAATGAGTTGCATATGTGCTGCAGTGCTAATAATTTACCTATCCTTCCACGATCTACGCATCTTGCAAATTTCATAACTTTTGGATGCTTCTGTTATGATGCATTTTCGATGAGGTGTAGATTAATAACTTTAATTATGTTAAATTATATCAGATTGACTTTTGATCAATTTAGGATTTTGAGTTAACAAATGTTTGTTATTTAAATATAATTTAGAGTGAAAACAGAATTTAATATCGATATAAAGAAATATAAACTATAACTTATAAATCTACCAAAGCTGAAATATTTAATAATCGTTATTGAGTAAAACCAAAACTTTTAAGTACATGCTATAGAATTCTAATATCCACTATCCAATTTATAATATTTCATGTGAAGCTATGCGTTGAATTAGCTATCATAAGGAGAGATTTCAATATCAAATTGGATGTATTTCTACATTAAAAATTAAATATATGCCCACGTTTCTATACAACTTTTATGTTCTAAGTGTGAAAGAAAAATGTATAAATTAACTTAACTCTTCAAATCTTATGATTTGTTTTGCAATTTGTATAATACGCTGAAGAATTTGACTACGTTACACGAAAAATTAAAAAATATAGAACTAAAAATTATTCTTAATGTTTATCTCTGAGCATAATTTAGCATTTTTCCACACTTACCTGTGGTTTTCCCTTTAAGTTTAAGTGAAAATGGCTATTAATCATTTTTGTCCTTTTTTGCCAATTGAATGTTTCTTGGGAGTTTTTCAGTCAATAGACGTAGCAATTTGGTTATTCCCTAAATAATGATTAAAGCAACTACCCTTGGCTATTAACGTTTGGAGTTACAACTTAAGTTTGTGAAATTCAAAAACGAAAACAAGCTCATAAAATATGAGGGGCATAAATATAATTGTTTGGAATAACTAGGCACGCATTCGAGTTTATTCATAAACTTTTCATGCGTAATTAGTCTTTTAAAAGTTTTCTTAAATCATCTCACATCTCACTTCCATATACTCTTCTTGAAGTACATAGGTTCTATTAAGCTAATTTTTTTTATCATTTTCATTTTGTAGCAGTATGTCAAGGAAGTAAGACAGGTGTCACATTTTCTTCTCTTGATTAAAAGAAATATAAACTGTACCTAAGTTTTGCATTATTTAGTAAACATCTAACTGGTGCACCTTTTCATACATCTTAATCAACTTTTTGCAGTCTTTTCAGAGCCGTAAAACATCGCCCTCCTGTAAAAATGTACACGTATTCTTACTTTGACTTAAAATGTTTAATTTATGATAGACTAAACGTGTAATTTTAAATGTACGGTAAACGACAGCGGTTTTATCGTTTTTGCTTTTTCGTGTCTGCATATATTCCTTAATAAGAAATGTTTTTCACCTCTGAAGCCTTAAAAATATGTATTAATAAATTAGATTTGTGTTTTTATAGATGACTGTTGGAAACATGATTCATGATGATTTCTGACTTAAATACAGATGGATATATTTTCACAAGTGTTGTTATTTTCTTCATTAGAGTATTTACAATTTGCCAATTCGAGTTCAAACTGACTAAACAATGATATTTGACTGCATAGTAAACCTCATTTTGTAGGTATACTTGAAATGGGAAGGAATTAAAATACACGAAAAAATAGGATGAGTACATCCGTTTACTTTTACAGGGGCGTGAAGCAGATATTAGTAAAATTTCAATGAAATTTAAAAAAAAACATACAGTTGTGACAAATACCAATTTTGTCACAATTGAATGTTTATTTTTTCCTCAAAAGGTTTAATATCACCTTCAAACACATATTTAAAGTAAATATCCTGTCTTTTTATTTCTCATAGCTTCAAGACAAGAAATATAGACGCAGTATTTCTTATACAAATGAATAATTCTTGATTAATTACTTCATACACTTCTGGGCATCGAAAATGCAACGCCATGAAGGAAGCATCCAATTGCCTTGAAATTCACGCAATGCGTAGATCATGGAAGGATATGCAAATGATTAGCACTACAGTTCACTGCAGTTCATATGCCAATCATATGCGCCAGTAACGCTCCTGTAAGCAGAATAAAAAGGGAGAACACAATCGGTTTTAGAGATTGGAATTGTGTTTTGCAGCTGTCCCTGTGGTAAATCTTAATTATGTCCCATCGCAAAATACATGCGAGCGCGAAACAACCCTATGAGCACATTTATGAGATTGACAGAGGAATAATTGTCTTACCAAGACCACGGATTATCCTTCCAACCAAATCGGTGTTCATTTTCGTCGAAATCAAGCCATACTGATGTAAATATGGAGTCGGTGGGTACAGTAAGGACGAACTGACCGATGTGAACGACTGCAGCAGCTTCATCGCACCACCGAAAGAGAGAACACATATCTTGCCCTCATGGTTATTAAAAATAGTGAACATCAAGAATCCTAATTTAAGAATAAGGGTGTGTTGCACAACAACCTGTGCCAACATGTACCATTCGACGTCGTCTGCATTAGTGAGACATTTTTTCAAGGAGTACATTGCAGCGTGCAGCGACTACTTTTGACTCTACACCATAAGCGTCTCGGGCTGTGTTAATGCGTAGAACGCCGCACATGGACAAAAGAATAGCAAGTCATCGTCTTTTCACGTGAATCTCGAATCTATCTATAGGACACGATGCTCACATCTGAGTCGGGTGGCATCGTTACGGCAGACTTCATGACTCATGCATTATGAATCTCCATATCGGTTCGTTACCTGGTCGGTCGCCATTGAATTCTACACCCTCATCCGCATAATAAGCATTACTTTATACTCAACAGCCACCGTTGCATATCTGAAGTTTTGAAGCATGTTGTTCTACCTGATTTTCAGGGATTGCCAGAGGCCAGTTTTTAATAGGAAATGAGGGACCACACGTGGCCTGCAGTTAACAATTCTTCCCAATGTCCGGCAGTTCCCATGGTCCTCCCGTTCACCACATTGGTCGCCCATCGAAGACATCTATTTTACGATCACTACAAACCACCCAAACCGCTACTCCAGATGAATTTTCGCAATGTTTGTAGGCAGCGTGGATTGACATACCCAAACATATCCAAAGTCTTTCTTTCAATGCCGAGACGTGTAGCAGTTATTGCCGCCCATGGCATCTATATATAATATTGATTCCTTCGTGTTCCACAAGTCAAACGGAGCTGTAATTTCAATCATTTCACCCTTGTGCCTTACGTTATTTGTAAAATAAATTTGACTTTTATCTCTTGCCCTTCATGTTGTAGCATTTTCGATGGCCAGCATAATAGAAAAGAATAATCTTGGAATCCAATTTCATTAAGAGAATAAACATGTTGATAAACCTTTCTAATACGTAATTACTGTACCACGCAAATCTACAAAACACGGTTAAAAATGTTATTTCCGAAATTTTCTCTAGGAGAAATGTTTTACTTTACATATCAGTGACTTCAGGCACTGTAGAGATAAACAGCTGCTGTATGGTGTTTTAAATCTTCATGTCGACTCAGATAGTGGTGACTTCTACGCTTTTCACATGAAGTACTTTTTATCACGAAATCCGTGTCCTGACTTCGCTATTTCTCCTATAATTTAACCAGCTCATTAATTTTTAATACGGTACGGTATCATTTTACAATAGAGCTACGCAGGCTATATATTCAAATTATTCTCCCGTGACTACTACCACCTGGGATCCAAATCAATCATGCCCCCAATATTTTTTGAAGGGTGGGATTTGACCCCAATTATGAGGAATAATTTTATCAAATAAATAATAGGAATAATTTTATCAAATAAAAAATAGGAATAATTTTATCAAATAAATTATAAGGTAACTCAATAACTGTTCATACTGACTAGAGGTTACAGTTTGGTCTGCTTTGAAAAGTGCTCTTTTTTAAAAATTATTCTTAATTTGTAACGAATCCTCGGAGGTACATCTCCTTTAGATGTATACAGGCTTCACGGCCCGAGGTACTCTAGTGATCTTCCCTTTTCCCATAGGGTCTTAAGTAAATACGGTTGTCTCTATCCTGGGTCACCCAAGCGCCCTTTTCCTTCTTTCATTCCGCCACTCTGTTCCTCAATCCTTCTTTTTCCCCCTTTCACGACACGTTTTACTTGTCGATCTTGTAATCGGCGCTGTTTGACCAAATATAGCTCTTGTGCCATAAAACGCCAAAACAATCATCCAACCATACGCAACGCAAATTTCGTATGTGCTTGAGAAGTATACTCAAGTCCAAAAATTAAACCTAATTGCTGTTTATGTGAATATTTCAGAAAATCTACATCGGAATGGAAGGAAACGCGGTATGCGGGTGTAAAGTTATAGAAGAAAGCAATGAAAAACAAGGATAATAATGACTTTTTTATCCAAAGAAAAGGATAGAACGAAAAATATTCATAATACGAGTGTCAACTTTAGTGAACAGAATGTTAAAGCAATGTGATAAAGAAGTTTAATACAGTGTGTGGGAACCTCTCGTAGCCACGCATGCTGCACAACGGCTTCCCGTACTTTCGATGAGGGTATGGATGACTTGTGTGCTCAAAGAGTTCCAACGGAGATCAGTTTTCAATTCCGAAATGAAGCTTGGTGGATGGCTGCAATATGTCTACTAAATCCTATAGAGCATTTATCACACATGCTCTATAGGATTGAGATCAGGAGAGTTGGCAGGCCACTGCATGCGGTGGATATCTTCACTTTGAAGGAAGGCGTCGACAAGGGCTGCATGGGGAGGAGAAGCGTTATCATCCATGAATATGAAACCAGGACCGGCAGTACCTCGAAACAGGCGAATGGTGGGCTCAAGGACTTCGTCTCTGTATCTTTGACTGGTAACAGACCCTATGTCAAAGATGTGGAGGTCACTGCGGCTGTCCAGCATGATGCCTGCCCAGACCATGACTTCCCCTGAAGAAAAACGATGTCTTTCCGTGATGTTTCCTGGGTGAAAACGCGTTCCACCTTCTCTCCAGATTGTGGTACGACGAGAATCAGTTCGCAGATTAAATCAGGAGTCGTCACTGTACATGACATTGCCCCACTGTTTTCGACTCCACTGCCGATGTTCCAAACTCCACTGTAAACGCGCGTGTTTCTGTGCAGAAGTCAGGGGTATGCAAGTTGCTGGTCGTCTGGCACAGAGACCAAGGTGTCTGAGTCTCCTGTAAACAGTTTGTATCGAAACTATGATTCCTGTGGTGGCTGTCGGGACTGAACCCAGTTGTCTGGCTGAACGGTTCCTCTGACGTTGCGCAGTTATCGCCAAATATCGGTCTTGTCGAGCGGTTGGTGCCCTTGGCCGACCTGGTACTGGTCGTCGGGTAACATCTTCAGTGGTTTGAAACCACTGCCACAGTCTGGAGATCACACACTGAGACATATTCAGAATTCGAAGCGCTTCGTTTTGCGATCGACTGGTTTCCAGCATTCCAATAATTCGTCACTTCACAAACATGTCCAGTTGGCATCTTTGTGATATATTTCGTCCTTATTGATTGTTAACAACGCTCCGTACCACAGTAATTGCGAAATTTCTGTCTAAACTGGTCATGCCGCTCGAGACCGTTTCATACTCTTTCCAACGTGCGCCGGTGCTTTGCGAATGTCGACGTCGACTGAACTGTTTTGCATATGCACGATATTTTACCTTCGTCACAGATTCTCCACAAATGATTTTGAACCATTGTATCCATATTTACTCCGATTTTTTCGCATTTTACGAATTATGCTTAACTTTTGAACATGAGTGTACATATATATCGAGGTGGCTGACTTTTATCCAACTTATGGATCGGTCAATGGAAACGAAAGAGTTGCTCAAAGATTTATAGTAAATGCTTCTCCCGATAGTAGAGTGCCGAATCGTCAAACATGTGACCATTTTCACCACCAACTGTATGAAATTGGAACATTTCATGTCAGCAAGCATGATGTGGGTTGGAGGAGAAGTTAGAGCACTCCAGAAATGGAAGACATTCTACGCGAGGATGGGAGAAATCCAGGCACAAACACAATCCATCGTATGGAGGTTTTTGTACGAGCAACAATTACACTCCTTCCACTTACAGAGTGTATACATTGAAATCAGTGGATTATTATCTGTGCATAGAATTCGTCGATTGGTTTATTCAACACAGATAAGCACAGCCAGATTTTCTAAAATACGCGCTCTTCACAGAAGAAGCATCTTTTATATGTGAGGAAGTGTTTAATGGGTATAAATCTGATGTTTGAGCACACGCCAATCCACTGTTCACACTAACGACCCTTTCAAGCAATGGTAGGTAAATAGTTGAATTAATGTAGGTAGTGTTGAGTTAATGTAATTAACACTGGGGCAACACAATAATCAATGGACGGATCAATCCCTAAGGGAAAGGTCAGAGGATGACATCTCCTAATTCTGAAGCATGGTCGGATGACGAAGTCAACACCTGAACTGACACTCCACTCTCCAAACTTCCACATCACCCCAACGTGATTTAACGTGCACCAGGTCCCACGTACACGACGATCCTTGGTTGGATCAAGCTTAGAACTCACAGCTTTCCAGTTGCTAATACGCTAATCTTCCCTTCCTACCGGGCTATCGCGGCCCCTTATTAACAACAATCCTCTGTCAATATCTGTGGTTTTGGCGCCTACACGGAACAATTGCGGTCAATCATTCTTTGACAAAAATATTTATTTTGGTGCATCCTGTCGGCGATTGCCATCCATTCCCTGCCACTATTTATGCCAGTATATTAAATGAACCCACCACTTAACGTCGGTTCCTTATTCATATCGAGATGAAGTCTGTCTTGTCACTTTTCGGGTGATTAGAGTTTCAATAAGAAAAATTTGTTAAAAAAATTTGGACATTCTTTCTTAAACTAAGGACTATTAAAACGCAACAAAGGACGTAGATCAACTCTCGATTTACATACTCAGTCTCCACTACTTACAAATTCTAAATTGATTTTTTTATCGCATTTCATACCATGGTTACACTTTGCACGTGCATCATTCAAAATACATTCAATAATATCATTGTTTACGCGTGCTCAATAAATATAATGTGATTGTTGTTGCTTAGCTGTTTGGGGGTTTTACGGCGAAAGGGTCATATTTGGTTAAGCTGCACAAGACAGATAACTTCAAGGAAAAAATGCCCTGATAGGACAAAAAGAGGGATCGGGAGTAAAATGGGATGGAATTTTAAAAAAGATTGCAGGAGCACGATCGGGTGAAGAAATTGCACGTGCATAGAAAAAATTAAATTCACAGAGTGCTTGCAAGCCCTCACACACTCTTTAAAGTTTGACCAGAGGATTCCAAATCACCCTGCAAATTCTAAACCTAGCATTTCTTCTTTTGAAACTATGCGATATGTAAGTAAATGCAAAATTTATTTATATTCTGATTAATATTAAAAATAGAACTGTTTTCTCTCACAATAAATAGTCATGCTAATGTTCTGCGAGCTATAAAATACTTAGATTTGATATTCATGAAAACCCAAGGAAATTCCAATGACAATAATCACGCATGTCGTTTATAAAACAGTAAGTATCCATCATGAGAAAGTCAAACACAACTTCACGACTTTCACACCCGCGTATTTGCATTCGTACGACCTCTATATCTACAGCACCGCACTTTGCATAAACATAATACACTTTGCACAAGACATCATCCCGTCGATTCCGAGACTACCGCCGAACTTCATTCTTTAACAAACCGTATAACTATATTTCAGTCCAGCATACGAAAACTCATGCATGATAAACGCCTCCATCCCCATTTCCCTTTTCAAATTACATCTCAGATTCCGTCTCATCTCGAAACGAAAGGTAGGTTAGACAAGTTTAAATCTGAGTAAATAGAGTCATGCAGGATTCCTTTCTTTCGACACAAGCAGTTTCCCGTTCCAAGGCGTTATTTATTATCGTTTCATTATTTTTCATCAACTCTGACGATTACGGTATTGTCGGCACAACATTTGTGATGTTAGACCACACGAAAGCCCGACTAGAGAAAAAAATGCTATTTCCAATAACAATTCCCCCTTTTTTCCTATCATACTTTTGCTTTGATATAAGCCAGAATGGAATTTGGGAGCTGGTAGTTTATATATTGGAGATAATAAATCCATCAGCCCGTTCAACTACTACTTGGCAAGAAGCCAGTGCTCTGTTCAACGTCTGTTTTTTGTATCGTTTTCATTTGGTTTTTCTCTCCACAGCGTTATTGTTGGCAACAATTTTGCTAGTTTTTTGCTTTTTGGTTCATATTTCAGGTTAGAAAGCTTTTATTATGTGTCGAAAATAGGATAGTGTTTTATACGTGCAGCTATAAAGTGAGAATCGCCCGTTTACGTATAAAATAAACGATAAAACAGGACTGGACAAGATACAGAGTGCCTGAAAGTAATGATGTTTATCTTAATAGAAGAAAAATGCCGATATATGTGGGGTAAATAGCTCTTTTCTATGATTTATAATTTTGGAAGTGGACATGTATATTAATTTTGAGGTACGTTTACGATATGTGTATCAAATATTTAATTTTTCAATAAATAATGTACTCTATAACTGAGTTTAACGCTGCTAACTTTTGTTATTTGAAATAATGTCCAGCTATCACGTTTCGTGTACGTGTTTCACCGTATATATTATTTCTCTAAAGCGTTATATTAATTTATTTTTAAGATGTGTAAGATATTAATAAAAGTAAAATGGTGTGATGGCAAATCCTTAGCATATAAAACCATCACCATAAAAATATTCCAATTTAATACTTAAGTATGAAAATACTTACTGTTTTAGATAATGTAAACAGCTGAGTTTAGCTTAACTTACTGAAACTATTTTGCAAGTAATAAATTTGTAATACCTTTTTATGTTTATACTATTTCTTCGATCTTGGAATTGTATATATATATATATATATATATATATATATATATATATATATATATATATATATATATATATATATATATATATATATATATATATATATATATATATATATATATATATATATATATTCTAATAAAGTTAAATAACAATTGAAATATATTAAAACTTCACAATGTATAATGGGGACAAATGCCTTAAATTTGAAGTCAAATATATTTGTGCTCTAATTTAATACCAGGAAAACTTATAAACATATATTTCATAAGTGATTTTAAAATAATCTTTACTAGGTTAGGTTTGATTCCTGTAACATACGCTGACTGTACTTCTATTCCATGTGTCAGTAAAACTTTCCTTATATACACATGTCCAAAAACTAATTGACGTTTTCTGTCTTATGCTTAGCGAAGCTTGGCAAATATGACCCTTGCGCCATAAAACCGAACCAACCAGCCAAACATCTTTACTAGATATATATTTAAACACTTTATAATTCCTCAGTCTTAGGTATCTCAATTAAAAAAACATGATTCTCGTTCTTGTAATTATTTGATGAAACAACACACATCAGAATTACAAACATATTTTACCAAACATTTATTCTTAGGAAATTTTAAATTATGCACAAAAACTCGTGCATTATAAAATTAACATTCAGATTTGAAAAAAAATGTCTCCATTCCAACAGTTATTTTTGAATACTTCAAGTATCATTCAACAATAAAAAACAATTATACCTGTCTAAAGCAGATATTTTGTATACTCATTGTCATGAAAAATTATAAAATAATTTTTTTCAGAAAGTAAGATTTGAGAACTTCTGGAAAGTTCAATTTACTTGAATCAAACAGTGGATTTTCAGATAAAGAGAAATCAAGAAAATTTTTACGATTTTATTTCGATAACTGAAGTCTGAATTGACTTTTTTTCATTGTATCAGCGCACTTCGGGGTACTGAGAAACAAATATAATATTAGATAGATTATGTTTTCCATTTAAATAAACAGTTAACTTCTCCAAAAACGAATGAAAAATTCAAAAACCATTTTTCTGAATTGAAGCTTACATTTTTTACCCGATTTTAAATTACGTTATCCGCGTTTTTTCAACAATTCTTCAACTTACAAGTAGCTTAACTTCAAAAGGTAAAGATTTTATTTGGAAGTCACTTACCATACAAAGTTTTTTGCTTCTCTAAGTTTTTAAGTTTTTGCTGTTTTTTCTAAGACGATAAAAGAAACTGGGAATATAACTTTAACTGACGAAAATTATTTTATTTAAGATGAAGTTGATTAAAATTTCCGAGATTAATATCGATATGCATAGCGAATAAAATTAAATTTATTGCGATAGAACTTGCTTTTTTATTTTAGACCGAGTTCTTTTATGTTCCCACAGAAGATAGTAAATACTTTATTGTTTTTGAGATTAACTTTTTTAACATGTACTGTATAAAAATGTTACAAGAATGTAATTATTTTTCGCAGATACAATTTCAGAAAAATTACGCAGCATTTTAATATCACATCCCCTGAAAGGATACAACTACAGCACTGCTTGATTATAATTTCTCCGTTCATAAAAATCCTTTTATATGTTTAATTTTTTTTTGTTACAAAAGCTTATGCTGTTACATTATTTTAAAAAGTATTCACAGGAAAAAATGAATAAACTTGACTGGTAGAAATTTTTAGGGTTACTTGTGAACTATGAATATTAGTTTTACAACACTAAAACTGTTGAATACATTATTTTTATTTATAAAGTAATGTAAATACATTCTTAATTAATATGACAGCAATGTAACTTGATGTTAAAAATTCTAAATGAAACAACTTTGTTGGATCAAAATTTCATATATTTGTCAAACATGTTTTATGTAAACAATATTTAAATATAAACATAAATGGATAGGTATATAATTATAGTTCTTTTTCAATAAAAGCATACAAGTCACAGCTATGAAATGTATCTATCATAAGTGTATAAATGACACATTTACGTTTGGTTGGTTTTATGGCGCAAGGACCAAATCTGGCCAAGGTGGGTCAAAAATGTTTGGTCAAGTAAAAGGATATACACACAAAATGTATGTTTGGTCATTTAAAAGGATGTACACACAAAATGTATGTTTGGTCAATTAATAGGATGTACACAAAAATGTCTGCTTGTTGATGAAAAAGGACATACAAAATGCACGTTTAGTAACACAATAGAGAAATACACCCAGGGTAGTTACTAGAACCAAACCGAGGCCACCTACCTACAGATTACAGGTTGCTAGCGCAGTGGACAAACCTACTGAGCCTAGACGGCCGAATGCACTACATTAGATGTGCTCCAGCTTTAGAATACGTACAATTTACACAGTGGATACTTTACTTATGAACGAATATTTAAAGCAAATTCTTTAAATTCATAAAATTTGAAAAATTCTTGCTTTCACGGGCAGTTAAAGAATAATTCTAAGGTTGATCAATGTGGGCAAAACGAGGCCATATCTACACCTTAGGCCATTAGAACCAATCAGCTTACTCAAAGTGTGTGTGCCCCTCCCCTTTTTCACCGGGACGTAACTGTAATGAATAAAATTGTAGCTTTCACAGTTCAAATAATTTCAAAAGGAGTAAAATGTATATTTTTATACCTTAATAATTTTTGAAAAATATTTCTATTTTCATTGCAAGTTGAATTTTTAAAATGCATTGGAACTTATTAAAATTTAGTATAATTAAAGGAATTTCTTTCAATGAATTCAAAAACCGACTGTAGAAGGACTTAATATTAAACACAAAACATATTTACATGATACATACAATTTAAACTTGAGTGAAATATTTTATCATGACCCACCATTTCTGAAAAGAAAATTACAATAATTTCCCAACGGTAGCATTCTAAAATATTAGAGTGCCCGCGGTTCATCGGTTAAAAGAGTAGCGGATTACCAACGGGATATTTACTGTACGAAACTTGATCCAGAGAAATCCCATCGTGGACGTGAGGACTGGTGCACGTAAAATCTATCGTGACCTCAAATGTCCTCACATTGGCATGGTGTGGAAGTTTGGAGAGTGGGGTGCCAGCTCAGGAGATGACCTCGTAATCTGTCCGTAGTTCAAAATTACGAGATGTTGCCCTAGGATCTTTCCCTCAGGAGTGACCCCTAGGGGGCAGATCTTTAGGTGTGTACAGGCTTCACAAACCCGAGGAATCCTAGTCATCTATTCTTTCCCCATGGGGTTTACTGCCTCGTGTAATTATGGGGTCACTACCCCAGGATGCCCAAGCGATCTTTCTCTACATCCTTTCTTTTTACAATTAATTAACTTTGTCTTGTGTTTGGCGAGATTTGGCCAAATATGGCCCTTCCCCAAAAAACCCAACCAACCCCTCGTGATTAATCCCGGACCATCGCCAACAGCCCGTTGTGTTGCTCCAGCGCGACGATAATTCAAGTACCTACTTACTTGAAGCATCAGAAATTATTCATATTTTTTTACATTTAAAGAAATAAGAAGTTACATAATGTTTTTAAATATTTTCTGATGTACCTATAGTAAGTAATAAAATCGACATACGCACATAAAACATAAAAATTTTCTACTGCTCCTCTAACGTCATTCTTTCGATTATCTAGATTCTTCAAGAATTGAAGAAAAACTCAAAAACTGCAACAAGTTACACGCTACTCCCCGTGTTTCTCTTCCATATAAACTAATTTTTGAGTACATCTCCTCCTTTATTACTCATTCCATTTAATTCCGCTTCCAGGCAGACATTTCCTCTTGATTCGCCTCGTGCTTTTAAAGGAATAGCGGACGATACTTCCTCTAGTGCTTCCTCTCACTGGAATCCGATATAGAGGAATGGCAAAAATAAAGAGGAATTCTTTGAAACCAGTTTCCTTTCTTTGATCGAAACAAGTTCGTCTCTTCAAGGATTCCTTTTTAGACTCTGCAACGTGTCTCCCCGTCCCCTCTTGCAATTCTCTCCCCCAAGAAAAAATCCACCTTCAAAGTCGAAAGATGTGTCCCTGTCGCACAGTCTGACGCTGGAGCAAACTTTCGACTTTTTATTATTATTATTTTCCTTTTCTTTTAGAAGATCTTTTTGCCAGCTCCTTTTCCCACTCCGTCTGTCCGCTTCTCTCTGGGTGTGGGACTTGTTCCTCCAACTTTTTACAAATTCCCGAGTTCGCTCTGCCTTTGTCCAGCGTCGAGTTTAAGACCCGACTCTGGGGCAGGCTTGGGGATGAGGATCGCGTTTTAGTAAGTGCGCAGCAGTCCTCCACCTTTAAATCAGTTTGAGCTGGCGTAACAAAACCCGGAATACGTCAAGTTCGGAAATAAAGATATAAATCCGATAAGGAATTGTTGGTCGAGGTAGCCAAGCTGGAAGAGCAAACGGAAGGTTGCTAGTTAGAACTCGGTCCAACCAAAGACCGTCGTGTACAAAGGGGGCTGGTGCATGTTAAATCTGTCGTGACCTCAAATGTCCTCACATTGGCGTGGTGTGGAAGTGTGTAGAGAGGGGGGTCCGCTCAGGAGTTGCCTTGTCATCTGACTGTGGCTCAAAATTACGTGGTGTTGTCCTCGCATATTTCACTTCGGGATTGATCCCGGACCTTCGTCAATAGGCCGCTGTGTTGCTCCAGTGCGACGTTAATTACTTACCTATAAGGAATTGTATCAAATGGTTAAAAGGGGGTGGCGTGGTGAAGAGAATGTACTAAAATGACAATAGAATCAGGAACTTTCGAAAGACAAAATATAGATATGCATCAAGTTGAGTGTATTATGTTTGACTTCCCAAGTGGTCTCAACTAGATATATCGTTCATCAAGATGTGTCCCTTTTTGCTAATGGCGAGATATGTCGCCGAAACAAAGCTTCCCTATCACTCCTAAAAGTCCAAGCGGGAAAAACGAATTGTCCCTTGCTCATAATTGGTGATAATTTGGAACAAATGTTTGTACCAAAGATTGGCCACTACATGGCAGTTTTAGACATGAATATATATTTAGAGGTGAAAGACTATTCAACTGATATAAACAGTGTGTTGAGAAAATATAGTGTTGTAGAGATGTACAGGTGTTGGGAAAATGTAGTGTGGTAGAGATACACCGGTGTTGTAAAAGTTAAAAGTTAGTTTTTATTCATTCAATTACAAAATTATATGTATATTCTTAAAATGTCCAATAATATTGAGCACAATATCTTATACAATAATTTATGTTCAATAAAACTGCAAAAAGGGATCATTCAAGCACTCAGTCTGATAATAGTTCATGTTAGATATCATTAATTGCACTGCAGTAGTTTGTGGGTAGTTGAATCAACACGTTTCACTGGAGCAACGCATCGGGCTATTGGCGACGGCCCGGATCGATCTCGAAGGGGGATCCGAGGAAAACACGTAATTTTGAATCATGGTCAGATGACGAGGTCAACACACCACTCTCCAAACTTCCACAGATGTCTCCAAACTTCCACAGATGTTTCCAACACCCCACTCTCCATTCCACAGATGTCTCCACATCCCACTCTCTATTCCACACATCCTAAAAATTTGCAATAGCATAAAAGAAAGTATCTTATACAGTAATTTATGTTCAATAGAATTGCTATGTTCAATAAAATTGCTATGTTCAATAGAATTGCTATGTTCAATAGAACAGTGATCATTGAAGTACTCAGCCTGACAACAGTTTATATTACATATCATTAATTGTATAATAGGAATGCCATGTAGGTGGATATGTTTTGTGAAGGGTTAAACGTGAATTGATTTAATTTACGTCGCACTGGAACAAAACAAAGGCGATGGTTGAGGATCCATCCAGAAGGAAATAATCCGAGAATACACTTTTAAGACGTTGGTCGCAGTCTAATTATCCCTCTTTTAGCAAAAAATGTCAGTGGAGCGACAATCAATCCTAGTCCTAAGCACTGCTTCATCAACAGAAATACAAAACATTCATTTCTACCCCAAAATGGTATGCCTGTATGCCGCTCTGTAAGCAAACGGGTAACCTCGGTATTACATGTTGAACAATCAGTGATATTTCTTAAAAATAGGAATAGCATATATGTAACAAATTCACATACGTATTCCTTAATTTCCCAATTTCCATTTTATTTCTATTAATCGCTACTCATATTAAACCTCTATGCATTCTTCTTATCATTGTTATGAGAATGAGCTTGCTTCTTCAAAATAATTGAGTTAGTATTTTTCGCATTCGTCTGATCCGAATCTGATTACTGCTTTCAGCCTGTTTTCTATAAGGAATCGTAGTTCTTCCATTCCAAAGACCACGTTTATTCTGCAAATAACCAATTAAGTTTAATAGCTTGTTCTGAATTATTATTCCTCTGTCCACACCAATTGGAAAGATTTAACAGTCAGTACCTTTTCAATTTGCATTTGTCTTCCCTCAACTCTTAAAGGAAGCGTATTTTAACCTATATTACAATAATCTTGATTTGACACAATGCTTGATAATAAACAGATAATTTTAATAAACTGCTTAAGAAGGTTTTTCTGTAAAGTTAAATGCAGAAAGCGCTATCATTTTATAGACGTGCTTGTTTAAAGCAAGAATAGACGTGGCCTTGACATTCGAATTGAATTGCAACAGGTTATGAAATTAAACACTTGCAATTTGTGAAATTAATCATAAATGTAATAATTTCTTGAGTTATCTTTATTAATTAAATTATATTACACCTGAGAAGATGTCCAATAAATGTTTCGTAAATTAGTGCATGAAATCTTGCACTAATTGTTCCATACAAATATAATGTTAGAAAGAATTAACGTCAAATGTTCTCGACACTATGGTATGTATCAATTTAATTAAAGTTGCACTGGAGCAACAGAACGGGCTATTGTTCCCGACACAGATATGTCAAATTTTAAGATAGCAAGTTATCAGCAGGAAGTATTACTTAATCTCATAATAGTTGCTTATATCTACACTGAAAAGCTCTCTTATTGAATAATGTAGTTTGAACAAGGATGCCTTTTACTGAGCATCGTCAACTGACCATGGTTCAAAATTTCGAGGTGTTGTCCTAGGACCTTTCCCTTTGGGAATGATCCGTCACCAATAGCCCGTGGTGTTACTCTAGTGTCACGTTAATTCAATTACTTTCTTACGTACCTTTTTGAATCATGAACTTGGAGCAATGATCCTTTTTACTTTGCTTCATGTCTCCTTGTATGTCTTCCACACTCATTCGAAATCAAATTCCAAGATGACAATTATCTCTCAAAACCGGACGTATTATATCTCAATAGTTTGTTCATATTTACTCTGAAAAGCTATTATTGAACCGTGTAATTTGCGCAACGATGTCTTTTACTTAGTCTCAAATCTCCTCATATCTCTCTCACACTCATTTGCTGTCACTAAAGTTCATTCGTTTCAACGACTTCATTTAATCCAATATAAATATTAATTAAATCATCAAAGTCTCAAATATATCCTCTTGTATTTTTAACTTAAAGTCACATAGTTTTAATACACATACAAATATCAAATAATTATAGTCAAATAAGGATTCGTGCCCAACTACATTTCAGTACAAAAGCTAATTTCAAATGAACTCTGCATTAGTGTTGCAGTATAGCATTCGCCTTGCTCACTTTTATTGCTTCTGTTGGGGCTTTTAGTATCCAATTAAAGAGGTCCCATCCAAATTAAATCGAGCATTTTGAAACCAACGAGGTGATCAATTAATATACGCCCACGATCCAATGCTCCCAAATTGGTCCGAAATAAACGAAAACTTGCGCAATTTATATGTTAAAATACGCCTTTCAAAAGGATTTGTGCGTTTGAAGTCTAAACCCTTCCGCTTCAGGGGACTAATGAATATTTATTTCAACCAGCTCGTCTATTACTCAAGCTTAAAAATTCGAAAGCACCAAATTAATCAGAATAACTCCAATATGGATGTAACGAAGGAATCGATATCGATGATGCAATGAATTCTTTTCTCCACAGAATATCGATTGCGATCATTAATCATGCTTATCGATTGACTAAGGTTACGAATCGTATCGCTACGATAAGCTAGTATCAATGCGAGTCTATCGATATTGGATGTTCAGTTTTCCTTTGTTTCTTTTACAATGGAGGTGCGTTTTATTGAGTGTCCAATGCTTCCGGGAAACTAAAACTCGAAGGTAATTAGTTTTGGGGAAATTCCCATTCATCATTTGATTATGTATGTGGATGGTTTTGAACAATCATTGGAATTAAACGACGATCTAGTAATAGTTTGAAAGGTGTTTTTGCAGTCAAGTCAATATTTAGAAAGTTCTCTTTTAATGTTATCAATAGTCGGACTACTTTTGCTCTTTGAAAAGGGTCCCAATGTTACTTTAGAAATGAGCATTTCTTTTCTGATAACGTTGGATTTGAATATCGCATTTAAATGAAAACCGTACAGCATATGGTTTAGTTTTGCTTTTATTGAATAAAATAAAAATATTCATGGTTAAAAATAATTTGTAACAAAACATTTATATTTTGAATCTAACTATCAAAATGTTAGTGTTTGTTTAGAAACTACACTGCTGGCCACCCAAATTGCAACACCAAGAAAGACAAGAGATATCACAACAAAATTTATTTTGTAGATAACATGTTGACCAAGTATCAAATGATTAAATTTATAGACTTCTGTGAAGTGTGGTTCCTGCCAAAATCAGTAGCCAGAGTAGCCGCCATTGCTGGAGATCACCGCTGCCACACGCCTCGGCATTGATTCAAAGAGACTTTGGATGTGTTCTTGGGGTACAGCAGACCAAGCAGCTTCCACACGTTGCCAAAGTTGATCTGGTGTGGCAGCTGGGGATGTATTCTGGGTCAATCGTTGAGCAACCATGGACCACATGTTTTCTATCGGCGAAAGATCCGGAGAGCGAGCTGGCCAGGGAAGCAATTCAATCTGGCGATTGACGAAGAACCCTTGGACAATGCGTGCCACGTGTGGTCGCGCATTATCCTGTTGAAATATGGCTGTGGGCAAGCCCTGAAGGTAAGGAAGGACAACTGGCTCCAACACCTCGGAGATGTAGCGCTGGCTGTTTAAAGTACCGGCAATGCGTACTAGAGGAGTGCGAGAGTGATATCCAATACCGCCCCATACCATAATACCCGGTGCAGGACCAGTGTGGCGATGCATAACGCAGCTGTTCAGCATCCTCTCTCCACGGTGTCTCCAGACTCGAATCCGACCATCGTGGTGTTGCAGACAGAAGCGTGACTCGTCAGTAAAGACAATTTCATTCCATTCTGCCGTCCACATCCTTCTTTCATTGCACCATTGGCGGCGGAAACGTCTGTGGTTCTGCGTCAAGGGTAGACGAAGCAATGGACGTCTTGCGGACAGACCACTCTGCTGTAAACGGCGTCGAATGGTACGCGCAGACACTGGATGCTGCGGTACAGACTGAATGTGCTGTGCTATGGTTCGTGATGTGGCTGAGCGATCCGTCACTGCCATACGCACAATATGCCTATTATCACGTGAAGTGGTGCACTGAGGTGGATGCGATCGAACACGTCGGTCCGTCGTACCCTCCTGCATCCAACGATCACATATCCGCATTACAGTTGTTTGGTTTCGTCCAACACGACTACCGATTTCCCTGAAAGATAATCCACAATCTCGGTAGGCCACTATCCTTCCTCTGTCGAACTCGGATACTTGATCAAAAGATGATCGCTGTTTTCTACGAGGCATAATTGATCGTTTTTTTTTTGAAAAAAACACAATTACCGTACTTGAAATCGTCGAAATCTCCAAGCCTTAAATAGCGCTTTGAAGTGGCGCCACAGGCGCGCGTGATGTGCGTCTGCGCTGAAATTCTAATCATTTGCATATCTCACCTCCGCTAATGCATGTTGTAAATTTCATATTATTTGCATGTTTCCTTCAGGGTGTTGCATTTACGGTGGCCAGCAGTGTATTATTGAATAAAATTAAAATGTTTTAAAACGTATTGGAAATTAAATATTTATTTATATTTTGAATGTTACTGTAGAAATGAACATTTCTTCCTATAAGTGTTGAATTTGAATATCTGATTGAAACGAAAATCGCATAGCATGTGACTTAAGTAATCGTTTTGCATTTTGCTTTAGGTAGCTTTTATTGAAATAAATAAAATATTTATGTTTAAAAAAGATTGAGTAATAAAATATTTAGCATGAATTAATATTGTTCAAAATGTTACTACGTAAGGGGAATTTGTCCCCTGCATCTTATTTTACTATATAACATTGTATGTTTTATAATTTGCCTATGTTTTAGAAGATTTTAGAAGATACGGTGGAAGATAAAGATATTGATATGGAGTTACGAAAATATTTATGATACTTGAAATGGTCTTATTTCGGAAGAATTTATTAGTATTTTTTCTGATGTGAGCTGTAAGCTATGATTTAAGGCAGTTTTAGCTACGTTAACTATATGTTTTAGTTGAGTTAGAGCATGAGATAACAATTGAAATTAATGATGCATTTAGTTTCAATTTGTCATATGATGTAACTTTATTAGAAGCAAAATGAAAAATGAATCAAGGCAAATTTTGCTGTACTATATTAATGATCTATTCATTTTATAAATATGTTCATCACACATTCATCATGTATAATTTAATCTATACACAATGTTTCTTAGAATGAATTTTGTACATAAGAATGAAAAAGAATGTGTTTTATTTTATATATATCTTTGAATGCCTATGAATACAAAGCTATTTATCTAACTTTATACTTTTGTATTTCAGGTGAGTGCTTAATCTAATACAGTCATCGTGAATATGAACATTCAAATTCCTTTCCCATTCCAAGAAAAGACGGTATCGTAGTTAATTGCATTTATCTCTAGAAATGAAGCACTTAAATATGCATGAAATAGGTAAAGCGAATTTTGAAAGTTTACACTTGGTACGTGAGGATGAAATGTAATAATACTTTACATAAAAACATAAATCAGTTGTTTCTCCAGATAATTATTTCGGTACCAAAAAATCTGGGCTTGACTCTATGGTACACATTTTAGGTGACAGAGGTTCAATTCCTACCCTGTGTGTAATTACCCTGAGTGTACTTCTATCTTCCGTGTCGGTAAAACTTTCCTTATGTTTGGTGAGGCCAGGTCAACTATGGTCATAGCACCATATAACCCAAACAACCCTGTAATCCATATAAAGTTATTCATCATCATAAGAAATTCACTGTAAGCAATCCTCTTTCTAATTGGTCATGGTATGTAGAATATCACTGCTGAAAGCGAACAAAACCAAACGTATTTTATTTTGGGTATATCGTGTCTAAAGGTACATTAAAATATATTTGAAAATAGGTTGTGCATAAGATCAAACAATCGAGTATAATAAATACTTGGTGTGTAATGACGTTTTATGTAAAAATTACTGGATCCAAGATTAGTCACACAATAAGCAGACTTTCTACTCAATATGGGGGTCTCTGTGGCTCAATCACGTCGGAGTGGGGTGGAAATTCGAAGAGTGGGGTGCCAGCTCAGATGTTGACCTCGTCATCTGACCGTGGTTCAAAATGACGAGGTGTTGTCCTCGGACCTTTATCTACGGGATTGATCCCGGACCGTCGCTAATGGCCCGTTGTGGTGCTGCAGTGCTACGTTAATTCTACTACATACCTAGCTCCATGACTCAGTCGGTTTCCCAAATTCCGTAGCAACATGAGAGTTGTAGGCGGAACATGTTGGATTCCTGTAAAGCACCCTGGTATTACTCTCTCTTCCGCATCGGTACAAACTTCCCTTGTATGTGTATGCCCATTATGGGATGTTGTTTGTATTGCGTTTTGTGCATCTTGGCCTAGTATGGCCTTTATGCTATAAAACCCAAGCAACCATCTTCACAATATAGATTAAGCCATAAACCTCAAACACCAAGCAACTAACATAATACAGAAATAGAAGCAATGCGTTAAAATATTGAGGGGAGTTCTTCTGGAAACATAACTGAATATTTATAGCTTAAGACTCCATTCGAAGCCCAACTTTCCAAATTCATAATTCCCCAGAACACTTCGATCCCGTAATAAATCACATCGCAAGGAGGGCATTTCGGATATTCCACATACGCACCGACAGCAGGAGTCACGCCGAAACAACGAGAAACAAAAACCAAAACAAGCTACGGATTTTTACTTGGAGGAAACATTAAAATTCGGAAAACACTCATCTTAAATCAATTTGTCCCAGCTTGACTACTCCATAACACACACCCATTTTAAAACTCCATTTAGTGCGTCCCGAACGACCCGCGTGCCATACTTCAGCCTTCCTCCGCAACGGAAGTAAAGGCTCGCGGGACTTCCATTTAAATCCATAATTGCCATAAATCTTCCGTCTGGGAAATAAAAGTAAAAAGGTAGCATCCGAAACATACACTTTTAAGAGGTATCCCCTTAATTAATATCATGTTTCATTAGTTGAACTGTTCGAAGTGAACTGTAATTTATACTCGCTCTGTGAGAGGTGTCAGAAGGTCGCACATTTCATCATAGCTACTAGAAGGGAGAATTCGGGCTCACGAATTAATTAAGGTAATTTACATCATTTCTGCAGTATTCTGTCATAGAGTGTCGGGAAAGACCACGGAAGCAATCCATTGATTGTTGATGGCTGGGTTTATTTTTTTGCGTGTGTTTTCGTTATTGATTTCCAGCCTTGGGGTTGGTGATGAGGAAGGTGTGAAAACTTCAGAGTTTCCTTCCGTTCTTTTGCTCTTTTTTTATTAAACTGAAGTAATTTAAAACAAGAATATATATATGCATAAATCTGCTTGCGGCGCAAATTTTAACGTAGCTGTTTACGAAATAATGCTAGGCTCTGCTACTTTTTTGAATATTTTTTAATGAACGAGTGTCCTCTGGTCTGGGGCCAGGGGACGTGGTAGCCCGGTTGGAAGAGTAACGGATTAACAACCTGAGGATTGCGAGTTTGAATCCAACCAAAGACCGTCGTGTACAAAGGGGGGGGGGCTGGTGCACATTAAATCTGCCGTGGCCTCAAATGTCCTCACGTTGGCGTGATCTGGAGTTTGTAAAGTGTTGTGCTAGCTCAGGTGTGATCTCTTCATCTGACCGTGGTCCACAATTAGGTGGAGTTGTTTTCATATTTCCATTCGAGTTTGATCCCGGCCAATACTCCATTGTGTTGATGCAGTGCGACGTTAATTAAAATACCTACCTACCTGGTCCGGGACTCGGGCAATCTTACTCGAAAGACCTTACCTGGTCTGCGGGCCCGTTAAACCTACTCGGAGGACCGTATCTGACCGGTGGAATAGGTAAACCTATCCGGATGAGTGTATCTGGACGACGAGCTGTATAAAAATATTTGGAGGGCCGTAGTTAGACTGCGGGCCAGGTAAGCCTGTTTGGAGTTTTGTATTTGGTTTGCAGGCATAATAAAAATATTTTAATAAAATATTAATTTGGAGTCAATTGAAGGCTTCTCTCTTCATTCGTCTATGGTCTAAGTGACCACAGAAGCTGTACTCCTGCAATTCCAAGAAGCATGCTCTCGTTAATAGTCTAGTTTAGGTTGACAAATTGATATTAGTACCAACATAATTGGTTCTGTTAATAACAAAGTACCAAATTACTGTGCATCGTATTCCGATTTTCCAAATATTTCATTGAAGAAACAGTTAAGAATATTTGAATAATTGGAGAGAAGAATGAAAAACTGTTGAAAAGTAAGTTTAAGCAATCTACTTAAGAATGTTTCATGAATCATCAACTCAAAAACTAACATTCTTGAATGGAAGCATACAATACATGATAAAAATCGACATGGAGCTTTTCACCTAGGGCCTGATAACTCACTCATAGGAGCTATCAATTGATTTGAAATCACGTATTTAACTAAATACGTCTAAGTTTCTTTAAAGAATTGGGAGACATATCAGGCTTCTATAGAATCGAATTTTCATTCGAGCGATACAAAAATTTTTCATATTCGACTTCTGTTAATTATTTTATACATAAAGTTGTCAGAATTTTGAAAAATGTAAAGAAAAGGCGAAGTTTTATTTTTTGGAACAGGAGAGGTATAAAATTAAAAATGCTCAAATGAGATTCAGACTTTGAAATGACGCCGCGAGTTCAATAAGTTTTTGAAGTGACTACCTTTAGTATTCTAATAAATATTGAATTGAAAATACATTTCGACGTCCGAAAGCCACTAGTCGACTCCAGAAGAAAAGTTAATGTTAACAAGTTAATCAAGTTAATGTTCTACGAAGATCAACCGAAAAAGCGTGCATGCCAAATTTTATTCAAACCTCTGAACTGTCACATTCGGATAGATCGGCGAAGACTTCAATCACCGTCACGTCGTATTTCAAAAAATGCTGTCCTTTTAGCCAGATCAAATTCAGCGAGACTAGCTGGCATGCTTCATTTTTGCTAAAAATTACTTCGTCGACAGAAAATAGGAAAATGTGATTTTCTTGGATGAAAAAGAACTCGACATTTACGGTTCAAATGGTACTTGATGCTATTGACATGACTTGCGGAACAGAAGACATAAAAAAAGCTCACGTGGTGGTACCATAACGATGTCGATTGCTTTTAGGTATGAAGGAACTTTTGTTATGATCCATGGAAGTGTGAGAAAAAAGATATATGCTTGGATAAATTTTGCTTCCAGTACATTACTCTGTCATTTGGACTCTAATGTCATACTAAGTAGATTTGTCCTAGTATTAAGGAATAAACTGGTAAAGTAAAATAGAAAATGACTGTTTTCAATTAACAATGAAGTAAGACTACGTTTCAATTCTGAAGTTAAGCTCTCATTAAAATTATTAATTATTTTCGATGCAGATATTTTCCAATTGTGAACTATAAGAGGATCAGTGAGTCAAGCTTATATCCCATTTATTATCTGATCTTTTTATAGTTACTATAAAGCTTAATTTTACTAATTTAGAAAATATTTTATTTAAATATGCATATAGGAAATATCAACGGCTTACAAGTGAAACACCAAGTCAATAATCATATTTCTGAGGAAACAAAGGAGAATGAATTCTACTTCCCCAAACTTTACTGGTTTTTTTTCAAGAAACAATCTAACCTTCTTGTAAAAAAGCTTATTGGATATTTCTCAAATCGAAAGATCACAGTCTGGTCAAGGAAATCTAAAAAACTCAACTCGGAAAGTTTGACTTAATGTGTTTCACGCAATATTGGATGATATATAAGAATATATCTTAAATGCTTCACAATTACATTAGCCTATGTTCATTGAAATTTCGAAGAACAAGACAGTATATGTACAGTAGTAGCAAGCAACTTATTTTTATAAATATTATGTTTTAAAATTATGCAAGTACAACGAATATATAACGTATAGAAACACATTATAGATCGCAGAAACCTTCCTAATCAAATGAATTAGATATTAAATATTAACTTAGAGGACAGTTGTGAAAAGCATTTAAAATGTCTTTGCTTAGAAGATAAAAAAAGCCCCATTCTTTGTGTTAACTTGCACTTAAGTTTTTGGCTTTACTGTTAAGTTGTTTTGTTTACTGTTATAAAATGAATTACAGATATGTGTCCTACACTAGGTGCTAAACTTTATTTTGTATTCCTTTTGTCTGGTATAGACATATTATCCCACGCACTAAATCGAGTCAATATGGCATAAAAACAATACAAATGCAAACGTGTTACCTGAAAACAATATGAAAAACAATATTGAAGTGAACCAATGCATTGAAAACTAGGAAGAAGTCAAAAGCTCAATGCCTTGCAAATATAGCGTACTAGAAAAATAATGCTAATTCTTTGAATATTTCAATAGGACAATTGCATAATTTTTTGAAGTAAAATTTGTTGTTATTCCTGAAGTAATGCTTTATTGATACTGTCTAAAAACTTCAACATCATAGCATATTACATTATGCTCTGTATTTAATTTTGTCGGAAACAATGGCTGAAGTGAACTTTTTCTGGTAATTTCTCTCTCATTCTCTCATGCGGAACGTATTCTTTCTGTCTTACTTATTATCTAGGATATTATACTAGTAAAGGTACATATTAAAGATAACGGTAAGTTTATTTGTTTCTTGATATTAGATACTGAATTTCAAATTTGCAAACCAATTGAATCACGAAAGTCGATTAACTTCTTAAAGGACAGTGTTTTAATTTCAACTCATTTTTAAGTACTGTACATACTTCGAAAGATTATCAATTTCGAATGTTTGATAAGCTGTAGACATATGAAACAAATTTCTTGCTTACGTGTTACATAACTCAAAAAAAGAGGTCTTGTTTGAAATGAAACGTTTTCTGTTTAAAGTAGAGGTTTGTCATCGCTATTGAAAACGTTTAAAGTATTTAGGTACTTATACGAAAATATTACTATTTGTAACGGAAATAATAATTCTATGAAAGAAAGTACTTGACGCACTTGTGTAACAAAACAACTGTTAAGTATAGTTACCTTTACAATACATAAAAACATCGTTTAAGAATTGAAATCTAAATATATCTACCTTTATGCGTTGAGATAATGAAATTATAAATGACATTAAGTATTTATTTATTTATTTAAATTTTACTTCTTTAGAAAAATATCCAATTACAGAAAACAAAAAACGTATGATCAAGAAACTGCAAGAACAAAAACACAAATACACTTAGATAGGAGATAAATAAAGCACTTAATCTCAGAGAAGATATTGCCTAAAATAAGGTATATAAATAGGCTTCTAAATCTACACCCTCAGTAACGTTTTCGAATTACTAAAATGCTTATGATTCTCAATTCAAATGAATTCATTATTTTTGTCTTGATATCATAATATTTTAAACTTGGAAAATAATATACATTATTACAACAAATAATTTTTTTAGAGCACACTCAGCTTAGATCATAACACATTTACCAATCGTGCATGTTAATATTCCTACTAAAATTCACTTTATAATTTTTACAAATTAAATTATCAGTCGCATAATTACCTCCAACTCTTCTCTGTACTGTTATGAATCAATAATTGAATAAGAATGCTCACGAATTCTAATCACATTTTGAAAACTAAGTATTCCAAACTATGACTAATATTGAAGTAGTTTGAGAAATCCTTAAATCTGCATATAAACACCAATTTAAATAAACCTTTCTTTTGCGAAAAATACTTTTAGCTGTATTGAAATTGGTATTTTAAATTAGAACCTCGAATTAAAAATAATATTTCCACAGCCCACAGTCACAAAAGCCCTTGGCATACAAATAGCAGTTATTGGGTTTAAGGAAATTGTTATTTTTCTCTTGTTGAACTAGTATTCGTTGAATGAATTTCTAGGACCTTTTGAATACAAAGTGTATTAAATAAAGCTCCTTGTTATCAATTTATATGTACTCAAGGAGTTTAGATGAGTCAAATAACCATTTGCTTGTTCGCGTTCAGGACTCCAAAGTCTCGTTAATCCGCGGGAATGGTAGAAATGGGAAATCTGGGTTAAGGTTCATGGAAAATGGAAATAAATAATAGCATTTCCTGAAGTGTTATGTTGTCTCAAGTTGTTTTTACTCATTCAGACGACGGAGTATGATGTCTTCGTGTTCATAATATGTTTTCTATTCAATCTATGATTTTAAAATGAAATTAAATGGAATGCCTATCTCAGTAGTTTGTCGCATTGAGAATATTCTGGAAGCGATTCTGTTCGATGTAAAAAATATTTTCAATTATGTGCATTTATCTCGATAAGCAACGCTATTTTTATGTATGAAATAATTCACCTCAAAATTTGATTATTTTACGTAAATAAATGTGGTTAAATTGAATAACTCAGAAATACGGTTATTCTAAGCATTTAAATAAATAAATGCATCGGGTTATATATTAAAAGTTTGAGGGTGAACGTGACCCGTAATCATAATTTCTAGTTATATACTCTCCAAAATCAGAAAAAAAATTCCCATTTTAAACCGGTTCGCATAGATTTCTTTTATTGCTTGATTTATTTACGACAATTATCTTATAATACAAACATAAAAATTCCATTTAAAAAATTTATTTTCATTTTTGAATACAAACGTGCAATTTTCGAGACATATTTTTCATGTTCGCTCGTCTATCGTATATCGCTTGGTTTCATTTTTCCAGCTCAGATGTTCCCATCATCTGACCGTGCTTCGAAATTACCAGGCGTTGTCCTTGGATCTTTCCCTTTGGAATTAATCCTGGACCGTCATCAATAGCCCGTTGTGTTGCTCTAGTGCGACGTTAGTTAACTACCTACCCATGACGCTCATAGAATTAAACCAAATATTACAAGGCATTGAACTTACTACCAATCATTAGGAACATTTGAAAGACCTTATTCATTTTTAATGTATACAAACCTTAATGCATAAACATTTTCTACTACCAAGAAAACTGCATGTATAAAGCATGTAAAATCTTTTGTGTTAATGTATTCTATATTATAAGAATTTTATTTTTAAAATTAAATTCTATGATAAGTTATGCTATTTTTTTAACTGATTTCTTAGCTATAGTATAAAATGTTCATATCATTTGCGAATTCGACAATTTGTGTAATACTTTCTTTAGATATAATGAGATAATATAATGATCATTATATAGTTGCACAAACAACTGAATCTTCTTCAAATATTTGCGCAATTGTACAAAAAACTATAGCATAACAAAGCTTTTTTTATAGCATCTCTTATCTTGTTTTTCACTCCATTTTTAAATGATTATTATTGTACAAATAATTAGTTGCAAAACCATCTAAATACGATACTGAAATGAAAATGTTGAATAATATTTTTATATTCGTGTATATCTTTGTAATTCAAATGTAGAGAATATTAAAAATAATGAGTTATCGGGTGAACATGCGTTCATGAAACACGATATATGAATCAATCTCATACGTCAATAAGGTTCTATAATGATCGGAAATATGCCTGACTTCACTGAATTCAATAAATGTAATAATACAAAGGTACACAATTCAATCTGAGCAGCAGGTTATCTAGTAATGTTTAAAGTGAATAATATAATTAACCTTTTATAACTCCTTTTCATATATATTTTATACATTTACTAATATAATCACCCTGCTTTGATTGAAGTGATTAAATGTAGATTGAAAAGTTATCAGAATAATTTTTTATCCCTTTCATTGAAAATTATAACAAGTATTTAATCGTTCATATTAATTTTAAGTCCAATTTAAATATTTTAAAAATTTCCGAAATTAGTTGAGATCAAAATACATATGCATGCTACATTCATTCACTATAGTGCCGTGGTGTCCGGGATGGAAGAATAATGGATTATCAACAGGAGGGTTGCGAGTTCGAATCCAACCGAAGACCGTCGTGTACAAAGGGGGTTTGTGCACGTTAAATCTATAGTGGTCTAAAATGTCTTCGTGGTGTGGAAGTTTGGAGAATGGGATTCCAGCTCAGGTGTGACCTCGTCATCTGACCGTGATTCAAAATTACGTGATGTTGTCCTCACAGATCTTTCCCTTCGGGTTTGATCCCGGACCATCGCCAATAGCCCGTTGTGTTGCTCCAGTGCGACGTTAATTAAACTATCTACCTCACACTTGCAATTCTTAATTCCATAAACATATTCTAAGAGGTGGATGGCAGTTAATTTGATATGATATTTTTATCATTAATCCTTATGGTGGTTGTCCCTTCGAGGCATCTCGCTATTAGCAAAATTGGCCAGATATTTATGAATGAAAAATGTGGTCTTTGAAAGAAACCTGACCAGATCTTGATCTGGACATCAAAATAGTTTAATTGGCAACAAAATAGTTTAATTTCAACTCGTACAATTAACATCTGTTACTATGATAAAGGTTTTAAAAGTGTTTATAAACACTAATATTCCGTCGATATACTTCAGCAGTTTTGCATAAAAAATTGTTTGGTTGGTCGATTTGAATTTCGTGGCGCAAGGTCCAATAGAGGACAATCAGCTACGAAAAATTGTTTCGTAAACTTGATTTGTGGTTATTTGCATCTCGGATCACCCAACACCACCAGGTTAGGATTTTCCAAAGTATAGTATGAGGTATGATTATTCAGTCATTTTAGGTAAAACTAAAAAATTCGGAGAATAGCGTAATTTTTTCTCTCTAAAGCTTTTTTTATGTAATACTTTAACAGACATAAGGACATACGGAGAATGAAAAGACAAATGAAAACAGATTGACGCTGAGTAGTTCATTCATTAAGTTGCTGATTATTTAAAATGCACACAATTTCATCACAATATAGCCGGCGGCTTGAACCTAGTACTGACACGTACAAACAAGCAGGCACAAAAGGTGTAAACCATTAATTTTGCTTTCAAATGGAACGAAACGGTAAATAAGATAAAATGAAACTAATGTGAGTAAATTATTCTATGTGTACTGCATTTTAATTAAAGATGCATAACTGGAAATTATTATTAAAGATTAAACATTTGTTCATGTCTAACAAAAAGAGGACAACTCATTTCCTTTTTATTTAGAAGATAATTTTACTGAACGTATGTATTTGTATTAATTATTATTAAATTATACTAATACGCATCTCAACACGTGATTTAAACTGGTTGTTTACGTTTAAAATTATTTAGGTATGACTGGTTTCACCATTATAAACATTTAATGATTAAAACTCTTCCAAAGAAAGTCTGCATTTCTTTTGCTGTAAGAAGCAAACAAATGAGAAGATAAAAAACCTTAAAGAAGTCTATTCCATGTATTGAAAACAAGACTCGAAAATAGAAATTTATAACAAATGTTCATTAAAACATTTTTAATTTTATAATTTCCTTTTGATTTATTGATACAAACTAACAATTTAAAAATGCCACTACCGACATATATCTCTTACTCATTAATTATCAGTAATGCAATAAAAAACGAGAAATGTTGAACCTATTTTTTAGTTTCTTTGAAATGTAACTCACTGATGCTGATAACTGATTTTAAACAATTATAACTTCTTCATATGGCTAAACATAAAATTATTTTTCATTTAATATAAAAATTGTAGCATTTTGTGTCCTATCTACTTTATTTAAACTTCAAAAGGAAACTCGCTGTATTTCTTTCGACATTTTGAACCTTGTGATGCAATCAATAAGAACTTAACTTTGAAACATCATTTAAAAATAACGTTAGATGATTACTACGATTAATTATGTTGATAAATGTAAATATTTACTTAAAATAATTCTTTTTATTATTTAATCACTAAAATTTTAGTGAGTCTCATTTCAATGTGATTTTTTTTATGTTATCGGTCAATAGCACTATCTAGTTGATAATTTTGTAAATAATCAAATTTACTTTATAGTCTTCTTTCTTATCCCAGTGTAAAAATATTACAATAAGTCATTGAGTATGCGCAAAAAAAGGTTTTGGACAGATGGATCCTTATAAATGTCTTCATATATGTCTTCATATAATGCAATTCAGGATGTGTGAGGGAGAAGCTGGTAATAAGCCACACTTTGTATAGGTGGGAAAGGATATATTAGTTATAGTAAAAAGACAAAATGAACAAAATGTGACTAGGATTTCAAATATGTTATTACGTATGAATTTCCTTTTAATACTTTATTAAACTCATGTTGGTATTTACATTATTTTTTGCAGGATACAAATTTTTGCAAGACAAATTAATTGTATTAATGATATAGCATTAATACTTGCCATTGTTGCTTATACAAGCAAAACAATGTCCTTCACGTTTACGTTTGCAAATGGTTTTCATGTTTACATAGTTATAATCCAAGCTGACTTCCTTTTCTAGTAATTACCATCTGTAAATGTGTTCTTACAAGAAATAATGAAATAGAGTATTTTGAAAGTAAAATAGATTCAAAAAATTTTTGAAGTGATTTGCAGATTAAGAGCCGTTAAAAACTGAATGAAAAATCCGTATTAGTTTCTTCTCGAGTGAAAACAACAGTCAATGCTATGTAGCTTCATTTCAATAACGATCCCCGAAGAAGATTAATTTATTATCCTGTTACAAGGCAACATCAAATCACAATTTAAAATATTTCAAAATTGAAACAAAATACTTGAAATAGAGGCTAAGTGAAAAGAAAAACAGGCTGAGATGGGGCTTAATATAAATAATGAGGAAAACAACACTTTTATTTTTTTGTTTTTTAATAAAGAACACGAAGGATTAAAATAGAGTCGAGATCTCTTCAAGTGATTAAAGTATCCCCACCATTAAAGCAATTTTCTAAAAAAGTCATCAAAATGTTTTTAATTTGAAAAGTCAAAAATATCCCTAAAACCAAATTCTTCTCCAAGAACGATTGTTAAGACACTAATGTGACACATAAGGTGGAATTAATGAAAGAAACCATTATCTATCTGTATATTGAGTTAACGCTGGAGCGAAAAAATGAGGATAAATTTCTAAAGATTCAGAACATGCAGGTCCTCCGAGAGAAGCAAAAAGCTGCAATCAATGGCATTGTTTCGTAGTTGTAAATAAGTTATTTAATTAGAATACACGAATCGTAATTACCGAATATGTTCTTCTAATTACAAAGAATGCGTTCCTTTTATGCCAGAATTCATTGTTCTCGAACGAATTTGCAAGAAAAACCACGACATCGAATAAATAAAGCGGCGTTTTTATATGGCTGGTTTTCAATGGGTTTTAAAGAATTCGAGTTTCCCCCTATTCTTTAAAAAACAATTGGAGTGTGCATGTTTTGGAAATAGTTCGTATAGAATAAGCATATTCGAAGTTTTTTAGCACATTTGTGTTCAGAAGTTTTGTGCTTTTCAAGTTAATATTTCTCGATAAAAGGGAATAATTGGAACTTAAATATAAATTCTTTAGAATTTACTATATGTGAACTGTAATTGCTAGTGTTATTTTATGTTTAAACTTATTAAATTTAAATGGGTACTCAAAAGCGGTTTAATGTTTTTAAAATAAACGTTATGAGACTATTAGTCTCAGAACGTTTTGAAGTATTGTTTTATTTTAAGCAACTTTCGACTTGGAAATCTTACAGCAATTCAAATCAAGAGTAGAACGGTGAACCCATGATAATTTTTTATGTTTTGTGGTATCTGCTTCTTAAACATTTTTAAAATGTGGAAAGTAATGTACCTCGCAATTTCGTTTTCTATAAGAGATCCAAAGATTGTGAAATTCTACCTGGTGTTTTATTCACTTATGAAATGTTTATGTAAGATTTGATTTTCCCTTATGAAAATTTTCAACTAAATCTGTAAGAAAAGTTGTTTTCTTTCATGTGATAAAGGCACTTATTGAGATTTCAACGTAGAAAAATACTTTGTCCTGTAAAATATCTTCTAAAGTTTTATTATCTTAAAACATATAAAAAGGGTTTTGAAGACGATATTTTCTACGCCTTTATTAAACAATTTTGCTTGGCAATTTCGTTTCTTAGCAGTTAATTTGATATTTAAATAACTAGTATAAAAATCGACTTAGATCGTTTTTGTGACTTTAGGTTTTCTAAATAGTATTCCTAAACTTTGGGATCCTAATAATAAAAAGCCCTAGGATATCTAACCGTAACCTGAAAATAATACAACAGTGCGTTTTGTCATAAAGATGGCTACGTTGGGTTGACATTATTTAGTTAACCCCAGTTTAGCAATTTAAAATGACAAATGATGATGAAAACAACTTAATAATATTTTGTGTTCATAGAAGCAGTTTAGTTGAGAAAAAAATAATACATAACTGTTGCCTTATTCCCTTCCTGTATTTATCTTGAAAATGAATAAACTTTCGTTCGATTCCATAAGTATTTATGTATTCAAAAGTAAAGGCCTGTGACAGAATATTTCATACAGCTTATATTTCACAGAAAAATATTTAGCCGAGGCTTGATTTTTTGATTGATAATAATTTTTTTTATTTTAATTTTTTTTTTATTATTTTTTGATTGATAATTTATATAAGCTGAGGCTTAAAACATAATTTTAACACTATTTAACAACAAATTTGTTAAATCATTCAGCTCTTCCTAATAGTAGGGTTATATAGAACTTAAAATCTGCCACAAAGATACCTTTTTATATTAATTTTTATAGGGTTTCCTTGTTACTTATAAATTTATGTCTTAAACATTCTAAACCATAAATACCTAAAAATATCCAGTTCAAATGCGATTACAGTTATTGTCATAACGGTAACTGTTACACAATCCTGTTTAATTCACCCTTTCTTTTGTTCTCTGAATATGGAAAGACAGAAAGACAAACTGTCGTTAAATTGTATAATTAAGATTATTTTCTTGTAAATAGTACATTCACGAATGAGTATGCACAGGGAACTTAAAGTTTAATTGTGATTAAAATATGCATGCCAATAAAAAAACTGCAAGTCTAGATTGCTAAAGATGGTTTATGAAAATCCCTAAACAATCCACTATGTTCTCAACCACGAGCAATCTATGAAATATAGGCGGTGCAGGTTCCATTACTGTAAATTAACTTGAGTGAATTTGTCTCCTTCTAAGTCATCAGTAAATTTCCTTATGAGTGTATATCTAAAAATTTGACATTTCTTGTCTTTTGTTTGGTGTAGCTCGACAAAATGTGGCCCTCGTGTCATAAAAAGCTACCAACTTATTAGAAAGTTAATGAGTTTTGATTCAAATTAATACACATTTTATTCAAAAATATGTGCGTATCTATTTCCCAAATTCTTCTTTTACGTATTTTCAAAACTATAGATCTGCGTTACTTTTCACTAAATTTATATTCTTAATGCAAATATTAATTAACCCTCCAAGTGGTTTTGACGAGATATCGCGTCATATCAAGATCTTAGCAATTTTGCTATTGACAAGAAATCACATCATTCAGATATTGCCAATTTTTGTATGACCAGATCAAGATCTGTTTAGTTTTTCTAAGGACGAGATATCTCGTTCATCAAGATCTCTGTCAGTTTTGCTAATGAAGGATATACCTCGTCGAGACAACTTCAGAAGGGTTAAGATGATAGGTATAACGTATATATTAATCAAGAATATTGCCTCTTACACTTTATTTATTGGGTTTCTGTCTCTTTTTTAATTTTTAACAGAATAAAAACATCCAAGGTTTTGTGGTGCAAATGTTTACATTTATCCACAAAGTTGTTTATCTTATAGCGAAGAGTAGAATTAATTCCATGAACTTTATCCAGCAAAGTTTCTACATAAGTAAAGTGATGGAGCTTATCGATTATTCACGATTAGAAGCTCTGAAGTTGACGGACCGCCAAGGGATAAAGGCAAGAAAAGTTAAGTTTGTTCAATACCTCTCCTAGACTTTACTTTGGCATTCACGTGTATCCCCAAAGGAAGAAACTTCATCAGAAAGAAAACTTAGTTTTTTTATTTTCTTTCGCAGTTTCTAATTAAAAAGCGTTTCAAAATTAATCTATTTCATTTCAACCAATGCTACGTTAAATCAAGAACTGGAGTCTGAAAAAGTTATTTTTTGTGATTTCAGATATTACGGACTGAATGGAAAGTATTTGCTTTTTCCACATTTTATTTAATTCTTGGAATACCTATTTTTGCTATATTTTTCATCAATGCCTCATATTTGGGTATCTTAGCAACAAAGGTATATTTCAAAGAAATGTCTGGAAATCCAAATATGTCGTTTTGTAAGAGAAATATTACGCTTGGAATATTTTTGAGATACGAATGCGTCGGATAATGTTCCGGTGATTGTGATAAAAATTATCTGTTTCTGTATTTACGACACAAAATATCGCATAAAAATGGCTTTCTAGTTCTACATGTACACACGATTAAGTTTATTATTAAAGTTTAAATTTCAATATGTACTATGTGGCTTGAAGTAATCACTTATATAGTTATATAGCAGAAACAAAAAAAATAGGATAAATCCTAAGCGTACACACACACTTTTCATTATACATTCACGTCAAATTAATACATTCAAATTGTGTTATATACTTCTATTTTCCTTATATAACACGGGTCACTGTCTACGTGTGCTAGCAACCTGCGATATTGTAGCAGGTTCAGGTTCAATATTTGTTAAAATCAATTCCTCCCTGCGATATTTCTCTCTCTTCTGTATCAGTAGAACTTTCCTTGTGTGCATGTCCATTTACGTGACATTTAAGCGCAGCTTGGTCAAGTGTGGTTTCCAAACCATAAACCAAAGTAACATAAAACATCCATATATTTTAAAACCTTTCATGTGATGTTAATCCTATTTTCAGCGTTTTACATTCATGACATGGAAATTGCGTTTCCATAAGCAATATTTAACACTCCTGATGGTTTATCATCGAGTCGAAAGCCACCCAGAAGTGGTCGGCCCCTGATGCAAACTGTCACCAGTTCTAACCAAGGGACAATGTATTTTCCTTCTTAGATCTTCATTCCCTTGGATTAATAGGACATTTCTGTCTTGATGATTTATCTTGTCATTACCAAAATTGACCAGAATTTGGACGATATAGCTCGTTGAAATTTGAGAGTTAAAAAGTTTCGAAAATACAAGTCCAATTTATATAAGGCATATGCAAATTAAAGACATTTTTGCATAAAGAAAGCACAGTTAATTGCGAATGAAATCCTTCGAGGTTTACCCTGCTCATCAAATTACAACTTGTGCAGAAGAACACAGATCCAACAATTAAATGCATGAAAGAGGAGGAAGATTATGCAAAAGCAAGACCCCCCGAGGGATAGCTTGTAACAAATCTGAATGGGATAACCCATCAGCCGAGCTTTATATTCTCGAGACCAAAGTGATTTTTTATGGGGTGACATACCCTTTCATAATCACTCCCGACTCGAATTCCCCTCCCCCAATAGCAAATTGGGATTGACCCGCTATTCCTTTTAAGTAAAAGGATGCACTACTGAAGGAATTTTTTCCATGTCGCAGAATGCCTTGAAATCTTCGGGGGGAAATTGATTGAGGAGGGGAGGAAGATGATACGTCATGCATGTAAATCAGCTATTACCCCCGCATCTAGCAGACATGGGGTTTGAGGAATATGAGTCACGGCATGATCATGTTCGCGCAGGGGGAGGACATGTGGACGAGTCAGTGATTGAGAGGGATGGAACTGGGGGATTATTTGAAAAGTTCGAATGTTTCTTTGTTATGTCTACTTATGAGACTGTTGCCGACATCGGAATTTGCAAAGCGCTTGATTTGAAGATGTAATTTCAATTCTTTCCACTAAGTTTTATATAATCAATAAGGTATTAGTCTTTTTTTTGTAAAAAAGATTGCAATTTAATGTGTCCTAAGTTATTAAGTAAATTAAAAAAATTGGTTGATAACGGAATAAATTTTTTAATTACTTACAGAATAATAAATTGAAAAGTTACTTATGTAATATAGAATAATAAAATTTTAAAAGTTAATTACTGTAATAATAAATTTAAAAATTAGCTAATATAATAATAAATTTAAAAAAACGTTAGTTTATAACAGAATACGAAATTTGCAAATGTGATTCATCCTAACAACAGCGAATTAGAAGTCTTAATTATTTTGTAAAAATGTCTGAATTCTTTTGGCTTAATGTCTGTGGTCTCGTTCTTTATTGGCGAGATAAATATATCCCATTAACTTACTTCAGTACTATTTTTCAATCATGACACTTATACCTCTTTCTTAGAGTAAGATTTGAAAATGGCCTCAACCCATTTCCAGATTTTCTAAATTTAAAATCCGCAAATAATACATTATTATAGTAAGACGCTACGAAATATTATTGAACCTTAAACGTTAGCAATATTTCCAATCAATAATAGCATGACCAAACATGGCCCTTCCCAAAACCAACCAGTCAACAATACACCCTTTTCTCAAGCACTTCCAACCATAAGATTTGCATGTTAAATAAAATTCTTGTATTACAAGATTTTTCTATTTTGTGCTGTTGAAGTAAATGAAAGTATGAAATAAATAATAACGCTGATGAAGTATAAATAGATAAAGGAGTATTACCAGTTAAAAGGTACGATATTAGTTTAAAACTGATTATATAGCCTCCTCTCATAATCTCTTAAATAAATTATTGGGTTTTGGACACGCTGTCAAGAGATGGTAATAGATTTAAATCACCAAATATTGTGCTAGTTTTATAAATGAATAAGAGAAATATGATTATCCTAATCGGTTAGGGAAGTGTCAATGCGTCTGTATAAACTGTCAAGTAGAATTAAATAAAACTCAATGTTAGTTGATAAACATACATTTTTTTAATTCTTAGCAGTCTTAAGTAAAGTATAATTAACGCAACCTTATATAGGATTTAAGCAAATCTTAACTAAACGAGTATTTCATTTCGTTAGATATATTTTATTGCTTTGTATAGCACGTCAGTCAAAATGCTCGTGAATGTCGTAGTGGGAGATGATTATCCGATATGCTTAAATTCTTTCATCTTAAAATCACGCAATTACATCACCGATATGATATTCCTCTGAAAAGAGATAATGTTTATATTTATTTCGTTTAAAGTTTTTTGTTTCCTATAGATCTTTTTAATAAAATATTAATTATAGAAACACGGGATATTGTTTAGACTTAGAAAGACGGAGGTGCCAGTGCGACCCCTTGTTTTGATAGAGCACTGGACCAAATTAGATTGATTATTTTAGGTAACATATAGTAGGTTATTATTGAAAATTCAAATTCAAATAACGTTAACATGTTTTTGATTAATATTTGCTTGTATTTTCTTTGATACAATCAGATCACCACTACACCGCGCTTCTCTCGAAGCGTATTTCCAGTATACTGCTGTTTTGCATCTTGAACGTCTAGTTTTTGTGTGATTTCCTATGTTCTCTTTTATACCTGAATGCGTCGAAGCCTTTTTAATAGTCGTATTAATTCTAGTTCTACATATAAGTACCTAATTTTACACCCAATCTTTGAAAGTATTCAAAAATTTCTTCGTGATAGAGACCGGTTCTTTTAACTATCTTTCCATCTTCTCTAACAGAAAAGAAACTTTTTTCCAAGTTCGACCATTGACCATTCGGCCTTCAAGGCCGAAATGACGGCTACTTGTGAAGAGCGCCCAATGAGTAAGCAGCCGCTGCTCCTAACAAGGACAATCACTAACATTCATGCGCTTGCAAATCAGGATTCAAACACGCGACCTACTCGGTGGCAGACAAGCGCTATGAACACAACGGCAGAAAAGAAACTGAACGTTTTTGTTATAACAAAGCGTGACATACCCGTGCTTGCATCGAGAGCGGTCTTCGGTTCGGCCTGTTGCTTTGGCAGGTGGGGTCGAATGACCGCCCGTAGTGGTACGGGCGGAGATGTCAGCAGAACTGGCATTGGATAGTCAAGGAAACCATCTATCAGTGGTGCTCCCTTCCACGCCTAACCTTCCTTCCATCTATTATTATTTAAGGGAGAATAATTTTCCAACTTTTAACAACTGGCCGAGTTGGCCTGGAATAAAAAAAAATATCGTTACCACCACGCCAAAAGCACCAATCAGCAAAATTGACGTTTCTACGAAACCGCGTTCAAGGATTTGCTGCTTCGGGAAAAATCGAGTTACGACTCAAAGATTGTTTTCTCATGAACATCGACATTTCCACTAAGAATCAAGACGATTCGTGGCTTTGTCATAGTATAAAACATGAAATGGTGACTCAAAAAGTGCAGTCAGGTGAAAATCGCCAGAATGCAGATTGGTGCCTTTCGCGTGGTGGTAACGATGTTTCTATTCATTGTTTTACGGGAGTAAAGTATCAAGCACTCCAAATTAAAAAAAATTACTAGTCAATACACTGTCGCCAAAACGTATGTTCACATCTGGGAGAGGAACATAATATTTTAAATATGAATTTAAGGTAAGAACAGGATAAAACTACTTTAAATATGAAATAAATTTGAACCAAATAATTAAAAGTCATAAAAGGCAGCCTATACAATTAAGTGGTAAGGAGATGCAGGCTGGCAAACAACTCGACGACCACATAGTCCATCTTTTCAGTATCAACTGAATATAACTTGATTTTTTGACGTGAATCAAAAAAGGAATTTGCTAATCAAAGAGACATTTTTTCAAGCTCATCCTTTTTATTCAATCGCAGCTTCCCCGAACGAGTCGTAGAAACAAAAGGAACCGGTGGAAGATAATATGGACAAATCCCCTTTAATTTTTTTTCATCCCCTTTGAAGAGCTTTTGCCGGAATCGATCCGAAGATGAGGATGCTATCGTTAAAAATAAAATAGTTGTAAAAAAAGTACCCCACTCTCAAGAATCATACGGAAAAGAAGAGAAGGGGAGAAAAAAATCCAGGAATAAAGCGATAGACAGAAAAGGAGGAGCAGAGCTAAAAAGTCAAAAACGCTTCAGAAAAAAAGTATAAATAGATAGGGGAAAAGAGGGGGTTCCTGCAAGTTGGGATGGTGGGGTGGAATGAGAAACGACTCGGAACATAAAAGTGCAAGTGAAGCAGAGGGGGTGGGTTTCAGACCCCCTTATAATTCCCCTTACGATCTATTAATCTTTATTCAAGGGGGCTGTCGGCAGAGACAGTTACGGTGGCCGTCAAAATGCGATTCTTGGGGGTAGATCTCCCTTTGCTGAGTTCGTTACACGGGAGCTGGGTTCTCATCTCCATTATCTGCCAGGCATACCCTCGTTCTGGTGATCAGTAAGAGGGGTGAAATTGAGTGGATAATATCTGATAGCTACTAATTTCGCCTCGTTTCAATTATTCTTTTAAATTAAATGTTTCGGATTCAGGTTTTTGTTTTAGTTGTAAAAAAAGCGATTCAGTGAGTGAGATATTGAAAGAAGGTTGAAGCATCTGGGAGTCAGAGAAGTGTGGCAATTAGTTGAAATGTAGCCAGCGCTTGCTCTAGTTCTTGGAGAAGTCATTTTGATAAATAAAAGAATCAAAAATAGTGGACAGATGCAAAATAATTAGTTTTCTTTTATCGCTAGCTCTACTACCCGGATTTAGCCGTGTTTTTGCTGCTTCAGACGAACCTAGTCTCAAATGTTTCCTCAGTCGTATCGTTACGTCTTCAGAAAGCCATTTTTAGCTTCGTGCTTGTGTTTGACTATTGCAGGGACCGTGATTGCTTGAATTTGTCGGTCTTGTGTATGGTGCAGCTTGGTGACATATAGTCATTGCGCCATATAACCCAATGAAAGGTCCGTGACAGCTTATGCCGTTTTATGTTGTTTCGTGTTTGATTAAAAATTAGTCCCTTATTGTTCCATATTAAAGTGTTTCTATGGTTTTAAGGAAAGAACCTAAAGAGCTGAAAAGTATTGAGTTAAACTAGAAATTCCTAACGGTATAAACTGAGCAAATCTCATGAAACAAACCTAAGAATTCAATAGTGTAAGCCACTTCAGACAAATTAAGTTGCATCTATGTTTCTTTAGCAGTTTCGTTACCTCGGTGAACAGCTTTTCGAGCTATGTCCCCTTCACATGATTGTGTTTCTCCCCTTCCATTTTCTCTGCTCGTGACAGCTTTTGACGGCTTGTGTAGTTTAGTCTCTTTTTGTGTAGTGTTCTATATTAGGTTTTACTTATATGGTTCTGTTGTGAAGTTCGATTCCGGGACTGTCGAAATTGTATTCTTTAACTGTGTGTGATTCTTTAAGTGTGATGGTGTCCAGTCAGAACAGTGTTAAACTGACGGCGTCTTATGAATTCAGTTTTCATTTGTCTTCAGCTTGCGCTTAGCCGTCATCTGGAAAATTCGTATTTGATCTGTATCCCTTATGTTAAGTTAAAGATTAAGTTTCTATTGCAAATGAATTTTCTATTCAAGAAAACATAATGGGTTGTAAAGGAATAGCCTAGCGAACTGAACATAGTTACCTTGACCTAGAAATTCTAGACAAATTAATGTCTGCAAATTTCACTATGCGCCAGAGCTCAGTTCGAGAGATTTTACTGTTTCAAACAAGCATAATTGTGCTTTATATATTTATATGAGATACTGTTATCATCGCAATTACTGACTTAAGCCTACGAAAGTTTAATCGGATAAAAAGTTAACGAGTTCTCACATTACATTTCCTCCTAATTTCTTCTCCTTAAAGATCATGTTGCAATAGAGCGGCAAAACGAATTAAATCATATAGACGATCTGCGATAGTGATGTTGGCATTAGCAGTCAATACTCGCTGTGGTTAATTGATAAAATTTGTATTTAGGTTTTGTACGCTAGTACTGTCAGACAGAGTGGACATGTGCGTTTGCTGTCAGTTAAGACTAACCAAAAACATATACCCTTTATTATGGGATTAATTACGACAAAACTGTTGGGATGCGTGTCAGTATTTTGAATCATCCTGATCTGCTAAATCTATTCGTGTCATACCGATGCTGTAATTTGGAATTTTAATACAGAAATATAAATTAATTTAACAATATTTATTTTTCGATGAAAATACCAAATTGAGCAGTCCTCTAGGACCCTCTTTAGTTTAAAATCTACTTGACTTATACAGAGATAAGGTATAATTCTAAGGCTATCATGGACAAAAATGTTAATTAATTACAAATGAGGGTAACTTCTAAGCAAAATTACTTAAAGTATTAAGTTTTAACTTATTAATCGAGAAAGCAACTCAATATTAAAGTGTAAAAAATACATCTAATGATAAATACAGATGAAACAGCAATTCCTTTAAAAATATTTACACAATACATAAATCAGAATTTTTTTATAATGCATTAAAAAACGAATTCAGTGAGCGTTTAGTGATGCTGATAAAATTAATTAATGGAAGTGTCCTATTTAAATATTGACTCAGAACAATCGTTTTGGGGAATGATTGGTTCTTTGCAAGCAAAACGTCAGTGAAAAAGATTGAGTTCCATTTTTGTTCGACTTGAATCATAATTTATTTAAATATGCTTTAAGATAAGTTTTAATGATCATTTTAAAATAATTGGTATAAATTAACTGAATCAACTTAGCACTGCATCATTTTAATTGCATATCAATTTCCCCCGCTTCGTTTGAGTTGCGTGAAGAGAAGTATTTTTCTTTCAAAATAATATTCAAAACTTGGTTATTTTTATAAAAATAAAAAATGCTGTTTACTTATTTAATTTCCGTCTGTGGTCGTTTTATGAAAGTAACTTTATTGCATCGAAAATAATATTTATTATGAAATGGAAAGTATTTTTAACTCAAAGTGAGCGGTTAGTCTCTGTTCTGTATATATTTATACAAATAAAAATATAATATCTGTATTACTTATTTTATTTAATGGTATTTAATAGTTTAAAATGTTAACAAGGCTTTTTGACTGCTCAATAACGTCAAATGCAGGGTTGCCTTTTATTATTTATATCGCTTCAGTACTGTCAAAACATAGCGTTACAGGATTATTTAGAAAAATGGACGGAATTGCTTTATATAAATACATTTCTACGATAATTTTCAACCTAAAATTTGGATATTACTCATAAAGTACAGGCATAATTGTAATTGTACTTTTAAATTGCAACGTTTACACGTATTTTCTCTTTCATTTACCTTTACTTTTCATTTAACTTTCCACTTTCAGAATAAAGTAAGAATGTTTTTTCATTGCAACGAGTTTCATTTGAAGCTAAACTTACGAAAATTCAAAATATGTTAATGTGAAACGTTTCTGCTCATATTAATTTCGAGTATGTTTTGCTTTGGGAGGATGGTTATTTTCTCTAATATATTGAGTAATTCGTTTTCATTATTTAAATTATTTGCATGATCAAACAATTACTGTAAATATTGTAATGCATACAATTTGTACCCAAATAATATAATTAAATTATGGTTGGATTATCATTATTACAATATTTAATAAATTTGTACTGCCTTGAATTTTAATGATGTGGATATAAATATTTATTATAGCAATAATTTTTATGTATTATACACCTTATATGGGGAAACGTATTCAAGTATTAACTATTTAAGTTAAAATTGTACATTTTCATATTAATCATATTCACAAAAAAGAAATGTCATTTATTAGAACGTATAGCTGTATTATAAAGCATGTTAGATCTAAACATTAAAAAAAATGCATTTCGGCCTATTTCTAAAGTTTGACATCAGTTGTACGCTTACAATTTCACAATAGGCGTTCAAAGCTGCAACCAAAAACAATGCACACCTGGCAGCATAACACCAGTCCATAGACTTGAAATATAAGTAGATTGAATATTGCTATTGAGAGGTAGGTAAGTTAATTAACGTCACGCTATAACCACACAACGAGCTATTTGTGACGGTACGGGACCATTCCGGCTAGAGAGGATCTGCAAAACCTGTGACCAACACACCGACAAGTAGTCACGTGACTGATCTGAAAAATTGACTCGATTGGTCGATTTGGCATCGCATCACCTCGTTTGGCGATATAGCATCTTATGACAGGGTAGGTGTGTGAATGCGAAATTTCTATAGAGTGGCGACAAAAGTGGTGAAATCACCGAAGTCTATGTCGTACGGACCAATCAGATGATGAATCCGTGGATGGGCGTCTTCTGCCGTTCCATGGACCAATCCGATGATGAATGTTTGATTAAATTCGGGAGAATAATGTAATATTAGGGTTACATCACTACTAGTAAATATGGCCCTTGTGCCCATAAAACCCCAAAAACCAACCAACTGTTGCTACTAGTTTTGATTGCATGATCATGGGCACATAGAGAGGTTATCATTGCTCACTCCACTTATGTTTCCTCTATGCTTGAGACCGGCCAATGAAAAAACTGACCAACTGCGCCGCTGCCAAACTGCGTCATCTAGAAAAAATACAGGTGGTGCTTATGGGCACATATTCGTAGAAAACTCAAGAAACCAACCATTACTATTAATTTTGATCACATGATCCTGGGCACATAAAGATGTTTCTATAACACTCTGTTATTTCCTCTATGCGTGAGACTGGCCAATGTATGAACTAGCCAACTGCGGCGCTGCTAAATAGCGCCCCCTAGAAAATCCAGGTGGCGCTCGCGGGCACATATTTGCAATGCGGTTTATTTCCGTGTTCCCTTCCTCCCCTCGTAACACCCCGCATATCGATCAAACCTCCACGCGAAGAAAGAAAACCAACTCGATTCCGGATAAATCAAATTAATGAATACTAACTGAAATTCCCTCACACCACGATAACTTAAATCAATTAGGACTCAGCGCCGACCGAAAAAACAATACTCGCGAGAGCCATTGACCGCACGCCACAACGTCACACACCACCACCGCTTTTTTCACAACACTTCAAACCACCTCCCTTCTCTTCCGGTGGCGCGGGCAACGCCAATCGAAATTTCATTTACTGCGCTAACTGAAAGACGCGGTAATTATTTGGAAATTTAATAACCTATTGACTTTTCAAAAGTCCCCGAGTCACTTTTCCCTTCCTTGCTTTTCATTAGCTGCGCTGGGGCTGCTCCAGGAAAGAGGAACAAAGCGCCCCCTTGCACTTAATTAATATTCGACTGGCTGGAGCAGCGACTCTTACTGATTGTGTAATGAATTAACAGAGGGAAGCAATTTTGCCGATTATTTAATGGTGGGGGTGGGGGTGGCCGCCGTGTTGATGCCACGACGGGAGGTAACTGTTTGTGTGGTTGGAGTTGCATCGGACTGATACTGTTGGAGTTGGGAATCAACCCCAAGGCTAAACGACTTGCTTGGATTCAATTAATATTCAGGCTGTCATTAGGTATTGCTATAAGACTTAGAAAACTCGAAATTAGGCCATTGTGTAGACATTGTGCATGTAATTGTAGTTTTCTAAAGGTTTTTTGATTAATGAGTGCAAATATGCTAATCAATTTCCATGTTTTCTGTAAGGATTCAATTAATATTCAGGTTGTCATTAGGTATTGTGATAAGTCTTATAAAACAGATTTAGAAACTTAGACTACTGTGTATGTATGAGATTGTCTATGTAATTGTAGTTTTATAATGAAATTGGGATTAAAGAATGAGTGTAAACGTACTAATCAATTTTCATGTTTTCTGTTAGTAACTGTTAGAAAGGATTCAATTAATATTCAGGCTGTCATTTTGTGTGTGTATTCCGATAAGACTTAGAAAATTCGAAATTAAACTATTATAATCATTGTGTATCATTGCAGTTTTCTAAAGGAATTCGTGTTAATGAGTGTAAATATACTAATCAATTTTCATATTTTCTGTAATTAACGATTCAATTAATATTCAGGTTGTCATTTGGTATTGCAATAAGACTTAGAAAATTCGAAATTAGACCACTGTGTAGATATTGTATGCAATTAATTTTGTATGTTTTAATGTAGTTTTGTAAAGAAATTCATGGTTAATGAGTGTCAATATATTAATTAATTTTCGTGTTTTTTTAAGGAAGTAGTTATATGTTTGTAGCAACCTACTATGTTATTGTTTTAATAGTATTTTTAATCTTGGAATCGACAATATACTAAAGCATGTTTTTTAACTAATTGTTTTTAAAAAAGGAAATATGAAGTGTGAAAGGAATTTGTAAAAAATAACTAAATATATAAATTAATAATAACAATGAATACTGTATATCTTTGAAGCTAAGCAATAAAAACTAAAGCAGATAATATGTAAATTTAATGTCTTTCAAGTTGAGAAAAGGAAATTTAGTGTAAACAAACTATCGGAAGACGAGGATTTGATTTCCGGTTACCCAATATGTATGTACAGGAAGCACATCCTATCACAAAAATTCGAACGCCACGTACATATATTCATACCACGTACATACATTTTAGCTGTAAAATAAAAGCCTCTCATGTTCTAAATAATTTCAATTCCAACAGCAAAGAAAATGTGTGGCGTACTGTAAACATACACAAACAGGTGAATATGTAATTTTATTGCTTTTGAAAAGAATGTGACTTAAAATCAAGAAATGATTGGGAAGCTACTCCCCGGTTGCTAATCCACATCTCTTCCTACTGGGCTACAGCGGCCCTAGATGTTTTAGGACATACCGTAAAACAAAAAAATGCTGTTTACATTTATAAATACATTTTTACAGTTATTCTTTCCTTTGCGTAACAGTAAAAAATATTGAAAAAAGTCACCTTGCGCCCGTTAGGATCAGTGTGATTAACGGAGGGTTAAAGTGCGTGCAATCTAAAACAAGAAATGCAATGTATTCTGCGACTAATGGAGGGTTAAAGTGTAATGTAAAGTAACGTCTGCGACTAACGGAGGGTTACAGTGTAATGTAAAATTACTTCTGTGACTAACGGAGGGTTAAAGTGTAATGTAAAGTAACTTCTGTGGCTAAAGGAGGGTTAAAGTGTAAAGCAAGAAACAAAAAGTGTATAGTAACTTCAGCAACTCTAGTGTAAGGGAAAAGTGTAACGTAACGAACCAAAAAGTGTAGTTTAAAGTAACTTCTGCGAATAAAGAGGTTTAAATTAGGGTAATATAACGGATGTTAATGTAATAAGGGTTATATAAAAAATGGTAATGCAAGAATAGAAAAGTGCAATATAAAGTGACTTCTCACACTATACCAGATCGCTGATCATTTTAATTTCAAATGAAACTCGACGCAGCTGCCATCGACCTCTGGGCAGGATTACTGATTCTGGAAGGCGCTCTGCGATTGCGATCCATCCGTTCGTAAGGCGATAGGCTTAACGAGACGGGCATGCCCAGAATGAAATTGTTAGTCCACCCTACTGCTCCTCAGCCCTTTCGAAGGCAACCCCAACTCGAGTGGCCCTTGACGAAATTAGAATCGCGGGGGCCGGTTCAGTTAAACGGGGAACAAAGGCCGGATGGCCATTTCCGGTTGGGCACTGTATTTCGATGGACAATGGTCATCCTCTTAACCCCCGTACTCATGCTAACAAATCAGAGAATAGCTTGGAGGGTTCGGTCTCTCAACCAACCAGCACTTGGGTTGGGATATGTATCTCGATGCTTGAGAAGCTGCAAATAGTTAGCATGTATTTGGTCGTTAAAGATACAAGAGAGTTAATCCTTCAGGTGATTTCGACGAAATATCTCGTCCATATAGATCTGACCAATTTTTCTGATGGTGAGATATCTCGTAACTACGATATTGTCGATTTTTTTTATGATGACTAGATCAAGATGAATTCAATTTTTTTCTGATGACGAGGGAACTCGTTTATCAAGATCTGCTCATTATTTTCTAATGACGAGATATCTTGTCAATCAAGATCTTATCAGTTCTTTTAATGGCGAGATATCTCATTTATCAAGGTCTGGTGAGTTTTTCTAATGACGAGATAACTCGTTCATCAAGATTTGGTCAGTTTTTCTATTGACGAGATATCTCGTTCATTAAGATCTGGTCTTTCTTGCTAATGACGAGATAACACGTCGAGGCCACCACCATGAACTGAACCGAAACCTTTGTTTTTTAATGCTGGAAAAACAATGTATTTTGTAAAGCCTAGTGGCTGTACACTTTAAACTTGAAAATAAAGAAGGTTTCTTTTTACTCGAAAATAAAATAACTTATAGGAGAAACAAAATGTAATTCTTCCCATCGGAATTTTATATACTGTACAAACACAGGCTCTGTCTATTTTATATATATATATATATATATATATATATATATATATATATATATATATATATATATATATATATATATATATAATTAATATTTATTAAGTAGAACATTGATGTTTTCGTAGGTTCAGTTTATAATAAAACGGGTTGGTTAATTAAATTTTATTGTGCAAGGGCCATAGTTCGCCGCCAAGCTGTCATAAACAAAAGACAGACAACATCGAGTAATGTACGTACACATGCAAAAAAGTTTTGCTGATACAAGAAGAGAGAAATACACCCAGTGTGAAGCTATAAGAATCGATCACGCACCGCCTACATCTCAAAAGTTTTTAAAAGGAAATGGTAATTTATTAGATACGGAATAGTAATCAGTTATAGATAAATCTGTGAAGAAAATACTTTTTTAAATATCAAAACAATATCACATGGTAATTATACTTATGTTTTAAAATCTAAATGTAACAAAAGATAAAAACTCACTTTGCAAAAGAAATAAAGCAAATGTTCTTAATATAATAATAAACATTCTTAATTCTTAATAAAAAAATAAATTAACTATCGAACAAAATAAAATTTCAAGTGAAAAAGTGTTGCACTTTTAGTATCATCTTAATTTGTTTGAAAATAAAAATCAGATTTTGTCTAAAAACATTCTGAAATAAGCAAACTTTTAATCATTATATTGGCATGGAGAAAAACTACTAAAAACATAAGATTATAAATTACGGACAACTTCTAAAAAGGGTTATTTGTGTTAAAGCTATTATTAGTCAAACAATTATAGTTAAATGCCAAGCTGTCAGAGATCTAATTTATTACACAAAATAGTTATTCTTTTGATTCTTTTGATAATAAACGCCAACAATAATTTATACAGAAAGCTAATTTTTAGTACAGAAAAGAGTTTAATATGGATTTATTCTTTCTTACAAACAAATATGCGTTTTTATTCCTTAGATCTATTCTGGAACTTGTGAATAAGTATATCAGTTTTCTAAAAATACTTTTGATATTAAACTTAATTCAAATTTGGGAATTTGTTATTACGGTTTGTTTAAAATTACTGTTTTGGAATGATATTGATTGTCCCAGGTTTCGTCCTTTTTGCCCCATGCTTTCGCCACTATGAAATTGCTATTGGATGAATGTATATTGTGGCCCATATAATCTAGATTCAGAATACATGGACTCCCCCATTTTGTAAGCGGTTTTCTTGGAAAGAATATACTGAATTTGCTCAGCAAAACATGACTCGAAAATAAAGTTTTTAATTTAATTCTTTTAAATTAATAGTACAATTTTAATTCATTACTGACTAAATCTGGGATACGTATGTAAAGACAGCGATTAGCAATAAGTCAATTACATTTACGAAATATCTAGAAAATCGATGACATGAAAAATCGTCTACAAAATAAACAAGAAACTGCAATGATCATCAAACCTAGAAATCAGACTGAAAGGAAAGCGTGAGATCTAGATTTCCACGGAAATTTTCGGGAATTAAAAGTGGCTGAAATGTTTGTCTAAGAGTAAGACTGTTCTGAGCCAATCAATCGGTTTTGTTTTCTAATCTCATCTGTAATAAAGAAATTCCAGATTCTACACTATTTTGGCATACAAGAATCAATACTTCTGCTCTACCATCAAGAGAAGTTTCGTCTCTCTCTCTCTCTCGTGTTGAATCTACTTAATTTAAATTAATTCCTTGAAACCAATGCATTTCAGTTAACTATACTCATTACCGAGTATCTTATAGAATATCTTTGTCGAAAGATATTTCTTTTATGCGCCTTGGAATTTTCTAACAGTCGTTTGAGCTAGGAATTGATTTCGACTCTAAAGATCCTATCTGCTTCCAATTCCAGTTTAACTAAGCCACTTTCCCCTTTCAGATTGCAATATTTAAAATGTTACAAGTTTAAAATTTGAATTTTTTGAATGTGTAACCACGTTTAGTTTATTCTCCATCTAGTCCTGCCTCCAATCCAAGTATACCTAAGTATCCAGCCAAAACTACATTTGTAGGTTGCAATAGTCATAAAGTTATAAGTTCAAGATTTGAATTTTTTTGAATGCGTAACCACATTTATTAATGGTAATTTAAAATGTTTATATCAACCAATCGGTCTAGTCGTCAGATTGCTGGCTTCTGGATCGAAAGGTCAATGGTTTGAATCTGAGGACAGGCGTAGATTTTTGCCCGTCTAGAATGAATGTGTGGCCCCTCTACAAGCGTTTTGTGCCTAGAATGTGAGGTATGTATGTGAGATGTGACGCAAACCTCTCCCCTCCCGTGGTGCATCATGGTAACGCAAAGTAGTTCACAAAATCCGTCCTTGTAAAGCTATATTAAGTAATATTCAACTGGCCGAGAATTAAAGCATTTTAAGTCTTTCAAATTCAAGCATAACAAACACCCTTAGCAACTTGTGCGTATACCATATATCCTGTGCTTATGGATTACACGAATCAGTATAAATGAGTCATGAATATACATGAGTATACAGGATACACGAGTCAGATTACACGTGAATTAAAACTTTGTGTGCAGAAACAGGGAACGTATTTCAATAGGAAAGGTAACTTAATGCTAACACATTGCAATATAATCATATATTATAAACATAAATTTTAATTAAATATCAGAAAGACATTCTATTTATCTTTGTTATAACAGCTAGTGAAACTTATGGGCCTGGGCATATATTTGTACACATTGCTGGGAGGGACTTAACAAAACTGTCTTCATGAAGTCATTTCGTATTTGAACTAGAGTTTCACAACTACTTTTGAATATAATTCTGCAAACTTAGGGTGGAATCTTAAATAGGCTCAATCATGTATTTAATGTACAAATCATTATATCATCAAATAATCCAGTACCAAAATAAAATATTATTTTACATTATTATACACAACTTGCTGGTAAAATATATACGTTAAGACTCGATGCACATAATATTCATTTGAGTATACAAACAGTATAGAAATATACACAGAAATTTAAAAAAACCGGTCGCCTATCTGTAAAAATAAACAAGGGAACATATTAAAACATATTAATACAATTAAAATGAAAGATTTACAGTTGGTCTGAACAAAGGCAGCAATGCTTTACTTCTTACAAAACAACTTCTTACAACCCAGCCAGATTAGAAGCAGCTACTAAAAATCCCTTTTTGGCAGCTTCCTTTTTTCACCATTTTGATCCTGTTAACGTGGAAACCGATCTCAAAGGATTAAAATGTTTGGCTACTCAGCTCAAACGCATCGATCCCCTTTTCCCTTATTCTTTATTAGTGCGATAAATTCCGCCTTTTTTTATCAATTATTTGCCAATTAGAGTCAGAACAAAGATAAAGTTAATTATCTAAGAGCTAGACGTCTTCAGAGGGGATAGTTTCGTGCGGAGGAAAATAAAAATAAATTGAAATCCGCTGCTTATTATACCGAAAACATTATTATAATGGGTAGAGAGAGCAAGGAGTTTTGAAAAGTGGTGAAAATGCTGAAGATAAAACAAATAAAAAACGAACTGCTAGATGATAAAAATATTTCTGCTCGGAGATGATGTACTACATGACGTGTTTGTACTTTTCTTTCCCATAAAAACAACTTCATTAACTTTCTTATTTGTTTACTTGTTTAAAACACAGGTATAGAATAACAGAAAATACGCCTAGGATATTGGAGAGGAATCGCAGAGTAATTGGGATATATTTTGGCAAAAAAACACTCTTTTTCAGAATGTTAAAAGTCCGTGGTAATGAAGATCATTAAAAATATTCATTAAGAGAGTACTCTATAGAAGGAATTAATTATTTCACAGTAAAATATAAAGTTACTCGCATTTGATAAGTGAAAAAGCGTCATGGTGGTGTGTAGAAAATAAAGATTAATGTATAGAGGCTCTTAAGCTCATTGTATGGTCATTGATAAAAGGCCCATGCAATGACTTCAAGTAAGTAATAGAGTAACGAAATTAAAGTAATTATGTACTTAGAATGGAAGTCGAATTTAACGTGTGCACTAGAGCGTATATTTGTAGCTCAATTGATCACAAATTATGTCTTATAACCGAATACAATACAAATATAAAATATTGAAATTTACTTAAAGTACACTAAGCGTCAAGTGTTTCCTTAAACCTATGCATGGTTTGCTAACAGCTCAACAACTTACGTAATTCTAGTATAAAGCTCACTATCGACCAACTGGTTCATAATTGTCTGTTTTAACCATCCTAGTGGTTTGACACGATATTATCTCGTCCATCAATATCTGACCAATTTTGTTGATGGCGAGATAAATCGTCATCTAGATACTGTCGATTTTGTATGATGGCAATCCCAAGATCGGATCAGTTTTCTTCTAATGATCCTTCTAGGGTCCATCAAGATATGGTCAGTTTTGATAATGATGAGGTACCTCGTTGAGGAAACGCCAAGGAGGGTTGAAGAGTGGTATGTGGCATTTTAAAGAACGATATTCACCACTGCCTTAGATCATCTGACATATTGGTTCAACACCAGTACTGTGACACTATATAGGTTGAAATATTCTACATATTGGTCAAAGAAGTATTTATATAAAATACTGAGGTTTATATTATTTAAAGTGTTCTTAACGTTTCGGTAAATCTATTCAAGGTTAGCTAACTAATAGTTTAACAACATACGTAATTCCAATTTAAGGCTCACTAGTTGAAGTACGCATGCTTACCGATATGTTTTCTATAAATAAAGAATGCCCATGCCCATGTTCTGTACTATGACCGATGAATGCGTGACTTGCCATAGAGTTTCCTGGAACTCTCCTTCAAACTTTTCCGGCCTCATGTGGTCAGAGTTCTGGTTCTTGATTCAACAGATTCTGGATTCATTCCCAACTGGACATGGATGTATGTAGTTTTTAGGTGCCCACTTTAAGTGCCCTTGGGGGCACATTTCCCTAAGGTGCGTAGAGGCTTCACGGAGCCGAGGTACTCAAGTGATCTTTTCTTTTTCAATGGGGTTTATTGCTTCAGTAAACACGGGGGTTGAGCTTTGGGGATACCCAAGCAATCTTTTCCTGCTTTCATCCACTATTCCGTTCCCCTCTCCCACATTTTCCCTTTCACGAAACTTTTTACTTGGCGTTATGTTGTGTTTGGCACAGCTTGGCCTTTTGCGCCATAAAACGCCAAAATAACCAACCTACTCACTTTAAGCCGAAGTTCCCTCATGTAACAAAGGATGACCGCAGAGCACAAACCAAAGAAATCCTCCTCAAGACAGAAATGACGAATGTCGACTAATTCACTATAAATGCCCGACAGAACGACAGATGTGCCCTGGTATATTGATTACTAGTAATGCTTGTTTAACTGGATAATTTTTCAATAGAATATGTATTGGGCATTCCTGTGCACTATTGATGGAATGTATTTTTTAGCTCTTCCCCTATTACATTCTGATGTCATTTTTGAACTCATGATTCACTCATAATCGTATTATAATTCCTTAAATACAAACAATTCCTTAGTTTGGATAGACATTCAACCGAGACAAGGGGTCTGTATTGTACCATCTGTCACTTATTGGCTCATTGTATTGCTTGTCTTGGATTGAAAACCGCAGGAATTTGTTGCTGTCATTGGCAGATGACATATTTCTATTGACGTGCATAACAAGTGGTAGTTTCAGAATGAAAGTTCAGTGGAATTTCTTATAGCATGGTCATAAGAACACATCTTTCCTAGTCGTACCGTATGACTATTTTGTGCATACTGCTCACATCAACAGCTCATTAGTATAAAACAGTAGAATATTTCTTAAAAGTCAAAGTAAAAATAGATAATTGAGTTACATGTAGTTGGATAAGAATTGTAAAAGGTAGGATTTCGAACTATGAAGCAACATAAAGAACTGCATCCCTCGTATAGGAAGTTTACACAGATCAAGGTATGTTGGTAATTGCAAGAATGTTGCTATGCATTCGTTCAAATCAATTATTGAATATTTTCAAGAACAGACAGCAAAAATTGGAGTTAAATCTCAAGTTGTATTCAATATTTCCTTTCATTAAAACATTAGGTTTTTCCCGAGGTCTTCTGTGTGTATATATTACAAAAGTATTCATGCGCAATAGATCAGAAGAAAGGTATTTGATTCAATCCCACATACAAATAATTGAAAACACCCTTTTACCGCAAATCATAATTTAACTTATCCTCGCCTTAAGCATTTTTTCCTTCGATTCTTTAACTTTTCAACTCTTATTTTATTAGACTTTTGGGTCATCCTCTGCACTAAGCGCTTTTTATCATTTTACATTAATGAGGTTTTTACCACATTTGTAATTCATCACTTTTAAAATACATCTCATGAAATTTTAATTATCAACTAAGATGGTGATACTCCAACTTCGAACTTATTTTTGTTGACAAGTTTTGGTTTCAAGCTCTTGTTTCCAAATATTACATCCTTTGTAATTTGATTTTCAATTTAACGTAACTCACTTGGTTTTATGCATTTTCAGACTTTCTCATAAATATTTTTAACGTATACATTTTACAATAACTATTTAAGTTGATTAATTCATCCTGTAGCTTGCGCTATTAAAATCCAATCAATAAATTCAAATACTCATTAAATTCAAAAGTCAATTAAACCAACCATCAGTACACATACAGATAGTGCAATATTATATAACTTATAGGTAAAAGAAGAAATTTAGTTGCATAAAACTACTATTGTTGTGTTAAAACAAACAAAACAAAGCTAGGGATATAAATATGTTCCAATATTAAATATTATTCATTGTGAAAATGCCTTTCAACAAAAACATAACTTTACGAAATGTAAACATTTAAAGTTATGTAACATAGAAATAAATGAATGATCCTTAAATTTCTAAATAATTATTTTTTTAAAGTACATCTTTCTATTTCACTAACGCACGTAAGTCAAGCAAATGCATAAAAATAGCTCCCTGCATCAACCATATTACTTGAAAACTAAAACTACAATGATCAAGCTGGCTTTAAGCCACTATATGTCAGGTTGATCATAAGAAACTACCGAAACCATTCGTTTTAAAACACATGGGAGCCATAAAAAGGAGGCCATAAATTTTTACATACCGAGCATTTGCTCTCGAAGTGGCGCAGACCTGTGGTAGCATTAATATAAATCCCTCGAAAAAGGGAAATATAAATACGAGACATATATTCTAAACCTTAATCATCGCCTCTTCTATTGGTGCAGAAATATATCTCTTGCTCGTTCCCATATAATGCGCAACAGAGACATGTGTTATTTTGCATTTTTTCTTAGAGCAACTGGATAAATTCCAGGCCGGGCAACGCGGGGTGCATCGAAAAGTTTGAGGAATATGTGCCTGAGATACAATATTCTACATAAGGCAGAGAGAAATAGATCCATAAAAAATACCTTCTTTAAGCTGGTTGAGATGTGGTTGAATTTTCCCTTTAGCACTGGGAAGGGGTCCTTCACAAAATAAGTAACATTATTTTGGATTGGATTTTAAATGACATTGGCATTAACTAGATAGGAATTGCAGATCATAACTCACGTTGTTTAGCATAATAAAACATTACAACACAATTGAGGTAGATAGTACGTAATTAATTGACATCACACTGGAACAACTTAATGGGCTATTGGCGATGGTCCGGGAGCAATTCCAAAGGGAAATATCAGAGGACAACGCCTCGTAACTTTTAACAACGATCAGATGACGAGGTCCATACCTGAGCTGGCACCCCATTCTCCAAACTTCCACACTGCACCAACGTAAGAACGTTTGAGGCTACGACAGATTTAATGTGCATCAGCCCCAGTGTACACGACGATCTTTGCTGGACCGAGATTCGAACTCTCAACATTCCGGTTGCGAGTCCGTTTCTCTTCCAACTGGGCTACAGCGCCCCGAAAATATTTGAGAGTAAATACCAATATTTTAAAGTACAATTTCTAGCATCTCAGTAGTAAACATAGAATTCATAAATTTGTTTGTCTACAAGGGAATTTTTATGTAATACTAAATATAGATGGCGCTAGTGTTTTTTGTGGTAGAACGTGTTTCGTGTACGCATTCCGGAAGTGATGTCACTGGGCTACATTTTGAGGTAACTCTATTACCTACCAAGTGAGAGCATTAGATATCCGGAAGTAAAATCATCGTCTTCTGATGGTTTGTTTGTTTACACTGAAATTCTCTCACGGTACAGAGCAGCTCCCACGAGAAGACACTCGACCTTGGGTCAATTGATTTCTGAATAGATGTGTAAGCACGTTAGGAGAAGGCTGCTACAAGAAATTCATGAATAATATGAAATAAATTAATGTACATCATATGGAATATACATGAATGGTGATCGCCGTGAATGTTTCCCCTTTGACATCTCGTTATTAACCCTATCGCTTTCGGCACCGAACGTTAAACAAGAATCTGTTATAACAATGCCAATTGCGGAAGGGATTTGTTTACATTACCAGCTACCCCTAACTTAACTAATGGACTCGTTCATGACCACATTCCTCAACTGCCTTCTCGCAGGGTCAGCACTATAGCCCCTTTCTAAAATATATTTATTATAGTTAAAGTTTTGCCTTTTATAGTTAACCTTATAAAGTAACTTTTACAAAGCTGCACTACAAAAAATTACACTGTCCAAATATCAGCCAATTTGCACAAAATCATTTATTTGAAATATAAGTACTCTGACTGTATAACAACGCAATGGAAATGGAAAGGAATTGCACTTGTGCAAGAAAGGTATTTTGAAACCATATTATGCATGGCCAACTAACTGGGTTCTTAATTGGTATTATGGATATAATGTTGATCTGATTTTGTTCGGGCCGCGGTGGCCCGGTTGGAAGAGTAACGAACTAGCAACCGAAGGGTTGCGAGTTCGAATCCAGCCAAACACCGTCGTGTACAAAGGGGGCTGGTGCACGTTAAATCTGTCGTGGCCTCAAATGTCCTCACGTTGGCGTGGTGTGGAAGTTTGGAGAGTGGGGTGCCAGCTCAGGTGTTGCCTCGTCATCTGACCGTGGTTCAAAATTACGTGGTGTTGTCCTCGGATCTTTCCCTTTGGGATTGATCCCGGACCGTCACCAATAGCCCATTGTGTTGCTCCAGTGTGACGTTAATTGAAATACCTCCCCCCCACCTCTAAGAAATTTCAATACATTTAATTTTATGTTCATAGAATATGCTATTAACTCATGAATAAACATTTCTCAAATGAAATACTAATCGCTATACAATATAATATTTTTATTTTATTTATAAAATTAACTAGAACAATGAATGTTGAATATTAGGAATTCGAAATAACGAACTAAAAAATAGAAGAACGCATTACTTCGAGCTTTGAAGATTGTAATACATTTTTTAAAATTATAATTTCTGAGAACTGCTAAGGTTATGGATGGACTGCATATGTAAGTTCTAATACATTCTATTGAGTTGATGAATAAATATAATTGATCATTTTGAATTAATCTACTCTTCAAAGCAACAATCATCACATGCGGTTTTGTTTATATTTAGAAAGCTATTTTAAACTAGTTTTTAGACATGACAAACTCAACAATTTACAATAAATATAAATTTATATCTTATTTAATTACTAAAATGTTATAAAAATAACCGAAAAATATTTATATTTGCTTCTAACATTCCTTTCAAAAAACGTTTAAGAGCAAAACTAACTTAATATTAGAATTTTGGCTATCAAATCACACCTGCGTGCGAATTTACCTTTAAAGCACTAGAAAATTTTATGCGTTAAACATAACTCTTCATAACTGATAAAAAAAGTGTATTGCGTGTATTCTATGACAAGAATTATAACTATAATAACTAACTTAAAATTTACTCATCTGATTTTAAGAAAAAATTACTAGCATTCCGTTTCGCATCGAATGTTTTCAATAAAAAATGGCAGCCAGTGAAAAGACTTTCCGGCTTCTAGCTTTAGAAACGGGCAATTCTCTCGCATCAGATAAAATCAATGTGTATTACTATACAAATTCCAAAAATAGTCCCCTGAATATTTTCTAATTTTATCCTGCACGATATTACAAAAATGTCCCGTTCTTGTATTGATCGTTTTCCATTGAAGACACTACATCGGCAGTAAAAATAGATTTACAGAGTTCTAGCGTTAGGAGCAGAGCCATTTCCTCTTCGTCTCGGAGACATCTGACATAGCTTATCTCGCTCGACTAATCACATTAAAAGACTTTTCGCTTCAACTTTCAATTCCGATTAGGAAGAGGTGTTTTAGTTATTTTTTCGTTAATGGTATTGATTAGTGTCTGGACGAATATAGATGTTCTGGGATAAAAAAGAAAAATGATAATGTTCATTTGTATCGAATGGCTTAGTAAATTATATTCGTCGAGAATTATAAGTTGATTGTTAAAGTTAAACGATAAATTTCTGCAGTTTCCTGTTAGGACTGCATTGTAAAGATGATATCCGTGTATATATACTAACTGAAAATACAAGTGTTTATTCTTAAAAATCATTAAAAATATGAAGTACATTGCTCTGTACATTAAGTGTAAAAATGTCCATAAATATTAAAATTATGTAAGAATTCGAAAGGAAGGTAAATGTTATATAACTTTAAACCTTTGAAAGAACTTAGACAAATTGTGTATTTCTATAAGAAAAGAGTATAAAAATTGTAAGGGAGAAAGCTTTACTATCCCATGCAACAATTTAAATTTTACTAAACTTGAAAAAACGCGTTTTATAGAAATATATCAATATAATAATTTGCCCTATCTCCGTATTTTTTATTTTCGTAAATAATTTCTGTTAAATATTAATAAATTCGTAGCTCCTTGTGTATTCTGTCCTTTTGTTTGACCCCTCGGGGGCACATCTTTAGGTGTGTACGGGGTTTCACGAACCCGATATATCCTAGTGATGCATTCTTTTCCCATGGGGTTAACTACCTCTGGTAAACAAGAAGATCGCGACCACAGAATTCCCAAGCCATATTTCTTTACTTTCTTCTCTCCATCCTTTCTTTTCACAATTACTTGACATTGTGTTTGGCACAGCTTGGCCAATTATGGCCCCGCGCCATAAAACCCAAAACCATCCAACCTTTTGTTTGAATAGGATATCTTAAAATGATTTTTTTAATCGTTCAATTCCATTATACTACTTTCCATTAATCTGTTTAACAAAGTCTTTGTACATGAAATACAATTAAACATCTCGCAGACAAAATATGACGATATGAATTGGATAAATAATGGCTATTTTTTATTAGTTAGCAGCATGTTCTATTATAACTACTTATTTGATGAGATGATATAACATTGGACACAGGATCTATAACAATAATTTAATTTGAATTTAGATACTTAAATTAAATTGTAATTAGTTGAAAAAGCTGTAAATAGTTGAAAGTTTTGTAATACAAAAGTTTTGGAATACACTAAAATGTATTGTTAAGAAAAGGCTATCCTACCTAATATAAGTCGTTGAATAAACGGTAGAAAATGTGTCTATCCGACATTACGAGACAAGACCATTAGACTACAAAAAAGTCACAGCGTTTAAAATTAATGTCTTAAACGTCTTACTACCATACTCTAAAATGCAGTCATAAGACTATTCTTTCTGTCAGGTTGCTGAATTAGCTGTAGAAAATTTGTTTACTTAACATTGTGCAACAAGTACAGCCATTATACCTTTAGTACGAGTTACACAAGTTCAAGCGCACAAAATGCTCGAGGCAAAAAAACAACACAAAAATACTTATTTTGATAAATTTTAGAGGGAGGCAACAAATCACGAAATGTGTATCGTTACCACAATCGAAAGCCAAATAGCATGTTACTTATACAATTCTTTCCGCACTTAACGGTCGAGCTGTCAAATAAATGACCTGTAAATTCCAGATGACATCTAAAACACTGCCCATCGGTTCGAGTCGAAATTTCATCGGCGCTGTCACGCTGTCGCTGTACTTTGTATGGGACACGGAGGCCGTGTTCGATCCCATTCACAGTACGGTGGCGCTGCGGACGTGACTCAACTGACCAACGGCGGTCCGCCCGTTTCGAGCTTTCTCTGTTTTTATTTTGGTGGTTATTATTTATCTTTCGGGGCCCTTTCAGAAACAATAAATATCGCATCATATGGTGCTTTTTATCCTCTAGTGTTTTCTTGTTTGTTGAGGGCTTCGGTACAATTCTGCTGCAGGAATTCGAATGAGTCTGGATGTTGTTGCATATTTGGCGGTTGAAGGTTCAAGCGAAATTCCCTGTTTCATAAATGCATTGGGAAATGCATGAGGTGTGGAAGGAAGATGTCGCCATTGCTTATTGCTTTCGTTGGTGCTTTGGAGTGGAACACTTCGCTTACGGAATATAAAAAGCTATTATAACTGTGACACATTGTAAATGAAAAATAGTATGCGATAGATATGAAAATATACAAGAAGCTATAAATGAAGCCTTATATATGAAGGTATATATCAATATATGTTTATATATGAAAATAATATACATTTTTTATGAAAACTTAAAAGCTTTATAAATAACATATATATATAGTTTTCAAGTTAGCTATAGTTTGTGGTATGAGTTCATAAAAAATAGCTAGCTATAGTTTGTGGTATGAATTCATAAAAATAGTTAGCTATAAATTTGGAGGTAAATATGAAAACATATAAGAAGTTATACATGAAGTATAGTAACCTGTATATGAAGGTCTTGAATAAAAGTGCTTGGTGTTCGTTCAAATATAGCATTTCAACTCGAATTTTCCTCACATTTATTTTGGTCCTAATCCAGGCTGACGTTTAGTTCCACCGAAATACCGACATGCCAGTTTTGTCGTCTTGTTTGTATAATCTCTAATATTAATTTTTGAAACTTTAGTATTACTAACAGTTATGATTCATCAATATTTGTTAATAAAACACATGTTTCATAGAAAAAATAAAATAGCGAATTTTAAATGGAACCGTACCAGTATTGAAAGAATGTTAATGTTAGAAAGAATCCGAACAAGTACTTTTCTAACATTAAAAATTATTTATTACACTGACGGAAGATCGCATTTCCGGTGGTGACAAAAGTTGCCTACTTTACGAGTCGATGCTATATTTAAACAACTTATATCTATTAAAAAATTGTTGAAAACATTGAATTTCGTTTTAAAAGATTCAATTCTGTCAAATCGACCTACCATTTTTTAAAAATGATGATCGGTTCCTTTGATGTGTCTATACTAAAGACATTCAATTTTAAATCAAGATTTTTATAATTACACTTGCCCCTAAAAAGAATTTTCAAGACAAAATGTATTTGCCTTCAAAAATTAGTCATGTATCAAATTGATTCGTTAACCTTCCCTTAAATATAATGAAATTCAGAAATGTCACATGCCTGGTACACAAATCAAAAGATGTTGGTACGAAAACTATGAGTGCTACAGTATTCGACGTAGATTCGTTAGTTTTGCGAATTGAGTTACGACAAATAAACAGGAAACGACCTTAATAAGGGGCATTCATAATCCCTTCTCCCAAATTCGAAATCGACTTTTGTAGCTGTCACCTTATGTAGTTTTGTTATACAACAGGGTGGGATGTACTTTAAATTAATTGTATGTGCTTGATTTAGGTCCAAAGTAAGTTGTAGAAGTTATAAAATGTAAAGAGGGGTTAAGAAATTATTTTCCTGATACTTTAATGATGTTGTTATTCTTCTACGAAATAGAAAAGCGATTATTCTGGCCAATTCAATGCGAGTAAGGTCTGGTAATTCTGCTAGTAGTAAATAAAAATAAGGTTTATTATCATCGACTGTATAATGAAATAGACGGAGCATGTGGGAGGAGTCGCTGACCTAAGATCTCTGATGGGTAAATCACGTGGGCATTCACAATCGACTTAGCTGATTGGCTGTCGAGTCGCAGCCTGGTGGTTTTGATCACGGTGGTTAATCACTTTAACCAGTCAATTATTTAGGATTCATGCTTTTACCCACAGCCACTTGACAGATCTTCAAACCGAACAACTGGAGGAAATAATATGAAGCTATGGGCACATGCTCCGTCTATTTCATCAGAAGGTCGATGTTTATTATTTTCTGACGTCATCTTATTACGTCATTCATAAGAATTTTTTTTAATGATCTGGGGGCCACGAGATTTCCAAGTGTGTAGTATTGCTTTCATTGACCCGATAATGAAATAAACAGAGCATGTACGCATAGCTTTATGTTATTTCTTCCAATCACTTGGTTTGCAAACTGTCACGTGGTTGTTGGAAAAAGTACCAATCGTAAATTATTGATTGGTTAAAGTGATTATCAACTGTGATCAAACACCCTAGTCGGCGCTTCAGTAGCCAATAGACTAAGTCTATTCCAATGCCTCCGTGATATACTCTTCAGAGATCTTATGACAGCCGCACGTTCTATTTCATTGATATCGATGATTTCTTTAACCTTACATCACATTTAATGACTAAGCTGCATATATATTGGTTTAAAGAATCCTAGTAAGATTTTATTGGTCAAGAAGGTTAAAACCTGTTAGTATTTATGGCAGAATTTACTGCTCCTTGCTGAATGTATATATGCGTGTGCGCACCTCAAATGGTTTATTTTAAAAACAAAAACAGGCAAAAACACAAATGAAATTATTTTTAGAAATTTATGCATTATTAAAAAATTAATCTTAAAGTAACTGAACCTCCAATATTTGGAAAAAAGTTGTAAAACATTGAGGCTGTTACAACTGGGAAATACAAGAAAGTTAATGGTGCCTTTCAACTTAAACAGAATGCTCAAACCACAAAGAAGAACATTCCTTAAAGCACCGATCGAATGCCGGGCGACGGAAAAATTCTCTGCCCAAGAGCTGTTTGGTATTTCTCATTTATGGCTTCATAACTACTCAAATACTTGAAAGCTTACGTGAAAAGTACCTCTGGAAATATATTGTCGACGTTTCTTTCGCACCGTGGCAACTAGTGGCTTTTGCAGCAAGCAATCGATCCTACCGTAAGAGTCTAAATGTTATTGATAGAAACGCATAGCAATAACTTTGCGACACTATATGCATGGCTAGGGAGGGTTGTAGATTTCTTTTTCTTTCCGATTTTAACGTTATGTTGCTCATCGAATTCTTTTCCCTAGGTGGTTGGTTTATGTGTTTCGAAGTAGGGTGGAGTTGTATTTTGTGTTTTGTTCCTGTACTGTTATTGTTAGTTCAACCATTTGATTCTTGTTACAAATTTTCTTTGCATTAACTCTTCTGGTGGTTGTCTCGAAGATGTATCTCGTCATTAACAAATTGATCAGATTTTGATGAATATATCGTCCATCAAGATTTCGTTTTCTCTGGTCATTAGAAGAAAATTTACCAGATCTTGATCTCGTCGTCATAAAAACATCGGTAATATCGCACAAGATAATCTTCTTATTAGCAAAATTGGACAGATCTTGGTGGACGAGATATCTCGTCAAAACCACTTGGAGTGTTAAACGTTATATAATTGCGTTAAATAATTTTCAAAGTACTCAAGATGCTTATAAATGTACTTGAAATCAATTTAGAAATTTTGAATCTTCAATATACGTTTCGTTGAGAAAAAAATATGCCCATTACATATTGTACCATTTCTCGCTTGGCATTTGTCACTAATTTTAATTTTTCTTACATCATATCATCGTAGAAACAGAAACTCATTAACTGATAAAATTTTTACAGTACAGCCGTTTAAAGATCAACTATTAGGTTTTCGTTCAAAAATACAAATTATTAAACAGTTTGATAGTATTAATATTTTTGTTTAACAGATTATAACATGACAATGTGTTGATCATCATGATGAAAGCAAGAATTTGGTGTCAAAAAATGAATTTCCGATAAAATGTCACTTTGAGTTTGCGCTCTAAGCCAACGACGTATTTATACATAAACACATTCAATTTTATAACTTTATATTTTACAATTTTTTTGCTTAAGAAAATGATTGAGGTGTTTTAGTAATTATTATTTTTACTTGTTCTATATTTTAATTATCATAAGATTTTGCACTGCGGTTAATCATAAGATGTGATTTGAATCCTTCATATTAGATTTATTTATAAACATACAATTTTAAAGACTGTAATTCTTTTGTTTCTCCGAGTAGAAATAAATATCAGAGTAAATGCATTGGAGTGATATTTTATTTCATGAGGAGCATTGAAAATTTATTTTTCATGCTTATTTTAACTTTTTACGTAAATATTAATAAAATTATGCTTTAAATGAATCAGAAACTGCTCATAATTTGTATTCACACAGATCTCATATTACGTTTTAAATATAAGCATACTATACAAACAATTACTTCTACGCAAAATGTGCACCAAACCTTAAAAATTCAACATTAAGACAGGAATTGAAAAGAAATTCGGAAAGTTACTATTCAAATCGGGAACTCGTTACAGTTAAATTTAAAAATGTCACTTCCTGTTTAATTAGTTACGTTTTCGTTATGAAAAATATTTTACATTTAAGAAGTCAAATGCACGCATATAAATGGAGAACACTTGAAATCGAAGAAACATAAAAATTGTCTAATATAAATAAATTTGAATGTTGTACCGGCCAAAGCATTATATCATGATGTACAAAAGGTCAAGCTACTTACTATAGATATACTGAAGGCATTTAACAAAATTAATTCTTCAAAATTTTGTTGTACAACTGTTAACACAAATTTGTCTAATATTTAAAAACCAAGTTGATGTTTTGTTTATTTAATTCACAAGCATTAAAATTTTAATTTCAAAAATAATTTGAAAGAGATTAATCAATAAACTTTACAGAGAATCAGTACATGTAAAGTTTTCTATACTCACTACATGTATGAAGGTACTCGATTATTTTTTATGGTTATTACTTTTTCTACCTTTCACCAACCTACAGAAATAAACAATCTCTTCAGTAATTTGTGGGACCGTATTGGCTTATAGGGTTTACCCACTGTACTAGCAACCTGGAAGTTGTAGGTGGAACAAGTTCGATTCCTATAACATATCCTGGATGTTTTCTTTCTTCTGTGTCAGTAAAACGTTTCTTTTGTGTTTATGTTCAATACTAGAATGTGTCTATTATTTTGTCAAGTATGGCCCGTTCGCGTTCAAAATGGACCAAACAACCTGAGGAATTTGTTAATTTGTCCTTATACAATGCATAGACGTAAAATATAAGTAACTCAGCATTACTTAATCAGGGGCTCTTCAAAAAGGGTAATCAATATGTCGACTAGTAGTCACTTGACTGCTCTAAAAATGGACTTTGCCGGCCTATTTGGAATCTTATCACCTCGTTTGGCGATATAATATCTTTTGCCATGTAGGGTTTTCAATGCAGTTAAGATTTTAGTAGAGTGGAGTCAAAATTGGCGAAATCGCCAAAGTCTACCACTATGTCGCGAACCAATCATGATGGATCAATGGATGGGCGTTTTCTCCCGTCCCTTGAACCAATCAGATGGTTAATGTACGGTTCCACCCAGATGAAGAAATCATTTTAAAGGTCCCGTTACTATTAGTTTTGGTCACATGATCCTGGACACATAAAAATGTTACCATTGCTCACTCTACTTTGACATTTTCACTGTGATGTAATGAAAGTACGAATTATTGTAGAATCAATAAAGGTTTTATAAACTGTCAATTAAAGTAATCTAGGATGTCAAAAACTATTTTGTTCATGATTAGAATATATTTTACGTGTCGAAAAACTATTCGTTTGCTGAACTAAGTACATGAACACATTTTACACAGCATTTCCTATTTTATTCATGAGTATACTCAACGTTCATTTACTTAGTGTTACGTTACTTGACGTTTTCATATTCCTACCCTTACTATTAAATACTTTCCAATCACAATTTAACGCAGCATTCTATTTCCCATAGCAACATAACAAAAACAATCCAAAACTCCTCCGCTGAAAATCATTAGCAATTTCTGTAAGCATTACGAAGTTATCTGAGATACATAACAAATAGCCCAAACATATTTGTAAACGTTTAGGCAAGTGCTGTAGGGAAGGACATAAAAAGGAATAACACATTGCTACCTTAAAAACGTGACTAAAAGAAAAGTCACCGAAAAACAGATTCGGAAAGCTAAACATTTTTACTATTCCTGGTTTGAGTTCGCTTCCCAGCACGCAACTTAAACACTCTTTGGGCGCAAAATGGCAAAATCGCTTCAGGAATACCTGCCTCTTAATCAGACCACTTAAGTTGTAGACGTTTTTTGTTCTGTTTTCCGGTCTTTCGCTTTTCTACTTTATTTAATTCTCTTCTCTCGCTGTTTTTATTCTGTTTTATAGCTCGGAGGGGCTTTCGTTTGTCGATTGGACGGGCCCAGAATGCTTCATGAGGCAGTGCTTGCTTTATATCTTTCTTGGCTTCGTTTGCTTCTTTATTACTGTGACTTAAGGGATAGTCTATCCAATTGAATTTAATGGGTGCCTACTCAACGGCCGGCTCCTTTTGAGTTCTCTTATATAAATTTAAGCGTTCCTCCTCAAACTCCTGTGTGAGTATGATGAAAACGCAACTATATTGTTCCTGAGACCAAAATTGAGGTAATGCTAAAAGTAGGAAGTATAATTAAATATGCATTTATATGGGGGCTTTTAAACATACTTCGTGGCTCAGTGGTATTTATGCGCACGTGTCGGATAATTATCGTTTGCGCGAATGATAAACGTTTATCGTTTGCATGAGAATTGATATCTTGGCTCGTGAAGAATTAAAATTCGTTTGCAGTTTTTATTTTATTCTTTAGACGCCAGTTTAAAAAATTTGGTTTATAAAATTTGTGTTCTTGTTATTCAGAACTGTTCAAGTTAAGAATTATTGGACTAACTATATACTTCGACTTAAGGGATAGTTTATTTATCCAATTGAATTAAATGGGCCCTTACTCGACGGACGGCACTTTTATATAAATTCGAGTGTTGTGTTTGAGTATGATAAAAATATAACAGTATTGCTTATGAAACAAAAATTGAAATAATTCTCAAAGTAGGCAACCTAATTAAATATAAATATATATGGTTTTTAAACATACTTCTTGTGGCTATCATGGCTAAGTGGGTGTTTGTGCTCGATTACCGGATAACTATCGTTTTACGAAAATGCCAGATGATTATCTTTTGCGAGTGCATTGATATTTTAACGTACTAAGATTCGTTAGCAGTTTTTTCTTTTAATTATTCAGACACCAGTTGTGGCAATATTTAAAAAGATATCTGGAGAATTTGTGTACTTGCTTTTCAGAACTGTCCGTGTTAAAAATTCTTGGGATAGCTATAACCTTCGACTTAAGGATAGCTTATTTCTCCAATTGAACTTAATTAGTGCCTACTCCGACGGCTAGTTCTTTTTGAGTTCTCTTTTATATAAATTTGAGCGTTCCTCTTCTCAAATTCGTGTGGGTATGATAAACATTAGGGTGTATAATTTTTTTTTTTATTCAAAATTTCAAGTTCATAAAAAGTTATCCCTAGGGCCCCATATTTATCAGAAAAAATTTCAGTATAATTGAAATATATTTAGGTCTCCCACATGGAGGCATATATTTTCAATTTTTCTTTCAAAAACGAGAATTTTTCATTAACGACAATAATATGAATTTTAATTTTCAAGTTGAAAAGCCTTTTCCTTAATCTATGATTTAATAGCAGAAACAAGATTAATGCTGTAGGGTAAAATTTAGATCTCCCGCATTTGATCTAAACTATTTTATTGTTTTACAAAATAAGACATTATTATTAATTTAGGGAAAAACAGTTTCACCTTATTAAGTTCCCGTTTTGTGTTTAATTAAAATATGTGTGTAACAACATTGCATTTTAAATGTACGAGAGTCTTCTTTATATGTAAAGGCAAACACTACGCACAGAAATCGGAACATGTCGTTCCCGCTCGGCCTTGGTGATAGACGCAGTGCTGACGCGCCGGTCACGTGATCATCAAACTTTCCCTACAACCCCCTAATTTTCTGTGTCAGTTAGCTTACAGCAGCCGTGGTATGTGCATAGATTTTACTAGTAATCAAGTGTTTGTAACGTGCTAAACGCCATGAGTAAAAAAGCTCAATCAATTAGAAAAACAACGGAAGTGGCGATAATCGGTCAGCCTGTGTATTAGTGATATCAGTGTTTTGCAAACTAAATTGGATGTGTTGCGGTATCATGGGTGCGAAATCATTTTAAATCAGAGGGATACTATCAGCCAGAAAAAAGGTAATTGCCAAGAGAGTGTCTCGAATGCTCGAAGAAATATGGAAAAAGGCTACTATTCCTGTTTCTATTACAAACAACATAATTTTTATGATTCTAAAACTACACGAGCAATGTGAAAAAATAAAAAAAAATCTTCAGGAGGTACCAGGAAACATTCAAACACCTATAAGACATACGTAGAGAAGTTCGAGTTCAATATTGTAAATAGTCTTTTTGATATTTGTTTCTGTAAATGTGATTTAATTAACTGCCAGTGCCCAGCTCCAAGAAAAGTTCCGCTACTAGAGCTTGATTTTCACAGCGACCAACGGAATCTATGACTTACGATTATTGGGGGTTGTGATGAAACAGAGAGTAAAAAAACTCAAGAATAAAAACGAAAGAAAATAAAAAATCTTTACAATCAGTTCTGAACGCAAGCCTACAACATTTGGAAAAACCAGAATTGGAAAATGATAGTCCGCTTACTATTATTGAGTCACAATCTGAAAGTGACTCAATGTCACAAATATCAAGGGAAGAAAGTGAATATGATAAGCAATTTCTAAAACCAGGACAGAAAAAAGTTGTTACAATTTCTGTAAAACAAGAGCTTCTACAAAACATCACTTCATTTGCTAGAGCATGTGACCACCGAGCCATTTCTAGTAGAGCAAATGCTCAATTGGCTATTGCCATTTAGCAGGATCTTAATGTAGCAACTAGCGAAAATCAGGCAGCGGTCATAGATAAAACAAAGATTTTTCGTGAAAGGTTGAAATCTCGCTATGTCATCAGCACAATTCGTACCTCAGAACTCTGCACTTTACTTTGACGGACGAAAGGATGAAACAATATCAAAAGAAGTTATCGGTTGTAAATCTGTCCAAAAATCTGTGCAAGAAGAACATATATCTTTGGTTGAAGAAACAGATTCAAAATATGTTGTACACAACTCCGGTAAATGGAACTGGGAAAGAAATTGTATCATCAATACTACAGTTTTTGAAGGAAAATTGCATTGATGGAAATAGAATTAAAGCTATTGGTTGCGATGGCACCGCAACATATATAAGAACCACTAATGGAACTATTGTACTATTTGAAGAAGCCATAAAACACCCATTACACGAGCAGTGGTTTGTTTGCTTCATTTAAACGAATTGCCTCTAAGAAAAGTGGCAACCAAAATTTTTTTAAGTTAGTACAATGCAGCAAGTACTTGGAGGTTGATCTAAAGGCTATTGTCCATTCAACACTTCAGATAAATGCTTTTATAGTTAACCCAGAATATCTTCTTTTGGAAATGTTGTTTGACCCAAGGAAATATATTAGAATACTTGCAAGCAAGAAGATACTAAAAGCTCTTCAAACAATATGATAAAAGAGGGTCTTTAAACCACCACAAATGAATTTTGATGCACAAGATTATATTGACCTAATTGACTGGCAGTCTACGTCTACACCCATAACGGAGCCACCATTCTTAACCAGCTTCAGCAATCAAGAGCTAGAGTCAATTGCCGAGACTGGAATTAGTGATAGGAAAGAATTTAAAATTCCTTCACACACTCAAGCAGTTGAGAGAATTGTTAAGTATGTTAAAGGAGTTCCAAACACGTTTGTGGTTATAAGGAGCGAGATGGATTCATTAGATCCAGATTGTTGGACAGAAAAATTATCCCCAACTTTGATACAAAAAGCCACTTCAAAACAACAGCTACTGTAACTACCAAGGATTGAACAGTTGCACAGTAAGTATTTTTTATTCCAAAACAAATAATTTCATTACTATTCTTAGGTAATTATTGAGTTCCGCTTTATTTTGATTAATAGCCTATAAATATATATATTTTCATAAGATTGTCACTCACAACTAGCCTAATGAGAAGCTTTGGTTTACAGGTTGTCGCACAGAGCTTTCACGCCATGTTTATTTTGGAGGTCTCAATATTTAACAATATAGAGATGAAAAATTTCTAATACTACATCATTTAAGTTACATGACCTGACTGAAGGTTTTTTGATTTGGTCTTTCATATTTGGATTTGAAATAGTTATTCAAAAATAAACCATTTGAAAATACCTATTTTTTCATTATTTAATTTCTTTCACAATTTAAGTAATAGGCATAAGGCATAATAATTTTAATATGAAGGTTTATGATTTATATTCATATTAAAAGCTGAACCTGTGTTAATCAAAACAATTTTTTGTCATAAAAGTTTATTTCAAACAAATAAAGTAGATTTTTAATAATTGATGGAATACATAATTTTTTAATGAGTAGTTATCAGCTAAATGTGGGAGACTTAAATGTGTTACACTACGACATTAAAATTCTTTTACCTTTAAATCATAAACTAAAGCCAAGGTTTTTTAACTTGAAAATACAAATTCAAATGATTTCCATTGTAAAAAAAATATTTAAAACAATCACGTTTTTGAAAGAAAAATTTAAATTTTAGGCCTCATGCGGGAGACCTAAATATATTTCAATTGGACAGAAAATTTTCTGGTAAATATAGGGCTCTTGGGACAACTTTTTATCAACCTTAAATTTTGAATTTCGAAAAACAGTTTTTAGATACACCCTAATGAACATACAACACTATTATTTATAAGACAAAAATTGAGATAATTCTAAAATTAGGCAAAGTAAAAATTAAATATACATTTCTATACTTTTAAGACACTTCGTATGACTATCGTGGCTCAGTGGGTGTTTGTGCACGCGTATCGGATAATTATTGTTTGTGTGAATGCCTAATGATTATCGTTTACGCGCGCATTTATATCTTTGCTCGTGAAGAATAAGATTTCCTTTCAGTTTTTATTTTTGTTTTTGTTCTGTAGACACCGGTTGTGGCAATATTTAAAAAGATATCTTTAGAATTTGTATTGTTGTTATTCAGAACTGTTTATGGCAAGAATTATGCGACTAGCTGCATTCAAATTTATGCCTTAGCTCAAACTTTGTAAGGACGCATGGAAGCGCTTCTCATGAAATTATTATTTAGAGTCACGGCCTCTGTTAATGTAAATATAATTATGTAAATAAATAAGTTGTAATTATACATTCCACTTATTTGAACCGGATACATTTCATGGGACAATGAGTATGCCCTCTGCAATAGCAATCTATAAGTTGTATGCAGCCCAGGTTCGATTTTCCTGAGTGTATATTTCTCATCTGTCAGTAAAACATTCTTTGTGTGTATTTCCATCACTTGCTATATTCTGGTGAAACTTGGTAAAATATGACCCTTGCGTCATAAAAAATCCCAAACAACCCAACCCTCTTATAACTATCACTAAAATAGTGTTTTAAATATTAAATTTGAAAATTTCAATTTAAAGTTCAGTGGATAATTTAAATGGATAAATTTGTTCAGACTCCAAAACTTTAGTTAGTTTTGATAAAGTGTGTAAAATATCATTCTTGTTACTAATAATTATCAATATAAGCATACGAATAATCATCAAAGTTAAATCACATAGGATATCAAATTAATCAAATTGGGTTTTGTTTCACGTAGAGCCCATGTTAACGAAATCAAACCTCTGATTGGCATGGCATTTCCGTGTAATCTATATTTGCTTTCCGCCACAACATTCTGACTAAATAACCGCTCCTATTGGCTTAAAGAATCCTAGGAAAGAATATAGTCGAGAATGTCAAAACTAGGTAGAAGCCATGCAATGAAAACAGATTGTGGAATGGATATATGCGTTTGAAACCCTCCGATAAAATTTACACCATTTAAATTAACCACCTTGAAAATTTATTAATCATTAGAACTTCTTTTGGATGAATTCAGAAGGTTTCAGTGCTCAAATTATTTTAATATAATGTGCTGTATTTATTAATATAACTATATTAGCTAATTTTCCTTCTCCATTATTGCCTTAGTGATATGCTAGGTTTACAGCTTATCACTTATCATTTTTATTCATATACTTTCAAAATACGTAATAATTTATCCTTGATTCAAGAAACATGCTTATCATCCAGATAGTTACTAATCTGCGAGTTTTGAGATACCAATCTGCGAGTTTTGAGATACCAATCTGCGAATTTTTAGATACCAATCTGCGAGTTTTGAGATACCAATCTGCGAGTTTTGCGGATGTTTTAAAGCATAAATTTACTGTCCATATTTCGTCTGAATACTATTCATAGATAAATCGAAAATTCTGTCTAAAAAGAAACGAACATAAAATGAAATAAAATATGCTCAATTCCTTACAGATTATGGTTTGCAACATTCAAAACCTGCGAATTGTGTAAGCGTTTATCTTGAACGACCACCAGAACAAACGACATTTCCGAAATAAAAATCTAACGCTTTCATCAACCAACAGCGAAATAAAGTTAAATACTTCTATTCACCGATTTTCTTATGATGAAATCACGAAATCCCCATTCAACCAAAAAAAAATGAAACATTTCTTAAGCGGCATTAAACTAGTTGCTTTAAAAAACCTTCAGGATCCTCTTTCTAATCGGATTCCAGTGTCTGCGTATCGCGAGTCTCCGAAGCAAGGTCGACCAATCAAAGGAAGTCACAAACTCATCACGTGATGTATTGAAGCCAATACCACGGAAGATCTGATCCTTTTTTTGAGTCCCGGTGACGGCTGCTTCTGATGGGTGTCCTAGGAATTAATTTTCGCAGTATCGGGAGCAGGGAGCGGAAAAAGGAAGAAGAAAAAGGTCTGACTTTTCCTCCCATTGCTGTCCCACAAGAAATGATAACAAAATGTCATTGCGTATAACTCGGGTGTCCGCCGAATGACAGTAATAAGAATGGAAGCGGAAAAGGCATTAGTAAGGTCAAATAGAAAAATTGTCGGGGTATTGCTTTCCTCTAAATAGCGCTGCTCTGGTAATGTTCAAGAAAGGACACAAAAGATGTCCATGATGATTATTTGGAGGTCGTACAGATGCAACATTTAATTACGTGCTAGTAATGGACAGAACTCTAGATTACTCTAGACCTCCTTCGTATGAAACTAATGTAATATTTTTAATTTGAACTTCATTCTGTTCAAAGTTGGCCTTGAAAAGCTGTATTTCCCGCCAATTTTGAGAAATAGTTATTTTTACGTTAGTAAGCAGAAAAAAGGCACATAATTAACACGCCCATTATTTTATCAGTTACGCAGGTATGATTGTTTATTGCAAGATTTCGTCATCTGACCGGGATTCGAAATTACGTGGTGTTGTCCTTGGATCTTTCCCTTGGGGATTGATCCCGGACCGTCGTCAATAACCCGTTATGTTGTTCTAGTGCGATGTTAATTAAAATACCTACTTTATTACAACATTAATTTTCACACCTTGTAAAAATTTCAACTGCATTGACGTTAAAAAAGGAAATCTGATAACTATAATTGTAATGTATAATTGTATTAATAACTGATAAATCTGATAAGTAAAGATGCCGTTTTCTTTAATTTGATTTAAGTAAAATTCAGGTTGATCTGGTCAGTTTAAATCCCATATTTGAAACAGTTTTTCATACTAAAAATGAATACATTCTTTTAATAATGATTTGATTTCTTGCACGTGTGTATATTATCTGATTTCCTTAAAGCCGATCAATTAGAATGAAATATAAAGTCCCTGCTTGGGATTTAATGGTGAAATTTTGTAATATTCAAACAACATTTTGAGAGAGTTAACAATTAAGAAAAAAGAATTTATAGTTAGGTTTGTCGTAACGAAACATTCTTTGTAGCATCCTTTAAGGGTAGTTTAAAATACACTGCTGGCCACACAAATTGCAACACCAAGAAAGACAAGAGATATCACAACAAAATTTATTTTGTAGATAACATGTTGACCAAGTATCAAATGATTAAATTTATAGACTTCTGTGAAGTGTGGTTCCTGCCAAAATCAGTAGCCAGAGTAGCCGCCATTGTTGGAGATCACCGCTGCCACACGCCTCGGCATTGATTCAAAGAGACTTTGGATGTGTTCTTGGGGTACAGCAGACCAAGCAGCTTCCACACTTTGCAAAGTTGATCTGGTGTGGCAGCTGGGGATGTATTCTGGGTCAATCGTTGATCAACCATGGACCACATGTTTTCTATCGGCGAAAGATCCGGAGAGCGAGCTGGCCAGGGAAGCAATTCAATCTGGCGATTGACGAAGAACCCTTGGACAATGCGTGCCACGTGTGGTCGCGCATTATCCTGTTGAAATATGGCTGTGGGCAAGCCCTGAAGGTAAGAAAGGACAACTGGTTCCAACACCTCGGAGATGTAGCGCTGGCTGTTTAAAGTACCGGCAATGCGTACTAGAGGAGTGCGAGAGTGATATCCAATACCGCCCCATACCATAATACCCGGTGCAGGACCAGTGTGGCGGTGCATAACGCAGCTGTTCAGCATCCTCTCTCCACGGTGTCTCCAGACTCGAATCCGACCATCGTGGTCTTGCAGACAGAAGCTTGACTCGTCAGTAAAAACAATTTCATTCCATTCTGCCGTCCACATCCTTCTTTCATCGCACCATTGGCGGCGGAAACGTCTGTGGTTCTGCGTCAAGGGTAGACGAAGCAATGGACGTCTTGCGGACAGACCACTCTGCTGTAAACGGCGTCGAATGGTACGCGCAGACACTGGATGATGCGGTACAGACTGAATGTGCTGTGCTATGGTTCGTGATGTGGCTGAGCGATCCGTCACTGCCATACAATACGCACAATATGCCTGTCATCACGTGAAGTGGTGCACTGAGGTGGATGCGATCGAACACGTCGGTCCGTCGTACCCTCCTGCATCCAACGATCACATATCCGCATTACAGTTGTTTGGTTTCGTCCAACACGACTACCGATTTCCCTGAAAGATAATCCACAATCTCGGTAGGCCACTATCCTTCCTCTGTCGAACTCGGATACTTGATCAAAAGATGATCGCTGTTTTCTACGAGGCATAATTGATCGTTTTTTTGAAAAAACCACAAGAAAAACACAATTGCCGTACTTGAAATCGTCGAAATCTCCAAGCCTTAAATAGCGCTTTGAAGTGGCGCCACAGGCGCGCGTGATGTGAGTCTGCGCTGAAATTCAAATCATTTGCATATCTCACCTCCGCTAATGCATGTTGTAAATTTCATATTATTTGCATGCTTCCTTCAGGGTGTTGCATTTACGGTGGCCAGCAGTGTACAATTCAAATTTAAGGCAGATTAGAGATTTCCGTTATTATTGTGAATAATTTGATCCTCTAGCGGAATTGTGTGATGCTTGACCTAGCCATTGCCATAAAAATACAAATACAGTCTATTTCGCTCCCCATAAGAGAAATATTGTCACGTGCAACAGACCAAGCAGTTTTGAAGAAGATAATTTTATTGCAAAAGAAATTATATAATGCTTTTCTTAGAACAAGCTTCAAGAGAAATAGCTTCTGCCTTTAGGCTCGAACAATAAATAAATGGAACCGTGAATATCCATGTAACCAAAGCCACCTCGGATAACCAAAAAGTTCGATAATATGTGTAAGGTAACGCAAAACAGTCCATACGAAATGCAGAAAAAATTTATTCTACTGCATGTTACTGATTCTGTAAAGTTCATAAAGTGAGGGGGGGAATTTCAATTAACGTCACACTGGAGCAACACAATGGGCTATTGGTGACGGTCCGGGATCAATCCCAAAGGGAAAGATCCGAGGACAACACCACGTAATTTTGAACCACGGTCAGATGACGAGGCAACACCTGAGCTGGCACCCCACTCTCCAAACTTCCACACCACGCCAACGTGAGGACATTTGAGGCCACGACAGATTTAACGTGCACCAGCCCCCTTTGTACACGACGGTGTTTGGCTGGATTCGAACTCGCAACCCTTCGGTTGCAAGTCCGTTACTCTTCCAACCGGGCCACCGCGGCCCCTCATAAAGTGAGGAAATTCGGTATCAAATTTTCCTCGGAAAATGCACACTCGTTCCATCAGAGCTTAGATAATAAAGGTTCTACGTATTTTATACTCTCCGAACGGAAATGGAAATGTCACATTATCGAATAAATGAATAAGTAACCAAATTACCATAGAGAAATGAATAATCAAATTAGCATAAACAAGTGAATAATTAATCAAATTAACATAATCAAATGAATAAATAATCAGATTACCATAAATTTGAAGCATAACTAAAAACATTGGACCATCATGGTAAGGTTGAGTACGAGTTCTAGAAGGCACAGGTTCGATTCCTTCCTAGGTGTATTTCTATCTTCTGTGTCAGTAAAACTTTCTATGTGTGTGTATGTCCATAATTTGACTTTGACTTGTGTTTGTTGGAGCATTTCCAAATATGCGCCGTAAAAATACCCAAAACCAACTATGGTAAGGTTGAGTATTATATCTGGGACTTCAATGTAGAACGCCAGCGCTCTACCACTGAGCCATGCAATCTTGTTTCTTGCGACAATATATATATATAGAGATACTTCTTATTAACCTCCCGCGTTGCCTATAACAGCTTGTTTTCGCAACTTTCTTCAACTAAGCAAACGCTCGCACGATGAATATACATGAAACTCATCCCCAAACTCCTTTACACCCAACCTTCATCAATTTACATATTCCCGGAAAAGCCATTCCACAAACTTCCCACCGCTGACCACATTTTATGTCCGCCCAGAAAATCTGGCGTCGCGGAGGCACGAGAGAAAAAAAACTGAAGACAATTTCACTAAAAACCTTTCTTCGGAATCACGGTGCGGCCCATCTGTATCACTCCCATTAGCATACACTTACACCGCGAAATACTTAACGTGTGATAAATATGTCCGTTCTTCTACATTCAAATCACCCGGGGAATAAGAAAGGGAAGAACGGTCCGCGTTTAAAAGCAAGACATCTGTATGCTTAAGGCATTCCGGGCACAGTTGGTGACCGCAATATGTCCTGCCAACTCCTGGAGGTTGTGATTTACTCTGTGCCATTTATATTTCCAGGGGCGTTTTGGCGTTTATTTATTCCAAATGCTAAAAGAGAGCCCGGGTTGCGTATCACCCAAATGAAGAGAAATGGGGTAAGTCTGGGAAATTTGAAGAATGGAGTCATTAGTCGTGGACAACGATTCGTGTCGAAACATGCTTGTGAAAGGCTTTTTGGGGAGTGACAAATTGGACGGGAACTGATTCTGCAGTCGTTGGCCTAATTGATTCCGATTTCGAATCGATGTTCACGGTGATGAGGGTTAAGCGGATTGACTTGCGTATTGAGTCACTAAGAGAATAAAAGCAAAAGCTAAAAAAGAAAGCTCGTATCTGTCTTTAAAGCAGTTTATATTTTTGAAAGAGATGTTATCACTGTTTTGAAAGCATTTCAATCTACTTTACTTAAAATATTTATTCAGAGTGAAATTTGTGAATTTGTTTTCGACAATGAAAAGATAATATCGTCGGCTTAGAGCAGAAACTCATTAATTGACATTTTTTCGGAGAAGGCACAAGACGCTTATTTTCATGATGATGAGAAATACATTGACATGTTAAAATCTGCTTAGAAGATATATCACTATAAAATGCTTATCATTTTCAATTTTTTGACTTATAAACTAATAGTTAGTCTTTAACCAGATGTAGAGAAAAATTTTTGTTTTGTAAGTTAATGAGTTTATGCTGAAAGCCTACGATAAGTGCAAAGGAAAGACGTAACATGTAATAAATGACGGAATAGAGATTCTACTTTATTAGCAAAATTTGTTTTCTATAAGTAAAATTATATAAATATTAATCATATGCTTGTTCTCTTACATATAGAATTGGGTTTAAGTTAACGTTTGATGAATAATTTATTTTAAACCTCCGCGCGTCATAGGAATCCGACTCGCAACACAGATAAAGACTAAACAACCACATCGATAGGTTGAAAGAATGCTAGGAAATTTTTCATTGGTCAAGGAGCTGATCACTGGTTAGAAGACACGAGGGAAAGATTGTAAGTTGAGAAAATGATGGATGCATGTGAACTCATCAGAGGGTTATAATTAAATTTTAATGCTCTATCACAGGGGTTTACAATGTAATTTATGAGGTAAAAAATGGTAGGATACGCTCTGAGAACCTAAGCCTTACTAGATATCGTATTGTCTGTCTAGATAACACTAACCATTGATAAAGTGTTCAACCATAAACAAGTGCAATCATCTCAGTGATTACCCTGTAAAATGTTTATAATTTTACAAATGCGTGTTAAATTTGCCATTTTTGAGTTTATATATTTAATTTATGAATACGCATTTTAATATGTGGATATATTTTTGTTTTATTTTATTCCCACTGGTTATACTATAGTTCACTGTCTTTACAAGGGGTACACAAGACACATATTTATAGCTGTACTTGAATCATTAAAGGTTGAGAAACAGCTCTAATTGAATTTTAAAATTATTTTCATTATGTAAGAATAATTCACTGCTGTATGAAGGTTAATGGCACTGTTTTTAGTGTACTATGTTACTTTAGATTTTTATCCCTAGTCCTCATCCACAGGTTCGTGACGGTTTGATGAAAATGCATTAGATAAATCAATCAAAGTTTTGTAGTTTTTACTTTTTAATACGAGAGAATGAAACCATAGTTACAAAATTTCAATACATATAAAGTCTTGTAACCTGTGCTATGGATTCAATAATAATTTCTTATAAATTATAGCTCAATGGTTACCCCAATGCGCTAGCAACCTGCGGTTATTGTATTATGTGTCAGTAAAAACTTTCCCTTTGTGTATACATAAATATAAAATTAAATTTTCTATTACTTAACGTAGTCTGTCTTGTATTTGATCTATCTTAGGCCAAATATGACCCTTACGCCAAAAGACCCAATCCAACCAATCGATAAATTGTTCAGTTTGTGCGCATTTATAATATACTCAGACCCATTAAAAAGCAATCTTGTGCAATTGACATCTGTACATATTTTAAAAATTGACTGAATTTTAATGGTTTAAAATGCATTAAATGAAAAATTGAGTGTTCGCTTTTTAAATTGGGATTTAGAAAACATTAACATTCAAGGACTTCCAAACCCAATGGTACAGTAAAAATTGGATATACAGCACATACTACATATTTTTCATATTAGATTTTGATGCAATTGAGGAACTACCCCGTTGTGCAATGCATCAAATCATTAAGTACATATTTCTTATAGGCTTATAATATATCATGCATTTTTATATTACCATTCATCTTACTTTACCAAATAAGTCAACGAGATCTTTTCTAAAATAGAACAGTTACATGGAACGACATTATGTGTCAGTAGCCCTCCATTACTTAGAATGACCTTCATGTTTCAAATTGCCTAAAAGGTACATCTATTGCAGCTGACATTAGCTTGATAAATTGCTTACTCCCGTTTTATATTGTTCCTAAGAACATGGACATTAAAACTTGGTCCTTACCCTGGAGATTTACTCGAACAATGACATATCGTGTTCTAGGAAAGGTTATTATGACACGCGATAGGTAAGGTTTATTTCAAATATACATTTTACTATGAAGGCATTAATTTTGTTTTCAAGATTAGACATCATAATATCCACTTCGTAGTATTAACCAAGATTTATATTCTAAGCCACATGAAGATTGGAATGCTTTGTCTTGAGAAGTAGTCAGTTATTTAAGACAATCTTGAAGGTTGTTCGATGTAGTCATATTCATGTAACGTTTTCTCAGCTTACAGGTTTAAGATAAATTCATTAATTCGTTCTCTCAACAGTTTATGTAAATTTCTTTAATTTGTGTTAATTTGCAGTTCTGAAATATTTTTGTGTGCATGTCACACTTAAAAACTTTCCCATTATAGTCTGATTGAAAATCCTTTAGTATGATATTAGTTTCGCCTTTCATTTAATCTTCATCATACTCCGTTTCAATCCTCTCAATTGAAGATTCCTTTCGCAACTATATTTGACACTTCTTAATTGCCAAATATCACAAATTATACAATAAATACTTTCCCAGGGTTTTTTAGATAACACTCATAACCTCTTAGACATTGTATAAATCCAAGTTTATATGACCATGACCATCATCATGTGAGGAGTCAGTGGCAAACTGCCTGATGTATCGGGGAGTTGGGCAACAATGCTTGACTTACGACTGCAAAACTAATATCTTTAACCCTCCTGGTGGTTGTCTGGATGAGGTGTCTCATCAAAACTGACCGGATTTTGGTGGACGAGATATTTCGTCGTTAGAAAAAAATCTGACCAAATCCTCATATCGACCTCGGAAATATACTGTTGGCGAGATATCTCGTCATTAGCAAAATTGTTCATATCTTGAAGGATGAGATATCTCGTCGAAACCACTTGGAGGGTTGATAAAATAATTGATTTAAACTTATTTTTGCCTTGTGTGCTTAACCCGTTGAACACTGCCAGATTATCGAGTTACTATACAGTTGATTTTACCCTCCAATGCATATAATGACTTAATAGCCACATCTATTGATTCATAGAATCCTTAGAAATATTCAGTTTCACACGATTGGTCAAAACGTCAAAAACTAGATAGAAGTTATGCAGGGAAAACTGCAGGCAGGTGAAATAATGCGTGCGTGACCTTCAGAGGTATTACGTATGTATATAAAGGCTGCTCTGATGACTTGTTCATGAAGGCTACCGTTTATATTGATTTGAGTTGAGCTTTGCTTAAAAGATGATTGCTTGATACATTTATGTTATTTATTAACTTAGGCTGCTTGCATCTTCACTTAAAATAACTTCAATCTAATGTCTACGATACAAGACTTATTTTCCTACATTAGATTACATTAAAAATAATTCAGTATTAGATTCTTACAAGTCCATTTAAGCAAGTCGAATATTAAGTTTATACATAGGATTAATTAAATTAGCCAATAGCATTCGTTATACCAAACTCACACAGCGCAGTCTATTAAAAAATGTGCCCGAGTTTAATAAATTACAAATATGATTAATGTACATACACTCTGTCAATTATGATTCCCACTCAACTCAAAGGGTCGCCTAATGTACTTTCGAATCGTCCCGAATTAAATTTTAAAAGAACTTCCCACTTACATTGTTACACACTGAAAAGAAAAATCACCATTTTTCATCTTTCAAAGTGCTCTTCAACCAACAATCAACACTACTTCAATTCCATGCAATAAAAGTATTTCCACTTCCATTTTCCTCGATGAATGTGCAGTACCCATCTTAATGAATCTCACAGGCTTCCTCGGCAACTTTTACTGCATTTTTCATTTCGTCCCTAAGACATTAATAAAACAGGGGAGAATAAAAACACGGTTCCATCCATCCTGCCTTACAAGTCCATAGAATTTCCAACAGAAAAAAGAATTAAACAACTTAAAAAAGGGGGAGAAAGCTTTGTACGGGTAGCATCAGTTAGGCGTCATTGTTTGCATTATACGGATCAATTCAACTAGTGAGCAAGAAACGCAGTTCTTTCTGGACGAACCAATGATACAACCATTCATCGTGGAAGCCCAGGGTCGCCAGGACATGAAAGACAATTTCTTTGAGTTTTCTTGAGTTCTTGCCAAGTTCTTTTAAGTCGTAAAAGAGAGCTCGGGGAATTGTTTGAATTTTGAAAGGCGTGATAAATCCCAGCCTCGTTTGTAAAAGCACGCTTTGTGATGTACCAAAGATTTGAATGCTTCCGGAGCCATAGAGGGGTGCAGAAAGCAGAGTGCATTGGACAAGAAAAAACAACGGGGTCCTTGGCCAAGACAAACAGACACGTTGCGTTTTGTCCTCCCATGACTAATGAAACCTTGGTTTGAAACGTTTGACTCTTTTGGAGTGTCATTTGGGCTTTATAAATCTTTCACGCTAAATGCCTATTATACATTATATTAATTGATTACGCCCCAAACGACACGAGGGGCATTTGGAATTCTGGCAAGGCTCACTCGAAGCGCTTTTTTAGGGAAAGTACCCGATGCATGATGAAGGGTGAACCGCTTGTAGCAGCACGTCATCTGATTTAACAGATTGGGAATGTATTAACGCAGGAGATTGCGAACGAGAAAATTCCATTGGATGTTGTAGACAACTTATTAATTACGTTAATTGATTCGCTCGTGGGGAATTTCTCATTTAGGGATAGATTGAGTGTTAGTTACGCCAATCTTGAATAGAATGAATGGTGAGAATGTAGGTCTAGTGACGTTTTAAAAGCTACTTGGATGTATTATGCATCCGACTTCCTGGTTTTTTAAAGGTTTTTAACCCTCCAAGTGGTTTCGACAAGATATCTCGTCCATCAAGATCTGACCAATTGTGCTAATGACGAGATATCTCGTCATCTAGATATTGACATTTTTTTTATAATGATGAGATAAAGATTTGGTCAGCTTTTTTCTAATGACGAGGTATCTCGTCCATCAAGATCTGGTCAGTTGTGCTTATGACGAGATACATCGTCAAGACAATCACCAGGAGAGTTAAGCTATGAGGAAGTAGTTTTTGAAATCAATATAACAATCACATTTGGTAAAAGCTCAGTACACTAAGTTTATCCTCATACCTGGTATGTTCGAAATTTAACAGGGCACATTATTTTACTACTATTACTTTAGCTGCATGTGTTGGGATGTATGTTTTTTCACTGCTTTAAACCATGAAAGGTACTTAAAGTAGATAGGATAAAATCGCGGGGTTTATTAGTGCAGTAAGAGCAATCAAATTTAATAGCTGGATGCCGTGCACTATGTATAATTTAGAAACGCATTTCCTGTGTATACCAAGAACACGGCATTCCAAAATGTGTTTACATAACAATTGTAATGAGTTATGTAAGTAACAAAAATATCATTTGGTAACTAATGGATGTTCTTTTGTCAGAAACAAACATTTTCTTTTGTTATGCGACTTTTTTGTACTGAAATCATCAAATATTTTAGCAGGTTAAGCTACATATAAATGTACACGTATTTGCATTGTTTGCATTACTAATTAGATGTAGTGTGCAATTTTAAGGAAATGAAAATATTTCTACATAATTTTGCATGTCTTACAAAAATTCATAATAAATAAATTATGTATGCAAATATAAAATTTTAAATAACAAATTTAATAATTCACCGATTTGGTTTACTACAATTATTTAGAATCAAATCTATAAAACCATTCAAAATTCAGAATATACTTCCATTCCAAAATTTTATAAAACTGTAGAAGCAAATTTATTTCCAATGATATTTGCTTATGATGTACGAAGCAAATTTATTTCCAATGATATTTGCTTATGATGTACGAAGCAAATTTATTTCCAATGATATTTGCTTCGTACATCATAGATTTCAAGATAGATGGTCCATCGAACTAATTCAATAACTAATTAAAAAAACATTACCAGAATACCAAACACGTCTAACCACATTGCAAAAGTAATACCTCTCCATCTGAATGTTTTCAGAAATTAATTTCCTCAATATTACAATTGATTTTTCTGGAGAGGTAATTCCAGCTTCTGCCTGTTTTAATCGTTGCTAAAAAGGACCACATGAAAAAGAACTTTCAATTGTATGAAAATGATTGTTTTGGCATAATAATTGGCTGGGAAAAACAAGAAATGAATGAAAAAATCTGTATAAAGGAATCCTCACCACAGGGAATCGAGAACTCCAACTGACTCTAGAAACTTCTTAAACAGATTTGTGGAAATGTTTCTTTTCTCGACCCTTCGCGGGGATATAATAGAAGAACAGCATAATTGCTTGGAAGAATTGAGATTCCTTTCCCAAACTCTGCCACTTTAGCGTTCATAGCTATCGATTCTTCATTTTGAGTGAGGCCAAAAAATCGACAGCCGTTGTTTCAGGAGTTTTGTGTACTTGGCTTACTTTGTGATTTGTTTTTCGCTGAAGAATATTGCATAATCGGAGGAGATTCGATGCGTAGTCTGCTGTATTTAATTAACCTTTTTAAACTATCCAAAATAGTCCATTTTGTGGAATCAGTGAATTATGTCAAGGTAGTGTAAGAGCCCGAATTCCAAATTTAACTTTATAAATCTAAACATTTTTAATTAACCTTTTTAAACTATCCAAAATAGTCCATTTTGTGGAATCAGAGAATTATGTCAAGGTAGTGTAAGAGCCCGAATTCCAAATTTAACTTTATAAATGTAAACATTTTTAATTAACCTTTTTAAACTATCCAAAATAGTCCATTTTGTGGAATCAGTGAATTATGTCAAGGTAGTGTAAGAGCCCGAATTCCAAATTTAACTTTATAAATGTAAACATTTTTAATTAACCTTTTTAAACTATCCAAAATAGTCCATTTTGTGGAATCAGTGAATTATGTCAAGGTAGTGTAAGTGCCCGAATTCCAAATTTAACTTTATAAATGTAAACATATTTAACGTAATATTTTTAATGTAATGTAAAAATTTGATCGCAATTTTAAAAAATGTTTTATTATACATGAATAAATTCTATGTTCGTGGGCAGAGTGGAAACAAATATTCATCCTCTGATTTTTACACGCGGCATAGAATTCGACTTTTACAATTGCTTTGTTTGCTTTGCAAAAATTTCTGTTGTCGCCACTCTATAAAAATGCGATTTAATATATCTACCCTGACATAAGATGTTATATCGCCGAACGAGGCAAAAAGGTGCAAAATCGGCCAACTAAGTCAATTTCTCACAGAGTAGTCCCGTGACTACTACTCGACGTGTAATTGACACTTTTTGAAGCTACCAATAGCAATACTCAGTCTACTTATATTTCAAGTTTATGGTTTCTGAACGAACATGAGACAAAGTAATGATGGTAAGATAAACCAAATTTCCGCGAGAGGACTAGAATATTTCAGATAAAAATAGTATAAATATAATTTATTTTTATCACGTGGTAACGAGCACGTGCGATAAAATCGGAATCCTGTATAAAAAGAAGAATAAAAAATTTAGTTAAAGAGGTTGATGATTTTTAGAGGAGTTTGGAAGGCTTTTTGTAAATAGATTTAATCGATTTTGGATTTCATTTGCGAATACCAGTGAATCCCACATGTGTACTGTTATCTACAAATTTAAAAACTGATAAACTCTTAATTGTCCACAATACTCTTTCGAATAAAACCTTAAATTTATTGTTTATGTTTCAAATTAATACCTCCTATTGTTTTATCCGTTTTGAATAAAATATGGTAATAATAGAACAATGAAAAAGATCAACAAACGGAGCATTTAAGAGGAATGGGAAAACATTCAAAGTTTTCAAATAACGTTGACACATTTATCGGGAAAACAAAAGACCCAAAAACCAAACAGCACAACGGGGAAACTCAACAGTTCCATAAACTGCCAAAAGATCCCCACGACCCATTGCCGACGGAGTCAATTCGTTTTAATTCAATCGGTTTTATGCCTCCTCCAATACACTTATTTATTTTCCGGCACGGCTCCATCTGTAGCGGTCGATATGAAATTACATTGGGGAGGAAGAAACGATCGTTTTATAGCCCTGGAAAAATAAAGAGACGTAAATTTAATATCTTAGACACAAAGGAGCAAACGCACAAGAAGGAATAAGGAGAAAAAAATTATATTCATCCGACATAAAAATCGAATTTGAGGCTTCATTTTCCGCAGCATCATTCGAAATCCCTACCTCTCCATGCATACAGAAATGGCGAACCGTAAAACGATGAATTTATCGACAAATAAAGTGGTGTGGAAAAGGGTACATAAATATTTATCGAGACCCTTTTATTTCGGCCGCATCCGGTTACAGTGAAACCAATAGAATCATCGTAATATACCAGAAACAGAATATGCAATTTCGTCTCCCTCCAAAGATGATACGCCTCATTTTGAGCTCCGCCCCTGCTATCCGCTTCTCATCTAGAGCAGTATGTCAAGGCAGTGGTTATCGCGGCTCTCGGCCCTATGGTAATGATGCGTTAAGTATTAGTTTTTCCTCGCTTTCGTGGAGGGGGAAATGTGTTTATTTGACGACATCATCATCGACAATTGCCTGCGAGCTTAGCAAAGTGGGGCATCTTGATGAGCATTATCTTTTGTCTCTGAAACGTGTATCTATAACTAAACATTTCTTAATTTTGATTGGGTATATTATTTTTAAAACCTTCTATTTTATATTGTCTTCTTCATATTTACTTATAAGATGACCCACTTTACTTAGATGGCAGCCAATGTGTTTTAAATATCATCCCAATTCGATAATTCGTCATCTGACAGTGGTTAAAAATTACGAGGTGTTTTCCTTTTATCTTTCCCATGGGGATTGATTCCGGACCATCGGCAATAGCCCATTGTGTTGCTCCAGTCAGATGTTAATTACTTGCCTGCCCAATCGAAGAGTTAAAATATATTGGTTGTGAAGTAAGGTAAAAGGGGCTTCTAATCAGTAAACTTCAACATTTCTTAATTTTGATAGGAGTTTATTGCTTTTTAACTCTCCTGATGGTTTATCTTTGCATCGAAAACTGCCTTGTAGTGTCCAGCCTTTGATGCATAAACCTATTCCAAACCGTCACCAGTTCAGGGCAAGGGACAATTTCTTTTCTTGGAGTAATAGGGCAGTTTTGTCTCGACGAGTTATCTCGTCATTAGAAAACTGATCACATCTTGATGGCCTAGATATCTCATCATTAACAAAATCGGTCAGAACTTTATTGGTGAGACATCTCGTCGAAACCACTTGGAGGGTTAAAGGTAATGTGCCCTTATAATTTCTCAGATTTCCATTTTTCAGAAAGTTAATGATTGCATTAGAACTTCATTTTATACTCAATTATACATCAATTTTTAGATTGAATTATACAGCAGTTTTTTTACGTAAACTGTATTTTAAAGTACACATATTCGAAAAAATATAAAAATCATGCTCTAAACCTACAATGGAAATTTATTTTATGTCGTAACAAATGAAATGAAATATTTGCGAAAAAAACAGCGAAGATTAATATTGCGCATGTTTTGTAACGATGAAAAATCTCTTAATCAAATTGCACTAAATAAAACAAAATTGGACTTTAAAGTCAGATTTTAAGAATCCAGAAAAAGTGATTAGCTCTAATAAAAATTTTAGATTCAGTAAATTTTGATGGAACATAAAAATCGTTACATCACAAAATACATTTTATTTCAATGTATTTACCTCCCAAAGAAATGCTATTGATAAATTTTAGTTTACGTAATAATGATGGCGAGGTATTACATGATAAAGAGAAATGTGAGAATGATGAAAAATGAATAATAAAAATCATTTTACGTAAAAAAATTAAAAGCGTGCATAGTTTCTCAAAATTTGAATAAAAACATAATTCCTTTATAAAAGGTCTTTTATATCCTATTTCTATGTGCACTTTTCTAAATTTTGAATTTAATTTAGCTTATTAACCTTATCTCAAATAACTATCTTTTAATGACACTTTTCTAAGACATCAACGTTAAATTTTATTGAGAATATCTTTAAAATTTACCATTTCGTTTCTTCCATGTCTGGAAATACAAAACCTTTAAAAGTTAATAATAGGTTTCATACGTAAGAAAAAATGTTTTATATGAGCTGTAAAAATGTAAGTCAATTAAGTCAAAATTTAAAACTTCGATGTTCACTAAACAGTTTTATTAAGATGTAAAACTCAAGTTGAAATTATAATTACTTCTTTTCTAAAAGAAACGCAACTAAACTTTCTGTTAAATATAAGTAAGTATTTTTTTATTAATTTCTAAAATATTCCAACATAATAATAAAAAATTAAGAAAAAGGAGTGTTTTAATAACACATTTCTTTTAAATTAACTTTATTGCATGGTATATGCAAGACTCCACATACACAATTACACACAAAATACAATTACCTTTTTGTATTTTGAGTGTTTTTACAAATGTATGTATCCATAAGTAACAATTGTGACCATAACTTTTTGATTTATTGCTCACAATCAATCGGTATCAAAAACTATCCTAAAAAAGTTGTTGATTCTTATAACTTCATTTATTCAAAGACATTTATCGAAATGAATATATCTATATCTATATACGTATATATACATATATATATACATATACATATACATATACATATATATATATATATATATACATATACATATACATATATATATATACATATATATATATATACATATATATATATATATACATATACATATATATACATATATATATATATACATATATATATATATATACATATATATATATATATATATATATATATATACATATATATATACATATATATATGTATATATATATATATATATATATATATATATATAATGTAAAATAGTGCCAAATCGAATTTTTTGACTTTAGTAAGGATTTAAATGAAATCCGTTCAAAAGTAAAATTTCTCTTTTTACCTTATACTTTTCAAAATATGTTCATAATCAAAATAAAATTTAAAAATCTAGACAAACGTAAAGACTTGAATTAAGGATATTGAATTTAACGAAAACTCTTTATGTTATATTTCACAAATAAGTTTGAATTCGATTTATATTTAAAAAAGTATTTATCCCTGAGTGCCTACAACAAATATCGTCAATTAGAAAGCGGATACGTTATATTATCACTTGAAAACTGCATAAACATACACTTATGTGATTTGTGTGAAATAAACGCACAAAACAATTCCACAAAAAATTTGCATTACATTCTTTGTCGTATAGATTGAAAGAATAGATGGCTGCCTTGAGTTGTCAGAGCAAATTGAAAAAAAGAAAATATACTTTTTATCATCTTTTTTTGGACAAAAGACTTCAACAGAAAACTATATTTCATAGTTCTAGGAGTGTTCAAAATTCCATTTTCTTCCTTTCGAAAACAGTTGGAAATTGAATTTTTTTGTACAAAAACGGAAAATAGAATGTCAGAAGGAGTTAAAAGCACGCTGCGGGATTTCTTTTCTGCATTTCGATTGTACTGAAATCTCCCAGACTCAAGGTAATATTTTTGATCAGGAGCAAAGCCCATTTGAACTTAAGGTTAGACTTATAAATTTTCAATACTTATTAAACTTTCTCGTGAAAAAGTAAAGTGATAAACTTACCTTTTCTTATCGAGGAGGAAAATACCTTGCACTATGCGTACCATCATAAATGTTTTCCCTTTTGTTACTGGATTTGCTTTACTGAGGTCGCTTTTGCATAAAAAGGTTCGCTTTAGAGATACTGCTCATTTTCAGAGATGCTGAAAGAATTAAGTGCTTAGATAATTATATTATTATCGCTGCTTTCAAGAAATCTGGATCAAGGTCTATTATTTTGTTTTAAGCTAAGCTACGTACAGAAAACCTTTATCAAAAATAATGAAGGTGATAGGGTTCGGTTAATTTATAACGAGGTTTTTACATTAATAGTTATGAAAGACACGAAACAGAACACATTACAACAAATTAAAGTTTATAGCTTTTGTAAATAAGATTATATTATGTGTATCGCATACGTAGATATCGTTGGCGTATACAAAGCCAAAATTTTCGAGATGAGTTTCTAAGCAGTTTGATCGTTAAACTGATGAAGTTTATTAAATCATTTTGAAGTGAATACCTCTTTAAAATCGAAAGAGTACTGAGGGAATGTAGGAAAAATCGAGTGTGTCTATAGGAAACGTTATAATTTCTTTGTCTTATGATATCAGAACTAGAGAAACTATCCAGAAGATAGAGTTGTGTAGACAAAGGATGCTGTATTTGACTTAACCTTCCTACCGAGTGCGCAGATGCACTGATCGCGGGGTGTGGGTTCGTAATATGTCGAAATTCTACGATGCTGGGCGAGATTTGGGCCAGTGTAACTTTGGATTGCGTGGTGTCAGCATAGCGTAAGTGGTGTCATTCGAAAGTCATAAAACTACGCTACAATCGCAGGCCTTGACTAAAAATTATCTAACTACACTCTAATAGTTCAAACTGTAAATTAATTGTTGAATATTCACAATAAACAATCGTTCAACCCTCCTATGTCTTCTCCATTCATCCCACAATCCAACATTAGGCCCCAGCATTCACGGCGAAACTACGGTTTGTGTTCTCGACACACCGTATCAATTTTTTCTTGGCATAAAAGTTAGATTTCATCTTCAGTAACAAACTTAGAGAGTACAGAAAGCAAGTGAGAAGAATTTTTCCCCTTCATTTTCTCAGAACTATGCTTTGGGGCTAGGTTTGTTTCACTTGTAAGCCGACCATGTACTCGATAAGCTATATAAAAGATTTCTATGTGTATGGTTTTATTTCAAAACAGATATGTTTTATGTTTGAAATCCTTCTTTTGCTCTCAAACAGTAAATTTCAAATAGTTTTGAAATGGAAAAACAGGAATTAAGTTCTACCCGATTACAGAAATTTACTAAAGAATATTTAAAACATAAAAGTGCCCATAAACACCATCACGAATTCTAATAAATAAAAATATACTATCTTAACGGAAATAACAGTTCCAGAGCTTCGCATCTCGCAGCTGACAATCGGAATTATCGGAACTAATGTACTTTTCAATTTGAAACTGCCACAAATAGCGTAGGTCTATTGTTCCACAGACGGGGAGTCTAACTGATCGCACACCGGTTACTACACGCTAAAAGTTTTGCCACCAATTTCATAGGTCATTCGTTACAATATATTTTTATCTCTATTTCAACTCTTTAAGTAAAGTATTGAAGACAGATTTTAAATTATTACAATTTCCATATTATGGCACATGACCGCTTAGACTTTTATTGCATGACATAAATAAAATCCATAGTTTCAATAGTTTTGTACCTGATTATTTACCTATTGGGTCGTCAATTTCGTCCAATATGCACGTTTAAAAATAATCTATCTTTAAAATATATAGCGTGAAGCGTCGCCCATCTTTATTTCCATTTTAATCTGGTATATGTTGAATATATACTTATTTAATTCTCGCAGGCTCCACTAAATGTAGGCGAAACTATTTTTAATATTCTATACACTTGAGTCCTCTTATTCGCGATATTTCGAACTCTTAATCCTTGTATTATCCCCAAGAAAATGTTAAACTCTGTTTCTAAATCAGAAATTCTAAAACCGCAACTTTTAGTAGAACGCACCACATTTAAATTTTAAATTTATGACTAGACGTTTTAAAAAGTGCTGTTTTTTTGTATATTTTTGAATGAGTAGACATGTCAGGATTTGGAGACGACATTTAATAATAGATGCATATAAAGAGATAACTACAGCATCATGTAAAGTTAATCTTTATTTACCTAAATCTCACAAGTACATTGTTAACTTAATAAATTGCTTTTAGATTTCATTGTAAGCTTAAAAGTTATTTTCAGTAAAGCCATTTCTTGTATCAAAGGATATTTAAAATTTCTCATATTCTAAATGGATTAAATCCCTATAAATAAGCTCGTGGAGAGCCCTACGGTCTGCACGAAACATAGGATGAAAAGGTGAAGCTCTCTAACTACATTAAAGGTGCTTGACAATCTTTATTGAAATGTTAATTAACATATCTCACGAGAACAATTATGGGAACGTAGTTCAGACAGATGAAAATAGTAAGAAATCTAATCTATTAATTCCAATTCAATATACAACAAACTATCACTTTGAATACTTACAACTTTATAAGTTAATTTTTTATGAAATTGCAAGTTGTTCCTTTTAAAATTTATTAAAACATAGCTGAGAAATCCATTTTCGTAACTTTTATCTTTGCTTAATATGCAAATATACAGGGTGATTCTACGGTCATGGGACAAACTTCAGGGGGTGATAGAACACAACGAAACAAACACTTTTCCCCATAGAATATTTGGCCGCAAATGCAGAGGTTGGCCGCTGGAGACCACAGTCAAACGCTTGTATAAAAGCGTTACTTCGGCGATGCGCGCGCGATGCCTGCATCAGGTGTGGTGGTCGACATTTTGAACAGCTTCTGTAATTGTGCATTTGCGTTGTACTTACCGACTGATGTTTGTACATGTCGTTTTATTTCCATGTGAAAAGTTTCTCATGTTTTGTACATGTCACTTCTTTCTTACCCGTTGTTCCTTGTACCTATCTTTAATTTATGCAAATCTAATTGTATTGTTTCGTTTTGTTAAGCAGTTATTGATGTTTATTTGACATTAAAGCGTTGTTTCCATATTTCATGCCTCTTCTTTCCAACTTGCGTCGAACCGTGTGTTTGTGCCGAAATGGAAAGCGCCCTCTAGCGACCATACATTCTATGGTGAAAAATCTTTGTTTCGTTGTGTTCTATCACCCACTGAAGTTTGTCCCATGACCGCAGAATCACCCTGTATATCCCCATTTACTTAAAAATTTCCGTTATAAAGGTTGATTATTCAACTAAACTAACTAATCGAATTTATTCGTCACATAAATTTGAAACGAAAGCAAATAAATCAGGGATACTGGAGAGCTTTGAATTTGTTTTATAATGTGTATTGGCCTGTCTGACTATTTTACAACATGCAGACTATTAGAAAGACATTAGATCACCATTTATTTCAATTGAGCATTGTCCCAAACTGTATTTGTAGTACACAAAGAAATACATTCTATTCCTTTTACAGCAGTTACATAAAAGAATTCCTCAAAATGGCCAAACGCAGAAACCTTTTAATAGACGAGCGTAATAGCTTCAGAGACATACATTCAATTAGGGTTAGCTATCCACGATACGTAGTCTGCAAGAAAACAATCGAATTGTGGCCTTGTTTCTGTAAAACAACAAAAGTCCAAAGACCAAGATCTTAATGTACATGTCCAGCCTCCGGTTATTATTACATTTTCCTTTGTAGTAAGAAGTTTCTTCTTTCTTTATCTGGGGTTTATTTTCGCCCCGTTTTCTGTTTGTCGTCCATTGTGGGCTGATTGTCCGGTCTAATGACCGGGGCACTATTAACGGCTGTGGCCGAATGCCAGGCCTGGGGTTAACCGCGCGGATTATCGGCTATTAATCTAGTACTGTTATCATGGCCACCCGTAGGACTGAATCGGGTCACGAGTTAGCTTATGTCTGTTCAGTAATCAATAACAGCACAGGGCATTATGTTCCTGGAGATAGGTGGGTTACATGAAACCTGACCTTTTGCTTCTCTTGCTGTTAATTTGGTGGAAGGACAAATATGACATATATGGTGTAAAAAATCAATATTATTTATACATTGTTTTTTAATTTCAAGAGCGGATTTTTGTCTTTTTAATACTTTAATACCTGAGTCTGTCTCCAATGGAATGTTTTTCTTAAGTTTATAAAAGCATTCTGTTGTGCAAAAATTTAAAAAAATTACTCATAACAACAGATTTATATCATGATTCCCAAGACTTGCATAAAACTCAATTTAATCCTCCTGGTGGGTGTCTCGACAAGGTATGTCGTCATTAGCAAAACTGAGCAAATCTTGATAGACGAGAGGTCTCGTCACTAGAAAACTGACCAGATCTTGATCTCGTCATAGAAAAAACGGCAATATCTTGCTGACGAGATATATCGTCATTGGCAAAATTGTTGAGATATTGATTCTCGTCGAAACCACTTGGAAGGATAAAAACTTTAATACCTTATTCAGTCTCCAAGGAATTGTATTTCTTATGTTTAAAAGCATTCTGTTGCGCAAAATTTTTTTTAAATTACTCAAAGCAGAATTGGAATCACGTTCCCCAAGACTCGCATGAAACTCTATTTATTTCAAATCCAATTTATAGAATTTAGGCATGGTTTCATCATATACTCGTGAGGTGAAGTTTGATTAAATGTCTTGTTATATCTTGAAAATGGTTAGAATAATTTTCAGTTTTTTTCACGGCCCACGATACTTATAACAATTTGTTTATCAAAAGTTCCCTGGATAAACCGTAATGCCCTATGGGAAGCTGGCATGTGTCTTATATAAAACTCATTGGTTCTAAGCAAGTGATGTACATGTACCCTAAAGGAAGCTGTAATATGTCTTACATAATACTTATCGGTTCTACGTTAGTAATATTCATATGTAACAGTATAAAAAATTTCTCTAACTACATGCAATAAAATATGCATCACATGTGTCTTCCTAAATATATTATTAAGACTACAATGTCATAATTATAACTCAAATTTCTCATTAACCTTTTCCAATGCCATATTATGGAACAAATCATCCTTCAAGCATTATTTTGTTTAGAATATGGCAGTCTTAGTGCCACCCTGGACACACTTTGAAGTGATGTCACTTCACATCCACCCTGAAAACGATACTCAATCTTCATTTTAAAAATGCATAAATTTGGTTTGGACAAAGCGGACATCTGCTTCATATGCCCCGAATCTCAAAAAGTCTATCCCCGTCTGTTTTTGTCTGTTTCCTTCAAGATTGATCGGGACTTTAGCCAATAGTTCGCTTTGTTGCTCCAGTGCTACCTACCGTCCCTGTTCTTTCTCCATCAATATTCAATGCTTCTTCAGAAAGAAATACTGAAGCTCTCCTTCATCTTTAAATTAGTTCAAGTTAGTTTTGGAAGCAATTGGTTCCCTGAATCATAAAGTTTAAGGCACAATGACTCATCAGTATTAGAAACTTAGTCAATTCAGGAATATATTTTTAGACAATAATTTCAATAATTATGATCCTTGTGAGAAACGATAACGGATTCTCATTCGAGCTGACAGTTACCCAACTTTGCTCTCTGGCCCTCGGTTCAATCCACTAATCGGTTAATAAAATTACTTTGGCGATATTTTTACTCTCAATTTTCATGATTTTCTCGAATCAATTCTAGAATTTCATTGCAGAGACAGGCTAATTTAAACAACATATTTGATCCTTCATTTGATTTATTTTTATAATTTGATTTGTTGTTGTGTTACGTGAATTTCGCTCTTCTGTAAAATATAAATCAATAAATAGTTTCACCTTGTTATCCTTCTTTCCATTTTACTGCAATGTTCCTCTTAAACATGGAGTGATCTGTCCTCCTCTGTTTTACCCTCGCCTACCCTTCAGCATTTTGTTTTGTTTTCCTTCATCGTTGTTTTGTATTTTGTGCAGCTTGGCCGACTATGGCCTTACGCCATAGAACCCAAAACCAACTAACAGGTGGATAGGAAAGCATTTTATTGTGAAACTTCCAACAGGCACATGCTATTTTTACTGGATTCAGAATGCCGAATGAACACACAATTTCAACCTCAATTTTTAGTCATATTGAAACTAACACTAGTTAACGTGCAACGACAAAAACTAATTAATCGTTTCTAATTAGTCGTAACTAAATTTTTAGTAATTAATTTTCAATTAGTAATCTGACCAAACTGCCCATCACTGCTATATAAGATGCATAACAAGTCTCTTGCCCTTTTTGTGAAATAGTTCTTTATGCAAATCACTAAGAACTATGACGCTCTAATAAATTCTTATCTGTGTGATCATACTAATTCCTCATTGTATTATGGCACCATCTCGCTCATAGTGTCGCGTTTACTAGCCTATGCTGAATTAACAAGATTGCTAGTTAATGTATTTATTGTCCTCCAAGTCAATCTCACTTTAAAAAATCGCTTATTTCTTCCGCCGCATGTCTTCCAACGAAACAGAATTTTGCAGAAAACAGCTAAATCTTCATTCCCGAAATATCTTCTGTATTTAATGCGAAATTCATGATGTGTTTTCGGAAATGTATGGCATTTGCACGAGAATGACCTTGCCTAACACTTTGATAGGCGGGGTAAAAATAGGACACGAGGAAGCGTCGTGAATCTTTGAGACATGTCATTTTACCTGTCAATAGCAGTAACAAATCAATAAAGAAATAAAATATACACACTTGATGAAAAGAACCTGATTTCTTATTTTTGTAACGAATTAATCATATGTTGCTATGCTCAAGGCTACAGTGCACTTACTTTTAAAACAAAATTCCGTGGATATTTTCCGATTGTTACAAAATTTTTAGATTTATTTTTTTCTTCAGGCGTGACGTCCTCGTCATTAGAAGAAACCCGAACCAGATCATGATTTCGTCATCATAAAAAAAATCGGCAACATCTTGATGACGAGATAACTCGTCATCAGCAAAATTGTTCAGATTTTGATGGACGAGATACCTCGTCGAAACCTCTTGGACGGTTAGTCGTACTTTAATAACCAATTTATAATACATTAGTGATAGCAAAGTTGTCAGTATGGGACACCATGCCGCCGTAATTCTAATCAGAATGGAAACTTTTTCTGTGAGGTCCAAGATTAAATAGGAAGCAGAAATGTCTCCTTATATGCACAGTTCTGGAATAATTATTTTTATAAATCCGTTATAAATTTTTTTTTTCAAATTGTAAATACATTTTTGAAGTAGCATTTGGAAATTTCATGCAGATTTTGCTTTCAACAGCTCGTTAGATTTAATTATAGATTATTTTTACTCCAAATTTAAAATTATAGATTAACTTGATTATGTGATTATTATGCTACAGAGAAACTATCAATTAAGCTTTGGTATTACTATATACTATCACCTTACACAATTCAAATTTTTTTATTGAACGTTATAGGGGTGTACGAAGCCGATACCTAATCTAATTCTTGCAATCGCTTTAAGTCAAAACAGATATGAACCAGTATTAAAAATTTCAGTCGGTAATTCATCAGTTTTGAGAATGTCAGTAAATTTCAAACCCTATCAGTAAGCAATAAATTTTTTTCTATCACGATTTTGAAAGAAGTCGTAGTTTAGTGGGCAATTCCATGTGACTCAAGTTACAATTAGACATCAATTTTCAATATTAAATTTAATGTAAATGAAGAATGGATGAAGATTACTAAACAAAAATTGATTGATAAACTCATTGATATATTCCTAAAGCATCTATGTCGTAATTAAGAACTTTAGTGTAAATTTAGCTTCCTCAATGGCAACATTTCGGATTGTGACTCAAGTTACTAAAAAAAGGACATAAATGTTTTAGACTTTCAAAAAATGGCAGTTTTTCTCTTCTAACAGAAGTTAATCGAAAAAAATAATTCGGATGCTTCATTAACAGTAGTACGCCATGTTAAACCTAAAGAATTAAATTACTGCTTTAATTAATAAAATAAATTGGCATTTTTATGTGACTCACGTTACATACTTTTGTGACTTACGTTACATTTGTGAATTCTGAGAATTGAGTGCTTAATAATAACGTTTTTGAAATTTTTAATCCGGGCAAAAATTAACTTTATTATATATACATATTTCAGAATAATTGCTTACTAATGAAAAAAATTGCAATTATAAAAAATTGAATAATGTCTTATAAACATATTTATGTGCAGTAAAAATGCGAAGTAAATTATTATTTTGATTCAAAATTGTGTTTAGATCTGAATTTTGCTTTTCTTTTTTTCTATCAAAAACATTAATCTTCACTACTTTTTCGAAGTTTCAACGAATTCGTGCACATTATTTACTAAACATTTCCTTTTTTCACTTGGTCGAAAACATTTCGTTTAACATTGCCTCAAATTACGTCTACTGGACCCTTACCTTGTGACGTTGTAAAATAGTTCCTCGTAGGGGATATTTTGTACCTTTGTTCCAGTGTGTTAAGAGAGGCTGCTATGTGTGTTTTTAAACTGCTCCCCCCATATGAACTGTCAGACCAAATTTCAACATTTGCACACAAGTTGAAATACTTTGTGATAAAAAGATGCATTCAATAATGATATCTTTGAATTATCCCAATAATCTGATGCTATTACTACAGGATGGATGGAACCCAAATAATAAATAACAGCTATAAACAAGCTCACTTGTTTCTGTTTCCAATGTGCACCTCGGATCTCATCCTGAAAGGTACAAGTGTATTTTTCTGAAAAGTTTAGTTGCATCACGCCTTAGCCTTACCTTAGCTTGATGGCACTTAAATTAACAATTCTTCAGAAATTGCGGAATGAGACCCGAAATAAATCGATACAAATCCAAATATGACACAGAACCTTCTATTTTTTGACGATTGTTTTTTCATCTTGTTTCCAAAAGCACTATGTAAGGCCAAATTCTTCTGTTCCAGGCAATGGATGAAATTTTTTAAAACCTTATGTATCTTTGCAAATTCTATATCGGCGTAGCCAACAATTTCTAGGACTGCACAATATTTTTTCTGGGAATGAATGGAAGTAAGCCGGAACACTTTAAACATAGAAGTGGAATGTATTTACTGAACCTAGATGGCATTATCATGGTATATACATAAGCAACATTATACGTAATCTTCTTTCTCAGATCTCATTCAAAAGAACATGCTTTGGGCGCAATTCAAAAATCTTGCTCTTAAGCTCTGATGGATTTTACAATTTGAACATTTCAAACACTTTCTTTAGTGACCACAGCTTTTTTTTTATTTTAAGGCCATTTTCCCAAATCGTAACGACGCCTTTACGTCCAGGAGCTACTAGGCTAATATTATCTTGCTAATAAAATTATATAATTTTGTCTATTTTATCTCTACTCAAAGCTGATGACTTCGAACGATTACTAATTGAATCAAAACATGCATTTAAAGTCACATTACAAATGCTGCTGAACAATTTACTTACCACAACTTCATTACGATGTGGTGTGTTAGGTTAACCTCGTTTTGCTTGGGTCATAGCTTTGCCAAAAGTCTTTGCCAATACTTTTTAACTCTATTTCTAACTTTTTACCTTCTGCATCAGTATTTCATAGTAAGACGGTACTTTTCTTTATATTTGTCATAATTACTTTCGTACTTTAGTTTTTCTCTGAGTTTTCTTCTTTCTTGGACTCTGCAACTGCAGTAGGTGCCATAAAATAATTTTTATATTATATAAAGAAAAAGAACAAGTTTTAAATAAATCTATCAAAAAATCGTTTGCACTTCAAATTTAATAGAAAAATTAAAGCTAATTATTTGTGCACAACAATTAATTTAATGACCGGTTATGTGTGACTCAAGTTACAAAATAAATAAATGTGTTCTGTCTTTTATGAAAAAGCATGAATTAAAATAGATTTGTCATTTACTTTTACTCTTCATACTAAGTAAGAGGAAAAATGAAAATTTTAATTTTAAGCATAGCATATTTTAAAAAGAATTAAAAAAAAACTAAATTTTTGTAACTCACGTTACATTATAGTAAGTACTATTTGGGAAATTATTTCATAAATATAGTAATGGATATCTGTTACAAAATTAGACATAATTTCCTCTACTGAAATCGCTTTCTGTTATGTTTGAAAATTAAACAAACATGCACACTAATATTAGAAAAAATTGCCTGCAGACAGCCAAGTTCACTGTAAAAAAATCTTCACATCATGGCTTTGGAACAGCTGACCATGTACTGATGAAATAAATGTGTAAAGTTTTGCCAAATTCAAATGAAAAAACTTTAAATTATTTAGAAAAGAACTTAAGAAAACGTGAGTTAATTTTCTAAATATTTTTTCTTCACTGCATGTTCCATGTTTCGTGGTATTGCCCAAATAAAACTACAGACTGCGTTTTCGAACAATATGTGTATAGATAGATGTTTAATTAATAATTTTTAGATTTTATCTTATATGTTCTATAATCAAATTTTTTTAACAATTAGGTAAAATGCATAATATGTAAAATTGAAAATTTTCTCAATTTTTGTTTATTTTACTGAGCCTCTTGAGTTCACTCTCATAACATAGAATTAAAAGTTTTAAAATTTCAGGAAATGTTATTTAATTTCATAGCAGACAATTAGACAAGTATTTGTTTTAAGTTGCTTTATTGAAGTTATGAATTTAAAATGACTAATCAACTCTTCATATTGTGACACTTCCGAGTCTCATTCCGTTGGTGTGGTGTGAAGTTTGGAGAGTGGGGTGCCAGCTCAAATGTGATCGTGTTTCAAAGGGACGAGGATCTCTTCCTTCGGGATTGATCCTGGATTTTCACCAATAGCCCGGTGTGTACTTCAGTACGACGTTTATTCAAGTGCCTACCTACCTCTAAGTCCCGTTCCGCAATTTTAAACAGTAAAGTTTAACAAAAGGTTTTTACTTACGGTATAACTAAGTGCTTAGAAAGTCATTTGCCGTGAATTTCATAAAGTTGTAATTAATAAGTGATGTAAGTGTTAATAACATTATTTTTTAACATGCAATCATATTGTACAAGCATTTATTTGCTGTATTATTGTTAAATTTCAAACTTTAATATTAAATTTGATATGCCAATTAACATTTTACTTTACGACACTTTTTAGCCTCATTCCACAATTTTAAATAGTAAGATTTTGCAAAATATGTTTTGGCTTAAGGTGTAAGTAAGAGTTTAGAAAGTCATTTGTTGTAAGTGCTCATAAAGTATTAATAAATAAGTGATGTAGGTGTTAACAACCTTAATTTTATAACATACAATCGCACTGAACAAGCTTTTGTTTTATTACTTAAAATTACTAAAGTTACAAATTTCAAGTGACCAGTTATCATTCACAGACACTTTGATCCCCATTAAAATAATTCAAACTAATATTTTGTAAAATAAGTTATGCTAGTGTTTCGATGTCAAATTTATCAGGCTATTGTATTCATCCTCTAATAAAAATGTTACCTCAAGTAAAAGGGGACGTAAGCTTTCAGAGAAAAATGACTCTTTTGCATCATGTCGCCTTCCTCAATGCGAGTTGCCCTTTGTGGAAGGCCCCCCGCCCCAACACAGCAGGGTGGAAAGGGATTAAACGGCAGGGGTGGCCACCGACATCCGAGAGCACCATCTATCTTTGCAGACGGCTTGTGTGGACGGGTCAAGCGGTCCGTGTGTTCCCCGCTCAGCCGTTACCGATTACCGGTCAAATATTATTTACATAGCATTTATTCTGCAGGGATCCATCAAGTTTCCTCCCAAACTCCGCTTTTAAGGGATTTCTTCCTTTCTGGCGCATTCCGGTGGTCTACCTTGCTGAGCACGGATTCCAAAGCATTCGATTTACAAAATGACGCCAGTGGATGTTTGGAATTAGAATTTTAATGAAACTCGTATTTGATTTATATGATAGAGTAAAGGCTGTTGGAACTTTTCTGATTCGTTTCAAACCCTCTAAGCTTTGCGAGATTACTGAGTAGTCTGGTATTGCTTTTACCATGCGACATGCGTACTGACTAAATAACTACATCGATCATTTGAAAGAATCGTAGGAAAGACTCACTGGAAGAAGGTCATCACTGGTCAGAAGTCATGAATGAAAGGCTGCAGGTTTCGAAACGGATGTATCGTATGACCCCCTTAAGTGGGGAGGGTTAAAGTAAAGCAATTGAATTTGCATTAATTGTTTACTAATCTTTTCTTAAACCTCCAAGTGGTTTTGACGAGATATCTCGTCCATCAAGATCTGAATAATTTTGCTAATGACGAGGTTTCTCGTCATCAAGATATTGCCGAAGTATTTTGGAATGACAAAATCAAGATCTGGTCACGTTTTTCTAATTACGAGATACCTCATCCATTAAGATCTGGTCACTTTTTTTCTAATGAAGATATATCTTGTCCATCAAGATCTTATTAGTTTTGTTAATGGCAAGAGAGAAGAATGGCACTCACAAGACACCGTCTATACAACCACCAGACAGGTTATTAAAGGAATTCTTGCACTACTTGTAGTTTTCTACATATGTATAAAATGTCTAAACGAATTAATAGTTTCGTTTGTATCGCTTTAATAAAATATACTTTTCTCAAGCAATTCAAGTATTTTTGCCAAAAACGTATTAATCAAAGAGGAGTCAGTGATGTTGGTTTAAAATAATCTGTCTCGCAGATTTGTATTTTTATTTTCTAGCAATATTTTTATGCGAGGTCATTGAGGCTTCGTTCGCATTAATTTAAATTAAATTGTAGAACTTGAACGCAAGTTGGGAGAAAAGCATAATCTAATTTTGGATTATATTTGTACAGAAAGTTTGATAAGAATCCAAGAGGCATATACAATACATTTTGTCACAGAAGTTCCCCAAATGTTTTAGTTTGTGTACTTTCCCACCGTCTTAATTTTAGACGTGATTCTGTGCATCTGATTTTGAATGTTCATATCCTTCGTATGTTTATTTACCAAATATATGGTCTAACTTGATCTCATATAGAAAAGGAATAACAGTAGAGAGACAAACCAAACTTATTTCTTGGTAATAAATGGTGCTATATATTTTTAAATGCCAGAATAATTTAAAAAATAAATAGGAAATTATTTGTATTTATTTCGTATTTTACCTAGAAAAGCGTATGGTTAACATGTATTGAAATTCCTTGTGATTTTTAAAACGTGCTCATTCGTTTGACGACCTCTAAATCACGTTCTGATAGGCGTAAATTGTCCAAGAAATATAATTCAACTTGAATATGATAAAATTTGTAGTATTGATGGAATATTTACACTACACAGTATTACTTATTTGATTTTTCTCTAATTTATTCGTATTATTATTTCTCGGATTATAAAGGTTAGTAAAATAATATTATGATCTTTTACATGAGTGAATGAATTCAATGAGTAAAACTTTAGTAAATAACTAAATCAACAATAACAAACTTTCAAAAACATTAAAATATCACCAACTGAAGCCAATGATAAAATAAATCATAAAAACAAGTTTTAAAAAAACCAAGTTTCAAAGAAATGGAACAATATTCCACATATGATTCCGACGTAACTTTCGATATGTACAATTCGAAAAGTTTTTCAAACTGTTGAATCGGTAAAAACTTCCATTTAGGTCAACCCTCTGAAGGGTTCAAACGCATATATCCGCTCTGTACACTGCAGTCTTTCCTGCATGACTCCTGACTAGTTTTGACTTTGACCAACACAATCTAAGTTAGGATTCCTCCAACCAATACACGTGGTTATTTAGTCATTATTTGTGTTGTAGGAAAAAAGCAATGCTACCCTACTCAGAAATCTCGTGACTTTTCATAGAAAACGAATATATATATATATATATATATATATATATATATATATATATATTATAAAATCAACAGTTAATCAACGAGCTAAAAAATGCAAACTAGTAAAAAAGCCAAAGGGCTAATTAACTCCTACCTACCCTGCAGTCTTTTCTGCATGACTCCGCCAGTTTTGACCTTGGCCAATACAATCTTTTCTAAGACTCTTTCAGCCAATACATGTGGTTATTTAATCATTGTTGTGTTGAAGGAAAAAAGGCAACTCTACACTAGGAAATCTCGTAACACTCAAGCGGTTAATAATAACACGAAACTCAAATTCACACGATACTTTTTCCAGCTCATAACTCCCTCCAAAAGCATATTTCCTCGTTTCCATCCAACCTCCAACTTATCGAATTATGTCCCCAAACTTTTTAATTATGATACCAGGATTACAATCAAGTCCATCCACGCCAATCAGAGGAGCGAAATGCCTTCACCACCCCATGGGACAACCCCTAAAAACTAGATCCTATCCTCCCAGAGCCTACAAGAGAAGAAGGGCGAGTCAACAGTCATAACACGGTAGCACCGCGGGGTGTATTACAAGTCAGACCTTCCCCCTTTCATTAAACCACCGATAGTAACACGGGAGTCAATATTGACATGCAAGGCACGGGTTAGTCTCTCATTACTGCTGTGGAGCCAATTTTCTGCCTTATCGGCTCAGGCGAGCCTTCTAAAAGACAACACAGGCCGCAAACAAACGCCGGGTCTTGTAATATGCCAGAAGGGATGGGTGGGATTTGGCGGGACCTTAATAATGCTCAATGATCCAGTGGAACATGTTTCGTAATTTTCGGGCTTTTATTGGCTTGGTGTTTTTCATCTCCTTCCTTACTTGCTGTCGGCAACACAGGTTGAGGTGGACTTTTGAAAGTGATCTACTTAGAGGCTTGCTTGTACAACGGGGAAGACTCCTTTGGATTGCTTATTGAAAATTGCATTGCTTAATCGACTCCGTATGCAAACTTAAGCTTTCGTCACCATCAATCATTAGAAGCACAAGTAATCATCTTGACTCTAAGAAATCGGATATGCAATTCGTTGGGTATCAAGCTTGTAATTCTTATATATGGTTTACCCTCCAAGTGATTTAGACGAGATATCTCGTCAATCAAGAGCTGACTAAGTTTGCTAGTGACGAGATATCTCGTTATCTAAATATTGTCGAGTTTTTGGTGATGACTTGACCAAGATCTGGTCAGTTTTCTTCTAATGACAAGATACAATTAGATCTTTATGGACGAGATATCTCGTTCATCAAGATCTCGTCAGCCTTGCTAATGACGAGACGCATCGTCGAGCCAACCACCAGTAGGGTTAATATTTCGTCATAATAGTGGTCACTGGTTCGCTTAATAGCTTACCTACTACATACAGGAGACTAAATTCGTCTCTTATTTAATACCATATGATGTAGATCATGTATTTGGCATGCCATCGCGTCCAGAAATGTTGTTCATGATTAATTGCTTTCTCTTAAAACATTAACATTTGATTTATTATTTACAATGCTAAGTACAGCTAGAATACTTTAAATAATGAAGGCTGGGATGGACTTACGAAAATGATCTTTGAGAGATGTCCTATCGAAGGCTCCGTTGGATTGAGTGTTATTACTTATTGAAGATTGTAGTGTTTACTTTTCTCCGTATGCAAACTTAGGCTGATGTCCAATAAATTATTAAAGCAACCACAAATAATCCTTGTTTTCGCTCTAAGAACTGTGATGTGAAAGTTGCGCAGATTGTTCAGAATGAGATATGTTCTTAACTATGGTTAATTAAGTATTTAATATCATATAATCACGATTCATTTAATACCTTATCTAATACATATAGGAGTGTAGAGAGTTTCACTTAATCTCTTTAAGATAATTGGATGACGATTATGTTTACACATAACATTATGATTAGACTAATTGGGCTCAATAATCCAGCTTATATTTAATTAATTGTTAAGTAACTTAGGTTATTATAAGTAACGAAGTCAGAGATGGATTTAAGAAAATGATCTATTTCGAAAGATGTCCAACGGGAATAGATACAGAAAAGCTCCTTTGGATTCAATCTTACTGAAGATCTGAATGCTTACACAATCCTGTATGCAAAATGATGCTTACGGCACAATCAATCATTAGATAAAGCACGCATAACTAATAATTGTTTTGATTATAAAAACGTGGATGCCTGAGTTGATGCAATTTGTTCAAATTAGGCACTTGTTTACTTAATCAAGTTGTATCACGATAATGGTTATCAAGGTTCATTAATATCTCATCTAATATATTATACGAGTCCAAAAATATCCACTCCATCATCTCTAAGATCATGAAAGATAAATAATGTTTGAGACATGACATTACGTTCATTAAAGTATATCATGGTTTATTAATTACTTTCCTTTGATATAGATATAACATAGGGCATTGTTTGTTACGAAAACTGAGATGCACTAAGGAAAACCATCTATTTTGAAAGTTCAACGTGAGAAGTTTCGAGAAGATGCATTTGCATTTAGAGTTTTATTGAACATGTAATGCTTATGAAATTTCATATGCAAATATACTTTTTAATCACAAATCAATCATATTAAACATGCGTTAGTACTCGCTGTCTTAGATCTAAGAACTTGGATGCAGAGGCTGCATAATCCATTCTTATGTACTTATGGTAGGTCAAAATGTATATTACTAAATCAGTATATTTTAATATTTTAGGCCGTGTATATGCTTATCTTAGTTCATTTACAGCTTTTTAACACGCGTCTAATCTCAACGTGGCCAGATATAGCCCATAAGTGGTGGCTTTATAGCTGTTAGTGTAGAGAAAAAATGACAGATATACCCCAGATGTTTTTGATAAGCTTATATGAAGGAAATATAGCTTAACCCTTCTGGACGAGGTGTCTCGCCATAAGCAAAATTGTCCAGATCTGATGAACGAGATATCTATTCATTAGAAGAAAACTGACCAGACCTTAATGGACGTGATATCTTATCATTAGAAGAAAACTGACCACATGATCTCAACATTAGAAGAAAAATGGACAGATCTTGATCTCGTCATCATAAAAGAAAATCGGCAATATCTTGCTGACGAGATACCACGTTTTTAGCAAAGTAGGTGAGATGTCGACGGACGAAATATCTCGTCGAAACCACTTGGAGAGTTAAGTTGAGAAATCTTTTGGATTAATGAGGAACAATAAAAGAGAAGCTGCCATTTTCATTATTAAAAACTGTTTCTAATGGTACCACAGTGGAATACCCTCTACTGCATTTCTAAGTTTAAATATTTCGGTAATAAGGAATGCGCCCTTCTTATTTGACTTTAATTCGTGGATAAACAGTAAATGAATTCAGCTCTTCGTTCACATTTTTAATTACCCGAGTTTCTTATTTATTTCTCAGTCGAGAACCCTCAGTCTTCCCATCCACAGGTCCCAGATATGAGTCCAAAAAGAAAGTCGATCTGAGTTCAAAGGGAACAAATTGCCCTTAAAATATTTTTAATTACTTTTGATGTAGGGGAAACTATGTTTACGCAATTTAGACGGGCAAGAACTGCGCACTGCGCAGCAAATTAAACTGCTCTATGCATCAAAGATTAAAAATACCTTTGATCTTAAATTAAATTCGAGACTTAAAAAACAATTTTCTTTCAGATTCAGTGTTGCGTCTAGGGTTCCGGTCCTTAGCTTTGAGCTCTCTTTATTAAATTAAGGCAGTGTGATACATTTATCTATTGCGTTATATGTGAGCAGTGGGGATACACCAATTACTACTGGAAATTGCATAGGTAAGAATTATGGTGGGATTTCGTGCATTTAAAATACGCTGTTTATACATTTATTATTTAATTTTCAGTTTTGCAATTAACACATTATCATAATTAATTTTAAATAAATAAATAAATGCGACCCGGTTTTTTTTTTGAAGAATGGAATGTAGAATATTACTTGCAAATTGCATTTTTCTTTACCTTGTCTAATGAATTACAACAAATAAATACTGATTTTGGATTGTATTCAGTTAAAAGAAGTATAAACAACTTGAACTGGAGAAATGTATGGTTTTTACGCGTTCCCAAACGTGGTGTAAAAATGACACAATTGATAGGTGATTTTCCTTTGTGTAAATTCAATTAGAAATTTACTTTTGAAATTTGCAATGTTGTAGAACTAATTTAATAACATAAAATTTAGAATTGAAATCCTAATCCTGTATTAAATATTCTGTATCCCTTATGGCTCTCATCTGTCCTTTGTTTCTGTGTTAAGTATCTTTATTTTTAGACAAAGTAGTTACACTCTAGAAAAAAGAACTAGAACTCAAATGTGAAAGATCTAAAATCCGTTGTAGTACGTCATTTTTGTTTACGCTTTTACGGATTTAGTGTCAATTAGACTTAAAGAAAACATGAATTTCATAAACGAATATCGCATAAATATATCTTTAATCTTGACTGTTTGCCCTCACATTTCCCCGAAGGCCAGCTCATTTTTAAAATTTTCTTAGGACTTTATACTAATGACGGAAAAGTACCATGAAAGAATTACAAACATGGGACAAATTGGTGTCAGTTTGACACATGCATATACTCTGGGTGAAAGTTCATTGTTTTATTAAATTCTGAAGTCATTAAGAATTTTATATATTTTATGCCCATACATTTCTATTATACTTATAGAAATAAGTTTTCTGATCTACAGGAAGTTTTTCTCATTTTAAGTTCCTGCATTTCTACTATTGTATATACCGTCGGCATACAAGTGAAACAGACTAAATAAAAAAGAAGTTCCATTAAAAAGTTGAAAAATTCTATTCCTTAAACTTTATAGCCACTATGTTTACTTCTCAAGGAAAAAAAATTAATTTTCGTGCAAAGAAATAATTACTTAGTGGTTTTCACAGGTCTTAATATCAAAAGATAAATAGAAAATATTAAAACTCATATCTTGAAATATTTTGCTTAGTGTACTTATAAGTTGATATAAGCAGATAACTTTTGTGGATCATAGAGACATTTTCTGTCACCTTTTCTTTATGTAACTATAATTCACTTTACGTTTCTTCGTTACGTAATTCTCATTATTCATAAATAAATTAATAAAACCTCCGTAAATGCAATACTCACTTCTTTCAATTAGTATTCCTTAAACATGAAAGTCACCTTCGTATGTACAGAACCCTTCAAAACTTAACCCCAAAAGAGACTGGGGCAGTTGGAAGCGATGTATTGAGCACTGCAAAAATGTCTGTCTTCAAAAAGATTTATATCCGAATAATGATCTGATGCGAACAAGAAAATAAAAAAAATTGGAGACGCAACAAATATAAAAAAGGAAATCTTAGCAAAATAATCTTGACATTCGCCAGATTTCCCGTCAAGATTTAGACGTAGGACTTCACAAAGCGTTAGGCTTAACCTCATCAACTACCTTGCGTTAAACTTCACACAAGCTTCACTGTATCATCAATCATTGTTGACTGGCTTATCAAGCTAACTGGGTATATATATATGCTCTCTATCTTTTGTGAAACCGCCTCTCTTTCTCTATAATAGCTTAAATAGAGGAATAGAGCGTTTTCGGCGATAAGAGAAGAGCGTCCGAACTATAAAATAGAGTATAAAGAGAAAACGTTAAATAAATACTCCAGTAAATACATAAAGATCTTAAACATAACTAATGCTTGATATTTAATTTCTGATAATAAATCACACTGGTTTTATTTCAATTAGTGAAAAGAAAGTATCAACTATTTACTTTATTGATCTGTTTAATGAGTATAAATATTTAGTTTTGAGCTTAACAAATACAAGTTTAATAGAAATTAATTCTTTTGACTTGTTCGCTTATTCAAATAAATCATTATTCTTCAACAGTAAATATACTATTTAAACTACATAAAAAACTTCAGTACCATGCAGTCAATATATTTCCTTTTGTAAATATAAGTTAACGAGTTATTGTTTTTTTCATCAGAATATTCTCATCTAATTAATCTTTAATAGGGTAAAAAGGTTTATTAAAATCTGTTTAGTTACAGCCCATTCTTTATCATGTGCATATATTAACATTATTTTTTATAATTTGTCATAGGTATATGATATACTGTAGATTTGCATTTCTCAGAAGCATTTGTCTAACTGCTTTTACAAGCAAAATAAATTAATCAATGGAAAAAATATAAAATATATTTAACCTAAGGTAAATAGAAATTAACATATGTAGAAAAGAATGGGTGTACATTATCCCTGCAAGATTTGGGATTAATATCAGTTTCCTAAAGTTTTGAGGGAAATAAAATAAAAGCTTTATTTTAATTAAATTGTTTTGGTAAATGCGGAGTTATTTAGATCAGTTAATTAATAAAATTAGATATTCATTATTAAATTAATCATTTGATTAACAGTATTGCCCTTTATCAGTTTTCTGATTAATAACTATCAAAATGTATTGTTTTGAATTACTCTAATAACTTGTCTTTTATTAAGAAATTACTAATATTGGTGTTTGGGGATGCAATTTGAAACTATAAACAATATAAAACCTTTTACAATTACTGAATCCGAAATTACTTAATCTATTGTTATGCTAGTTAAAATATTATTAAAATAAATATTGTCCAGGCGATTACACATTGTATATGGCTTTGTTGACGTTCTATCTCAAATTATCTTAATATATTTTGAATTAAAAATATCATATACATTTCAAGAAAACTGGTTACAAAAGGGTTTTTCTTTACATATTTGATTATTGGAACCAGAAAATAAATTTAATTTCATAGTTTAACTTTTACTGCTTTCTTCCCCCAGACATCTATCTCAGAATATTTATATTCCACGAATCCAAACACGAATCGAAAATGTATGGTCCACACACACATATGCTACGAATTCCACAGCGAATAAAATTCTTTCATTTGAAGTATATTAAACTTTGCTAAATAGTTGTTCCAATTTTATTTATAAAAATGTGATTTTAAATTTTATTTCCATTGATCAGCATAATTTCTTACCTGTCATTGTACATTGTACGTTCTTTATTAGTAACTGAATGTCTAGCCATTTACACTTTAAATATGATGTTCGATAGGTTTTCCTTTAGTTCAATACAACGTATTTACATCGAATGTTCTCTTTTTTAGTTTTTTGCTCTCATATTTTGCTCCTTTTATGTGTTTTCAATATTTAGTTTAAATAATATTTTGTAGATACTAATGCCAAATACAGACGCGTTTTGCAAAATTTATAGTATCAATTCAGCTTTAAAGATTGGTTTCATTTATCCCATTTTAATGTCCAGATACTATTAAAGAACAGCTCTGTTGAAGGTGTTTGTGACTAACTTTATTGTATAGAACCTAAGTTGTATATCTCTCAGGGCGTTACTAGATTTCTGAAATCTAAACTATTGTTTTCTCTAACGACTATAAAGTCACATCTAATGATTAACAGACTCATAATAAGCTTTCGCTTTCTATTGGTCAAAATGTCTATAACTGGTTGAAACCTGGATGGAGTACTGCTTAGATTAGATAACACTCAGAGATGTAATGAAATTTATCCATATCACAAATCTAATAATATATTTTTCTAATTCCATACTGAGAAAGAAAAAATACAAAATGAAGCATCTACACTGCTGGCCACCCAAATTGCAACACCAAGAAAAACAAGAGATATCACAACAAAATTTATTTTGTAGATAACATGTTGACCAAGTATCAAATGATTAAATTTATAGACTTCTGTGAAGTGTGGTTCCTTCCAAAATCAGTAGCCAGATTAGCCGCCATTGTTGGAGATCACCGCTGCCACACGCCTCGGCATTGATTCAAAGAGACTTTGGATGTGTTCTTGGGGTACAGCAGACCAAGCAGCTTCCACACATTGCCAAAGTTGATCTGGTGTGGCAGCTGGGGATGTATTCTGGGTCAATCGTTGAGCAACCATGGATCACATGTTTTCTATCGGCGAAAGATCCGGAGAGCGAGCTGGCCAGAGAAGCAATTCAATCTGGCGATTGACGAAGAACCCTTGGACAATGCGTGCCACGTGTGGTCGCGCATTATCCTGTTGAAATATGGCTGTGGGCAAGCCCTGAAGGTAAGGAAGGACAACTGGCTCCAACACCTCGGAGATGTAGCGCTGGCTGTTTAAAGTACCGGCAATGCGTACTAGAGGAGTGCGAAAGTGATATCCAATACCGCCCCATATCATAATACCCGGTGCAGGACCAGTGTGGCGGTGCATAACGCAGCTGTTCAGCCACTCTCTCCACGGTGTCTCCAGACTCGAATCCGACCATCGTGGTGTTGCAGACAGAAGCGTGACTCGTCAGTAAAGACAATTTCATTCCATTCTGCCGTCCACATCCTTCTTTCATCGCACCATTGGCGGTGGAAACGTCTGTGGTTCTGCGTCAAGGGTAGACGAAGCAATGGACGTCTTGCGGACAGACCACTCTGCTGTAAACGGCGTCGAATGGTACGCGCAGACACTGGATGATGCGGTACAGACTGAATGTGCTGTGCTATGGTTCGTGATGTGGCTGAGCGATCCGTCACTGCCATACGCACAATATGCCTGTCATCACGTGAAGTGGTGCACTGAGGTGGATGCGATCGAACACGTCGGTCCGTCGTACCCTCCTGCATCCAACGATCACATATCCGCATTACAGTTGTTTAGTTTCGTCCAACACGACTACCGATTTCCCTGAAAGATAATCCACAATCTCGGTAGGACACTATCCTTCCTCTGTCGAACTCGGATACTTGATCAAAAGATGATCGCTGTTTTCTACGAGGCATAATTGATCGTTTTTTTGAAAAAACCACAAGAAAAACACAATTGCCGTACTTGAAATCGTCGAAATCTCCAAGCCTTAAATAGCGCTTTGAAGTGGCGCCACAGGCGCGCGTGATGTGCGTCTGCGCTGAAATTCTAATCATTTGTATATCTCACCTCCGCTAATGCATGTTGTAAATTTCATATTATTTGCATGCTTCCTTCAGGGTGTTGCATTTACGGTGGCCAGCAGTGTATTATAATTTATTTCAAATCATTAAACATGGATTTATGTGTTGATTATGTAAGCTCCTTATTCAATTTATGTATTGAATATTTTATTTAGTTATTGGTCATATCGAAGTAATCTTAGCTTTAAAGTAGAAATTTTATTTTCAAACCCTTCAAATGCAAATAGGAGCACAGTCCTGAAGAAATAATAGTCGTGAACACCAAGCAATTCAAAATTAAGAAACTTTCGTTTACATAGTGAGAGACAAGGGGACTGATAACCTAAAAGTAAGACGATCTAAAACCCATCATATAAAGAAAGTTCACACTCTCCTTCAGCAAACGAAATAAAATACGAATTAAAGTAGAGTGTAAAAGAGAGTAAAACATGTTTCGACACTTTGCTGACCTGACAGCCCGATCTATATATTTTTCCAATGAAAGGTCTAAACATTATTAGGGCGTTACTGTTAAAATGATACTTCTGTAAGAACTATCCGTAACTTAATTATATTGGCTGTAACATAAATTAAAAAATTCAATAATAAACCCATTAATTTATCAAAAAAATTTCTAGTTTTAATTAAACCTACAAGTGGTTTCAACGAGATATCTCGTTCATCAAGATCCGATCAATTTTGCTACTGATGAGATATCTCGTTCATCAAGATCCGATCAATTTTGCTAATGACGAGATATCTCGTTCATCAAGATCCGATCAATTTTGCTAATGACGAGATATCTCGTCATCAAGACATATATCGCTGATATTTTGATAAAGACGAGATCAAGATCTGGTCAATTTTCTTCTAATGACGAGGTATCTCGTCCATAAAGATCTGGTCACATTTTCTAGCGACGAGATATCTCGTTAAAACTATCACCAGTAGGGTAAATACAGAGGAAACTTTAAACGCAATAGGGTAGTGATGAGAATTTAAAGTCTTTTACAGGGTGATTGTGTAGAGTTTCAATGTCCAGATGCTCCCCAAAGAAGTTACTTTCAGAGAGATTGCCGCGGGGTCTTGATCACACTAAATCCTTTAACTGCTTCGGCACTGACCACGGCCATATCACCGCAACTACCCCCTTTTTTTAAAGGCTAGTTTAAAGCGAAACTGTGAACCTAACGACTCGGAAAAGAAGTATTGATATAGTTACGAGATACAACAGCGTCCTAAATGCAGCTATGTGGGAGTATTACGTGTAAGCTCACATTTCGGAATGTGAAAAAAACAAGTTGAATTCGATTTTTTGCACTATTCTAAGTCTGGGTTTATAGAGTCTTAAACTGCTTGAAAACGTATTACTAACGAATAAATCCCAGAAATATTTCATTCATAAGTATAATTTAATTTACTCTCAGGATATGCATTTAAGAAAGAATGTCACTTGAATTCTAAAGATCTATATCCTTCTAAATAACCAGAAGTCTTATATAGCGTTTCTATTTCATGTGTTGCTTAAATTTTAAATTGAGGACTCATTTTTGCAACGGATAGGGCACCATCTTAATACAAGAGAAAGATTAAGCGTAACACACAAAGGAAAAACAATGATAGGTAAAATATATAAAAAATAATATAGCGCTCATTGAGAAACAGCGGAAAACAAAGAAAAGTCATCGCCTTTAAATTATATTGTCTACCAAAATCCTGGATGGATCGATTCTTCCCTTGGTGTATCGTGATGCACGCTAAATCTGCCGTGACCCCAAATGTCATCACGTCGGCATAGTGCAAGGGGAGCCAGCTCAGGTGTTGACCCGTCATCTGACCTTATTTCAAAATCACGAGGTCTTTCCCTTCGGGATTGATCCCGGACCGTCGCCAATAGCCTATTATGTTGTTCCAGGACATAAATACAATTACCAACCTAAGTAATTTTCTTCTGTGTTAGTAAAACCTTTCATTGTGTGTTTTCACTTTGCTCGGCACATCTTGGGCGCCAAATATTGAACTTGCGCCATAAGATCCCGACCAACCAATATCTAGACACCTACGGAATACCGTTGAGTGTTCGATCTGGAGGCAGGTGGTTTCTGGCCATTACTTCTCTGGAATTATGGAATGTGCACCACGGCTTGATCGGTTAGATTCGGTTTTATGGCACAAGGGGCCTTATTTTGCCATACTGAGCCAAACACAAGACAGACAACATCAAGCAATGAACAAGCAAGGAAAGTTTGACTAACACAGAAGCGAGAAATACACCCACGGAGGAATCTAACCTATGCCACCTACAACTAGCAGCAAGTATCGTATGGAGGTACCAAATAATGTAAATGTAAGGCTGTCATATCCTGTTATTAGGTGAAAAGACACAATTTCCTCTCGCTACGAATAAAAGACAATAAAATACATATATATTTTCGAAAATTGAAATACAACCAACGAAATATGTTCTTACATAAAACGAAATTTAAATACATATTACTGAATCAGTATATATTGCGAATACTTTGCTGGTTCTGGAATATTCTCCCCAACTTAAGATTTTGAGGTGCCCTGTGCTTCCTCTAAATGTCCTAATATTCAATATCAAATTCGTCGACACCTAATGGGCCACTGTTTCGTCTACTGCAATAACTAAAGCAAAAAGAGGACAACCAAATCCCATAGGCGGCCCCATAACTCCGACAGCAATATCGAATGTGAGTCATTCGAGTTGATTTCATTCCGTTGAGAACGAACGCCTTTTACTTATACTTTTGCAAGAGGCATATAGTATGTTCGATCGAATGTGTATTAGAATAGACATGGTAAAGTTAAATCAGCTCAGATATTTGAAACTCCTTTAAAGTACAAAGAACTAAATTCAAAAATACTTCAAGCAAATTGATTATTTTGCACATAAGATTCAAATTGCGAGGTGTATATCTAAAATTTGGTTCGAAGTGCATTTCCTAAAGTTGAGAAATGAGTATTTCCTCAAGTGATTGTTCGGACTATTTTTGTTTGATATTTTCATTACAATGGGTTTTCTGGAAACATTAAAATTGGAAGAAATTGATATTGCATTCAAGTTACCCCCACAAATACTAATACTGAGAATTTTTTATACGTTAAATTGCAGTTTAATATTGCAATATGCGTGCTTTTTAAACTGAAGATGTGTAAAAGTAGCAGTCAAATTGGATTTAATAAAAAATTATATATGTTTTTGTTTGCTATTTATATTTAAGGAAATTACATTTATTCTGAAACCCGATTTTACTAAACGTAGTCTCTTTATTTAATCATTTAAATATATTTTAATGCCTAAGTTTTGTTAACAATTAAAAAAATGAAAAGAGTTTTTAAATGTTTATCGGCCTCTCTCTCTCTCTCTCTCTCTCTCTCTCTCTCTCTAGTCGAATACATATTAAAAAAGCAATTTTCATAAAGTTTAAAACAGATCACCAATCAAAGTGTTATCTATTTTCAAGTACTTTTCATTTTATTTTCATGCTTTTTGTTATCAAGTTTCAATTTTGCTGGTAATTGACTGAATAATAAGGGAATTACTTAACTAATCTGGTGGTTCATAATAACACTGTAAAATTATATTCTACCCTTTTATATATAAAATAACATAAGACACTTGCAAATAATATACTTATTAAAACGTGCAAGTAATTTCCAAATATATTACAGACAGAGAGGAACAGATTGAAGTCCATGTTGCAACTAGTTTGTGTGTAGCTACTCTGCGGAATTAGATTTTTTATTGCACATTCAGAAATTTGGTACTTATTTTATTATCTCCATCTATGCACTTAATAACTGAAAACGTCACTGTTGTTAACTGAAAACATCATTGTTAACTATTTCACTTGTCATAAATTATAAGGCCCATGAGACTTGAGGCCTTCAAAAACCAGCACAAAATGGTGGCCTGAGAGAGACAGCAGAGACAGGAGATGATATGCTCGACGAGGTCTAGGGTGAACTGCATTTAGAACAAAGGAAAGTACTTGCAGCACAATTATATCTTTCATGGCTTCGAGTGTTCGCTGCGAAGTCTAGAGGGAGCAGTTTGCCTCATGCTGTCCACCCTTATCTAGTGAGACTCCGATGTGTTAATAATGTATTTTGCTATTAAAACATTCGATTCATATATTTAATCATCTTTTGAATACGATTAATTTACCTAACAATAATTTCAGAATTGTGAAGAGTAGAGAAATATCTTACTGGTACTTTGTTTGGAGCCGGTTGGAAGAGTAACGGATTAGCAACCAGAGGGTTCTGAGTTCGAATCCAACCAAAGACCGTCATGTACAAAGTGGGCTGGCGCAGGTTGAATCCGTTGTGGCCTCAAATGTCCTCAAGTTGGCGTGGTGTGGATGTTTGGTGAGTGGAGTGCCAGCTCAGGTGTTGCCTCGTCATCTGACCGTGGTTCAAAATTACGTGGTGTTGTCCTCGATATTTCACTTTGGGATTGATCCCTGACTGTCACCAATAGCCCGTTGTGTTGCTCCAGTGTGACGCTAATTAAAATACCTACTTACCTTGTTATGCTTGAACGCGAAAATACATAATCGTAGTTTGTCGATACGTTATGGTAAAAGCATATCAGAAGGTAATATTGGTATATACAGATTACAAACTAGCTAATAAGGCCACAAAAGCTGAAATATGTAGGAATGTTTAAAGAGCTGACGTACACAGATTTCGATGGTCTAATAGATTCCAAATGGCCTTACTATTAGTGAATGATTCATTGTTTCCTAGAGCTCATCAAGGGCCAAAGGTTCCGACTGAAAATCAAAACAGTTATCAAGATTTCTTTTCTTGATTTGTGATTTCTTTTCTTGATTTCTTCTTGTTCATGATCCAGTTTAGTTTGTAACATCACTGTAACCGTTTTTCATTTTTATTTCAGCCGCGGCGCCTGATTCTCTGGAACCGTCGTTTGCAGAACCCATTCCAAACATGACCATAGCTGCTGGAAGAGAAGTGGTTTTGCCTTGTGTGGTCAACAACCTTGGATCCTATCGGGTGAGAACACAACTTACGTCTTAAAAAGCACTGGGATATGTAGAAAAACACAAGTAGATTTTCACCATGGAATTGGTTGCATCTTATTCTTTATTTATCAGAAAACATTTATAAACCTAAGCGTATTTGAAGGGAATATAGTTCATCTGAAATTTGGGTATATTTGTCTTGTTTCTATACAATTGGTTACATCAAGACTTCACGTATACCTCTGTTCGCATTGAGATGTCTTAGATATGAAGGTCTTGGTATTAGTTCTTTCATGCAGAAAAACTACAGGTATACCCAGAAATTTGAGATATGTTTACTTGAAGAAATATAGCTTAAGTTCAAAAGTGATTTTTATTTAATAAAAAATAAGACAAAACCAGTTTCATGATTAAAATCTGTGGGTGATTGTCCAATACATGGCAGTGGAATGTCCTTACCATTGAAATAAAATTGTTGTGTAAATTAATTGTATTAATTTCAAGTTTCTATCGTATAAGTGATTGAAATTCGAGGAATGGATATTTTACATCAATTGATAACAATACCCATTTGTTTAATAAATCAGGCTTTATATAGTTATTATAAAAATCTGCACATAAAAATATCACATTTTTTTCATATGATCTTAAAGTATGACTAATATGCATATGCACACGTGGAATGTATTACATTACATCATCATTAAAATATTGACAATGCTTGAAAAAATGCATTTAAAATTATTCCATGAATCTCGGATAAAAAACAATTTTCAGATATTCGACAATGCTACCATTTTTCAATGTCTCAATTATTTGAACGATAGTTGTGATTATATCGAATGGTAAGGAAAATCTAACCTTTCCAATCTATAATAAGAAAAATTTTAAATATATTTTCCAATAGTTCCAAGTGGCTTAGTGAGATTGCCTATTATTCTAGCAGAAGGTGATCAGCGCAGGTTCGATCCCTGTAATTATCCTGAGCATATTTTTCTCTTCTTTGTCAGTAAAACTTCCTGTATATTCATTTACTTTATCGTATGAACTTTGCTTGGTGTAGCTTTGCCAGATCTTACCCTTGCGATTGATTATTACAAACAATATTGATTACAAACCTTATTGATTACAAACAATAGCAAAAATGAAAATAATAATTTTAACTAACCACATTTTTCTGTAATGTGAATTGTAGTTTTAGATACTGATTTAAAAACCAAGTTTCTATTTGTGTTAGATTACTCCTCATAAAACTATTTAGAAGGTACTTGCAATCTTACTTACAAGTACTTAATTGCAAGTAAAATATCTTTTTATATAAAGTAAATCACTGATTTTCAATTAGACAGCAGATATGACTATAGTGATTTGAATATTTACTTTCTTTTATCTATTAATCGATTAAAATTTTGATAATAAAGTGAAACTTTTACTGTAATCCACGAAGAAATGCTATTCAAGACAAGCTTTTCGATCGATACAAAACAACAGCTCCAACTCGATCTATTGGAAATAATAACACTAAAGAATAATCGTTTCTTGAAGCTGTTTATTGAAGTTTGATTTGTTTAGTTACAGAAATATTGTACATACACTGTTGCTCAATGAAAAGTGATACAATTAACATTTCATCCAAAATAAATATGGAAAACATTTTCCTTCAGTTATATATAACATTTCTGACTAAAATAGATTTTTAATCTAACTGCAGGAGAAATAGGAAAAACCTTCGAACATGAACAACACTTTGTTCATTTTACTTTTTGATTGTTTTTTGTATCGTGTGTATTTACTCGTTACATGTCTCTTAAATTCCATCCCAGTCATTTTGTTTCCCAACTGATATTTTTATTGACTGTTTGCTTTCCAACAACATCTAGCGGAAACAAAATCCTTTCTAAGCAAAAACTCAGTTTTCTGTTTAAAGTACAATAAAATGTTTTCCACATTCTTCTCTAAAAATAAATCATACTAGTTAAAATGTATTTCGTAGCAATTGAATATATGCGAAAAAATAAATTTCTTAGAAAACTTCGTAATTTAATTTTTATTATGTACAAGGTTCCCTTGCTTTTCAGAATTTGCCCGTTTGTATATTACCAGTAGTAAATGAAAACATTTTATTAAATTTTTCAAACGTTTTATTTTTATAAAATATAATTTACTATATTCAAGCAACTTCAGTTTGCATGTAACCTTTAAGTATCGAACTTTTTATGTATGTGATAATAATTGCGCAAAATCCAAGCTTAATTGATAAATTTTGAGAATTACATTCTTTATACCATAAAAACACAAGTGCAAGCAAGTTGAAACAAAACTACAAATGTTTCCTAATTTCGATGTTTTAAAATAAAATGATTTTAGAAGTAAAATTGTATTTGCCCATTATATACTTTGAAAAGAAATGAACACATGTAAATCAATGCGTTTGGAAATAATATTATTTGTTTAACTGGAAAGTAATAATGCATGACACCTTTACTTGAAGAAATAATTAGGTAGATAGGTAGCGTTATTTAACGTTGCACTGGAGCAACACAATTGGCTATTGTAATAATTAGAAATAATCAAATTTACGACTGTATTTACCTTCAAAAGGTTGTCATAAATGTTACAAATCATAAAAGTAAACAATTTTTATATCCTCTTTTAATTTCATTTTGTAATCAAATTTTAAAAGCTTCAAAAATGAAACATCAATACAAGATGATAAAAATTGTGTATAGCTATTTCGGTGCAAGGAAACCATCATCAGAACGAAACCAAACAACAAACTACATGGTGATGGTTTTCTTGCACCTGACTGGTCCTGATGATGGTGAACGTTTTGTCCTATCAAAAGAGCTATAGACCATTTTCATCATCATGTTTTTTTATCTTCATCAATCCTTCTGATATTTTTCTCCGTAAGGTATCTCTTCATTAGAAAAACTGACCAGAACTTGATGGACGAAATATTTCGCCATTAGAAACCTGACCAGATCTTAATCTCGTCATCATAAAAAAATCGGCAATAACTTGACGAGATATCGCGTCACTAGCGAAATTGATCAGATCTTCATTTACGAGATATCTCGTCGAAAACAGTAGGAGGGTTAATCCTTTGAAATTTAATATTTGAGTATTGATTTGTCCGGTTTTAAACTTTTATGCCAGTCGAGATTGATCCCAAATCTTCGCCAATGCGTTATGTTGCTACAGTGCGACATAAATTCAGCTGTTGCTTGCCTTTGAACCTTTTCCCGACATTTTGCATTATTCCTTTTAAGATTTTAATTGCTACTATAAGACCCTCTCGCGTCACATCTTCTTTAGATGTGTTAGGATTTCGCGAACCAGAAGATACCCTAGTGATCTCTTCTTTTCCCATGGAGTTTGCTGGCCTCTGATAAACATGGGAATCTGGGATGGCCAGCGGTACTTCTCTTTCTTCTCTCCATCATTTCTTTTCACAATTACTTGACATTGTCTGTCTTAGGTTTGTAGCAATTTGGACAAATATGCACCTTAAAACCAACAAACCTACTGTAAGGCATCAATCTTTAATTTTTAAATACTAATATTTACGCTCAAAAATTAAATTTAATTTCATTCGGAATAATTCAGCATTCATAAAAATAAATATTTTTGCTCTTATAAAAATAAAAATAAATTAGATGTATAAGGTCCAAGCATCTCGATAGGCAAAAATCATTTTCTGACTAAACCCAAATCCAAATCTTCCGAATTTGTATTCTAAATACGTCCAATAAAACTGTATAGTATAGAACCTAAGCATGAACGCACCATTAAAATGGCCGTTCGTTCCCTACACATAGCTGCACTGTCGAAAGATTCATTTAATGGCCTTAGAGATCCCGATCACCAAATCTTGAATCCCCAGCATTGTTACGTGTAGTCAGTGGACGAAAACGGAGGGTCGAGAAATGAGAAGGGCTTTCGCCCGAAAAGTTTATGGACCACTGAGTGGGCTGGATTCGAACTTTATCGTTTTCATTTAAGCTCAAAACGATGCCTGATTCTCATTCGTCTTTGTAACCATCCCTCCTGGCGAGTTAGTTCGATTCGCTCGTCTTGGGACTCAACTGCTGGGGGTTTGGGGTGAAGTGGTGTAAGGGTCTTCTCTTACTGGAGATGGAAATCGCTATGGAGGATTGAGGATGTTTCAACCCTCTGAGGGTTCACTCGCATAATTTCACCTTGCAGCCTGCAGTCTTCCCTGTACGACTTCTAGTAATTTTGGCCTTCTTAACCAAAATAATTTTTCCAAAGGGTTATATTCTAAGAAAAAGAGAAATGGAATATTTCCAAATTATTCTGCTCTAAGGATAAGAGCAATATAAACTTTCCAATGGAATCCATTCTAAGGAAATGAACAGTGGAGTCTTTCCTAGCGATTCACTAACAAAGAAGTAAAATACTTTCAAATGATTTTATTCCAAGAAAGATGCAATAGAATATTTAAATGGATTCTAATCTAAGGAAATGGTCAATATAATCTTTCCAAATTATTCTATTCTAAGAAAAGAAGCAACAGAATCGTTCCAGATGTTTCTATTCCAAGAAAATGAGCAATTGAATCTTTTCAAGTGATTCGCTTTCAAGGAAATGAGCAACCGAATCTTTCCAAATGATTCTATTCCAAGGAAATAAGCAACACAATCTTCACAAATGTTTCTATTATAAAGAAAGGAGTAACATAATATTTCCAATGGTTTCCATTCTAAGGAAATCAGCAATTGAATCTTTCCAAGAGATTCACATCCAAAAAAAGGACCTATAGAATCATTTAAAATAAACATTCTATTCAAAGGAAAGAACCAATGGAATCTTTCTAAAGGTTGACGAATTCATCGACTCTTTATAAATATATAGTTATTTAATTATTCAGTGTGTAATGAGGTAAAAGTAACACTACACTATTCGCAAATTTCGCGAGCTCATGGGTTATATAAGGAATCTGTTATAGAATAAAATACTACCAAATTGCTACTGTTAGAAAATACCTTAATTAAAAATGAAACTTATAGTGCTTTAAAATTATAGTGGAATTCGAACTAATTTAACAAATTTGAGCAATTTCGGGCATATTTAAAAATAATTTATGAATAATTAGCTTAATGTCAATAACTTGGTTATTAGAAGGAATAACATAATTGTTGGATTGCTTAATTCTGTAAATGAATTATTCGTAATTTTGAGTATAGTGATTAAAATAATCAGTGGTTGAATCTTTACTATTAGTGACAAATGAAAAATATAGCACTAAATGTTAACGTCTGAATACTTTTAATATGTTAATATTTCAAAAATTCGTTATTTAATCTAAATCTTGTTTGAAGTATCAAGTTTATCGTATCTTCGTTTATGTTACATGCACAATCTCAATTATATTTTACGACCTAACTACAGAGGAGCCTATAAATTGTAACATTAAAAATAGAAATGAAATAATCAGATGGTTTATCATTTCATGCTCTAAGAGGATCGTAAAACCTGGAAATAGATTTCTCGGTTTGAAATTTAACCTTTAAAATATTAGTTCTTACATCGCCCGAACGTTTCATAAA